>CM017445.1:38744723-39344723 GCA_007726485.1 Eragrostis curvula | reverse complement strand
TCAAGGAGGCCGGCGCGCTCTGGCTTTGAGAAAAGAAGATGCTCTGGCGTTCTTGTTCTTGCTTCAAGGCCATCGAGTTCGTGGCGCTCATTCTCCCTTCTCTCCCTTTCGCGTGGAATTAACTATGGTGTTGTTATTAGGTACAGTAGTAGTATAGAACTTCGATTCTTTTAGGGCTGCAACCGTTAGGAAATATGGAGTCTTGCTTTGTGTTAAGCGATTTTATATTTATTTTCGATCATGTAAATACCAAGAGTGCTGAGAATTACCTTAGCTTCTAGAATACAGTGTTCTGTTGCACTCGCATTTCTTTCTAGTTTTTCTGGAGTTCGTTCGCGGCCGACCGGACTGCGAAATAGGATGACAGAGTTTTTTTTCCTTTAAGCAGCGAAGGGCATAAATCAACGACGTTTGAATGAGCGATCGAGCATTTCCCTGATCATTGCGGCAGCAGAAGATGACTAGTCGTACTATTTATAAACCAACTAAAAGTTTTTTTCGTTGAAACATTTACCGACACAACCAGTCAAGAAATTATTATTTGAAACAACAAGAAGATGACCATTATCTTATCTCTGTCGCTGTCAATCATTGGCAGAAAAATACACTGATGGAATAATTAAGATGCATTCTTCAGACGACTGCAAGTCGACCCATATGGTCCAAAGTTCAGGATGTACAGAAGCTCTCCAAAACCAACGGCACGTACTATGCAGGTACAGATCACAAATGCACGAATGCGAAGCTACTATACGGTGTACTGAAAATGAAGGGTGCCTGGATAAGCATATTTCTCTGCTTTTGCTGTCTCGTCTGGTGCGAAAATAGCAGGAGATGCGTTGTCATGAGGCAAAACCGCACGAAATGAAAACTTGGATTATTGGGCGTCCCTCTCTCGCTTCCTTGCTGTCGAATGCATGCCGGACAAATCATGCACACACCGTGCACCATACTGTCCTGAATGGTACATGCCAACAATCAGTAACTCCTAAAAAATCATACTCCCTCCGTCCCAAAATGTAAGCATTTGTTGACTTTCGAACTCTGCGTTTGACTGTTCGTCTTATACAATTTTTTTTAATAAAAATATAAAACAAATAAGTCATGCTTAAAGTATATTTAATGATAAATCAAATTGTACAAAAATAAATAATATTTTTATAATTTTTTTGAATAAGACGAATGGTCAAACGTGAACTTCAAAAGTCAACAAATGCTTACATATTGGGACGGAGGTAGTACTACTCCTAGCTAGTAGTATAATTTATCCGCCCACCAATTTCTCGTCCATCACAACAAGTGTAAGGCCCTCTTTGGCAAAAGGGATTCCGGGTTCTGCTTCTGCTACAGTAGCTACAGTGTTTACTGTAGCTACAGTAGCAGAATCCGCGAGAAGCTACGTTTCGCTGGATTATGGATTCTGGCAAAAAACGGATTCTGCTACAGTGTTTTTACTGTATCTACAGTGGTAGAAGCAGAATCCAGAATCCATTCCAGAATCCGTACCAAACAGGCCCTAAACCTGCCGCACTTACTCGATGTGCTGAATGTATATAGGTCGTCAAGATCGCCTATCTTACTCAACAAACTGATGAATAAGCTCTAGCCTGAAAATTAATAGAAAAACATGTAATGGAGAAACTATTTCAGAACTCAGATGCATGCATGTTGATATGGACTTTGCTTGGAACTTAAAAAAAGGGTTAACAAGTGAGATCAGGATGAGCCCACATCAGAGTAAGCAAGCTGCTAATTAATCGAGAAGCACATGTCAGGAAAAACGGTGCAAATCAAGAAAATGACAGGAAAATTTTAAGTTGAAAGGTGAGGAATTTCAGACATCTACTACTACATGTCTGTGACGAATCGGAAGAAAGTAAGAGATGCAAATAAAAAAGAAGGCTCAAGGTTTAACCAGACGAGAATCTAGACGCTGAAATCCTGAAAAGTACATGCATGGTTTTGCCTCCAGCTCTCTGTTGCTTCCAATTGTGGCCGGGTTACCAGTGGTTCTAGAATATGGTTGGCAATTCGCATTCATGACGCGACCGACCGAGAGACGTGCTGACAAATCAGTGGCAGGCCAAGGGCGTCCAAATCTTAACAGTTTAAACACTTTTTAAAAATAAGAAACATGCCGATGTAATCCGGTGACGATGGCAACGTACTTGGTCTTCACCTACGTGGCACGAACAAGGCCAGGGTACGACGTGAGACGAAGATCCGGAAGATCACACCCTGACATCAACAGGTTTGACAAGTAGCTAGTGGTTTGATGGCGAATGATACTGGCAACGCTTTGCCAGGACTCCCGACTTGACGTCACGCCTTTGCAATCTGCGCACTAAAAAACGTCAGTTTATTTGTGCATACTCGATTAGTAGCCACCGCCTGAGGTTTCCAGCCCATCCTAATGGAGGACTTTGGGTACGATTAGGACCTGGTCTTTGTTCAACAAGTGTTGCCGTTCAACACCGCAAATTGGAGTTTGGCCTATCACAGCTTATGTAAGGCTATACAGGACGACTGTCACCATGCTATGGTTTTGATTATAGAAACTCAGAAGCACTCTGAAAAGTACTAGTAACAAAAAAAAAAAGATAAAGTGTCGAGGTTTTGAACACCAGTCCACGTTGTAGGGCGGATGAGCTTTAGACACAAGCGATGGTAAGAAAGACTTTGATAACTATTCAACTTTTTAGGTGTTCAGCACATTATGGTACCACCGTTCCCCTTTCCTTACCATACATACCTATTTTTATCAACTGAAGTGCTTTCGAGGTGCAGATTCACGATATGATGTCAAAATAATTAGTTTTCTACATGTGAAGTTTTTTCAGGAACTTATCTACAATGTTTACAAAAGACGAACCTGAAGTTATGGGATGGGAATGATGTTGTCATGCTACTGGCCCACGAAAGTAACTAGTTTGGTTGTAATACAGCCCACGTAACCCCTGGAGTGATGCAAGAGCCGTTTTGTGCACAGCCGCATGATATTATCAGGGTTACGACTGTCAAGATATGCTTACGTCACGTTTGTAACCCGGCACAATTGAACACAAATGAATGACGAAATCAACACCTCACATACTGAAAATGATAAAAGGCGAAAAGAAAATGTTCCACGCCAATAATTGTTACTTTATTTCCGAATCGAATGAAAATGTCGAGCAAACTTCCAACAGACGACCAATTTTGCAACGGCAACTGGCAAAAGAAAAGAGAGGGCACAGATGCCATCCATACCTTTTCCACAGATGATGTTCCACCTTTACTTCCCAGATCCTGCAAAACAGTAATAAGTTTCTAGTCAACGAAGTGACACCTCTGTCCAAATCATTGCAGCATACAGGCTACTCCAAATAACAACTGATGAATTACTTAAAAAAAAAAACACTAACTGAATTGGTGAACACCGCCAAGTAGCAGCGTTTTGGGTTGGCAGGCTTGGAAGTTGGTGAACACCGCCAAGTAGCAGCGTTTTGGGTTGGCAGGCTTGGAAGTTCCATGTTTTTGAGTCACATTTGAGCTGTTGGGCTGGTTACTCAGTAGCTTTAGCTTACATGTAGCACAAAAGATATAACATCAGTGATCAGACTTGATCACTGAACATACTGTAGAGTGTACATCTAAAACAAAAGAGAGAACCTTTGAATCTGTATTAGCTTGTTTCTGAAATAATCGACAAATAATGGTACAATCGCGCCAACATAACTAAGCTCAGTTCACAATGGCGTGTATCAGGATATTGCAATTTGTCAGCCACCAGCCTATTGGGCCAATATGACAACAACAGGATGTAATACCAAAAGGCATTGCGATGAACCAACACAGATAAAGCTCTTACTTTCAGGCGACGTCATATCAACTTCTTCAGCTCTCATGAAAACTTAAAGCTGATATGGTTTGTTTAGTGACCTCTGTATCAAAGTGAGAACTGCAAAATCCACATTCCTGAAGGCTTTACTATTTAGATACACGAATATAAAGTGAACAGAGGCACAACGGACCATTAAAAGCAGAGAAGGATCCAGAAAGACAACAGTCACTTCCACAGCAGAAGTTTCTCACTACAATGAATCAAACCATGAATCAAAATCATCTGTTACATTTGAGGGGCCAGAAAGAGGGGCACTGCCACTTGAGGTGTTGTTTTGACCTAGTGCAACAGATGTAGTTCGCTTCTGCTCATTCAAGCACGATGAAGTGTCTTCAAGGAGGTCACCCACTGAATCATCAATAGATGTCACATCAATTTTCTTAACATATTTGAGCTCAATGTTGTGATCAGATTTCAAAGTTGGTTGAGAAGTTATATTTGATGTAGCGAACCCTTCATTTTGGAAGGACAGTGAAGTCTCCGAAAGCAAGTCGCCTAGATCATCGTCAACAGGAGAAAGTGCCAGTGGTTTGGAGGATACAGTAGATGTAACTTTCTCATCAGATTCACTGATCTTCATACCTTGCATAGCTGAATTATGTCCAAATGGCTCATCCAAGTTTGAGACAGAAAGGTGAGTACCACTAAATGAATTAAGAAGCATGTCAAGCTCTTCTTCTGCAGAAGCCACCTCAAACTTCAACCCCTCCCTATGGATTGTACCTGGAACAGTATCTGTGATTCTTTTATACCTCTTATCTTCTTCACCGTCTGATTGTACTAACTGAGCACTAATCTTGGGCGACGTTGACGCTTTCTGTTCAAGACATTGTGATTCATCTTCTGTTTCGGTTTGATTGTCAGAATAGGTTCTTCTGGCATGCTCATGATGGGTTACATCTTCCTGTGGTTGACTGTTCTTCAGGTTATGGCGAACCGGATTGCTTTTGGCATCAGTTTTGAAAGCGGCGCCACATTCAATCAGCACTTCGTTCTCTTCAGATGCATCAGCCTAGGAATAATAGGATGAAACCAGGAATATAAAATCAAGCTGACGAATATGAATGTGGGTCAAGTATAATAGTACAAAATAAAATAATATAATGTTACTGACAGTACATATCAAGTTTTAAGCCAATAATATCCTGCAACAAGAAATTCAGTAAAAAACGTTCAAGGGAAGGAAAGGGGACTAGTTACATAGTACTCCGTAACATCCAGAAGAAACATTAGTTTACTGAAATATCATTCACAGAACATGCAGGGATTAACCATCAAGAGCGATGGGTCTGATACTGCAATACTGTTGTCATATAATGACAAACAGGTGCTCATCAGAATCTAACAACAAATAGGCATTGATCAGAAATTTATGGAAGGCAGGATAAGCCATGCTGCTGCAAATGGAAGTAGATTGAGCCTTGCAGACAACTCCCATTTCGTCTATGTAGAAAGCATGGATGTGGTCAAAATGAAGAAGTGTATCAGGAGCTACATGAAGGAAGGTAAAGTACCAAAACACCCAATCCTTATCACAGAAGAAAGATTGATAGGTGGAAAATTGGTTACTGTCATAGAAAGCCAATCATATCAACAACAGCAAAAGGAAGAGCCATAATCCAAGCACTAGGTTCAAACTTTTTTTTTGTTTTGACCGAATAGGTTCAAACTTTTTATTGTAAAAAAAATAAAAAGTGAGCTGGTCGTTGTAGCTTTACTAGAACAAGACAATTCTTGAAGCACAGTTAAGTTTCCAATGTTTGGAAAACTGATAAATGTAACAGAATAGCAATAATGCCAACATACCAGATCCTCAGGCAGTAGACCTTCTTCTATGAAAAGTCTCTGAGAAAGCTTAAGCTTTGAAAGCTGCTTGGCCAATGCAGGCAAATCCATGGAGAGAAAAGGCACCTGAAAGTTGATATGGTACGGTAAGTCCACAATCAGAGGACAAAGCTGTAGAGGATAAGAGTTTCTATTGCATGGTGAGCCCAGAAGGCAGAACCAATGAATGTCTGTCCAGCAGTCAAAATGGACCTATACATTTCGTCACATCCCCTATCACCTTTGATACTCTAAAAGGCTTTTTTTTTTTGAGGTAAGATACTCTAATAGGCTACAATGTCCAGTTAGCCCAAACAAAACTCTCCACAAAATATACAGGATTTTCAAGAAGCCAAATGTGTGGTTACTTCCAGTCTGCCATGACCTATGACCTATCTATTTTTGAACAATGCATTAGCTGCTACTCCAGTACATTGTCCGCACAAAAAATTTAAGATAAGACGGAAGTCACGGAACCTTATAATGGGTCTGTGATTCTGGGCATAGCTTATACAGAGCATTACAACTCAGTTGACATATTTTACCTCGAAATCAGGTGCTAAATCGTCCTCTAATATGAATTTATCATCATCACACCAAGACAAGATCTCTTCACCTTTAGCTTCGAGCATAGAGGTAGAAGCCTGCATGAAGTCTAGAAAACAGCGAATCAGTAATCCTTAAAGAAACATCAGCAAGATAAGGTCACTCCCCAAACAACCCACCAAATGTTTCACATGAAAATTACAGGCTCTACATATCAATCCAGCACATACCAATTCGTGCTATAACTATCAAACAAAGTACGTGTAGTAATTCGGAGCTGCAGGAATCCTCAACAATGCACTTATTCAAGCTATGATATAAGTGACGAACTTAAATGCTCATAAGAAAATAGTGCATAAAGTTTGCTGGAACTAATATGACCAGAACAAACTTCCCCAATAGCTGCATTCACAGTACGCGATTTCCACATAGGCAGTGGGGTGATGGCAAAGGATCATCACTGCAGCTTGAAGCGGTCATGCCGAATCGCTACTGATCAACTTCAATAAACAAATAGTGGAAACGAGGAATGAAATTATCAGCGTTCAGCGGCAACTGGAGCTCGCAGCGCTCACTTACCAAATGGCGAATCCTGGGAGGGGAGCCACGGCGCGCTGATGTCCCGGGCCTCGCGGGGCTGCGCCCGCGCCTGCTCCAGCAGGAATCCGAAGTCGGCGCCCTTGCTGCGCGGCGCCACCTCGCCGGTCCATTCCGCGGCGGCCGCGGGATCGTCCGCCTCGCCCTCGGCGTCGTACCGGTCCCAGTTCGAGGGGAGGTTGGGCCTGCGGGGGCCAGAGGACGCGGCAGCCGCGTGCTTCTGCTTGTGCGCCGCCGCCGCGGCGGGGGTCTGGTGGGCCCGCCGGCCGTGTACCGTGTGCGAGCGCTTCGACTTCGCCGCCGCTTTGGGATCCATCCCGGGAGGAGGAGGTGCCGGAGAGAAAGGGGAGGGTTTCGCCTCTCGGCGTGGGATTTTGCTTTTCAATTTGCACGCGTACCCTGTCTCTTCGCGCTTATTTGGATTCAGTTCAAAGTCCAGAAACATCAGGGGTACATGTGAAATTTCAAACTCGAAGAGGGCCTTGGAACTTCTAACATTCTCTTCACTGCGCCATTGCCGCCGCCACCGGATCGGCCGCCAACGGAGTCGCTGGCCAAAACCTCTTGCTTCAGCAGCTTGACTCGCGGCGCAGCGGAGATGCGATTCACGGCGTCTCCGGTGGTGGAGCTGCCGGTGGGCGGCGCCGTGCTCACGTTCGAGCAGGACAACGACTCCTTCGAGGTGGGCACCTCCGTGTGGCCCTCCTCCCTCGTCCTCGTCAAGTTCGTCGAGCGCTGCCTCGGGGACCCGGTGCTCCCCTTCGCCGACGTGCTCCAGTTCACCGGGACCCGCGCCGTGGAGCTCGGCGCTGGGTGCGGCCCGGCCGGACTCGGCCTCTCCCGCCTCGGCCTCACCGACTTTGTCCTCACCGACATCGCCGCCGTCCTCCCCGCGCTCCGCCGCAACCTCCGGCGCAACCGCCGCCACCTCCCCCGCGCGCCCCGTCTCGCGCAGGTCCACTGGAACTGCCCCGCGCACCTCGCCACTCTCGCCACCCCGCGCCGCTTCGACCTCGTCGTCGCCGCCGACGTCGTGTACGTCCAGGAGTCGGTGCCGCACCTCATCGCGGCCATGGACGCGCTCGCCGACGCCGACCGCGGGGTGGTGCTTCTCGGGTACCAAATCCGGTCGCCTGAGGCGCACCAGGCGTTCTGGGAGGCCGTCCCAGCCGCCTTCCCAGTGATTGAGAAGGTGCCTCGTGAGCACCTCGACCCTGACTACGCCTACGAGGAATCAGACGTATTCATACTTCGCAGGAGGCCGCGGCAGTAACTTGGTGAGGTAACGAGCTATTGCTAACAATTTGCTGAGCAAAATTGCTTGTTCACCTCAAATGTTTTGTGCCTTCGGTTATGGTGACTGGTGAGGATATGCAATAGAAATTGCTGAGGAAAAGTTTGGATGAGACAATGCATGGTGTTGGTTGTCGATAAGTCGACATGATTCTGATGGGTTAAATCAGGTTGAAAAGCATACCCCTAACTGCTACAATAAGTTATGGAGAAATACTTGTTTTGTATGGAGGGGGACAAGTGATTTTTAAGGATGTTTTATGTTGCAAATGCTACATGTTATGTTGAGATAAGATCTTGATAAGTGATTTTTGACGGCGTTTTATATTGTGTGCATTCAGTTTTTCATGTTCATGATTGCCGTTTTATGCATTGAACTGTTTGATATGCAAGAATGATCAGTTTTTCATGTTCACTTATGGTCAGCGGACAATGGGCATCTTAATGCTCAAACTTATTGTAGGATTGAACATTTTCTGTAAGTAAAAAATCTTGTGGAGTTTTATGCTTTCTGACTGATATGTGGGCTTAATGGAAAGCTGAAGTTCTTATGTTCCTAACTAGCATAGGAGATAAGGAACTGAGTATGTTGGTTAGTTTGTGTCTTCTGTTGTTTGTAGGTATTTTGCTGCTGCGGTTTATGGGCGAATCTTGAGAACAATATTTGAACTCTTAATGTGTTAAGATTAGTGAAATGCCATGACTGGTGGACATCGATGGTCATAGAAGTTGTTCACTGTGAGTTTCTGTCCTGGTGCCCTGATAACTGAAAGTAGTGTGGAATTAACCTTGGGTGATGCTTGAACTGATCGGATTCACTGGAGTTGCAGATGCCATGATAACTCAAAACAATGTGGAATTAATACTTGGACGATGCTTGAACTGATCAGTTTGACCCCATTTGTTTGGTAGGGGGAGTGTGGAACTATACATTCACCCATACTGATGTGGTTAAAAGTTCAAACCAAATTTGCTGCTATAAATGGACTTCCACGCACGCATAATTTCAGTTCATTGTCAGTGTGCCGCTCAGGTAGCAAATGTTGGATATACATGTGCTGATATGCACTGTCTTGCTCTTCATTGCCGCACCTGGTCATGCTTGGGTATTAGCAAGTCTTGTTTGCCAGAATCGGGCCAGCCATATGCATTCTGCTGGTGTTGTTTCGAGGTCGCAACTTGGGTTTTGAGGAACGGGAGACGTGTGCGAGAGGAGAGCTGGTCAATGCTCATTCATCATCTCCCATGTATCACTTATACATCATAGACAGTCTTGTCTGCCTGCGTTTCCATCCTCTTTGGTTGCCATGACCAATACTTCGTGAGATCAAACTGCCTGCATAGCATAACAACGAGCGGACATTGAGTGAATGAGCAATTACAAGTGAGGAAGATCAGTGACGCCTAATGCAATTACGCGCACATTTTGGTTGTCTTTAGGGTGCCGTTTGATTTCATTGCAACGGCCGAGCTACCAACTCAAAATGCAGAACTTGTGCGCCACTTGCTTGGAGCTCGAACATCTTAGTATGATCTGGGCCATTTAGCTAATTTCGCACAAAATCGTACCTCGGCGTTTGTGGCAACTAGCTAGCCTAGAATATTTCAGTTTTTCTTTTACAATTAACATACCAGACGATTCGAGCTCAGAATTCTAAAAGAATACGTCAACTTTTGAACGTAAATAGAAATATAAAAATACATAAACTGCAAAGGAAAGAAAGAAATAATATCCCAAACAAAATAAATTATGGCACTGTTTGAAACCGATTAGCAAAAGTCGCTGAACGGGCCGCTTCGGGCCTAAAAGCTTCCCGCGGCCCCGAATTCTCCAGTACATTACAACACGGAATCGGCCTTCACGATCAGCAAAACGAAAGAGCCCACCATATTGGGGTATAATTACCCGCAATTGCCATCCACTTACTCCTTCCGCCCGCCCGTTCGCCCCCTGCTGTTCCTCACGATTTATCCGTCGTTCTGAGCGTACACGTAAGAGAGACAGGAGGGGAGGGGCGACTAGGGTTTCGCAGCTCGCGGCGGCGGCTCCCTTGGATCGGTGGCTCACCGGCGGCTGCATCCACTCCCGCGACGAGCTCGACGACGCTCCTTCAGGCCCTCCTTCCTTGCGGATTAGCCCCTCCTTGCTTGCAGCTCGGTCCCTCCGGACCGTGAAGCAAGGTGCCTATCCACCCCCCTTCTTATTTGATAGAAAATTGATTCGCGATTCTAAATTACTTGCTGTTATTTAGATGGATCTAGGCTTTGAAAGGTCGATTTGTGTATTTGGTAAAGGAATTGAAAGATGTTTGGTTAATCTGCTAAACTGCTGTCCATATGTATTTTATTTAATTTATTGCCTATGTGATGTGTGTGCGTATTATAACCGATTGACTCAACCTTTATAATCAAAAAGAAGATACTCGGTGAGATTACCACCTGTCCATTGCTGACAGTTGAAATTGTGTGATGTAGATGTGGATACAGATTCTGGCAAATTATTAGAAACTATGAACAAAATACGGTAGACGAGTGGATTTTGCCCCTCTCGGTGGCAGCTGTTTCTGCTGTGTTTTAGGTTGTTTTGTTCGATTTCAGATTAATAACAGTCTAAAATGGTGTGCAGCTTAGGTTAAAATCAAATAATATTTTGTGGGACGGATAATACGAGGCCTACCCCAGAAGGAAATTGCTTGTGCAGCAGTCGAAAAGCTGTCTTTCTTCTTGCCATCTTGTTTGGTCTCTTTTGCAGTTGCAGGGGTAGAAACTAAACATTCTGGTGGAGAAACACTTTCGTCTTGTTTCATTTAGTTGATCTGTTGGCCTTTTAACCGTTTTAAGCGGTGTGCAGATTTAGGTTAAAAAGTGCTCGGTTTACAAGGAGAAGTATTACACGTCCTGAAGTAGATTGCAGTGCTTTCAGTTTTTCTATTATCTGTTTTCTCCTATATTAACGCTTTTGCGCAAGTGTGCAGATTAGGTCTAAAAAAGGTATTGAGATTAGGATTTCTTACAAGAAGTTGAGCTGTAATGTTCCAATCACACAATGTGACGTACAGGGTTAAATTCACAGGAATTTTACTTATTGATGATCCTAAAAGATACATTTTTTTTTTTTGATCTGGTTTGTTTTTAGCTACCGTTGTTCCGTTTTGTCTACTTAGTCTTGCATACTGACGACCTTAATTGAGGTATTCCTTGATCCCTGTGGTTTCCAGATAAGAAAAATCATGAATGTATAGGTTCTCAAGTTCTCCTTGTATTGAAGGAAGATTCTGATACTGCTGTTTCTTGCACGTGCAGGTTGAGTTAAATCATGGCTGAGCACTTGGCGTCGATCTTTGGCACTGAAAAGGACAGGGTGAACTGTCCTTTTTACTTCAAGATTGGGGCTTGTCGTCATGGGGATCGCTGCTCCCGTCTTCACAACAGGCCAACAATATCACCAACTCTTGTGCTTGCTAACATGTATCAGCGCCCTGATATGATAACCCCTGGAGTTGATGCTCAAGGTCAACCTATTGATCCTGAGAAGATGCAGGAGCACTTTGAGGACTTCTACGAGGACATCTATGAGGAATTGAGCAAGTTTGGTGAGCTTGAGAACCTGAATGTCTGCGATAACCTTGCTGACCACATGATAGGCAATGTCTATGTCCAGTTCAGGGAGGAAGAACAGGCAGCCGCAGCTTATAATGCTCTTCAGGGCCGCTTTTACTCTGGCCGGCCTATTATTATCGAGTATTCTCCTGTGACTGACTTTCGTGAAGCTACCTGTCGGCAGTTTGAGGAGAATAGCTGCAACCGTGGTGGGTACTGTAATTTCATGCATGTGAAGCAGATTGGCAGGGATCTCAGGAGGAAGATATATGGGCGGTCTGCCACCAGGAGGTACCACGGAAGAAGCCGCAGCCCAAGTCCACGCCACAGGAGGGGACATCGTGAGCGCGATGATTTCCCTCGTGACCGTGATGCGTACCGTGGTGGTGGACAGAGGGGTAGAGGCAGCAGGCATGACAGGTACGACGATGGAGGGGGTAGAGGCGGCAGGAATGATAGGTATGATGACGGAGGCAGGCGCAGGCATGGTAGTCCCCCGAGGCGCGCGAGGAGCCCAGTCAGGGAAAGCAGCGAGGAGCGCAGGGCCAAGATTGAACAGTGGAACCGTGAACGGGAGGCAAAGCAGTGATGTTTCCGCTGCAAGTATTTTAAGACGAGCAATATCCGCCGGAGTTGTTGCTTAGCTCATTATCTACGGCTATACCAAGTGTGCTTGTGTGGGTTCGTATTATGATTTGTCAAGTAAAATCTTTAAGTGCAGGATTCCTCTGTTTATTTTGTTTGATCAGACATGTAAACTGTTTATTTGAAGATGTTTATTGGAATCTTTTACTAAATGATTATGTCATGCTGTTCTATGTCAGTAGTAATTTGTCATTGTATTCACCGTCTGGTCTGAACCTGGTCATACCAGCGCTTGGTTTTGAGTTTCTTGCTTCATGGGTACCCTTAGTAGGTGGTTCGCCTTGAACCAAACGCTGTGTTTCTTTGGCCCTGGGTTTTGCCTGTTTCAATTTTGCGGTATGTAGGCCGTCCCATTGCTGCTGTGTTGAAAGCTGTATATATAGCCTGAGTTGAAAACTGGTATTCCGCGGCCAGTAATTACCAATACGCGTTGATCAAACGGTAGTCGTCGTCGTCTTGTTGCGACCATTGCGCGGAGCCGTGGGCGGACCATCAACATGTTCTATCACCATAACAATAATTGACAAGCACATTGCGTATAGCTTATTAAAAATACGACCCGCAACCATTAGGGCTGCCAATCACATCGAGTTTCACCATACGTAAGACGACACAATACTACGACTACTACTGCTTACATAGTTTGTGACATAGCATAAACAAACATGAGCCACCCAATAATCTCTCATCAGTATTGCATTATTATTAATAGAGTGAAACGCACCGGATGTCTATGAACTTGTAAAGGTGTGTCATCTAAATACGTGAACTTTAAAACTGCAGTTTCAAGTCCTCAAACTTGTTAAGTCGTTTACCGAAAGTCTAAACAGCCTTGGTCAGCATTTGAATGCCTGCATGGCGTGCTGATTGTGTGCCAGCGTTGCCTCTCTTCTCTCTGTGGCTGACCATATATGGATGGCAACCATGAGCAGCCACAGTCAAGAGGTTAGACCCTTGGGACAATTGCTGCACTACCTCGCCCAAACTCCACGCCTAGTTCAGCAGCTTCAAGCACACCATGAACCTGTGTAGAGTAGTTAAAGTAGAGCACGTAATCCTCGTAGCTCACGGATAGCTAATCTTGTCCCAAAAAATTGATGTTTCTTTTCATCTTAAATTCAGCCCCATTAATAGGCATTTTGTTTTGTTGTTGCCATGCCGTCAATAGGAATTTTGTTTCGTTGTTGCCATATGGCCAGCTCTTATTGTACACGAGCAACCTTTGCCCAGTTGAGTTTCTTTAGTACGGTTTGATTCTCAGGCCAACGAGATAGAAGGAACGATGAAGAAGAAAGGATGGCCCTGCCATGTGGACCGAGCTATAAGCTACAATGTTTTGTTCAGGTTAGCACAAAGTCAGCAGGCCACACATGCTATCTGATGCTTACAGACATGCTTTGTACCTGCGGTAAACAACTTAACAAGTTTATAGGCATGAAAATGCACTTTAAAAGTTCATGGACCTAGATGACACATCCTTACAAGTTTATGGACCTTCAGTGCGTTTCACTCTTATTAATATATTGCCCTAGATAGCTAATAATATTCCTAGACGATGATCCTCCTCGTCCATCTTCATCCTGAGAGTAGCAGACTGGATCCAGAGGCTGAGGGATTTCGCCTGCTTCTCGGGCTGGTTCTTGTACACCTCCATGATGTCCTCGACACGCCTGGTTGGGAGGGGACGACGCGGACCCTCAACGTGCCGGTCCCTGTAAGCCTGCTTGATGTCCTCCACCTGCTTCAGAAGCACTATAACAAAAACATCCTGTAGCGACGGAAGGCATTTTACAGTAGCGACGGGTCAAAAGAAATCCGCAGCTAAAGGTGATTCAACATTTGTAGCGACGGGCAATAAAACAAATCGCCGCTAAAAAACATCTGTAGCGGCGGGTCATAAAGTAGCCCGCCCCTACAAAGGTTGATCACGTCATCGTTTGATTTTTAGGGGCGGTCGTTTTCGTGGTACGCCTCTAAAGCAGTAGCCACTTCCTCTCTTCCTCTCTCTCTGCCATGTCACCGATCCACACTCATCCTCTCAACCAATCAGTGACCAGCACACAGATTGTGTTTTCTTCTCTCCCGTATTTTTCCTCACCTCTCCTCTCTCTCTCTCCCCCACTTCCTCTCTTTCTCTCTCTCTTTCCTCTCACCCACGACGGCTCCCATCTCTTTCTCTCTCTCAACCGGTCATGGCGTAGGCGGGGAAGAAGAGGGGAGGGCGTGCTCGCGGCGAGAGGGAGAGCAGACATCCAGTCGGTGGCCTAGGCGGCGGCTCGGGCGGCGCTTCGGGCGGGCTGCGACCAAGGGTGGGCCACGGCAGCTCGGGTGCGCGCCGCCTCTTGCGTGCCGCGACCAAGGGAGGGCTGGCGGATCCGGCTGCCACCTGGTGACGGCACGCGCGAGCCACTTGGGCGGCGTCGGCGGCGACGACGACCATGACGGCTGCCACGCGTGGGCGACAACGACGACGCACAGTGGGGCGGCGAATGACGATGGCCACGCGCGGGTGTCGACGGCCATGCGCAGCGGCGCGGCGGACTTCCCTCACCGGTGGTGCGACGGGCGACAACTATGACGGCCATTCGCGGGCGGCGACGGCGATTCCCAGCGGGACGGCAGACTTCTTCACCGGCGGTGCGGCGCCCTGCTTCCCGGGTTGCGGAGGCCGCGGAGGCGTTGGCCGTTCCTTGTCCCGCTGCTCGTCGTCCTGGGGAGCTGCTTGCTGTTCATCGTGTGTCCAAGTTTGTGCGTTTTTCCCAATCTGTAAAAGTTTGTAGCGGTTGATTCGTAGAACTTCGTGCGTTTTCCCAATCTGTACAATTGATTTGAGTTCATGCTGAGACCACTGTTCAAAGTGCATCTGTATCTTAGCACTTTTTTTGTTTGTGTGTTTGTTGTATCATGTACTCGCTATATGACTGGATGCTTCTTTTGGAATGAATTTGCTACGATGAGAATTCTGAGCTAGAGAGCTGCTCCAGGATTTTTTTTTTTTGTTTCACGAAATCAACAGTAGCGGCGGGTCACAACATTGACCGTCGCTACAATGTACTTTGTAGGGGCGGTTTTTGGGAGCCGCCGCTACAGGCTTTTTTCTGTAGCGACAGTTGCACAGCGACGGATCCGCATGGCCGCCTCTACACGCAGTTTTGGGCCGCCTCTACAGCCCGTTTTTGTTATAGTGAAGGTCCTCGATGTACTCAGTGCCGATCGCTGCCGCCGACGTCTCGGTGCCGATCGCCGCCGCCGCCGCCGCCTGGGTTTCCTCTTCCTCGTCCATGGGGTTGGGGAGCTCAAGCAGCCACTCGTTGTCCATCGCCATCATGCACGTCGTGGAGCGAACTCGCCGCCCCGCCGCAAGCGACTCGATCGATAGTGGCGCCGGCCTGTCTCGCTCGAAGCCGAAACCTGTCAAGTCACCTTGGAATTGGATTGCGAATTTGCGAGATTGCGGCGGCTATTAACCTGGACCCAAGGGGAAGGAGGCCCGGCCCGGTATATATTGCCCCGCAAGCCTAGGCCTTCTCCGAACTGGACTTTGCAAGTCCGAACTGGACCCTGCATCGAGTTTGAGATTCC
This sequence comes from Eragrostis curvula, assembly GCA_007726485.1. Classification (NCBI taxonomy): domain Eukaryota; kingdom Viridiplantae; phylum Streptophyta; class Magnoliopsida; order Poales; family Poaceae; genus Eragrostis; species Eragrostis curvula. The sequence goes on along the minus strand of CM017445.1, from coordinate 39,328,753 downwards.
AAACGGCATGTGGAGGAAGATTCCAAACGGCTGGCAGCATCTTCGACGGGGAATATCCTCTTCTACATCGGCGAGCGGGCAAGCAACCGCCTCTCGTTCTCGCCAGCCCAGACTGAACCCAACCCGGCTTGATCGGTTGGTCCACACATGACACATTCTCCGCCTAAGTCCCTTTTCACGCTTCCGATTCATGTAATCCACCTGGCAAAAAGGCCAACCGCTCGTTCGACGTCCTGACCAGCTGACCTCGCTCCCGCGGATAGGTGAGGTGCGTCTCTCACAGGTGGACGAAGTTTAATTAACATGGCAAGCACGTGAGTGGCGACGTGTGGGTGCTCGGGGTTTGAGGCCGCGCGCGTGCTTCACGTCTATCGCCGGGCAAACGGTTTGGCGGTGGCTGGTGTGGCCATCGACCATGCACGGCCATGTGCCGAGGCCGTTGGCTTCGGGAGGGGTGCCTTGTTGCGCGTCCTCTCTCTCACGTTGCGCGTAGCGTGACGGTGCCGGGCTAGCTGCCGGTCCGCGGCCAGCTAATCCGCGCGCGGCAACCCACTGGTTAAGCTCAAAACAACGCTTTGCCTCTGGTCCCGCGAGCGTATATTTATTTTTACTATGCACTAGAAAAGTCCAAATCAGTTGCACGTTTTTGGGGTATTAGTTTTCTGCCATGTTGGCCTGTTGCACAAGCTACATCACAGCATGAGCAAAGATCATCCTGCACTTATCTGGAAGTGAGCTCTCGTGTCATGGTTCGCCTAAGCGGCACGCCAAGGCCTAAAGTGACCTGACGTAAACGATAGGCGACACGACGATGCATTTGGCCATATACGCAAATAAAAGGAGCAAATAGCTAGATTTTTTTTTTCAATGGAAAGAAGAGAGCAATAATTCAAAGGACATCACCGGTCTCGAGTTCATCTCATTATCCGATCTGTTCCAGATTCTTCTGTGACAATTTGGTGACTGACAAGCAGGGACAAATATATCGACGACTAAAAAGCGTGAACCACTCGAACACAGCGGTCTTGTGGTGAACGGAAGGAAGACTGCCCCCAAACCCACTGGCGTCGCGATCAGATGGTGCTTTTCAGAGACTTGGATGTTGTGGGATAGCAAAGTGCAACCAGTAAGACTGACTCCAACAGATCGTCTCGCTGTTTTGCAGCAGCTGCTTTGCAGCAGTTACAGTGTTCGCAGCGTGTTCGTCTCGCTATTTTGCAGCAGCTGCTTTGCAGCCGTTACAGTGTTCGCAGTTATTTTTTCAGCAGTAGCTACAGTATTTTTAGCAGCAGCTACAGTGTTCGCAGTTATTTTTCAGCGAAACGAACGGGCTGTATGCAAACGCATATATGCGACGCGCGGTGCACTGTGCCTCCCAAAAACTGTCCCCAACAGGTAGCGCAAACACATCAGGCAAACTGCGATTGAGGAGAGAGACGGCGCAAAAATGCACGCTCTCTCTCCTCAAACGCATTTGTGCGGCGCGCAACCGTGGAGGCGGGGAAGCAGAGGCGCGGGCCGCCTGCACCTCTCCCGTATCTGCCGCGACGCGGCGCCGCGGTGTGGAGGCGAAGAGACGGCACTGAAGCGCGGCGAGGCGGCGAGCGGATCGACGGCAGCCGGGCAACATGGCGGCGGCGGCGGCGCGGCCGAAGCCGACGTGTAGGGAGCCGCCGTTCCCGTCTTCCCCTGCAGCCGCGGAGGGAACGGGGAGCGCCTGAGCTGTCGTCGACCAGCACCATCACCCGCTTCCTCGCTTTCCCCTGCAGCTTGCCGGCATTGCCGGCGCCGTAGCCCCTCACCGCCGCCCTCTTTTTGGACCCCCACCGCGACCCCGCCTCCTACCATCCGGCGGTGCACCGCGTCCTGGGCCTCATCCGCACGGCGCCGCTTCCCATGCTCCCCAACCTCGTCTCCCTCACGTGTTGGTCCTGCACCAGCTTCCGCGCGTCGCTCCCTCTCCCTCCCAATGCGCTCCTCCTCGCTTCGCCTCGCTGGTCCGCGCCGCTCGGGAGTGGCGGGGCGGGGCGGGGCGCAGCACGCCGACGCCGATGCCGCGGGGCCGGCGCGGTGGCGTCGGTGGCGGGCGCGCATGTCTCGGGCGACGCGTGCGCGGCAGGGGTGGCGTGGCGCACGCTGCTGGTGGCGCCGGCACGCGGGGGAGGTGGGCGTGGAGGTGGGCGGCTCGGGTAAGCACGCCGGCGTGTAGCAGGCGGCACGGGTGAGCGGGGAAGGAGACGACACGCCGGCGCCGCACGGGATCCCGCACCAGCACTGACTTCAACATCGTCGGGCTCGAAGTGTAGACGCATGACGTGGAGGCGGCGCGCGTCGTCGGGGGCGAGCTCGCACTGGAGCCTCGGCGACGGCGTGTCGGTGCAGGGCCGCGGGTGGAGCTGCGCCCACGTCGGGTCGCCGAGGAGCTCCGCCATCACCCGGAACACCGGCCGCCAGCGGTACAGCGGAGTGGCCCAGCGGCATCGCAGGGCAAGCTCGTGTCCAGTGGCAATGGCGGGGCGCGGGGCGGGGCGCGGAGCGCGGCGGGGCGCGAAGCGCGGCGAGCTCGAGCACGGGCGTCAGCGCGCTGCGCGACGAGCGCGGCGCGCGGCGGGGCGCGGAGCACGTCGAACTCGAGCGCGGAGCGCGTCGGCAGGGAGGAGAGGTGGGAGAGGGAGCCCGTCGCCGGGGAGCACCGCGGGACGCCGTCGCTGGCGCCCCAGGCTCCTCCGTGCGCGACACGCTCGTTGAAGCCGGGGAAAAAATGCAGAGCAGCTGTTGGAGCTGGTGTTTGCGCAAAGGAAATGTAAACACTGTATAACAATAAGCTTTTGCTGTTGAACTAGTGGTGCTGAGGCTTTTCTTGCGCCGAGGATGTGAGGTATAGTAGGTGTGATGAGCTAGGTAGGAGTGAGCAAAATGTTTCATCATCTCGGCGTTTTCTCAGGGATCAAGATAGCGCTAGCATGTCAGGACAGAAGCGCTTCGTCAAAAAGTACCAATCCATTGAGAACGTGACAAACTGCACCTCGGTGTCGAGATATGAAAACAAATTTATTTTCCTCAAAATTGCTAATCTCTCGAAAACAGAAGGATATGCTTTGACACGGATACAGAGATACTGAACAGATAAGCATAGTAGCCGGTGGATGATCGGGAAGAAAAACGTGAACTATCTGTCTCTTGCTCTAGATAAAAATAGGACTAATTTCTTCAACGGCAAATATAAAATTGCCAATAATAAAAGTTAGAACAAATGTAAAACGAGGAGAGACAGCAAGGACCCGTTCAATTACCGCATGTGTTGTCCAAAAAAACTACTGAAAAGCAGGGAGGCTTCTCTCCCCCTTCCGTTCCAGAAAAGCTCCCCGTTGCTTATAAATACGCAACGCCCCCCGTCGCGTCTCCCCTTCCGATCGATTCCCCACCGGCCACCGGCCACCACCTCCGCTACCAACCGTCCGCCGTCCACCGCCGCCGCGCGATTCCTTAGGCCCCGCAGCTTCCGTGCCTATCGCCTTCACTTCCTGAGGTGCGATTCCTGAATCCTCGCCAAGTTCCTTATTTTTTTTCTACCATGGAATTGTCTGCACGCACGAGCTTGTTTGCTTTCCCATGGCTGCGCTGCCCACGGCAGCGAGGGGACGGGGCTGGAATTCCATCTCGATCCCGGCGATCCGAGCAATCGGGAAGCGGGGAGGTGTAGGTTCGAGATGTTCGGTGGGTTGCTCGGAGAGCCGTACGGTGTTTCGTTGTGAGTTACTGAGTTCAGACGCCTCCATGCGCGTTTGGTTTGGCGGGCTGTGGGGTGAGATTCCTGCTGCACGCCGTGGCCGCTTCGGGAACCTTTTGGAATGTGGAAGTTGCGTTCCGGTGCCTTGGATTTGAATTTCTTTTGCTGCTGCTTTGGTATAGTTGCATGCACGCTCGATTGATACAGCTTAACTCGTTTGAGTACTCCGAGGGAGAAACTTTTCAGGTGGACCGTGGAAAGTTATGATTTTTTTGTGACAGCGTGTGTTTCTCATTTGTTATGATTGGAAATTTGAAACAGCAGCTGCTTCAAACGCAGCCTTATGAGCATCTGGTCAGTGCACAGGGTTATGCTTTGGAATGGGTAGCTCTTAGTTCAGGGACAACAGGAGATAACAGCAGCAGTTCGTTACTTGTAAATGTGATAGCAGGTTACCTTGCGTTGAACCACTGAGGAGTAATTGGTATTTCCAACAGTTCCATATGAAATTTTGTTTGGTTATAAGAATTTTGTTTAGGTGAGTTCTTTGTTTGCGTTTCAAAACATGTAGCCTTTTTTGGAGTTTGGAATTTTGCAATTGCTTGTGTTGTCGTGCTTTTGTTGAAATTTAGCTGTTTAATTCTTGACATTGCACATTCACTATTTAGGCGATTTCTCTGGGTGTGTTTTCTCATTGATTTAGTTCAGATTGGTGGTTCTGCTTTGTTAATGGTGCTTATATGATAGCAGGAGCACCAGAGTAACCTGGGCCTTTTGTAATTGTGTTTCTGACACATAGAGGTTTTCATTAGTACTATTGGAGCATACATATCCATTGGTGTTGTCCACCATAATAATGCTCAGTCGTTGCATCTAGTTGAACTATGCTTATTCATGTATTCTCCACTGTTTCTAGAATGGGTGAGATTGAATGATGAAGTTAGTGTTTGATTTTGTGTATAATTCCTAGAACAGTACATTATCAAGGGAGATTAAATGGATCAGTTATCCTGTGACTTGGAAGCTTTTGAGTATGGTGCTAAATCTATGCATGTGGCCATTATGTCTTTTCTTTTTTTCCATTTACCACTTCATCAGTTATGATTCTGAAAGTGATTCATTATTTTACACATGGGGAACGATTATTTCATGTCATTGCGGTCCATTTTGTGGTGACAGTTAGGAAATGCTTTAACTGGTCAATGATTTAAAAGCTAGTTAGTTTGGTGGCATAGAAGTACACTTGCCACCATTTGAGGACCATGGTCATTGGTCGTTTGGAAAGAAGGGCCCAATTCGGGCATAGATGAGCAAAAGCAACTGACTTTAGGTTATCTATTATTGATCAACCACTAAACGTTGTCAATCCCACCTCACTAAGGGCCCAATTCGGGCATAGAAAGATGGCATTGGCAAGATGGATGTTTAGGGAGTTTTGTTATCCATTATTGATCGACTACTAAATGTTGTCAATCCCACCTCACTAAGGGCCTCTAATCTTCTTAAACAAGGAATGCACTATATCTCTTAGATGAGTAAACTGCATCATTTTATTCTTAACCTATGGGATCATTTACTGATGCCGGCGTTATCATAAATTTGCTAAATGCTTCCTCTTTTGCCTGCTTAGGCCCGTTCCCATGACATTACTCCCTTCCCAGTGAAACAATTATTCGTTAAACTTGGGTTTGTAGGTTGTGGAGCTGTAGTTAGGACAACAATGGGAAGTGTTTATGATGTTGGTGCCATGTTGCACCCTCCGCTTAGTGTAGTTTAACATTGCTGGCAGTTGGCACATGAAGCGTAGGGCAACCAAGGGGTACTTCTGGAAAGACGTGAGATTTTTTTGGGGAATAGTGATAAGAGATCCGCAGACTTATGGGTAAGAAATGGCTTGTTATTTTGGGTCAAGAAAAGCTTCAATGCTGATGCTCCACAGTCCACACTAGTATCTATTCCTGAATGCCGCCTTCCATTTCATGCAAGCAAGGAGGTCGCCCTTGTAGGAGCTCACTTTTGAATGGACTAAGAGTACCTTGCGATTGCAGAATGTGGAAGGGACGATTGCCGAATATGTGGAGGACAATTGAGCTCTTTTTGTATTTCTCGTAATGTCTTGTTGTTGAATTATGAGAGAGATGAGTGCCTTTTCATTGGAACAATGCCTTATATCCTTTTCTATTATATAAAACAGTGTATTGACAATTTACTGTGGCGTCTGACATGGTTGGAGTCTTATGCTGAATGCTACCGTTTGCATTTATATTGTCTTCCTCCCTAGTAGTACTTTTCTGTGGTTAACTGTTTTATAGACTAGAGTTCATAGTCCATCAAGATTTGCTTTTCCCCATACTTGTGCGTAAGGATTTGGAAAATTGTTACCTACTAGAGGTTGCTAAAACTCTTTCGATAGCACCCATTGATCAACTCTTGGTGGTAGGCATTTTACCAAATTTCAGGTATCATTCCTATTCGGAGTTACAGGCTTGCAGTTCATCAAGTACCTGTGTGGGCTAAATAGCTCACCAAGAAAATGGCTCTTTTGTTTAACTCAAGAATAGCTTGTGTGTTGGCCAAATCAAAGTTCCTTACTTCCGTCATCGAGTCCTTTCTTTCTGGTCTTACCTAGTCGTACATTGCATGTTCATCGGATTCCGACCCCTGCACTCATGTGAAAGTAACACTGACAGTTGACCACTGACACCATAGAGCTGGATCAAAAGATACATTTTTGAATAGAAACATTTGAAATTGTACTGCAAAATGGAACATACAGTGACCTTAGAATCTACCTCGAGGCTTGCTGGTTTTGGGCAAGAGGAGTCATTGTCGACGAACTGGTGCAGCATTACTGTGTGGCTCAGTCTCAGCCACATAGTTTTTCACTGATACACACATTAGTAGTCATTATGCTGGACATGGCTGGAATCCCCATATGGCCTAGACTTTTGGTCTCTTTGCCTGGTTTAAACTCTTAATGCATTTCTTGATCCCCGACTCCAATATGAGTAGCAGGGCTGTTCCAAGGCTGTGGCAGCAATAGTGATGCTTGACCGTCCTGCCTGCACTCCAATAGACCCACCCTTCTACAGTGCAGAAGGGCCTGGATAGATGGAACTTTTTCGTAATTGAAATTAAACAATGCCACCTGTTTTGGCAAGTCTTGTATTCCTGATGGACATGTTAATATTAATGGTCAATGTTATTCGGTAGGAAGTTTTATTGATTATTTTTTAACATAACTACCCTCCCAGCCACCCATAGCCAAATAAATTAGTAACTCGATAATGCATAGTTGTACCTTAGTTATCAATTCTTTAAATGCAACCGATTAAGTATAACTGGGCCTGATCGGCTGCCCTCCTTGCCGCTGCAACCGCCGGTTGTGGCTGCAGGCGCAATACAGATGTGTATTGTGGCTACAGCCACAGCCGGCAGGTTCAGCCGCAAGTAGGGAAGCCGATCAGGTCCACTAATTTTTAACTATTGTGCATAATTACCATAATCCATCTATAACATTCCAATTTGAACAAATAATACTAGAGATTCTGAACCACAAAGGCAAAAATCTGCTACATACTGTTAGGCAGAATAATATACTATGTCAGTGCCCTGCCTTCATGGCAACCACTGTAGCTGTAGATGCTATGGTACCATGCTTTAGAAGTCACTTAGCAGCGGCTGATGCTGATTAGGGTCTGCCACCGTGACAGGTTACTGAAAATCTAGAGAGTTTTACAATTGATGATCTAATGCTTTATCAGGACTTCCCTTGCAGAAATATATGGGGATATAAGTGCATGAAAATGGTAAATTAAGAGGTAGCTTTGTTTTGAATAAATAAGCAAAAATGAGGAATATGCATACATATATGCTTTGGTTAAGGTATAATAACAACCCGTAGTGGACGGACTGGTACTTCTGAAGCTTACAAACTGCAAAATTATTTATGTATCTGCAAAACATGAAAAAACGATATTGTGCTTTTAGTAAACAAAATCCTCTTGATGAAACTGATGAAAATTTGTGTTTACCTGAAACTCTGTAAGCCTTTTTGATGGCTGCCTTGGCATATCACGAATAAGTAAGCTATTTTAAGTATACCATCAGCCATAGGCGTGTCTTTATTTTGTCAATCTTTCCATTTAATATTTTATGTCTAGAATGCAAATGATTCTATAGCTACCAATATTTAGCATGTTACTTGGAGTCTATTGTCTTCTACATGTTTACTTAATATGGCGTGTTTTCTTTACTATATATTTACTTGTCCAGATCAAATTGAATGGTAACCATTTTTGGTCAACCTCATATGCAGGAACAGGTGATGATAAATGATAACTGCTGATAAAATTTGCTGCAAGTCTCCTTAGTCAAGGAAATAGAAGTTGACATTATGTCACATAGAAATTCTGTCTGGACACAACATCTTGCTAATTCTGAATCAGCGCAAGGACCTGTGCAAGATCAATCTGAAAGTTCCTATTATGGAGGCACTGGGAGTGATCCATCCAATCTGGGTATGCATGTTACTGTCGGAGTTCCAGGAGATCTGCGGCGTTACTATGAAAGCAGTCATCATGAGCACCAGCATCTTCAGAATCCATACCCACATGTCGGTGCTACTTCAAGTTTTGCCTTTCCAACTGCTATGTACAATCCTAGCATGACAACAACAGCTGTAAACATATATGTTCCTCAGACTCAAAGTTTTGGATTGGGCAATCCTCTACCACCATCTTTACATCAAGTTGCCGCAGGAACTATGGATGAGAGTAGCAGCAGGTGCAGTTTTGGAGATAGTGCTGGCGGATTCATCAAAAGGAAGAATGCAGTGGCTGCGGGTAACCATCATTTTCTTCACGGATTTGCAAGCTCGAGCTCATCTGCTCATGTGCCTCAGAATCCTGTGAATGGGCCATGGATTACTTCGTTTCAATCGAATTGTTTACCCAGTTCTGCAGCTTCAAACCCACCGCAGTACCACAGCAACAATGGTTGGTCATTTTCCGAAGCTCCAGCAAATGGATCTAACAGATTCAATTCAATGCCTGCTCACCAGGAGTTGGTACATCATGGTAACTATTTATTTCCAACTTCTCACATGGGCCAGTGCAACACATGGATTGCGCAGGCTGCAAACGGCATTTCTCATGGAGTACCACAGTGGGGATACAGTAATGCAGTGACCAATCCTCCAGGTAAGTAAACCTTTTTGAATGAAGAGTTGTTTGATGTTTTGCTAAAAGAAGTACGGTATTATTTCATGTACATATTGTTTGGGTTGCTGAATTACCCTTTGGGTTACACAAACATGACGTTTGGGCTACAACCGGCCAACCTCTTAAAATTTTGACTATTAATATCTTTTAAAATATTTGTTTTGGAAACATATCATTTGTGTAGATTATTCTCTAAAAGTACCCTCATCATATCATAGATTCTCTTATTAGATCCTACAAATGTATGAGAAGAGAAAATAGCTGTAGTTGCTGCACTTTGAGATATTGCCTTGTCCAAAACTTCTTGTATTTTTTACTTAGGGAGTTATTTACGATTTTTGCTAGCTTTGCTACTCATATTGGCAGTAAATTACTAGTTAACCATAGAATGGAAATCTTCAAGTATTTAGCGATGTACTTGGCAACTCTTGCTTCTAACATGTCTTGTTCATTCAGGAACCACAGGCATGCCTAATGGAAGTCTTCAGGATTATCAAGCTGGCCATCCCATTCATGGACCTCTACCTCATTTCTGCCAGAATCCTTCGCAGATTATGCAAGGACCTCAAATGCAAGTACCCCATCAACAGTTGCTCAGTAATAATCTGGTGCATGGTGTTCCTTCTGCCACAGGCCTTCCGTTAGATCCACGAATGCTGGTCCTTCCACTCAATGTGGACCATACTTATGGGCACCTACTGCATCCACCTCCAACTAACCAAGTTAACCATGCTATTTTGAGAATTCCGCCGTATCAGGTGACTTCACATTTCGACCCTCTTTCCTCTGCAGTCCTGAGTAATGATTTGATCTTTGCACACAGCTACGAATGGCATGCTTATGCTGAAAATCTGTCTTCGTTGGACAAGTCGACGTGAATCACATACTTGTACACCAGTTAAATTTTACATTCGGTCCTGTAATATTGGTTTTGCAGGGACATCAGTGCTTCATACTCAGCCTGGAAGCGTAATTCATCTTTTTTTATATAAAAGAAAAGAACAGGGATGCGCTGCGAATATAATAAATATCTGAGTTTAGTGGCAAAAGTTCGCTGAACTCGAAAACAGTTGTCTTGCATTACTGGCAGCTATTCATATCTACTAGTATTTGGCAAACTTTATGTAACTTTATGCTGGTTTCATTGTTGCCTGTCTAAATAGCCCTTACCTTTTCTGCAAGCTACAAGTCATTTTATTTTACTGCTGTACTTAATCTCATAAACTGCTGAATAGTAACAGCCCGTCAGCAAAATCTGCATAAACAAACCTGCTCTTTGTGAATTTCCTAATTAGTGCGGCTACTGAGGTAATTGATGTATCTGTGCAGAATGCTGTAGTGATGGATCGTTTAAGGATTGATGAAGTAGGACATGTTGATGAACATAGAGATATGCGTCTGGATGTGGATAACATGACTTATGAGGTATTAATCTCATTTGGGCATGTGGATTTCTTGTGCACGTCTTTTCTGAGTTTGTGTATCTGGACAAACTGTTTTTTCGTGTATTCTGCAGGAGCTTGTAGCATTGGAAGAGCAGATAGGTTCTGTCAATACTGGTTTGACAGAAAGATACATCCAAGAAAACTTGAGATCAAGTCCTTATGTTCCTGCGGCAGCTTGCATGTCTGATCAATCTTCCGAGCCTTCTGTGGAGAATGATGCTTGCATTATATGCCAGGTCAATCTCTTTCCATGTTCAATTGAATCATAATCCATCGATTTTGTAAATCAGTAACAAGCTAATACCAGTTATAGATTCCACAGTTGCACATGATAATAAAATAGCCTTTACCTTGTCACTATAAGCACCACTTTACCAAAAATACTGAGCCCACACATTTTGCCTCCAAATAACCAAATATAAATTTTCTGAACAAAGGTGCTTCTTAGTTTTAAGGATAGTTTGGTGCGTGTCTTGCAGGAGGAGTACAAAGCCAAGGAACTTATAGGAACACTTGAATGTGGTCACAATTACCATGTGATCTGCATAAAGCAATGGTTGATGATGAAGAATCTGTGCCCCATCTGCAAGACAACAGCTTTGTCAGCAGATAGAAGAAATGGGTGATCATCACCAGTATCATTGTTGGTTATTTATCGCAAGAGAAATTAGCTCAATCTTGTATATAGACATGGTTATGTGTATTTGGCGTCCCCTTGTGGACACAAACTGAGTTTCTGAAAACTGTACAGCCATTTTGTAGAATATTGGAGTCGTTAATAGGGCCCATGGTGCATCAACCTCCCATGATGGCACTGTTAGATGTTTTTGTTTCTTTTGTACATTGTATTTATCTAACCTGAGAAACTGTAGTTATGTATATTCTGGAATTGAAACAACTAAAAGATCCTCAGTTCTGTACCTTCAGGAACCTGTTTCCAAACAAGAACTCAATAGAGCCGGCTGTGAATTAGTAACTGAGCGGGGGATCACGCATTTGTATTTATCTGAATTGCTTTTGCAGTAACAGGTGGTGGGTGTTTTTTTAAATGATATTTTCAATATACGTTGCAATTTGTATCTTGCATCCCGTACTGATGAAGTCAAGCTGCGGCAATTGCGCAACTTCCTGCGGCCTGGTCACAACCGGTGCTACACCTACATCCCAACTTGCAGACCACTCAAAAGTGGTACAGTTTGACAGCGCCCTTGCAACTCGTAAGATTGTACTTTTTAGAACGGGGAAATTAGCTATAGGATACTGAATTTTTGTGGTATTTGTTATTTCACACTGAACTTTCTATAATTTGTCAGAACACACTCTAAATTTGTGGCCATTTGCTAAAACAAACCTCCAGTCATATTATATGATTTGAGGTGACAGAACGCTGATGAAAAGACAAAAATACCCTTTGCACTTGCAAGGCCTATTTTAACTGATAAAAGACCATTTTTGCAATATAAAAAGTAGTAGATAATCATTTGCAAACCGATGGCCACATGGATATTCGCCCAGCACAAGATTAGTAGTCTAGCATTACATGGCCTTGCAAAAAAAAAAAAGCATAGCGTTCGTGTACCACAAAGTGTCGGTGTCACACTGACAAGGGGTATTTCATGTCATTTACAAAAAAATTCTCTCACCAAGTTCAAAGAAACTCATATTATACGACAGGTGGTGTGTTTTAGCAAATGGTCACAAAATTAGAGTGTGTTCCAACAAATTATAGAAAGTTCAGTGTGAAATAGCAAATGCCACAAAAGTCCAGTGTCCTACAGCAAATTTCGCCTTTTAGAATTGCAGCAGTCTATGAAAGGAATGCAACTACGTTAATCAGTAAATCGACAGCATACAACTCATAAATAAAAGCAACTATGAAAATCTGAGAGCCTCGCGCTTCCATACCCCTAAACTATACCAGCAAGCTCAAATCCTGAATGAATTAATGTATGAAATGGCAAAATGAACAAGAGACAAAGCACATGAATACAGATGAGGACCCAGATTGCAATAACATCCTGTGCCCTCTGCTGCAATAGTATCAACCACCTCAGGTACATGTTCTATCACTCCAATCTAAGACGAACAACATGCAGATTTCTTCACCGCAGACACATCATCCTTGCCACCAACGTTGATGGTCTGCCCCTTGGGAGGTGCGGCAGGATCATCACCAATGTCGAGGGCTTTCTTACTCACCACACGGTAGATATTGGTGAGCACTTCAGTGAAGGCATCCTCAACATTCATCGCCTCCAGGGCCGACGTCTCCATGAAGAAGGTGTTTTCTTTCTCGGCGAAGGCTTTGGCATCTTCGGTCGGGACCGCCCTGAGGTGGCGCAGATCCGCCTTGTTACCAACAAGCATGATCACAATGTTGGCGTCTGTGTGATCCTTGAGCTCCCTCAGCCACCTCTCCACGTTCTCGAAGGTGACATGCCGGGTGACGTCATAGACAACAAGAGCCCCTACCGCTCCGCGATAATATGCACTTGTGATAGCTCTGTACCTGCAGACGCAACAAAAATTGAAGGTTAGTTGCTTTTCAGGAAATAGTTGAATGGCAGAACCCACATGAACAAGCCACCTATCAATAATCTAGCTGTTCAGAACAGGACTATGACTACGATTTGTATCTTCAATTTGCATGTACATGATTCCATATTGGGTATAATAACAAACCAGCCTGCATCAGCCCCCGGTCCTACACAATCTGTTACTACTGAAAATTCTGATGGCTACTACAAATGTGATAGATTGAGACATGCTAAGCGCAATGATGGAATTGGAAGGCTATGAATCAGGAGGCTGCAATTCTTTCCATTTTTCTCTCAACAATCCAGGCGCACGTGCAACTACAATTAAGGATCACCGACCAAAAAAGCTACAGAGATCCATCCACAAGACGCAGGCATATACAAATTGGTAACCAATGACAACGAATCAGGCCTCAAACAAGAAGACGGGGATCGTAGAAGAGATAGGGATCTGGTGACGGTACCTTTCCTGGCCAGCGGTGTCCCAGATCTGGGCCTTGACGACCTTGTCGTCGACGTGGATGCTGCGGGTGGCGAACTCGACGCCGATGGTGGACTTGGACTCGAGGCTGAACTCGTTGCGCGTGAAGCGCGAGAGCAGGTTCGACTTGCCGACGCCCGAGTCCCCGATGAGCACCACCTTGAAGAGGTAGTCGTAGTCGTCGTCCGCCCGGTACGCCATCCTCCCCGCCCTCTCTCCTCCGGAACGCGCACTGGAAGAAGGGTGCGCCGATGCAAGGCGCGGACGTCACACGGGCGGGCCCCGGTCGGTGCCGCCGAGCGGGCGGCGGCGGCGGTGCGGGCGGAGGAGGAGGAGGAGGAAGAGGGGAGGAGGGAGCGGATGGATGGACGGAAAGGTCGGTGCGGAGCACGCGGAGGCGGGTGCGGGATTTTCTCAGCTTCTCTGGCCCCACTTTTTGTTCGGTTTCGTGCGGGCGTCGTGCTCACGCTCGCCTGGGTTAAGGGCCTGTTTAGGCTGGAGCTTTTGAGCTTTTAGAAAAGTTGGCTGTTTGAGTAGCTGAAAAACTGTCTGTTAGATTTATAATGTTGGCTTTTGTAATATATATTAAGCTTTTCAGCATACCAAAAGTCAGAAAAGCACCTCTCAGCAAACTTTTCAGCTTTTAGTTTATTTCATTAGAAATCAGCTTTTCAGCACTCCAAAAGCCAGATCAGAAATTTGCTGTTTGTTTCAGCTTTTCAGCTGACCAGCTTTTCAGCTGGAAAAGCCAGCTGAAAAGCTGAAACAAGCCAAGTCGGGCGCACGCGCCCCCAGCGGTGGCGCCGAGCCGCCGAGGACGGGGACGTGGGAAAGTGGGCGGAGACGAGCAAAACGGCCTTGTTTCTCTCGCTTTTGGGCTTCTTTCGGTGGGCGCGCGGTGGGATGAGGCCGTGCATTTTCTTGGGCTGCGAGGACAAATGGCGTCGCGAACCAAAACTGTTCTGAATTTTGTTTGGCAGGCAAAGCATTCAGGTCATGCTAATATGCTACTGTATCGATGTGTTTCCGTACAATGAGACTTCATCATAAACTATACGGGTAGTACTGTATCGTCTCAAGATCTGAGAGAGATGTAACAAGAGGAATTATAAAATTTGGAGTCGACGCAGAAACTAGTGCCCATGTTTCCCGGGAGAATTTACTTGAGAGCGTGAGGTAGCTAGCAGTTGGGGAGCCTTTGGTTCAGATCACCTGTGTGCAAACTGCAAAACCTTATTTTGGCAGAATTCAGGAATAAATTTTGAGTCCAATTTAATCGGGACATAATATTTCACCATGCCAAGTTCCTAGTAGTGCCAAAATTGAACCTCTTGACCATAGTGTGGAACAAAACTCCAAGACTCGCAAGAACTCGCGGTATCAAAAACGGGCATATAGAGCATGCAACAGACAGAGTAAAAACTTCGCATTCACTGTCTCACGAAAGTAATTAAGGTGTTCATAAAGCTCCATCAGGTGGAGAATAATCATGTTCTGCCTCTTGACGATCGCGATAAAATGGCGATTAACGTGGATACTGTTTTAGCTCATCTCCACGATCGAGCATGCAACAGACAGAGTAAAAACTTCGCATTCACTGTCTCACCATCCCGTCCACATCTCCTCCACGAAAGGTACAGTGGCTCTCTCTTTTGCCTCCCCCATGAATACAGTCGCACTTGACACGGCACCAGCTACGGCGTGCTACAAAGATTCCCGAAGCAGATGCGCAGGGGGGGTGGCCCGCGTCAGTCATTCGTTCCGACGCCTCCGGCCGCGCCGGCGGGCCTAATCCCGATGCGAAGCACTGCCGTGGCTCTGGTCCGTCCTGGTTCCCCAAAAGCCAGGAGAAGCTCGCTGTGCTCTCCCGATTCGTGCTTCACCTCAAGGAGGCAGCAGCCAGCCACCCAGGCCATGGCAGTTTGTACGGTCTCCTTCATGCATGGTTAATTAGCCTAGGCTAACTGTATGTCACCGGTCAACTTAATTACTGTACTCAACACTGTCTTCGTCTTGGTTTATCGTACGTCTCGATCGAGTGGCCGGTCTTCCTGGGTTCGCGCACCATGGCAGGACTGCACGAGCGATGGGATCGATGGCGTGTCGACTGCATGCACGGCTCGAGCTGCACTCACCACCCGGCCGTACTACGCTCCTCTAGTCCTGCTCCGATTCGTCATTACTGCAGTCGTTGGGTGGGACGACTCGTCCTCCGGTATCTGGGTTCGTGCGCTCGCCCAACAAACGCGCGCCACCGTCATGGATTACGTCCATGCGCATCGGCCGGCACCGTGGCATGGCATGGCACGGCGCCCCCGAACGTCCGCAGGATATCGGGCGATCGAGGCCGTGGATGGGCACGCTCATATTTAATCGCGCGCACGTGCGTACGTGTGCCGCGTCGTTGGTTCCTGCTCACCACAGCGCACCACGCGTGCACCCATGCACCCTCGCATCACCAGTCCACCACCTCCTCTCGAGTCAATCAGCTCATCAGCTCGCAACCACGCGCACGTACGCGCGCCCGTGCCGTCGGTGCTCGGCCGCGGAAACGCCGCTGCCATTTTCCAATCCAAAGACGCGGTCTCCCTCGCGCTCTTCAATTCCCGGTCTTCTTCCTCCTCCCGACCCACATAACTCCGCGGGAGCAAACGACACGCACACATAACTCCGCGGGAGCAAACGACCCACATAATTCCGGTTTTCCTTCGACCTCTAGCTCGGCGTCATTTATGCTCTTCCAGTCTGGACACCAACAGCGTCCATTAGAAAACTCCGAAGCTCTGCGATCTTCCTCGCAACTGCTCGGAGCCCCGGCGCTTCTCCCGCTCGGCCTCCTCCGTCGCCATTCAATCAATACAACAAGAAACCAGGCATCCGCCCGTGCGCGCGCGCGGGGCCAGCCGTGCGTGCGGGTGCACGTGTGAGGTCAGGCGACTAGGAGTAGCTCGATCGATCTCCATCTGGAAAGGACGTCTCTTTCCTTCTCTGTCGCTCGTCATGCAAAAGCTGAAATGGAGGCGAGAGGATAGTAGGAAATGATGATGGAGCCATGCAAGACCGCTCCACTCGATCGCAGTTACATTAGGAACGGAGGGAGTAACTTTTTGTTGATTGTGCTTCTAGTAGCCAACTAGGAGTAGTGTTCAGTGTTTAGGGCTTCACCAAATCTTGCAGGGGCAACACCAACTCCAAGTGGATACTCCGTACATTTGCATGTCTGTCCGTGCATTTTCTTCAGTCAACATTCATGCGCCTTTAGCTTGTTCACACTGTATTTAACACATGGCCTTGACCGATAATACTTCTTTTTTTACATGGCAACAAAAAAAATGGAGCTGTGAAAGCAGGTTAATTTGAAGATAAATCCATTGAAGTAACTGATGTTTCCCTCACAAAAAATAAAGGAATTCACTTTGATGTTCAAATCAATTGCCTTTTGTCCTGCCACCACTCTAAAGGCAAAGTTATTTTCTTTTGCGGGGAAGTTAAGACATTCGCAGTCTGAAATTTCTAGATATTTTGGAACAAGTGATTTTATACTATCATTTTTTTAAAAAAAAACTACTATATAGATGTGGCATTAAGTATATAGTAAAAATGGTACCGTTATGTGACAATGGGACACAAGCAAAGCAATGACATAATATGAAATGATTTTCAGAGGGGGGCATACCCCCCCTCCCCCCCCCCCCCCCCCCCACAAAAAAAATGCATTACCATGGATTCAAAATGCCTCTACTTGTAGATTATGAATTCTAAAAACAAGAGTGTAAAATTTTGAATATTTACATACAAATTTGCAAACCTCCTTTCCATTGGATTGTATATTATGCCAAAATCCATGCCTATATTGTGACAATATGCCTATGTTAGTAACTTGTGGATTGTGGTCTAGAATTCACTTATACTCCCTCTGTCCCAATCATAGCATACCGTCACCGGAACAAAAATAATCTTCAAAATAAAAGACTAATGTACCTTTTATTTTACCTCAACTTACCTACCTCATATTTATTATACAATTTTGAATGCCTCAAATAAGAGGACGGAGGGTGTAAAATACTGTACAGTACTCAATCTGGAATGTGGTGCAGAGTGATTCATAAAATCCACTTGTGTCTCAATCACATGTTTATTTTAGCTTTCGTATTAATCCCTATCCCAGCTTCATACTCTTTTGATGCAAAGTTACCGAGGCAAGGTCAGGCAGAATGGCACCTGCCTCCTTGCTTGACAAACTAGAACAAAGGATCAAATCACACGGTACTTTCCTTTCCTCTACTACTCAGCTACTGTGGCTTGGTATGTCCCCATCCATCAGTCTAACAGCACATCTCTTCAATTCTTTTTTTTCCTTTACCGTGCAAGATTCAACCCTGCTCCCCCGATCTCATCAGTCATCACACCCCTCCATTTACGCACGCACAATTCCAAGGCTGCAAAACAAAAGGAAGGAGGAGAGTGGTGGCATTAACTGTGCTGTGACTCTTCTTCACGGCACGGCACTGCGCCATGGGGTGGTAGTAGGTGAGGTGGCCATTATAAGCAGCAGGAAGAACAGGAGAAGAGCCAGCCAAATCCATAGGGTTCTTTCTCCCCCAACCCCACTGTTCCTCTACAGGCTACAGACTACAGGAGCAGCAGCGGCTGTAGACACCCCTGGGCCCTGGTAGCCGACCGGCCCCTACTACTCCAACCCTTGATCGCTGCTTCCCTTTCACCATCTCACCAGTAACCACAGCGACACCGATCGATCGAGCAGCAAGCCAAGCCTGTCTCGCTGAAGGCAAGTAGTAGAAGGCGAAGGGCACGCGCGGGAATCGGCGGATAAGTGGGCAGCAGGAGATCGAGCAGATCGAAGCATGGCGTCCTCGAACAGGCACTGGCCGAGCATGTACAGGTCCAGCCTTGCCTGCAACATCCCGCAGCCGCAGCCTGACATGAACAACAACGGCGTCGCCGGCACCGGCGGCAAGTCCTCCTTGATGTCGTCAAGTATGTCTTTCTTGAGTCTTGACACGGTGCACCTTGCCTGCATGTTACTGTTTCTTGCTGCATGCTGATCCGTAGTTCGCTTGTCCTGTTGCACGTGTCTTGCTTGCTAGGGTTTGCTTAAGTATTTCTTGACGAGATGAGGAATTGATCCTTTGGTTAATTTTGCTGTTGTGCCGTGTGTGTTGTGCGTGTGGCAGGGTGCGAGGAGGGCAGGAACCCGGAGCCTCGGCCGCGTTGGAACCCGCGGCCGGAGCAGATCAGGATCCTGGAGGGGATCTTCAACTCCGGCATGGTGAACCCGCCGCGCGACGAGATCCGCCACATCCGGCTGCAGCTGCAGGAGTACGGCCCCGTCGGCGACGCCAACGTCTTCTACTGGTTCCAAAACCGCAAGTCCCGCACCAAGCACAAGCTGCGCGCCGCCGCCCAGCTGCCGGCGCCACCGCCGGGCCGCGCCGCCGCCCTGCAGGCGCGCGCCGCGTGCGCGTCTTCGCCGCCGGCGCCGGCGCCCGTGACGCCGCCGCGCCACCACCACCACCACCTGTTCTCCGCCGCCGCTCCCGTGGCGCCCGCCTCGTCGTCTTCGTCGTCGTCCGACCGGTCCTCCGGGTCGAGCAAGTCGTCGGTGAAGCCGGCCACCGTCACGCTGGCGT
This sequence comes from Eragrostis curvula, assembly GCA_007726485.1. Classification (NCBI taxonomy): domain Eukaryota; kingdom Viridiplantae; phylum Streptophyta; class Magnoliopsida; order Poales; family Poaceae; genus Eragrostis; species Eragrostis curvula. The sequence continues at coordinate 39,309,687 of CM017445.1, read as the reverse complement.
CTCCGGCAGCGGCCGTCATCCAGGGCTACCTGCCAGCGACGGCCATGGACTTCCTTACGGCGTCCTCGGCGCCGGCTCTGGCTGCACGACAACTCTACTACCACAGCCAGATTGCGGCGGCGCCGGTCGCGCCACCGACGCCGGAGCTGATCCGCTCCGCCGATCGGCTCCTCGTTCAGTGGCAGCAAGGCCATCAGTACCTGCCGGCGACCGACCTCGGTGGCCTCCTTGGCGCCCACGCCCACGCGCCGGCCATGCACTCGCCTGTCTCGCCGAACGTGCTCCTGGGCCTGTGCAACGAAGCACTAGGGCAACAAGATTGCGTCAACATCAGCAGCTCCAAGGGATTTGGCCATGGCCAGTTCTGGGACACCACCGCCGCCGAGCTGGGCAACAAGACCGACGCGGTGAGCGCCGTGATCAGGGACGACGAGAAGGCGAGGCTGGGGTCCCTGCACTACGACTTCGGCGTCACCACCACAACCACTGCCGCTGCTGCTACCTCGTCACCCCTTGCCGCTCCAGTGCACGCTGGTGCTGCTGTTGACGCCAGCACGGCGGCCTTGCTTCCAACAAGTGCGGCGCCGATCAACGTTGCTGCTGCCACCACGACGAGCGCCGTACTACCACCCACGGATCAGTTGCAAGGTACTCTTCCTGCCATGCATGCATGCAAACTCGGATCATGCTCATGCATGTGCTTGTCTCTTTCCAGTTTTTGTTGTGTTACCACATGCATCGTTCATGCAAGCATTGTATGCATGCGCATAGAAGTGTCTCCTCGTTCTGCCTTGCTTTGTCTCGATCTCCTTGCACCCTTGGCTCTAGCGAGTTTGGCACGGATGGAGAACGGAGAGTACACTCCACTTTGATGATAGGCCACGAGTAACGCGTCTTTTTGTGCTAGCAGCCTGGCTTGCGTTGCGTGCATGGGTGTGGAGCCAATTTCTTCCGATCACATCGATCGGAAGACGCCAGCCCATCCATGCAATGGGACAGGGTTAGGCATGCATGTAAAATCTCCTGTACGCGATCGATGCACCGATCTTGTCATGCTGTGCGTGTGTATCCTGTTGAGATGTAGTACAGATCTATATGGACATTTCCATGACAAGGATACACAGCTTGTCAGTTTGTAGCCATGCATTGCTCTGTTATGTAGCTGTGTAGAGAGTAGAAAGAACCAAAAAGTTGTGAGCTGTTCTCCATTTCTTGATTTGAAGCATCGGGCGAGTTTTGTAGTACTAAAAGTACATTACACAGTACGCATTTTAGATCAAGACATAGATATGACTAAGGAACATGTTTATGCAAAGAACATAATACTATACTCCATAGTTTGAAGATTGTAAACATATAGACATGACGCATAGTTTGGAGAACATATAGCAGTATTGGAGGAAGACTGAAGCATAAAATTAAACACTTTATGGCATAATGATTGTTTGATCACAATTGTGCATGAACTTAGAAAAAAGATCATCTGTGTTATCATATAAAATGCACTCTACGTATAGTAGTAGTACCATGATACGTCTACCGTAGGAGTGCCTTGATTCGTCGGAGAGGACATGGACTGGATGGGCTTTCTTTCACTGTAAGATGAAAGTGAACCAGCCAACCAGGGAGATCAAAAAGCAGGTCAGATGTCTTCAATGAACAGTACTGGAGAAAACTTGGGCCTCGGTCGAGGTCTTAAATGGCGCCCGTGTATGGTCTTGTCGTGGTGCTTCTTTCCAGGGGGTAAAAGATCGTGAGGGTCTTGCACGCGTACGTTTTGTGCTGAAACGATTGACGTGATTGTGGTCAAATATTCTCGTGCTCAAGCTGCAAGCATTAATTTGATTTCATAGCTTAAGCCGAGATCAGTTGGACGTGTGCTAGGTAAATTCGACGTTCTTGGCGTTTGAATTCATGTCCCCAATTCATTTTTGTGTGCAGGGCTGTTGGATTTTGGGTTGATTGGAGTCACGGCGCCGCCGACGGCGACGTTGGTGGCCGTGGCCAGGGACGCCGTGATGTGCACGAGCACCATGCAGTTCAGCGTTCCGGCCATGCGCCTAGACGTGAAGCAGTTCGGCGAGGCGGCCGTGCTGCTGCGCCACCCTGGCGAACCGGTCCTCGTCGACGAGTCTGGCGTCACCGTCGAGCCGCTCCAGCAGGACGCTGTTTACTATGTGCTGGTAAGCCAGTGATCATACTACTAGTATTTTCTCATGACCATATTTATCTTCAGTTAAAGTTAGCTATATATATCCTCTTGTTGCACCCTTTCTTTTGTTGCATTCAAAGGCGGCTGAGCTCCTTTTTTTTCCCCCTTTTTGTGAAGGTCACCGGCGACTTGCTGAACACGATGTACGCCGAGTGAAGTGATCCAGCAAGGGATCGATCGAAGAGGCTTACATGCATCGGCGATATGGGATTATGTAATTTGCTTCAGTAGTGTGGATCAAGTTTAAATATTGTATTTGTATTTTGGACCCAATGAACATCAATTTGTTTGTACTGAACTTACGGAGAACTCCTGCTAGAAATAAAACACTGATCTCTGAAACTTCTGTTCTTTCGAAATGGAGATTCTGAACTGTCTGAACCATGGCATGGTCTCCTCTGGGACTGGGACTGGGAGGCAGCTGGGGAAACCATGGCATGGTCTGCCGGGTGCAGAGGGAGCTTTGTTGAAGTTTTTCAGACTGATGGAGTGATACGAGTACTGTGTATGTAGGGGAACATACGTTACGTGTGGGCAGGCCTCTCCCGTGCGCCGGCTGCCTTGCTCAGCTGGCGGGCAAGGTCGGACTGAGCTGCCATTCCGTCCAGTCCTCGGCAGACCAGCCGGAAGTTTCTGCACCCATCTCTCTCAGTACTCTCTGCACGCGTCGATCTCAATCGCATCTCTCTTGTACAGAGAATCAAACGGGAACGTTTGTCGTCAACAAAATGCCAGTCGTGCTTGAACTTTCACCAAAGTTACTGGTATTGGTTGCTTGTAGTTTGCTCTTATCACCAAAGATCGATTCATGTTCTATCCATCGGGTGGCAAGTTGGCAACACGGCAGCAGGGATGCACGCAACAATTTAGCCGCGGGTGGTGATGGTGGGGTGGCGAGTTCAACTTGATAATTTTTTTTGGGAGCTTCGCCTCAACTTGATTTGTTTGACTTTGACCAATGTTTCGATTCCATGCCACACAATATCAACTCTTTTTTTTTAGAAGAAACACGATATCATGTCTACTGGTCTGGCCCAGCCCAACAGCATCCACTAGGCCGGCTCGGCCCCTTCCCGTTTCCGTCGCAGGACTCGCCTCGCCGTCTCCTTCCAACTCCGACGCCGAATGCCGATCGGTTGCGGACGCGGCGAGCAATCGGCTGACCTCACGAACACCTGTCAATTTTACTTGAGGTTTTCGGCTTCTCGTTTCGTATTTTTAATTTCTTTTCTCCCGAGATTGCGTCGAGGTGTATGCGTACGTGCATGACCGCTTGACCTTTAATTCGTGCGCGCCCTAGTTGGTTTCTTCGCAGTACGTCGACGTTCACGTGCATTCTTGCTTCCAGCGCACACTTCTGATGTCATGCACACATCTACGTACGTACCCGCATTGAAATTCAGACTGCTACTTTCGCTTCAATACGAGAATGTATGTGACGTGTATATGCAAACAGTTGCGAGAACCGTGAATGTCTGAGACGACCGAGAGATTTCTTTGTTACAAACACTGATGTTCTTTGCATAAAAATATAAAACACTGATGCTCGGCATCATGCACACATGAATCTGATCAGAAACAGTTGTATACGTACACAGGCGAATGATCATGCAAACTTTTGCACCAATCTAAATCAATATCCCCCATAAATCATCACCAATAGCTATACTGGCTTATGACCTGCTCAAGAACAGGTCGATCTTGATATGTACAAATTACTAACCCACAGGAGTAGCTAGCTAGCCTTCTCTTGTCATGCATGCACAAGCCTATCAAGCTAAGTGTATTTTTTTTTTGAGGGAAAAGCTAAGTGTATTTACTGCTGATCATATGATTTCCTCCCTACATCAGCGGCGCGAACAGGTAGTCCCAGTACTCGCCGCCGATGTCCTCAAGCTCAATCACAGTTGCGTCACTGGCACTGCTCGAACGCTCTTGTATTCTTGCGCCTTGGCCACCTCCCCACGCGAACGACACCATGGTCTGATCAGAACACGCCGTCGTCGCCGCCGCCGCGAAGCTGTGGCTTCTCGTCGCGGCGTCGACAGCGGCGGCGGCGCCGCTCCTCCTCCTCTTGCGGCGCAGCACGCGGGTCGCCAGCTCGCCTCGCCCGTTCCCGGCGGCGGCCAGGCTGGCCAGCTCGCGCTGCACGACGTCGAGCGGGAAGTTGAGGTGCGCGCGGGGCCCGCGCATGCGCAGCGCCGCCGTGTCGTACGCGAGGGCCGCCTCCTCGGCGGTGCCGAACGTGCCCAGCCACACCCGCGCGCCTTTCCGCCGCGTGTCTCTTATCTCCGCCGCGAACTTGCCCCACGGCCGCCGCCGCACGCCCCTGTAGCTCTTGCACGCCGACGCCCTCGAGCTGGCCCGGTCGTCGTGCCGGCTTTCTTGTTGGTTCGCCGGCGAGGCGGCGAAGAGCTCGACGGAGGCGTCCGACGCGAGCGCCGTCGTCGCCCCGCTGAGGAGCTCGTCCCACTCGTCGGCTCCCATGGAAATCCACCTCCCCAGGCTCGGCAGACTCTGCAAGATCACCTCCGGCTTCTGATCGCCGGCGGCCTCGGACGACGACACCGCCGTGGACGACGTCGCCGGAGTTGGGCACCCTGTCATGATGCTAGCCCACACATTCTCGAGGATGTTGCTTCCCTCGCTCGGATGACTCTGACTGGAACCTGGTGCTCCGATCGCCATGACTGCGGTTTGTGGAAAAAATCTGATTTTCCCTTCTGAAGAACAGAACCGTGTATTGCACTGGGCTATATATACCTGCGTGGGAACGAATGGTCTCATTGCTGACACGGGTTAGCAACTTGGTGATTTCCGACAAATGAAGTCAGTGTGGCTCATTCGTCAAGCGAGCTAGCGAAATTAGACGGAAACTTAGCTGGCATGCAAGCTTAAACGAGTGACCGAATTTAATTTGTGCAAGATCTCTGCAGAAATTCAGGGACGTTCCAGTGCATGGTACCTTGCGGCGGTTGATTCTTTGTGTTCTAGAAATTCAGGGTCAGCATCATTACTGCAGGCTTCAGACTTTCGGTGCTTACAATTCCAATTTACATGCTTCAGAATTCAGATAGTATCTGTTCTTGTTGACTACTCCTACTAGTAGAACTATCTCTCTCTCTCTTCTTTTTTTTTGCGAATGAGTATTAAGCAACAAATATGGTCATTCAGTCATCTAAAGAGAAATTTGACACTCATATCTCATATGTGCATGGCAGCTCAAATATTTTAGTCCCTGCTGTTTGAAGGTCATGTATATTACGAGCATGAGCTACAACATCCCCATCGATTCTCCAACAGAATAATCCACCGTCCCTCCTTTCTGACCAATTCCCTTCGCGAGTAAGAAAATCCGCTAATGATTGGGTCATTCTTCTTCCCTGACCCCAATCTCTAGCCAGCTTCGCAAGCCATGCATGTGCACAAACTCACAGATCTGGATACAGCCACTTGTTTCTATCATTGCATCGGCACCCATCTGTGGGTCTTATCTTTGAACGCGCCCTGTTTTATAAATTTATAATTCTTATCTGACAAGTCAATCGAGTTGACAGAATCACTCAACCTGAACATATATGCAGTTTTCTTTCTTTCTTCATAGCCACACGTACGCAGGTTGCTTCTGACGATATGCAAACTGAGTTAACTAGTTTATCCTTAAGCTTGATAATGAAGCTACAGGTTAGTTTTTCATCGGGTCTCGAGTTGGATGCACTTCATTGAAGCCGGAAGCAGTGTCGATCAATGGAAGAAGCCCGGGTTTCTGGAGGCGATGGCGTGTGCCGTTCCGTTGCGCTGCTCCTACGCTCGAGCAGAAATGTCAGGATGCGTCCCGATGCAGGCACTGACCGCGATTTGGTAAGCGTTGGCCTTTGCACGGCCGCGGATCGCTTCGTGAGGCTGGAGTGCTGGAATGTTTGTGATCTCTGTCGCTGAACGTGTGCATGACGCGCGACGATTACTGCTTGGAAATCCAGCTCCACTTGCCCACTTGATGATCTGGGATGATTAGTGTGATTCGTTTACGAGGTTGTTGATTGGGTTGCAGATTGTGTCCAGCCTGTCCAAATGAAGCATCATTATCTGATTCAGTCGGAGGTTGACCTGCGAGCATGAGGTCCATGTAGATAACAATGCCGACTTGTAACTAGAGAGGAGTTGCAGCACTCCGCAACTCTTGTTGCAAATTGAACCGTCCTATCACCTTTAGTACACATAAGCCATTTTCGTCAAAAAAAAAAACACATAAGCCATGCATTAATTATTTATTGAGATGCAAAACCTGTAAACGAGACTTTTTTTTTTTTTTTGCGAGGGAACCTGTAAACGAGACTGAAGTCCAAAATTACATTGCTTGCTGAACCATACGAGCAACGGTGTCGAGCACAATATCGTCCGTATCCAAAAAAAAAAAAGCACAATATCATCCATGCTAAGTTCCATCGATTTCATGATAAAAAAAATTCCATTGATTTCATGAATACATGCTAGGAACACAATTCAACAAGAGTAAATTTTACAAACCTACGACTATTTGCTCCCGAGTAACACAAAACTACGACTTTTGAGTTCAATTTCAAAAAACTACGACTATTTGTACCTTTTGTAACGCAAAACTACGACTTTAGGGTTGGCCCCACATGTCGGTGACACATTTTCATTTTGATGAAATGTGTGACTGACACGCTCGAGCAAATTATACCAGAGTTATTATTCAGTTTGTTCGTTTGGATGTTTTGCAGCAGGCAGCAGCAACAGCTACAGTGTTCACAGTTCTTCAGCAGCAGCTACAGTGTTTCAGCAGCAGCTACAATGCTCGTAGTTATTTTTCTGCAGCGGCAGCCTGCCGAACAGCCTGATTGCTTCAACACGCTGTCTCTGCAAAATGGTTGAATTGGACTGTCACAAAGCTACCCTCGGGTCCGAACCGCCAAAATCAGGGCAGTAAAGCCCAGTCTTACACTACTATCCGGGCCTCCATTTGGGACCACACACCCAAAATTCTATTGGCCCAACCCAAGTCATTTCGATCCAAACGGCGGGGACCACCCGGCCCAACTCTCAACTACTTCTTCCTCCCGTCGCCTCGTCATCACCATCGGTCCCCTTCCAGAGATCCCCCAGTATCATCCCACGCTCTGCGTGTTCCGCTACGCCACGCGCACACGCCAGTGACGCCACACCTCATCGCCCGTCCGATCGTCAACGGTCAACGCCATGGGCGGAAGCCAGGAGCCGGAGGCCGACGGCGGCAAGCCGGGCTACTCGTCCTCGGGCCACCTCCCGCCGTCGGCGCCGCCCCACCTGGAGGGCCAGCCGCCGCAGCAGTATCAGTACGGGTACGGCACGTTCCAGGGCGCTCAGGCCGGCTCCGGCGAGTTCCGGAACCCGCCCATCGGGTTCCCGCAGCCCGCCCCGCCTCCCGGCTTCGGCGGCGGCGGTTATCACCACCAGCAGCAGCCGTACTACGCCCAGGGTTATCAGCCCGTGCAAGGTATGTTGGTTGGTCTCTGAGAATTTTAGCTCGCGATGCTTAGCTTAGGTATGGTATGGTGGGGGAATGGTGAAATTCAGGCTTCAATTCGAAATTTTCGGAGGTAAGAAATAGTTACGCTATACGTTGATGTTGGAATCAGTTGATTCATGTTGCTGCACATGCTATCGCTTCTGCTTGTGACCAGAAGCTTCAAATGTTGCTTGTATGATCTGTGTGCCGATTCCTCACCTTTCCTCTGACAAAGTATGCTTAGAATTGCAAGCTAAGGTGGACTATGAATTCAGAAGCTTAGAGAATGGGGGATAACGGGGTAACTGATGTTTAAACTTTCCGCAAATTTGCAGTAGTTCTGATCGGTATTTCAGCATTAATTGAAGATCTGTTGATATGATCTGGAGAAAATATGGGTGCTGCAAAGACATATATTTCAGAAATTCTTAGAGAATGAATACGTTGGTCAAAAGTAATGCTAATTCATGATAGTTTTAATTTCCAAGATTATTGCTGTCGGATCAGACCTCATCTCAACTTGTCCAGTACAAGAAATATAACAAAAAGGCTGAATTTTCATGAATTACCTGACTAGGACAAAGTGGATATGCTGACATGCAAAATTAGAAACTCATGTGGTTCATTGTGTCTCAGGATATGACCCTGTTGTTGAAGGAAGACCTGTGAGAAGGCGGCGCCTTCCATGTTGTGGCATCGGCTTAGGCTGGTTTCTGTCAGTGCCCCTGAACCCTGACTCCATGTACCTGTGTTAATTCATCATAATGTCTGGAGTTTTAGTTAGACTGCTAACAAATTGTATTCTCTTATGAAGGTTTATTACTGGATTTTTCCTTGCTGCCATTCCATGGTATGTTGGAGCTTTTGTTCTAATCTGTGTACGGGTACACGACCACAGAGAGAAGCCAGGATATGTTGCTTGCACAGTTGCTGTAAGTTCTTTCTATTCTGATCTGATGCAAATGGTTCCTCAAGAAAGGAGTACATTAGCTGTGCAATTTGATGATCATAAGTACTAATGAAGTTCTTAAATATGATTATAAGTACTAATGAAATTAAGCATCAAATTTGTATCATTTTGCACAAATTCCTTCTTTTTCCACCAGTTGAGCTGACTGTTGCTTTCAATTTTGATGAAACACAAACAGGCTGTAATTGCTGCTCTTGCCATTATACTTGGGGTAACCAAAGGAACACATGTATGGTGAGCTGCCTCCGGGATCTATGATCTATCGATGATCGAGTATTCGAGTGTAACTCACCGCTGTATTATTTGTATTGTGTTGTGTATACTGTATATCTATGTATGTTAAAGTTGTGGAACAGCTTTCGTGTACACTTATATCGACATTTCTTCTTCCTTGTAATAAAATCATGAACATATAATGTATTTATCGTAAGAAGCATCACCTGTTAGCATAAGATACCTGTGTGTCAATTTTAGAAATCTCTGCTTTGAACGGTTTGTCAGATGCAGAAGCAGAACATGTATCAGTGAGTTTCAACTAAAAAAAAAAAGAACATTTATGTGTGAGTAGTTCTGCCCAAAAGGCCGAAACAATTCCACCAAAGTAGAGGGCCGAAAGTCTTGTAGGCCCAATTGACTGATTCATTAAGAAACTCAAGCCCACTAACGAGGCCCATTAGGGTTTCTCACCCCATCACATAAATACTCTTCTGTTTCCGCTTCCTCCCTCGTCGGCCGCCATCTCCCCGCTTAGGTTTAGGTCTCCTCCTCCGCCTCCGGCCCCGCGAGCTCGCCGAAATGGTCGCCCACAGGGTAAGCTTCTCCCCCGCGCCGCTGTCTTACCGCTGCCTCTCGATCCACTGCGTCTCTGTTCTTCCTGCCATGTCTGATCTCCGCCGCTTTTGTGTGATTTGTTTCGAGCGCGCAGTTCCATCAGTACCAGGTGGTGGGTCGCGCTCTGCCGACCCCCGGTGATGAGCACCCCAAGATCTACCGCATGAAGCTCTGGGCCACCAACGAGGTCCGCGCCAAGTCCAAGTTCTGGTCAGTGCCTCGCGCTTTCATACCGATGCTATGATCCTCTTATTGTTGCCTTCCGCGTTTTTTGACGAGGGCTTGTGGATTGTTACCGCGCAGGTACTTCCTGAGGAAGCTGAAGAAGGTGAAGAAGAGCAATGGCCAGGTCCTCGCCATCAACGAGGTATCACTCGTTAACGTGTGACCAGTAAAGATGCTGTACTTAGTGAATTTTGTGTGGTTCGAATGGTTTACACATTAAGAATATGCTGTAAATATGTGGCGTTGGAGTGCTATTGTGTGTCGCCTAAGTGCAATAGTTGAAAAGTGCGTGTGTGCCTGACGATTAATAATTAGTAAAAGCCTGAGATTGCAAAGCTGATCATTTTTTTTTAATTTAAACGACGTATTGAATCTTTGTTCGGATTTTGTTTCCATCTTGCTGTAGAATTTATCAGTCATGTAGCATTTAGTGATTCTTTAGTAATTAGTGTGTGACTTCTGGAAGTAATACTTTGGTCAGGTAATTTTACATATACATGTCCTAGTTCATCCGGGTTGCAGAGTTTTAGAACCTGTGCTACCCTCATTTGGTGCTTGTCCGTTTTAACTATGGCCATTACCTTTTGAAGCCAAATAGATGCAAATTGCTGCAATTGTACTATTTCTGCAAAGTATCTTAATAAAAATATAACCAGACTACTTTTCCAGTCAAAATTTACAATTAGATGTAATTGGTGTGTGACTGCTGGAAGTAATTCCAATATTGTGTGGACTTAATACATTGATTCCAATATTGTGTACATTGATTCCAATATTATGTGGACTTAGTCCATGTCTAGTATTTTGATGTCATTTAGTGTTGGAAATTTTAAATTTTTATTCAGCATACTTTTTGTTTTTTAAACTCTATTATCTATTGTCCTTCAACATTTTACCTATACTTGATTTCCATTTATTGGCATGTCCAACTGATGTAATCCTTGCATTGGACACTAGCTTATTTCCAACTTGCTAATGCATGTCAAAAGCCTGTTGAAGCTATGTCAGTGTTCAGTGTGAGGTTTGCTACGGAGTACCAAATAGTCCTATTGTTGCCACGTCCCTAGCTTGCTCTTTGTGTGCATACTTTGGTAGTCAGGCTAAGCAATGGCATGACTCTGGCATTGAAAAGGCAATTGTACCTGGCCCTTACATGGGAAGTTTGAGTAATCTATTTTTGTTGAAAAATTTAAATGTTTTGTGTTATCTCTTCATATATGCCCTTTCCTGCTCTTCTGGCTTTAGTTGGGCATATCTGCCTCTAACATGCTTGATGTTCTCAGATCTTCGAGCGTAACCCAACCACAATCAAGAACTATGGCATCTGGCTGCGCTACCAGAGCCGGACAGGTTACCACAACATGTACAAGGAGTACCGTGACACCACCCTGAATGGTGCTGTGGAGCAGATGTACACTGAGATGGCATCCCGTCACCGTGTGAGGTCCCCCTGCATCCAGATCATCAAGACTGCGACTGTCCACTTCAAGCTCTGCAAGAGGGACAACACCAAGCAGTTCCACAACGCCAAGATCAAGTTCCCGCTCGTGTACCGCAAGGTCAGGCCACCGACCAGGAAGCTCAAGACCACCTTCAAGGCGTCCAGGCCAAACTTGTTCATGTAATAGGTCGGCCGGATGCTACCCTTGTTCTTTGTCTTAGTGCGCAAGAGTCGAAAGATTTTGTCAGTGGAAGTTTTGTTGCTCTGTGAATTGAGCACTTTGATGTTTCTGGTTACAACTTCGAATGATGTTATGCAAACCCTCACTTTGCTCGATTTAGTGATCAGTAGACCTCTTACTGCTTGTATCATTTTATTTCTGGGTATGTTTGTTCTAAATTCAAAATGCGCTGTCTCTCCCCTGCTTGGCGTGATGTACCTTGCTCAGTAATTCGTGTTTCGTTATACGTGTTTCATCCGGTTCAGATTCCGTTGGATAGTTAAAATGGGCATGGACACAACGTTGTTGCTTCATCCATTTGTTCATTCAGCTGAACACGACGGAGTAGGCTGGAAAAGCTTGATGCTGCTGAGGGGCGGAGCTGGACTTTTGAGCTACTGCCGAGATGATATGGGGGGACGTGGAAAACGTTTGCATCCCCTCAAAGCGACATCAGCGGCAGATATGGGGGGTTGCACAGCACAGCGCACTAGCTGCTGCCGACGGCTAGCTACGTCAGGGCACAGCACAACCTAACGACCTGAAAGCAAATCGGGTAATCACTTAATCAGGGTGCACTGGTGGTACGTCCATGGTTTTGGTTTCTGGCTGCTTGCGAGAGCAGATCCCAGTGATACATCGCTGGCTTTGGCTGCCTCTAAATTATTCCAAGTGCCTTTTGTACGTTGATATAATTGGCAAATGGTGGTTGTTAGAAAGATCAGGGTCATCAGTGCATCATTATGCTTCAGATAGTCAGATGACTGCAGTTTTTCTCTTGACCTGGTAACCAATCTGAAGCATAAGATAGCAGCTGAAGATGCAGTTGAGGGGTGGAACAAGTAGAAATTATTCATGGGTACCACCTGGCAAGAAAGCTCCTTACCACATCAAAACGGTGTATTTTTGCATACAAAAGCAGGGGACATGTTTTTGCATACAAAAGCAGGGGACATGCGTGGTTTTTCCTGCAGTGAAATGATCGTTTCTCAACATTTCAAGTGCTGCCAACACGTCAACTTCCGCTGTAGATTGTAGAAACCAAACGACTCGTACAAGGACTACAAAGTGAAGGGAGCAGATAATAGTGGTACACGGCATGGAAATCGCAGGGCCGCCCAAGTCGCACTTTATCTTTTACTTGATCGGTGTGGACTTGAGTGTGTGCTGGCCCCTGAGGCCCTGACCTAATGAGTGCACTTGCAGAAACCAAGAACACATATGCATGTCTTTTCTGAACCGTGGTTGGTCCTGCATGTGACCATCTGCGCGAGTGTTGGTATGCGCAGCATGATCTCTATCGGTATCTCTTGCTGGATTCTTCGTGGTCTCTGTCTTTCACATTGGCAAAGAGAGATGGATCATGACTGCTTTGAGAAAAGACTAAAATTTGCTGGTAGTTAAGCTGCCCATTACAATAAGACCGCATTTTGGCTAATTGTTCTTATAGTCTTAGTGCAGCGGTTATCTCAGAACCAATCATTTGCCTACACATATGGACCTCATTTCCTCATGTAGAACCGTATCCTAAGGCACGCGTATAATCCTGCAAGGAGAGACCTCGAAGGTTACACGAGCCATTAGCAAACAAACGAGCAAGAGAAGATCGGGTACTGATTAAACTCGTCACTTTCCGCTTGTACAGCGGATTCTCTTGACCAAAGCAGGACCATCCCTGTCTGTGACTGACAGGGACTTAGTAACAGATCCTCGCATTACCAACTACTACAAGCTTTTAACATTCATCATCAACTCCATGCAGATCCTTCATCTTGGTCTGCTTCTCCACTCCTTTAGCCTCCTCTCTTGCTTTTCACGGGAAAATCACATGAACCAAAGTGATGGCTACTTCACTGCAAAAGAAAAAAAAAAGGATAAAAAAGGGGGAAATTGAAGTGATGGCTACTTCTGATCAGACATCTAGGAGGCACCTCGCACATTGCCATGCACACGGTTGGCATCAAACATGCAGGGATGGAGTTGGTGAGAGACCGGGAGTACAGACGCTACTGGACCTAAATCTCACTAGCTCCTGTCAAGGATTGAGGTGGTGGTGTTTGCAATCTTTGCATTAGCCCGGAGTTTAAGCAATCTGAACTGTTCCATCGCGCAGATTCGGATCCCGGGTTTTCGTTATGACGACATCGCGAACAAAAGCAAATGCCGCACCTAATAAGTGGCTGCCACTGATCTGAACTTAAATAAGCAGATTTTTTGGTGTGCCGATTTTACTTAAATGAGCACGATGAAATCTGTAGATATTTATCCTGCAATACCTGGCCTGTTTGGAACAAAGGAATGAAAAACGCAGGAACAGGAAAAAACGCAGGAATGGAGAAAACGTAGGAATGAAAAACACGAGAAAACCGCAGGAATCGAAAACAAAGGAATTGAAACTTTTGGCCGTTTGGATTGCAGGAATTTATAAATAGAGGAATCTAAACAACGGTGAATTATAAAAGCACATTAGCTCATCTCTGATTACTTTACATCTTGCTTACACGTGGGGCCAATCTTCCACTCAACGTAGAGCACCGAGTCCTGTTCTCTCTCTCTCTCTCTCTCTCGTCCCCATCCGAAGCAGGCATCTCTCTAATTCACAGCCTGAGCATACCCTTCTCTAATCCATAGAGCAAGCGGCGGTGTTAAGCATGATTAGCAACAGCGAACGTCCGCAGGAAAGTTTCCACGAGCTCGGAGCTCATTCTTTCATTCCTCCAAAAGTACAGGTTTTCTCGCCTTTCCTCTGGAAAGGATTTGCCTCGTTCCTTTGTTCCAAACGCGTTCGTACCATTCCTTTCCTCTGGAACTGAATCCTCTATTCTTCCTACGTTATTCCCTTATTCCAAACGCAGCCTAAGTTGGGCACTTGGAACTGCAATGCACGATATTCTGCCCAGTGCCCAGGTAATATATAGTTACTAGTAGATAGGTGAAATGGGCTTACGGAGTATGGACCCATGACGCTTTGCAACATGCTTTCATTTCGTTAACGCAGAGCTGCAAATATTTTAATTTTGTAGTTATGCACTAATGTCATAACCGTATCTGTGCTGGTCTAGAATGTTTGTTAGCAACCAGACCTACAAACTTGATCAGTTGAATGCTTGGGCACCCTGCTTTCACACTCTTTTGCAAAAATTTCCTGGACGCTGATACAGGAGCAGCTAACATATCTTGGATTCTCGGTGCTTCCTGCAGCGGCACCACAAAAGCCATCCTTTCATACCATCATACCGCAGCAGAGCTGTCAAAGCACAGCCAAATGTGCTAAAGAGTCCCTCGCAAAAAAAAAAAAAAAAAAAATGTGCTAAAGAGCGCCCATCCCTTTTTCCATCCCACTCCCTTCCCCAACAGCACAAAAGTCCACCATACTATATTACAGCAAAAGCAGCTGCTCATTCATATCCAAATCATTCACAAGACATCCTTCTCAAGTTATCCTCCTAGACCAGCTACATCCTATTCCTTAGTTCCTTGCCAGATTCTTTCTTTCGTCAACAAGTCATCTTGGACGAATTCAATATTTCAACAGCGCCGCATTTGCGCAGAGAATTAGAAGGCATATGTTCCTCCTGTTCTTTTTGTTCATTCTTTAGTTCAGAGAGGTTTATTTTGCTCTTCTTTGAGTGGCACTACATAAGGTCTGGAAGGCCTTGAAAGAAAGGAATGACTTGTGTAGTGGTATGAGGTGATAGTGAGAGAGAGAGATTGTGAAAGCTTTGCCACTTATCCGTCTGTCATTGTTAGCATTGATAGGCGCATCAGTTTTGCTTCTGTTGCTGTTTCTTTGGGTGTTCTCGGAAGCTCTGTTTCAGCTGTTGCTTGCCATTTTTTGGTGTTTGTTTCTGCTGAGGAGAGGCCAAATTGGCAAAAGCATCAATGCTACTGTTCGCAAGAAAAGGACTGCTCCCTGCATTTGCACGTTGTGTGATCCTCTTGCTTCTCACCCCAACCCAGGGTGATTCAACCAGCTCAGAGGATCCAGAACAAAGCTCCAAGATCGCTCAGCCTTTGGAGGTAATTTTCATGCATTCTACCTCGAAAACATTAGCAAAATTTTCCTGGTTTTGTTCAAGTTTACTATTGTCTGAATATCCAACGGTAGAAGATGTATCACTGACCGCAGCACCTGAATTTCTGTTGCAGCTCACGCCCAAACTGTCATCGCAACTCAAGCTCCATGCTTTCCTGCTCTGGTCTTCAGTTGGGTTCTTGATGCCGGTAGGAGTGCTGCTAATCAGAGTGTCGCACGTCGCTAAAAGCGCCAGGAGCGTCAAGATTCTCTTCTACTGCCATGTCGCTTCACAGGTCCGTGGCATGAACTCCCATTTCTGGCAACTATTTAGTTTCTTGAAGAACCGTCGTTAGGTGTACAGATGCCAATTACGCGTTGTGCTGGACCAAGCAGATTGTCGCCGTTGTTCTTGCCACTGCCGGGGCAGTCCTGTCGATACGGAACTTCGAGAATGCCTTCAACAACACGCACCAGAGGATCGGATTGGCGCTGTACGGCTTCATTTGGCTCCAGCCACTCATCGGCTTCATAAGACCAGACAGGTATGCAGATCGAGCAGCTAGCTCGTGTCTGAAACTCTGAATCGCATGACAGAACAATGCTTTTGCTTGCATCTTCTTCCCATGATTCTTGTGCCTGAATGAAGTGAACTATTTCTTCAGAGGCGTGAAGACGCGGAGCGCTTGGTACCTGGCCCACTGGCTCCTGGGGCTGGCGATCTGCGTCGTGGGCATCGCCAACGTCTACATCGGCCTGCACACGTACCAGGAGCGCACCGGCAGGAGCGCGAGGATGTGGACGCTGCTCCTCACCGTGGAGGTCGCGGCCATGGCGTTCGTCTACCTCTTCCAGGACCGGTGGAGCTACGTGGTGCGGCAGGAAGAAGCGGCCCTCGCCGACGAGCAGAGCGAAGGATCGTCAGTGACGTACCCGGCGAACGACCACAAGGAAGTCGTCGTCGTGTCCTTAGCGATCTTTGGAGACAGATCGATGCTAAAACAATGCTAGTTTGTCCAGGATTGAGAGGTCGATGTGATGGGAAAAGATTGCATTTGTACAGGTGAATGAATAGGTTCTGTGATTGAAACGAGAAGAGGATCCGTGACATATTCAGTTGGGTTTCTCGTCTTGAATTCTTACAGATTAGTATACAGTAGTAGTTACTAGTTAGATGCGTGTGTCGCGTTCCTTCGGCGTAACATGATTTGTTTCTTCAGTGTGATCTTCGATCATTGAAAAACCTATAAACTGAAGGAAAAAATCCATTTTATTCTCCCGAACAATTCACTTGTTTGTTTCACCCCCTATACAAAATAATGGCTCACTTTACTCTCTCAAACAATTTCATTCGGTGTAATGTACACCCTATTGAAGTTTGTTTTTTTTTTCTCATTCTACAAGTAGAATTTAAAGCTTAAATTTTGCATGATGTTAGCTGCCACAATAATCTATGTTAAAATATTTTTAAATTATTTTTTATATCATATTTATGCATATTATGTTAATTTTTATTAAACCATGTAAATAATATCAAAATAATATGTCATAATATGTTAATATAGGTTTTTGTTGAGTTACCATCATGCAAAAAAATTCCACTTGTAAGGTGAGATAAAAAAAAAAAGACAAACTTAAAAAAATGTATATTACATCAAATAAAATTGTTTGGGGGGTAAAATGAGCCATCATTTGTTTAGGGGGTAAAATAGACAAAGTAGATTGTTTAGGAGAGTACCGGATCATGGTGTGTGTAACTGTTCAAAGTGTGACGCGGCCCAGTGGGCACAGCTATTATACCATCTCTCATCTCACTTCGTCAAAGTGCAGATGGGAGCGGCCCATTTCACCTGTTTCCCTAAAATGGGTCGGACTGGATTTGCCCAGCAGTTCCAGCCCAGTTCTTCGGAATCTCAACCAGAATCACAAAAGTCAAAAGCAAAGCATCTTGCATCACAGGGTACAGTAGGTATCATCGCAGAATCTTTCCAGTGCTATCCAGTTCCAAATCCCCAGCTTCCCAAGCTCCAATCCATGGCGTCTCCACATCACCACTCCCACGACGATCACCACCACCACCACCACCACTCCCACGGGTGCGTGCAGGCCATCCTCCACTTGCCCCTTGTCTATCATCGCTGTCCGCACGTCCGGCTCACTGCCCGTTCGGTTTTGCGATTTCAGGGACGGCGCCGCCGCGCCGGCGGGTGGCTCGTGGGTCGGCGAGGATGGTCGCGTCTGGCACTCCCATGACGGCCTCGCGCCGCACTCCCACGAGCCCATCTACTCCCCAGGTGACTTCACCAAGCGCGCGCCGCCGCTCGCCTCGCGCAGCTTCGCCGACCGCGCCTTCACCGTCGGCATCGGCGGCCCCGTGGGCACCGGGTACTCTCGGTTATTTCGTACATGCTGTTAGCTCTCCCTGGTTCGTGTAGGCTATTGCCGTTGGCGTTTTCTCACCGTTTTGGGAATTATGGGGGGTGTGCTTATTTGGTGAAAGGCTGTCAGCAGGGATGGTCCGAGGGAGGCGTATCTTTTCCTCTACAGTCCCTCACTCATGGCAGTGGTGTCAAATTTAGCTTAATTTTGGCTTTGGATCGGTCTATGGTGGAGAAGCTTGGGCATTTATGCTTGTGTGAATACTGTGAATGTACAGTATTTGAGGGTCTTTTTTTTTTCTCGAGCAAAACGGGGGGAGAGTTTCCCCACCTAATTTTTATTCGAAAGTAGCGCAAGTACATGAGTACACAACGCATTACAGAACCGGGAGCCTAGCCCGCGAGATGCCAGTGTGGCAGAGAGAGAGATTACATGAATAGCTAAGAGGACATGGCAATGGATGCCGAGAGGTGTGACCG
The DNA here is from genome assembly GCA_007726485.1 of Eragrostis curvula. Taxonomy (NCBI): domain Eukaryota; kingdom Viridiplantae; phylum Streptophyta; class Magnoliopsida; order Poales; family Poaceae; genus Eragrostis; species Eragrostis curvula. Next base: position 39,291,406 of record CM017445.1, on the reverse strand, counting down.
CCATTGAGCAAGAGCGGCGATTTTGTCGGGCTTCTTGTAACGGTAGCCCCAAGCGTCCAAGTCCTGCAGAAGGATCTTCAAAGACGCCACCGTGCATTGATCGTCATTGTTGAATACTAGTGCGTTGCGGCAGTTCCAAACTCGCCAAAGGAGCATGAGGAGGACATCAGGCCATACTGTGGACGGCAGGGAGGCAGGGGCAGCGGCCACCCATGGGTGTGCCATGGTCGCCGGCGTCGTGTCGATCCCAATTCTGGAGAAGAAGGCTAGTGCCGCCGGGCACCGGAAGAAGAGGTGCTCCCCAGTTTCCGGTGTCTGAGCGCACCTTGGGCAGTTGGCCTCGCTGGGTTGCAGGACATGCTTGGCCAGTAGATTTATCCGAGTTGGCAACCTGTCATTACAAAACAGCCATGCAAAAACTTTTAGCTTGTTGGGCACTTTGGTGGCCCAGATGATGCACCCGTTGTGGTCCGTCTCGCCGGTGCTTGTGAGAGCCCTGTAAGCTGCAGCAGAGGAGAAGTGAGAGCACCCGTTCCATATGTATGTTCGTTCATCCATCCAACGCTAAGTTCAAAGCCCAATAGCAAGCTACGTAAGGTTGCCAGTTCAGCAACGGCGGTGGTGGTGAGGCGAGGGCGAAGTGGAATAGAGAGAGGAGTAACAGCAGTTTGGGCCACCGAGGCATGAGGTTTAGTGGAGTGGGAGAACAAGGCTGGAAGGCAAAGGCAGAGAGGCCCGACTTCAGTCCAATCGTCATACCAAAACGATGTTGACGTGCCGTCTCGCACACGGACTTTGGTGATCGCGCGGAACCGCTGGATTTGCTCACAGAAGATGTTGCGAATGTAGGAGCAGTCAGGAAGGCCGGAGCCGAGATCGGAAGTAATATCATTAGTAATCCACCGCATCCAGGGAGTGTTATCTTGCATAAACAGCTTGTGAAGGAATTTGAGGGCGAGGCAAGCGTTCTGGGTCTGCAGGTCTTTGATCCCGAGGCCTCCCTCGTCTTTCGAGAGGCAGGCTTTGTCCCAGGCAATGAGGCAGCGAGAGCCGGAGCAGCTGTCCTCGCCAGTCCAGAGAAAAGCACGGCGTCTGCGATTGATTTGGTGGACAACGCCTTTGGGAAGAATGGTGCAGCACATGTGGTAAACCGGGGTACTAGACAGGACAGCATTAGTGAGAATAAGACGGCCACCAGTGGAGAGCAATTTGCCCTTCCACCCAGCGAGGTAACGGTCGCATTTGGCAATAAGAGGAAGGATGTCTACGTTCCGCAGTTTGGTCGCCGAGAGAGGTAGTCCGAGATAGGGTTGGGGAAAGGAGGAAACCGAGCACCCAAGGGTGGCTGCCATGGAGGCAGCCTCTACTGGGTCAATGTGTAATGGTACAAAGGTCGATTTGTGGAAGTTGATAGTTAGGCCAGTAGGCAGCGGCAAAGTCATCTAGGATTCGTTTTAGGTGCTGGAGGGCAGAGATGTCACCGCGAGCAAGGATGAGAGTGTCATCTGCATATTGGAGGACGGCAGGGGCCATGCCGTCAATGAGGGGGTGTTGCAGGAGGCCCTCATGCGCTGCTCGGTCAATCATGCGGCGGAGGAGATCGGCGACGATAATGAAGAGGTAGGGAGACATGGGGTCGCCTTGTCAGAGGCCCTGCTTGCAGTCGATCCATTTTCCGGGGATGCCATTTAGGAGGACGGCAGTTTTGCCAGTTGCAAGGATGCCGGAGACCCAGCCACACTAGCGGTCATCGAAGCCCCTCGAACGTAGAATAGTGAGCAAGCTGCCCCAGTGGACCGAATCAAAAGCCTTGCGGAAGTCAAGTTTAAGAACGATGGTGCGCGCTTTCCTTTTGTGGCAGCAGCTCAAAAGTTCGGCAGCGTAAACAAAGTTGTCTGAGATGCATCGAGTTTTGATGAAGCCGGTCTGCTCGTCGCTAACCAGCAGAGGGATGAGGGGCTGCAAGAGATTGGTTAGGACTTTCGCAAATGCTTTGATAAGGCAGCCTTGCAGCGAGATAGGCCGAAAAGCGTCAGCGGTGCGTGCGCCGTCCTTCTTAGGGAGGAGAACAAGGTGAGCACGATTCAAGCCGCTGAGGTCCGCAGTCCCGTGGAAGAGCGAGTCGAAAAGAGCAAGAATGTCTGCCTCCACGAGGTTCCAGAAGTCACGGTAGAACGCGGGGCCGAACCCGTCCGGGCGGAGTGCAAGTTCATCCCAAGGAATGCCTCTCTAATTTCAGCACGGGTGAAGGGAGCCGAGAGGCCGCCACCGTTGATGGAGAAGCTAGGATAGACACTTTGAAGGGAGAACGTCCAGGAGCAGGCGGAGACGGTGCCGAGGAGTTGACGATAGTAGCCGTAGAGGATGTCCGCCTTGAGGGAGTGGGCGGTTACCTCGACGCCGTCATGTTCAAGGACTTGGATGCGGTTCTTGCGGAGTCGGTGGGAGGCATGCGAGTGGAAGAATTGTGTATTTTCATCACCCTCGACGGCTATATTTGAGGGTCTTTTAGAATCTACTAGTTGTTGTCCTGTAGTGGATGCCTGGCCTTGAGCTTGGAAGATTAGTTCAGCTGTCGATCTTGATGTGCTTACAGGATATTATCATAGATTTAGCTTTTGTAACTTTGTACAAGCAAAGATGATATGTTCCTCTCCGCTTTTAGAGTTCTGATTCTCCTTTCGGAATACTGAGTGCATGCATCATTCCCATAGACACACAGGCGACTGATAAGATGTTTTTCATTGATGCATATGCAATTATTAGACCAACAGTAATATGATCTTTAACATTTCTTTTTTACTATTCCATTTTATTCAGGAAAACTGCTCTGATGTTAGCGCTATGCAAAGTCCTGCGTGACAAGTATAGTCTTGCGGCGGTATGTGGCAGATTTGGCCTCTGATTCTACTTTTCTTTACCAAGATAAATCACAAGAATATATTATTTTTTTATACTAATTCTGTATATTCAACCAATCATCCAGTCTGCAAATGCTCACTTAAAGATCAGATTTCTTATAAGCTCCTTTTGTTTTTTTTCTGATTTAATAGTGAACTTACATAGAAATATAAGAACTTGGCATTCTTATGATATTTAGTAAAACATAGAATTTCTGGCATGCAGTTTGAATCACATGGTTGTCTTTTTCTGGTATGTTTGATCTTTCCATGTTCAGGTCACCAATGATATATTCACAAAAGAGGATGGAGAATTCTTAATCAAGCATGGAGCTCTTCCAGAAGAGCGCATCCGTGCAGTAGAAACTGGAGGGTGCCCTCATGCAGCTATACGTGAGGACATCAGCATAAATCTGGGTCCTTTGGAGGAGCTATCGAACTTATACAAAGCTGATTTGCTTCTCTGTGAATCTGGGGGAGGTATTTTTCTTGTTGAATCGAATAATGAAAGTGCCTTGGTATTTTTGTGTAAACCAGCCGATCTGTCTAGCTGTGTTGTAAACCAGCCAGCCATCTATCAAATTCATGTTACCTGCATTATATTTTTGAAAATCTTGTCACGTGAGCCTGCCTGTTTGAAGTGAATATGGAGAATGTTTTATTAAAGACCTGGAAAATAATCGACATTTGTCCATGCCTGTTCTCGTGTATCCTGAATATCTTAAGCACCCCTTTGTTCCTGAATAACAGGAATCCAGAGTCCTGAATAACATCTTATTGTCCCTGAGATTGCTGTCTTTAATATGTATTTCTATAATCAATCAATGTCATTTGTTCATTTCTTATGCAGATAACTTGGCTGCTAACTTCAGCAGAGAATTAGCAGACTACATAATCTACATCATTGATGTCTCCGGGGGAGACAAGATACCAAGAAAAGGTGGCCCTGGGATAACCCAAGCTGATCTTTTGGTGCGTCATATTTTCCAACTCCTTTGACTACTGAACTTGTAAAATACGCATGCCATATCTTATCTGCCAGCTTGACATATGAATAACATTTTTTTATTGATTCGGAACTCAGGTAATAAATAAAACAGATCTTGCACCTGCTGTTGGAGCTGACCTGTCTGTAATGGAGCGTGACGCGCTTCGCATGCGTGAAGGAGGACCTTTCGTGTTTGCACAGGTTCAAGATCAAATCCTGCATATGCTTAATCATTTGTTCTCTTGTGTCTGGAGTCATGACCTGGAACAGACAATTTGTTTGAGACCAAGACCGGGCATCTGTCCTGCTTTTATTGAAATCATGGATAAAAACGCACTTATTTTTGCACTGCATGCAGGTGAAGCATGGAGTCGGTGTGGAGGATATCGTTAATCATATTCTGCAAGCGTGGGAAATTGCCACTGGCAATAAGCGCCGGTGAAATCATATGGTTTTGCTGTATCTTGGGGTCGAGTTGATGCTCCAGCATGCATAAATCCTATGTTGTTTTGCTAATAAACTTTGTACTAGTTACAGCAAGCCATGGCAAAAGAATTTGGTCCACGGCTGCTCTACTGATTTTATTTTTTCCTGGAGCATTATGTTATGGGGCATAGGCAAAAGTGATAATCAGTCCTTTCAGCATCCTTCGGCTTCTGAATAATGAATATACTGGTGCAACAACAATGAAACCAAACGTGTAGGACGAAATCGTTCATAGAAGTGGTTCTGGTGTCAGAAACTATGAAAGAACATTGGGACCGGGCATGTTTCTGCATCCTTCGGAGCAGAGATGTCTGGTACTTTACTGAAGCTGTACTGCACAACACCGTTTTGTTCAATTTGTACCTACTACGTTTGTGTCTGCTAAAGAAAAGTCAGTACATTTATCTGTCCTCTCCTCTATATTTACCGCATTTCCTGCAACTGATGAAAACGTCAGCCTGCTGAAGAAGATTAAGGCGGCATGTTTGTATTTCCAACTAAGTTATCTGAAGTCCTTACATCTAAATCAGCATCATTGCGTCATGTTACAGCAGTACAGCACTCAAGTGATGCAGTGATACTTCAGTAAAATGTAATCACCTTGGGCTCAGATACTTGGAGATCCTACTGTGGGCATAGGCAAAAGTGCTAATTTCAGTCCTTTCAGCAGCAAACCGAGCTACTCCCAGTAGCTCCTTTCTCCGCACGTCGACGGCCATCACCCACGCCCTTGTGTCCCCGTTGAAGATCTTGTTCATCAAGTAAACCGTATCGTCATCGTCGCTCAAGCTCAACGCGGGATGGCACACGGCAAGGCCTCTAAATGGTGGCAGATGCAGAGGCTGGAAGTTCTTGTCCTGCGGCAGAGGCAGCAGCTCAAAATGCGGGTTGTTCTCCACATCGACATCATCCGACGACACGATCTCGCATTCCATGACCCAATCATCAGCCACGGCATTAGCAGCCGCCACGGAGTTCGCAGCAACCACCGGCCTGCTCCATGTCCTGACCATCCAACCATCGCCGGTGTAGCGGCCATCCCATGCAACCAGGCTAGGATTACCATTGACCTCCAGCTCGAGGAACTTGATGCGACCATTGACGACGGCAATGTCCCGTTCGAGGGGCGCTTCATTCCTGAGCATGTCGTCGTCCGGCCGGATTCCTGAGCATGTCGTCGTCCGGCCGGATCGGCGGCGGCAGCGGGGCGTAACGAAGCTTGAGGTCGTCGCCGCCGGGTCTGAGCACGTCGCAGAGGATGATGCCCCGGTAGAGGTCCACGAAGCCCATGGTGCCGGCTTCTCCTCCAATGGCGATCACCTTGTTGGTGAGGTGCAGGAAGCAGTCGTCCGCTCCCGGTTGCGCTTTAGCTGCTGCTGCTTGTCCAGTGAAACCAGATTGGCAGTCCATGTTTTGTCCTTGGAGTTGTAGAGAAAAAGAGCGTAACGCTCGTCAGATCCTGGCCCACGGTGCCTCTTACCACGGAGGTGGGCTCGCACGGCTGGATCGTTCGCGTAACAGAGCGCGGCGATGATGAATTCAGCTTTCTTTAGGTCGCCATCGTCGTCGTCGTCATCGCGGCAGCGCAGGCGGCCGGTAAACTCGTAATCAAATACCAAGGGGCCAGGGCCAGCGGGACGCGGGAGCAGATCGAGCGACGGCTTCCCGTCGCCGCCGCCGTTGGCCTGGTAGACGTAGAGGTCGGAGTCTCCCAACAACTTCTTTCCAGGGCCGACGACGACGCGGAGCAGGACGAGGTCGCCGTCCGTGGCGAGGATCTTGGGCTCTGTGGGGAGCTCCGTGTGGTCTCGCCCGGGGCAGAAGGCGCAGAAGTAGGAGACGCGCGGCGGGCGCGCGAGGAAGAAGGTGACCTGGATCTCCGTGTTGAACACCGTGCGCGCGAAGGCGGTGGTGTGGTTGCGGCGGTCGGCGACGTAGGCGTTCAAGTCGATGAGGGTCCAGGGGATATCAGTGTCGGCAGCAGCATCGTCGTCGTCGTCGTCGGGGAGGGTAGGCGGATGCAAGGATGCCTCCGCCTTGTACGACTCCATTGATCGCTCTCTTTAAATTTCTCTACCGCGTGTTTGGATGGATTAAGAGCAGAGGAGAGGAGGGAAAAGAACAATGTCAATGTGGAGAACCGAACTGCCGCGGCCGCATGGACTCCGGCTGGAACTATAGCTGAAGTACTTCTTGGGTATGAAGTTGATCCTGCAAGACCAAAAAATGTAAATATAGGAACGCAGAGGGGAAAAAGAAAGATTTGAGAATCGACACGCTGCAATGCCGAAAGCCCGAAACTCAGCTGGAGCTTGGGACACTTATGAAGGAGAAAAAAAAAGTAAAAAGCTAAATTAAATTTACAATCGACTCCGCTGGGGATCGAACCCAGAATCTCTGGTTCCGTAGACCAGCGCCTTATCCATTGGGCCACGGAGTCTTTGATGCTACTGTCCTTTCTGAATGATATAAAACACTAAGATCTAAAAATCACGGAAGAAAATATGTTACAGAGGTTTTACTGTGGAATGGAATGCTTGAATGATCTACAGACTACAGAAGCAGCATAAATCTGCTATGTGCATTTCCTTAAGTGAACTGAGCACAGCCAGCTCCACGGTTCGGTAAGGATCAATGTTTTAAATAGCTGACTATAGCTACCGCTATAGCCTCTAGAGAGACAAGAAGCTAAGCTAAGCGCTAAGCCTCATAGTCCGCTATAACCACCGCTATAGCCTGCTAAATCCGCTAAATTAAGGTGATTTAGCCTGCTAAATGGTGGTGTGATGAAGACATGAAGCTTTTTATAATGTTTGAAACTTTAAAAAATGATTTAGCTAACTAAATCAAGGTGTTTAAAATATTGAATGATGATACAATGAAGACATGAAGCTATTGTTTTATTTTAGCCCATAAAAATTTCTTGATGTCATGTTTTATGTCTAATTATTTACTGATTTCTTAGTAGTATTGTGGAACCGCTAAATAGGCTTAGCTGCGGCTATAGCCCGCTATAGCCTTTCTTAGACTTTGTGGACGTCAACCGTTAAAGGCCTTAGCCCGCTATTTAAAACACTGGTAAGGATGCATAAGAAATCACATCTGACAAATTCATCTTGCTTCCCAAATGGGTTAGCAAACCGAGCTCTCTCCAAATTGTGCATTACGTCGCTACAAATTTCCATTCTAAAGGAGGAATTTTTCATCCAAGTCAATCGCTGTCTTGCAGAAGATTACGAGATGAGAATACATGTTGCTTCCTGGTTTTTGTTGATGCTGACTGTGTTTGAAGAGGGTAGTTTGATGATGCTACAAACTTGCATTGATGTTGACTTCTTTGAAAGAAACTTCCTAGTTAAGGCGCTGGCTAAAGAATCATGTGGTGTGGGTTAATTCCGAATCTTATGACCTCATGATGCAAAGAATCCTAGGCGTTATCAAGTCTTTGCGAGAGATTTCTGAAATGACGAGATATGGATTGCAGGGCAATGGCAAACCTGAACCGCTATATTGCCTCTTGTTTTATACCTATTTGTGGCATCATCTTCGGCTTCATAGCATTCCAGTATGCAACGAAAAATTACTGAAGTCTTTACAGAGGATTTGAGAACATTGTCTCTTCACATGAGCCAAGCAAGACCCTTCCTTCAATATTTAGGCACAAAGGACTCTTTATGATCACAACAGTAAACAAAATCTGAAAGATAAATGCATTATGCATACCTTATCTGCAGCTGGGAGACTCTACCAACAGATGCAACGGGCAGCTGACCGACACGCCACTGTTACTTGACCGAGGCGAAGGGAGGGACCTGGACAAGTTATAGCGAGCCCAATGTTGCCATTCTTTGCTTGACTTTCCTTCTCTCCTCTGCTGAAGATATATATGGGAGGTAGATAAGATTCTACTGCGCAGAAAAAAAGGCCATATACTGGTATATATCCATGTTGTCCTGAGAGTCTATGCAAGCTATTCTGCGGTCGTCGGATTATCACCTTGGTTTCAGTCACTCGGATTATCACCTACTGCAGAAAAAAGGTTTCAGTCTCCCGCTGTTCCGCAGACCACAGCTATGAGATATTGCCACACGTAGGCCATTCGTGGAAGATGTCATGCGTCTTTGTGTGCCATGTGTTATGCCATCAGTTTCTGAGATAGGAGCTGATAGTCAATCACATTAACACGACTACCACAAGCCTTATACATCAGATAAAAACAATCAGAAGCCAAATGATATCCAAAAACCAGCAACTCAAGCTTAATGATACATGCTTAATTCAGTGTTTGCCTTAAACCCGAGGCGTCAAATATTATTCAACCAAAAAAAAAAATCATACGGAGGACATCCATTGCGTCATTCCGACGAACGCCTGCCTTGCCTTACTTGCGAATGCCGTTCAGGCGCTCAACGACAGTGATCAATCCCTGCAAGCACATGTCGCCGTCGCCATTCGCCGCCATCGCCGAGAACATCTGCCGGTAAAGCGCGGCCCCAGGCAGCACGTTTGCATCCTGCTGGTCATCCCCGACCTCCAGCGCCATGCCGAGGTCCTTGATGATGTACCGCACAGGGCCCCCGGACATGAACTCGCGGCGCAGCACGCGGTCGCCGAAGATGCCCATGACGCGCGAGCCCGCCGCGCCATTGGAGATTGCGTCGAGGAACAGCGGCGCGTCGAGCCCCGCGGCGTTGGCGAAGGCCACGGACTCGCCGAGGCCCACCACCGCGCCGGCCACCGCGATCTGGTTGGCGATCTTGCTGCTCTGCCCGCTGCCGGGCGGGCCCATGTAGGTCGGTTTCCCGAGGTGGCCGAAGAGAGGGGCGAGCCAGGCGGCCACGGACTCGTCGCCGCCGGCGAAGATGGCGAGGGTGCCTTCGCTGGCGCCGACGTCGCCGCCGGAGACTGGCGCGTCGACGGCGTAGCAGCCCGCCGCGCGAGCCGCCGCGGAGATCTCGCGCGCCAGGGCAGGGGAGGAGCTCGTGCAGTCCACCAGCACGCCGCCGGGGCGCAGGCCCGCGAGGACGCCGGTGGCGGGATCCAGGACGACCTGGCGCACGTCGCCGGGGTTACCCACCATGGTGAAGACCACGTCGGAGGCTGCAGCCACGGCCGCCGGCGAGTCCGCGAGGCTCGCCCCTGCGGCGACAAGGCTCTCCGCCTTGGCCGGGCTGCGAGCGAACACGGTGACCGCGTACCCGGCGGCGAGGAGGTGATTCGCCATGGCGCCGCCCATGACGCCGATGCCTATCCACCCCAACCGCGTGGCTCCGGCCCGCACCGGCGCCGGGAAACCGAACGCCGCTGCCGCCGCCGGTTCCCCTTTCCGCCCCTCCTCCATGATTCCCCCCTCCATAGCTACTCTCAAGTTCGCAACTATCCAAAGTTGCCTCTTTTTTATACCAACACCCGACAGCGACAACAATACATAAACAAACAAGAATTTTGTGGCATCCAAAATGCAATCTCTTGCATCAAACATTAAAAATTCACGTAAATTAAACTAATCAACTCATAATAGACATTTGAAATTTCATCGTCGTACAACCAAAGGATGCAAAATTTACAACAATCGTCGATAGAAGAGCCAAATTAGTAGGGGGAAACATTACACTTTTTTACACACCCAAGTGGCAGCGGAAGGCCAACGGAACAGCTCTCAGAGGTGGCAACCGCAGCAGAGGAAGAAGCAAGAGAGCCCGAGCCCCAGCACGACCGCCTCCACGACGTACATGACGCGGAACGTGACCGCGTCGACCACCGCCGACGCCGACACCGAGCCGCTGCGCAGGCTGAGGGAGGGGAACCCCGGGAGCCGCTTCCACCGCAGCGACCGCGACAGCGACGACGCCAGCCTCGACGGCCCCCGGCCCACGGCGCCGCCTGTGGACGCGGCGGCGCTCAGCTTCCAGCGCTTGCTCCGTGGCATGTACTCCGGCGGGATGAGCCGGCGCAGCCACCCGCGCGGCCGCGCCGGACTCGTTGCCGCCGCCGCGATTGGCGCCTTGGCGTCCGGGGACATGGGCGCCGTCTCCGAAATCTCCCGCGCCTCCACCGCCGGCGCGACCGTCTCGACGGCGGCCATTGATGCTGGCTTTGCCGTTGCCTTGCCGAGGTTTGGTTTGGCTTGTAGAGAACGGGTTTGTGGTTGGGAAATAGGGGAAAGAGACGTGGGAGGCGACGTGCTGCTTTGATCAAAGGCCTGGAAGACCGGGGAATATATGGGAGTCGCCGAGATAGGGTTTCGTTTCACGTTGCCCCCTTGATTTAAAATGTTATTACGAACTGGTCCTGGACTTTGCTTTGTGCTCAAGGCAACAGTGGAACTAGAACCAACGACTAGTGTGGCCCTGTATACAGTACAGTACAGTTGTACAGGTATTTGTTTAGGTAGGGATGCCACTACGCCAGAGATGTGTATTGCGTCATTTCAAATTCCTTTCTTGGCGAACTGGTGAGATTTCTACTACAATCTCCTCACCGAGCTGTCAAAAATCTTCACACCGTCCGAGCTGGACATTTCAGAAAAGAAAGAGCAAACAAAAGCAACATTTCAGGGAACTTTCAATCGATTGCAGTTTCAAAATCTGTACAATCTTTAAAAAAGTTTAAACGGAACAGATCACAGCTGGTAGTATATGGTGCGGGGAGCCAGCTACTAGCAGAGCAGCACCAGCCGCAGCCGCAGCCGCAGGACGCATCTGCAACAATTCTTCGCGAGCCGGGGTGCGAAGTGCGTAAGCCGCGGCGCCGCTTTACAACTGTCCGCTCCATACAGCTACAGCTCGGTAACAAGGGCACGAACGGACGGCTAGCAAATGCCGCCCGGCAAGGAGCTTTGCTTCGCACTTGCACCAGGCGCCGCGCGCTCAGCCCACGCCGCGCCGCACCGCAATCCACCACGGCTGGAGCCGGGCTGGCCGATGCAACGGCGACGCGACGCGAGGCGCGCACAGGTACGTGCAGCCCAGGCAGGCCTTGCCCGGGCTGATCTGCTCTGCCTCGGTTCTTTCGCTTTCACGCGCGTACCTCATGCGACGCCGACGGCAAAGCTTTGTTTACTTTCACGTTCCGGGCGGGTTGCGCTCATGCGAGAGCCTTCTCTTCTCCCCCATTCGCTTCGGACTTCTTTAGAACGCAGGATTGAAAAACGTAGGAACAGGAAAAAACATAAAAATAGAATAGGAATGCATGTGCAAAACATAGGATTGTAAAACACAGAAAAATTTTCAAAGTTGATGTTTGGATGAGCACAAGAAAACCATAGGAATCTTAGAGACAAGATATACCTTAACATTGTATCTTATACATAATTAATTTTTTAGTAAGAACTAAATGGTGCGTGTAAACTTGGAAGGGCTCTCAATCACTAGTCTCTAATTTTTCACAAACACAAAAACGTGCAGGCTTCCCAATTTTCATTTAATTGACTTATTTTAATATAACAATATAATGTAGTTCTTGTATATTTATTCATTTCCTTACAAAGTAAAGCCACCTACAGGTGGGGCCAGCAAAGCATCCCTATCCCTTCACCAACAGATGTTCTTCTCGTCCTGTTCGCATCCACTAGTTTCGTTCTTGGTCAAGCTGCAGTCCTCTCTCTCTCTCTCTCAACTTCTGATGCAGCGTTTGAGAACTGAGAAGTGCGAGAAGAGGCTCGTGCTGAAGAACGGTTGGTGGTGCTAGCTCGCCGACGACCAGCGATGCAAGCTCCAGCAGCCGCGGTGCCCCATACGGCCATACGCTGGCCACCTACGGTGCTTGTTCTTCATAAGTTCATCTTCTCCTCTGCCTGAACTGTGTGATTAGCTGTTGATGTGCCTCGGTCCTACGCGAAGGGACAGAAAAAAAGAGGTCGGAGCTCATGCTTCCATTCCTGTGGATTTCCTCCAAAATCAACCTCAAAGGAAAAATTCCTTCACTTTTCCCGTGAGCCATTCCTGCAATCCAAAGGGTGCTACAGTGTCCAGTCCCATAGGAATCGGAATCCTGTATTTTTCCTATGTTTTTCCTCCATTCCAAAGAAGGCCTTCGTCTTCACGAGAGCGGTCGCGCTCACGCGACGCAATAAACGAGCGGGGCAAGGCAAGAGGAGCCCCGTGAACAGAGAGAGACCGGTTTGGTTCAGGCGCCGCGGCGGATGTGCACGCGACGCGCGGGCGATCCGCGCGACACGAGGCGTACGTAGGTAGCCGCGGGCGATCAGGAGACGTACGTGACGCGATTCCGCGACGCATTTCGCCGTTCCGCACGGGCCGTCCGTCGCCAAGGAATCCAGCCGTTGGGTTGGTGGCCGGTGTGGAGCATATTCATTCCGTTCGGCCCGGGCGCCAGCCAGCTGTTGACGACTGCGACCGCACGTACCACGTACCGCGCGGCCGTGCCGTTCCAGAAGTTTCTGTTCCTGGTTTTCTTTTCTTTTTTTTTCAGAAATCCATGTAGCAAGCTCCCGTGCTAACATAGTACTGTACCGTTTTAATTGCAGTAGAATAGGTGCCAAGAGCATTGTATTGGTCGACAGGTATACGCTTTGCTGCGTAGCAACACTAGTGTCTCTATGATCTTTGTCCAGTAAAGAAAAAATTGAGTTCAATTTCCACAAGATTACCCGCGCCGTTGACAACTGTAGTCCAAAGCTCAGAATTGCTCACTCACACCGTTACCAACGGATAAGGACCGGTTCAAGGTTTCAGTTAACTAAAATAACATGTGCTAGTCGTTGTGGAAAAAAAAATACAGTACAATTTCATATTCTGATGTGCGGAGACCAAGTAATTAAACAAGACAAATGTTGTAGCCGTTAACAGCTTTGCCAAGCTATCCCATCCGTGGCTGGCTTGGTCCAGGTGTAACTAACCTTGTAAAGCTCAATCAAATATTCTGGGTTTCCTTCGCGATCGATAGGCCCGGGGAAGCGGAGACGAGGCAATTGGAGAATCACGACACTTTCAGGCGCGCCAATGCCGCGGTCCTCCCGCCTGTAAGCTGAAAATTTGAGCAAACTAATTAAAGCAGCAGCGCACAACGTGTGGATATATGTTCTCCTGCTTGCTCCTACCAAGGGAAAGGCAGAAGGATGCACCTTTGTTCTTCCAATTAACAGGTTCAGGAACAATCTTTCTGTTTCCTCTTTACGAATGAATGCTTCTGGACGAGTGCGCAGCACGATAATGCATCGCACCGCATGTAATTCTGTTCCGGTGCGAGACTGACAAGTAGCAGTATGTTCTTCAACGAGACAGCAACTGGTTGGACTCGAAGGAGGATTCCCGGTTAGGTGTGACCAGGTATCATCTATCTAGTCTGTCATCTAGTAGCAGCTAACGAAAGCGAAGTAACGCGCGGAAAACGAGCTGCGGAAAAACACTTTGTAGCTGTGGAATATATACCCCTAGAGAAAACCACATCGTTTTTCCAATACGGGTGATGGTGGCACTCACGTCTTCCTTTGCCAGTGTGCTCGTCTCTGTGCGCGCATAGGATTTTCTAGTACAGCATTTTTCCCTCTTGAGTGAAGGAACATGTTCTCTCTGTTTTCCACAATTTAGACTGCAAATTTGCGTGCGCCAACCTGAAAACATGCACAAAACAGGGGCGGCAGAATAAATGAGTTATGCATGCATGGCATCTACTAAACCTGGGAAAACTTAGCAGTGAAGCAGTTTCTAATAACTCCGTGTACCAACCTCAACACAACAGTACACTCTGACTGAACAAAAAAAGTTCAGAATTTTCTGAGTGTAAAGAAGAACGTTTGTTGGTTTCTTTCCCAACCAACTTGGGCTGCTTTAGCTTGTTCAGGGAGCAAAAGCTAAGTTTGGAGAGATACACGCGGCTGGAGCAAAAGCTAAAGTTTGGAGAGATACACGCGGCTGGGGCATCTACAGAATTTTCTAGTACAGCATTTTTCCCTCTACACGCCGTTTCCTTCTCCGGGGCCTGCAGCAATCCAAAGTGCTCAAATCACGCGGTTCTCACGCTTCTCGATCCTCTCCACTCCACCGTCTGCAGGGCTCTAGAAAATGGGCAAAGTGCTCTCCTTTTTACTTCTCCGGAGATACAGAGAGCCAACAATGGCCGCGCCGCGCGCGCACAAGCATAGGATGGCGCGAAAAGTGCAGGATGGTGGAGGCTGCCTTTTTTTTTTCTTCCCTGCATCTTCAGAAAGCGGTGCTAGAGATCGGGATTAGTTTAGGCTACCTCCTTCGACACGTTTGGGCAATGGACATTGCTGTGATTTGCAGTACGTGCACAGATGAAGTCTCCGCTTCTCGTGGAATTCAGGTGAACTGAACATTCAGGAATGGTTCAGATGAATTGAGCAGCATCTGAATAGTCGATACAAGAAGTGGCTTTGCTGAAGCTCACAACCCGCAACACTATTTCCTTCTCCGTCTGAATAACTATGGTGTGGTGGAACGGTGGATGAACTCTTAAAAAAAAAATATAGTGCGGAATGTACGACGTGATATCCAATGTTAGTGGCCGCTACTCTGCGTAAAGAGGCCACTTGTATCAAATAATTCGTTAAAAAAATGTATAAGGGTACTGATGATTAATTCGGAGTTTGGACAAGGCCCACTAATGACGCATTTTTTTATTTTTATTTTTGATGTGTGTGTGTGTGTGTGTGTGTGTGTGTTTGTCACTTTGCTCTTTGCTGCCCCTCCTCTTAGTAGCAGCTACTTGAACAATGGGATTTGGGCATAATATGATGACTGTGCACGGGCATATAAAACTCTTGGCCAGCCCCTGTTTGCGCATCGAGACGAGGAAAGGGTGTTTCCAAACTCATGATGATGGTTCGGATAATTAATGGTGTCTTATCATTTATCAAGCTCAATCCATTGCGTCTGTGTGCAGAGTTGTGAATGATCAGTCCAGTTGCAGAAATAGTTGGCGCCTGCATATTCGCCACAACCTTTACCACCGAAAGAAGATGGATTATCAGTTCCTGTGACAAGGTGCTTGGGCAGTTGGAGGCATAAGAATGTATGACGACACTAGGATTAACTTGGACTTGGTATATCTGCAGCCGTCAACAGCGATGTTCATGCCACTGTGGCTTTTGGAAGCCAAACAATCCATGATGATGCCATGATTCGTTTCAGTTGCCTTTTTACTGAGGCCACTTTTAGCGGAAAACAGCCCCATTTTTTAGCATGAAATAGTAAGTCAGCCTAGCTCATCGATACAGGCACAAGGCCCATAGTGAACCCGAGAAATGTCGATGGCGTTCCGGGCCTTTTGTCTAAGCTAACATGTATGGTAGCCCGAAGCACTACTAGGCCGCTTCGCGAGCCGAAGGTAGTCGGGCCGAATTTGCCATTGGGCCCATGGGCGTGAGCCCGTGTCGTCCTCTTTCCTTTTTTTTTAAAAAAAAAAATCTTCTCGTCTTGCTCTGCTGACTCTGCTCAG
This sequence comes from Eragrostis curvula, assembly GCA_007726485.1. Lineage (NCBI taxonomy): Eukaryota > Viridiplantae > Streptophyta > Magnoliopsida > Poales > Poaceae > Eragrostis > Eragrostis curvula. The sequence goes on along the minus strand of CM017445.1, from coordinate 39,275,611 downwards.
TTCTAATCGCTCAAGCTATTTCACTCATCGTCTCAAAAACAACAAAATTGAAAAGTTCATTCACTCACAATAACGGAGTGGCGGCGGTGAAGACGACAGGGAAGCGAACACGTATGCAGTTACGCCAAACCCTTTCTGTAGCGGTAACTACCCGGTAAGCGCCGTGCGGCCGCGAGTAACCCAAAGGCGGACTCCAAATTGACAGCGCAGCCATTTCAAACCAAGGCAATACTTGTCGCCGCCTGATCAAAAGCGGTCTAAATCAGTCTCGCACGGATCGGAGAAAAAGTAAGCGCATAAGCTCGAGACGAGCAGAGAGATCGAGTCAAGCGTTATGACTTCACCAGCCGCTGCTCCGGTCTCCCAACCCAATCCCGTTTGCCCATACCTCTCTCCCTCGTCGCTGGGACCAAAACGAGACCGGTTCTGTCGCCACCATGGCTGCAATTTGACCTCGGCGGTTTTGTCTCGTTCACCGCAGCAAAGTTGAGGCCTAGCTTGTCTTTTTACCACGACTTTCAACTGGAACTGTGTCTCTTCTCGATCTCTTTTGGAACGGCACGTGCTCTGACTTTTGGGGAGACAGATTGTGACTTGTTTAGCCGCTAAGCAACACCGTGGAGCACAAATTACGGGGGGCATGCAGCAACCCAGAGGAGGGACAGACATCTCTCTCGTCAAATGTCACCGTGCACGATCGTGCAATGAGTACTAGTACTAATTATACTAGCAGCACAATAAGTTTCTTAATCCTCGTGTGTTTCGATGTTAACTGAGAGAAAGGCTTTTACCGTACGAGAGAGTTGACCTCGGCGATGATCTCGCGGCAGCATGGGCTGCCGGAGCGGACGTGTGAAGAAGAATCTATCCAAAAAAGAGGCGGGGCCATGCAGTTGCATGCAGGCATGTGCCCATGCATCGTGAGGCGCGCACGCGCTTGTCCCCTCCCAGCGCTCGCCATATGCTGGCTGCGATCGCAGCAGACGCGTTTCCGTGCCTGCGTGGGCGTGCCCACTGCCCACACGGCCAGCGTTCGAGTTCCATCAGCCTCTGTGTTTTGGCTCGTTTCCATGTCTGAAAACCGGTTCGCGAGTGTGAAAAGGGAGCACTGTGGTAGACTTTTGAGATCACACGGCTACAGATAGGTTAATGCCTGTGGGTGCACGCGTGCACGCAGCTCACGCAGCTTGGGGCAGTGCAGATCATGCATTCATGCAGCAGCTGCATGCAGACTATGTAACTGTTCCAGCAGTTCATGTGAGGTGCTGTACTGACTACTGAGACGTGAACTGAAACACGGTGCCCTCAAGGCTGGTAAAAGTACAGAAAACTTTGGATAAGTTCAGATGTTGTCCTATGTTTCAGTAATCGTTGTTGATGACACAATAGTTGAGTAAACCGAAGATGGTTAACAGCTTGTATATACTTTCATCAACATTCAGTTGAGAGTGTGATATAGCTGGGTCAGAAACAAATTTTAACTGCACTGAGCTAGTCCACGATAATCATTGGATGCCTCCCAGCATTGTAGTGTGAACCTACAAGTATGGGCTCATGCAAGAAGATTCCCTGCGAGACAGAGGCTATAACCCCAGAGGCATATATAAATCCCGCAGGGAAAACAATGACATGACAAGAAGCAAGTCTAAAGGGCCCAACGTAAACATAATTATTTGGGAATAAAACCGTTCACCGAACACATATTCAAAACCAAATGCTGCCTGGTCAGTTCTGATCTCTCGTTATAACAATTCTTCTCTTCACGAGGGAATCACATGACGCAGATCCTGCCTGAAAAATCTTTCAATGTTTATTGCCTGGTCTCACAGACTGGTCCAAAAGGGAATAAGAACAATAAACTAGGGGAGTGGATCACCATAGAAATGCCCTTTGCAACATGGGTCATCTCTTCTGTTGACTTTCCCACCAAAGTTCAGCATGCCATGTCCACCAGATATTCGGCTGACCTATCACATCACCATTCACCATGAGGCATTTTCAGTAAGAGCTTGTTTTCATGGTTCTGAAAAAGTTAACGTAAGAGGAATACTAAAAAAAAGCCTTTTTTTTTACCAATGGTAAAACGACTCGAAGTTCTGAAAGTGTGTATGTTAGAGTGACTAAAATGACACTAGAGACAAGGCTATATTACCTGTCTGTCTTTTTTCAAGCGACATATACACATGCTCAGACAATTTCCAGACCAGTTTATACTTGTTGGTAAGGCTGCGTTCAAAAAACATATACTTGATAGTTGCCTCAGACATAAAACCATGGTGGTTTTTTCTTGACTGGTAAACCATTGTAGTTTTCTTCAGGAAAGCAAAAATGCATGCTGGATATTTAACCTCGTCTGAAATGTAGAAAAACAGACCAAGTAGATGTGTAATTCTTCAGCCAAAATTGCAAGGCGCGCTTTTGTGTCTTGTAATCCAACTCCTCTGGCGTCAGATCCCACTCCCAACTCAAATCGCTGTCAGCATATACAGAGCGTAACTGCGTGAGTTTTCATATAACAAAAGCTGGATCAAAAGAGATTGGAGTTTTTCAGATTGGAAAAGCTGACCTTTCTACGTCTTGTCTCTCAGTGGGGTGAGAAAGTTACTGAAATCTGAGATCTTCCTACCCATTATCCAGCAAGTAGCACTTGAAAGCTGCAATCTTTCTTCGTGCCTCTCTTGTGGCCATCAGTAACCTTCCTATCTTTGCGACTGAGTCAAGTTGATGGCTTGGTTCCCAAAGCTTGTCAACAGTTGAAATATTTGGCATTTCTAGCTTTTGACAAGATCAGGAACGTGCTATACTGTTGTTACAGTGGAATATATACGGTAATTGTGCTTCTGGTGCTGTTTCTAGTGGGAGCGCTCGTTTGAACATGGAAAAGATTCCAACATTTTTTTCTATGAGGAATTATGAGCCTAAGTATCTCATTTGTTTGGCGGGACAGGAAAAATGAGATGTTAACATCACCGAAGCTTTACAAAGTTTCTTATTACAAGTAAAAACAAGCTTGGAATTTCTTAAAAAAAAAAAACAAGCTTGGAAAATCTGTCTCAGAAAAATTGAGGAATAACCAGGACGCTGAATGAACAACCATGTGCCAGAGACTCAGAGAGGTTTGTCTGTTTCTCTTCGATGAATGAATCGATAAAGTTAAAATTTGCAAGAATGAAATCTTCAATGTAGAGAGAATGCAGTTAGCAATTATCTGGTTACTAAGTTTTTTTTCTAGAAAAAATGCTGACTGATATACATATTTGAAATGCCTAGCCTCTCTTAGCTGATTAATAATCAATATAAAATGCGGACCATTTGAAGATTATGACACGATGGTCGTTTCATGTGTCCAAGTTGTGTTGGAACGCAGTCCAAGAGCTGAATCTCTGACTTGGTGAAGTTATTCTGGTACAAATTTTAACTGGATCAAGTCAAGACTGAAATAAAGTAGACTTTCTTATTCATGGTTACTCCTGTAAGATACTAATATTTTTTATTTTTAACCTTTGACACCATACAGGGTTGTAGACTTGATCACGCAGGACCTGAGATTAGACACTTGATTTGGTGCTTGTACTGGAATCTTACTAATTTTTCGGATGATTAGCATACAATGTGTTTGGCAGCCTAGTTATCCACGTGATGTAGCAAAGCTAGCTAGACATAATTGCAGAGAAGTATTATATCTTGCGCGCAAGTACTTCTTGATCCATCTTTCTGCAGGTGAGAAACCAATCGAGCAGAAAGGTTCATCAAAAAAATCACGCAGAAAGATACTTTTCTGTTCTTTTTGGCAAAAGAAGGGATCTTTTTTATGGGAAAGACTGCCGCCCTTTGGGCCTCGGCAGGCTACTCATTCCAATGGAGCCTAACCCTAGAGCTGCAAATTGCATTACAAACCAAATGGTGTCACTAATGTAAATGCAACTTGGACATCCGTCAGTACTGCACATCAATCGGTGAAACGTCGGCGCCGACGCCGACCACGGTAAACGGCACATCGGCCGGCAGAGATGGATGCGACCGGCGAGAGGGACGGCGGTGGACTGGAATCCGGAAGCGGGACGAGCTGCCTCCCCCTTTGAAAGGAGAGAGCTGCAGTCACCAATCTTTCGAGCTTTCTATGATGGCATTACGGCCAAAGGATGTACTAATCGTACCATCATCTAGTACTACTTGGTCTGGTCAACATTCTCATGCTCCCGTAATCTTCATACTTCCTTTCCAGCTAACAGTCTAGAACAAACACTAGAAATAAACCCACTAGCACGATATCTTTTGCTGGGTAAACAGGTCCAATGTGATTTAAACTCATCCTACTAGTATATATCCCAATAAAACATTCTATTGATCTTGACTCTCTTTTTTTTCAGGAAAAAAAAACTTGCGAGTAAACGACATGCTTGATGGGCATTGAGCGCAAGTGTATAAACATACCAGATGCGTGCATGGAAGTTCACGCCAATGCTAGCAGATTGGATTCCACGACAAATGGGATAAAATATTTTCCCCCCTATACTAACATGACGATGATGCTTGTTGTCGTAGTGCTGTGGATTAGGTGAGACATTGTCTTCCATTGGATTGTTTATTAGCAAAAGTGATGGACCAGAGTATATTACTCTGGAATCGCGTACGAACCCATGGGGACTTTAGCGCAAGTCAAACCACTGACAGATCAGTTTCATGAGTCTCACAAGTCACCGTGTCTTGCAGGGGATTAACAAAGGGTTAAAGACGTTTGGATACGTAGGTTAGTAGTTGGCTGCCTCGCATTTGACGAGCTTAATTGTTGTGTTCCTTGTTGCATCGGTTTGAAGATAAAATTTATTGGGACCAAAAGTGTCTTTTCTGTGGATAGCAGTTGTCTTTTCCCTCACATCTGCAGATTTGCAATTGACTTTGGTTTGGCCTGTTGCTATAAATTTAACGGAAACAATGTTAAAGACTCGAAGGTATCAACTGCCTAGAATTAATAAACTCTGAAAAATAATTCAAATCTGAATGTAAGGTATTGCAAAGATTCCTACTCCACTATTCTGCTAGTAGATCTATTATAAATCTCTCCAGTCTCTGAACTGAACCTACTAATTTCGTTGCGCATCCTGGTAGCAAACGTTGATGGCCTTCAACATCCAACTATCTAAGACCTAAAGATATACTCAAGTAGATAATCCAACTATTCGAGTTATATATAGTAAGCTCCAGCATTCTTGAAACGCCCATTATTGACGGTCGTTGCGTGATATGCTATTCTAAGCATGAACAACGCTGTAGCTCCATCACAGAACATAAATTAGTCGACACGATTCAACGTGATTAGAATATAAAAACGATGATTAAACGGTACCAACCTGATCGACCATGCATGATTGATCATCCTTGACAGAATGGTCTCGCTGAACTGAAGCCGTCACTTGGTCAAAATCTGCGTCAAATCATAATGTGAACTCAAAATACATTCAACGATACAATAGTCTTTAGAGGAACCCAACGAATCAGGCGTGTTCGGCGTTTTAGAGGTTAATATTTAGAGGGGTCTAAACAAAAAGAATCTTGTCTTAAATAAACTTTAATTACAAAACTAACTGCAGAACCCTCCCTCTAAATCGCGAGACGAATTTAACGAGGGTAGTTAAGACGTGATTGGACGATATTTACTGTAGTACTGTAGCATCACTGTAGCAAAACATAGATTAATTAGGCTCATTAGATTCGTCTCGTAAATATGTACCCATCTATAAAAAGATTTTGTCATTAGACTTTATTTAATACTCCTAAATAATAAGATTCTCTTTAGAGGTAAACTTTAGAGGCTCTAATGTGAGGCGCCCGAACGCGCCCTAACCAACAAGACGAAAACGTCATGGATGGAATCTCCTCAGCATGGAGAAACCTGTAATTTATCAGTGCGTGGTATTTTCTTCAGGTAGGCTTTAGCTACCTACTAGATCTGGTCTTTGAAACCTGAAAGCATGCTTGAGCAGCTGTGCAACGAGTGGCTGCGTTTTCAGAAGGGAAACTGACTGGCCGGCATCGGAACATCGCCGTCGTCTCGTCGTGCCGGCCGCCGCGCGATCGCGCCAAATCCAACCTTTTTGCCGCAAAAGGGGCAGCGAGAAGTCGCGCAAAAACAGCGCACCCGCGTCAAATCAAGAGAAACGCACACGAAATCAGAGCACTCTGATCAGCTCAGCGCCGAGCACAGCACAGGTCGCGTTGCTTTCTCCGGCTCGGCCATTGCCTGAACGGATCAGTTTACACGTACGCCGCCGCAGGCCCGACGCCGCCCGCGGTCGGGCCGCCCGCGACCAACCTCGTGACCTGTCCCGAGCACGGGCTCACCGCCCGCCAACCGCGCGCGAGCCGTTACCTTTCAGACCGCACCGCCACAATTTGACGGGCTCGCTCGTAGTCTCGTAGACGAAGGCGTGGCGATGTTGTGGCCCCACCTGGCAGCCGGTGGCGCGCGCGTTTTGCCGCCGAATTTATTGGGCCCGCTGCTCCGCCTCCACCGCCGTCGGATCGGCAATCGACGGCGAGGAGAGTCGAATAGTCACCGGCGGCGTCACGCTGCCATCAACCCACGGGCACACCGGTGCCGATGACCCGCGGCCCGGTCAGAGAAGTGGGGCCGGTCAAAGCGGCACGGACACGTGTCGGTGGGGCGTGCGTTCGAACGTTTGACGTGGCTCAGCGGTTTGACATACGTGACCGGCTACCCCCGGTGCCCGGTCGCTGACTCACCAGATGCCCACATATGACCTTGGACCACTGCTCACCCCCTACTGTTTTCATCGCTGTTGGCAATGACTTTTTAGAAACAGACAAATCATTTTCAGGAGCAAGCAGCTCCACAACTGTGAACCAGTATTTATCCAGTAACAACGCAAGGTGAAGCAAGGGCCCGTTTACAACGACAGAAATCCTTATACAGGAATCTTGAACGAGCTAGCTATACCAACAATTAGAAAATACACCAAATTTGAACCAAGATCATCAGCAACAGGCACAAAAATTGACGTGTCCTTCTCTGTCACATTTGATACAAAAGAAGTGACAAAGTCAACAGTACAAAAGAATTGGCACCCAACACTGCACTAGAGAACCGGTAAAAGGCTGATGTTACTAGAACGCCGAGACGAAGAAAGTTGTTTACTGATTGACAAAGCAAATCAAATCAATTAATAAACTTAAAGCGTGCCCACAATTAACTATTAGTCATTCAAATGGAAACCCTTATTAGACCCTCAGCTCCCACCAACCACCCGTCCATCTTTGATCCTTCACCCGCACACATGATCACACTCTCTACCAAGTTGTTGTTCTCCTGCTTGCTTACACACCTCTACCCTTTCCTCAGCTCCTCTCTCTCTCTACTGCACCATACAACTAGCTCTAGCTCTTAACAATCTAGTATATGTGAAGAGAGCACGCAAGCACACGGCAAGGCCACCAGCTCGATCGGCGCGAGGCTTGATCTGCGGCAGCTAGCGTGCTCTCCTCTTGATCTGCCGATCCATCCATGTCGGACGCGAGGCATGACCACCACCAGCGCCACCTCTCCGGCGGCGACTTCCAGTTCCACGAGGACGACCTGGCGTCGCTGTTCGCGCAGCGGCCGGAGGCGGGGACGCCGATGCAGCAGCCGTGGTTCACGGACTACCTGCACGCGAGCGCGGCGACGCCGCTGGACTACGACTCGTTCGCCGGCGAGTTCGACGTGCCGGCCGCGGAGGAGGTGAAAAGGGAGCTGGCGGTGGACACTGGCGCTGCTGCGTCCGGCGGCGGGATCCCCGGCGGCGCGGCCTCGTCGGCGCCGTTGACGCCGAACAGCATGTCGCTGTCGTCGACGTCCAGCGAGGCGTGTGGCGCCGGCGCCGGCGCGGGCGAGGAGGCGGCGGGGAAGTGCAAGAAGGAAGAGGGTGAAGGGGAGGAGAGCAAGGAGGGATCGGCGGCCAAGGCGGACGGCGACATGGACGACAAGAACAAGAAAGGGTGAGTTGATCTCCATTTCTTCAGAAAATCTATCTTCTCTTGATCTTGGTGTTTTAGATCAGCGGTAACCTTATCTATAGCGCCGTTTGATTTAACAAGTCTTTAATTTGATGCTTTTTCTCTGAGGAAGTTTACCAAGTTTTTCCTTTTTACACTCCTTAGAACACGAATCACAAGATCTACAATCTAGATCAGTTTTTATTTCCTGGACCAGCAGATGTATCTATGTATTTTTCTGCTTGTTCATAAGTGAATCCTTCTTCTGCTCGTATTTAGTATTGTTCCTTTCTGTTTCCATCTTTGATTTGGCCTGCCCAAGTTGTGAACTCTGCTAGGGTTTGTCACTAGCATGCTGCATGCCGAAGAAAGGAAAAAGTATACTAGAAAAGATCTTGATCTTTAGGGTTACTATAGGTATAAAAGTTGATCGATGTCTGTTTCCCACGCATTTTAGCTTTCATCAGGCCTAGCTCGGTTTGCTTCCGGAGTTTCTTCACCGCATTGAAAACTCCCTCCTATTTTGTTCGAGAAGAAAAATCTCTCCCATTTGACCGCACCTACTCCCTGCCGTTTTCGTGATTCGGTAATCACTCCCGGAGAGGATTTAGATCAGATCAAGACGACTTTGATCAAACCAATAAGTGGCTAGCTAGCTAGCCCAACTGATCCTTTAATTTCATTGAAATAAGATTTGCTTTGCAACTTCCTTTTTCGTTGCGACCTGTGTGACCTTGATGGATCTCCGAATCCAGCAAACAAAAATTTAAGAACCAGGTCGTACGGTGTGTGAACTTAAAGCCATGTATCTGCGGCGGCCCGTACATACGTACCTAAACATCTAGTACAACCATGCAGGTTTGAATGGACTACTAACTAATAATCATATGCATCTTTTTGGTAGTTTGTACTGGTATGAACGCAGCATGTAGAACGCCAAACATTAGTCAGAGCTAGCTACCGCCATGTGAGACCGGCCGGCCGGTCATTTTAATTTCATTCCTCGAGTCATGGATTGATCAAGTTGGCATGTGTTTTGTGCGGATGATGATCTGCAGGGCGGGCAAAGGCAAGGGCAAGGGCGAGAAGCGGCCGCGGCAGCCGCGGTTCGCGTTCATGACCAAGAGCGAGGTCGACCACCTCGAGGACGGCTACCGGTGGCGCAAGTACGGCCAGAAAGCCGTCAAGAACAGCCCATTTCCTAGGTACGTACTACTACATGTACTTTTTACATGAATCATCATGTCGTCAATCCAGTTCACCACGCACATATGTTTCGTCACGCATCAACTAATTATAGGGTTCTTAAGCTTAGCATGGTGATTGATGCGATGGGGTTGCGATCGATTATGCAGGAGCTACTACCGGTGCACGACGCAGAAATGCCCGGTGAAGAAGCGGGTGGAGCGGTCGTTCCAGGACGCGGCGGTGGTGATCACCACGTACGAGGGCAAGCACACGCACCCCATCCCCGCCACACTGCGCGGCAACGCGCACCTCCTCGCCGCCGCCCACCACCCGCACTTCCGCATCCCGCCGCCGCCGCCGCACATGGGCGGCGCGGCGGGCTACGCCGCCTACGGCAGGCCGGGCGGCGCCTCGGCCTTCGACGCGCTCGGCTTCTTGCAGGCGCAGCAGCAGCAGCAAGGCCACCACCACGCCATGCAGCAGCAGCTGATGAGCGGCGGCGGCGCCGCCGCCGGAGTGCAGCAGCTGGTGAGCGCCGCCATGGCGTCGAGCCACGCGACGGCGCCTGACCACCAGCATGCTGGCCTGGCTGCCATTGCCGGTACGGGTTCTGCTACGGTTGCTACCAGCGCACCACTCCGTATGCAGCACTTCATGGCGCAGGACTATGCTGGGCTCCTTCAGGACATGTTACCAGCCTTCGTTCAAAACGAAGATGGCAACAACCATCGCAACCCTTGATTAACTGATGAGAGCCGCCTTTTCTTTTAAAACGATCGATTGATGATGACGATGATCCAGAGCTGCTAGTCTGATAGAGATCTCTGTGTTGTTAACTTTTTTGTTCTTGCATCATCGTACGATGATGAGTATGATCTAGCTAGCTAGTAGTAGCATCAGTACGTAGTACTAGGCTGGGCTCCAGTTGTAGTAGGAGTTTGTTGTTGTACATGTACCTAATGCTAATGAGCTCATGCTGCTTTGCACTTGATTTGGGAGTTTAGCACATCCCGAATGTACTGTACTGGTGAGATTTGGTAATTTTATGCTCTGGCTTATATTTCATTTCCTTTAATCAAAACATTAAGAGCTAGCAATGACTTTGATCTCAAATTGTTGTTGCTCCCGGCCGGACCAAGGTAAGATTCCATGATCATAATTTTGTTTGATGATAATATTATCCATGTACAAGATATTAATTATAGGCTAACTTCAGGCTATCTGAAGGCTAATAAAGCAGTTCCCTGATCCTCTCTAGAAAAATCTGTGCATGCTATGATGGCTGTTGAAAACTTGGACAGTGCTGACATAGCATCCATCGCAAAGAGAAGGAAAATATCCATGCATGTAACTGATGCAGCACGCGCACCTAATTAAAACGCCTGAAACTAAGTTGCCTTTGACTATGCGAAGACAATCAGTTACTAATTAGCATGTAGTGCAGAAAACAGTATACCTACATTTGACATGAAATATAGGTTACACACCTAAGTTGACCTTTTCTTTTCTTTTCTCGTATATAGGAGTAGTTCATGCAATTTATGTTTTCTGTGATATGAACTTCCTTTCGGATTATCTCCATTTTATTTTAATTAATTGCATGTTTAAGTCATCACCGTCGACGACACTGGTCGACTGAGACTGAGACGCGCTCAACGCGAACGTATTAATTAAGGCAGCTATAGCAGCAGTTGCACCGATCATTAATCGTCGTCAACCGAAGCCGGATCCCTTTGAACCAAAGGAAAGTCAGCTCCACAGCCATGAAAACGCAATAGCGACCCAGAAGGCTACTGCTGGCAGACTTATAACCAACCAATTAGGAATGCAACTGGCTCGATTGATCCGGATGCAAATCCTCTACCGTAATTCGGATGCATTAACTGTCGCTGACTGGTGATCAAAGTCCGAGTCCAATTGATCCAAGGTAAGCAGAACCAGTAGCCATGGCGGGCCGCAGGCGAAAAGCACAGCTAGTGGCGCGGCTCACGCTCATGAGCTCATCTGCGCGAACTGCGCAACCTCCATGGCCGGGATTCGAGCAACCCGCCATGGCTTGAGCGGGCAGCCCAAATCAAGTTGTCGGAGAATGCGGAAGCCGCCGTCGCCGATGAAGAAGGGGTGGAAAGAGATCTGGAGCGGGCACGATGGCGGGGAGGTGGGGTTGCGTAGGCGCTCGGCCTGGAGCCGGCGGTGGCTATCGAGGATATTGCGCGGCTCCAGCACGTGCACTCGCGCGTCGCGACCGCCAGCGCGTATTTGGCCGCCTCCGGCACGGCCCTGCTACGCGACGGTGGCGGCGGAGGATGACGGCGAAGACCCGGCGCGGACGAGGTGGTGTGCGCCGAGGAGCTTGGACGAGTAGATGCTGGCGCTTCCGCTCCGCTCCATCTCTAGTACGCGCCGCCGCCGAGGAAGAAGGGGCGGATTTGCGGGGACGGGGAGGAAAAAGGTGGGAGGCAGAGAGACGACGGACGGGCCTGTCGTTCGCGTTTATTAGGGGTAGCAGTGGAAAGTGTTGTTCACAGTTGCCTGGGGACCCGAGAACGACACATAATTTGGAAATTTTTGAGTAGGCTAGAACGACACCTTTTATGAAACGGAGGGAGTAGTAGTAGTCGCAAACAATTAGTCAGCTTTTCTGTATTGATTGGGCAAGCCCATATGGGATTTACCTGGTCAAATAACCTGGGCACCTGTTAACGTTACGATGGCGATGGAAACCAACGAATCAGCAGTCAAACCTAGCTCTGGCAAGCGCGTCAAACCCCACCGCCACCAAATTTAAGCCACAGGTAGCACACGCGTCGCTCCTCGCGCTGGCTTGATCATCAAGCCGCCTAGCTAGTTAACCTTTTTCCCCCCCAAAATATTAAATTACATTTTGAAAAAGCGAAATAAATTATTGAGAACTAAATTATTTTACACTACGTAGAGATACAGAAAAATACACGCATACGTACGTACATGTACAGCTTCATGAAACTAACAATGCATTGCACTGATGAACCTTTGAGGTCCTGGGTTAAGGCATCCGAGTAGCACCTTTGAGGTCCTGGGTTCGACTCCCGGTGGGAGCGAATTTTCTAGGATTTAACGGCATTTGTGCTTTCAGCGGTAGGCGACGTGGCCGTCGACAGCGAGGCGCCAGTGGTGACTTCGGGAATCTGGAGAATTTGCCGGCTCAGTCTTCGAAGATGCTCATAGGGGTAGGGTTTGCGTATGTGCGTTCATAGGGGTGAGTGTGCGTGCGTTGTGAGTGTCTGAGTTGTACTGTGTAATTTCTCAAAAAAAAAAAGCATTGCACTGATGAACTTTGTCTAAAGCGAATTAATTTAAGCGCTAATCCGGCGTGCCAATTGCACCGACCGCACATGCACGGTACGGGTTCAATTCTGGGTTCCATTAATTCAGGAACTGGGACATACTCCTAGTTAGCTGGGGTTGAGAGGAAGCTGGATTTGCAAGCTACCGATCCGCGACAGCGACGCCGCCGTGCGTGCGTGGACGGATCAACGGCCGGCCATGCATGGCCGGTGGGGCACGAGCTTAGTTAGCATCCTTGCGCGCCTTCGCGGAGACTCAAAGTGCACGCTCGCGCGGCGCCGAGAGTTAATTGCGCGCGGCCGTGCGACGGCGGCGTCGCAACGACGACGACAAGCATGGCACTAGGCTACTAGCTAGCGCTATACCTTGGCGACGAGAAACCTCTTTTGGGCTCCGAAAGGGAGGTGTCGAGCGACGGCAGTTGCTTGATTGGTTAGCACCAACATCATCCACGGTGCTGGAAATGGACAGATACATCCAGCTCTCGCGTTCTACATCGGAGAGGAGGACGATCGGACAATGAATGCCAAAGGGCTGATGGACAGTGAAAGTTCGAGGTGCACCTTATGTAGAGTAGAGGATTCTGTCACTAGACCAAATTCATAGACAACTGTGTATTTTCTTCGAAGAATGCCGGTGGACCTTGGTCCGTACACCAGACCAAATTCAGCCATGTCAAAGTCCAAATATATACGACTGAATTATAAGAATTGCTTAAAAGTTACTTTGGCAACTGCATTTTGCCTGCAGGGTGCAGGAACGAGTCAATAGCAAAGTGTTGCGAAAATTATGGACTAAACCATCCATTGCACCTCCAGTCCCAAAATCATACGAATCATGGGCTGGGCCCAAACCACACTCAAAGATATAGCCCAAGATCCATTCTTGTTTAAATTGGCCAATCAAACAATTTCTTGTCAAGCGCTTGACAATGATGTTATCTGTTCAATCCGTCTCACAATCACAAGTTCGCAACAAACATAACTATCACAACAACTTACTGCTGGTTCATTACATCCTCTGTTTTCATCCATCGATCTTGCATGCCTGCAGCTACAATAAGTCGTCACCTTGCAGCTCCTGCTTAACCTGCGCGGTAGCGGCCGACGCAGGGATCTTCGTCTCCTTGTCCTTGCCCCACAGAAATGCGTACAAACCCACGACTATCAACAGCGTCCCCAGCACGCTTCACATGCATACAAACATAGCAAAATTCGTCATGTACTGATCTACATCTCCAGTGGTACGAAATCAAGAACGCTTACCTCCCTACGTAGATGTTGGTGCCGAGCAGCAGAGAGTCGAGGACTGTGGCGACAATCAGGGACAATGAGTTAAACATAGGAGGGTAGATGGGCCCGCGCCTGCTGATCGCCCATGAGATGAGCACGAAAGCGACGCCTGTGTTCAACACGCCCTGAACATATAATATGAAATGCACGAGCAGTGTGAATTGTTCACAAGTACACAGCATTTATAAACTGACAAGAGGATACTGAGTAGCTAATTACCGAGTAAACGACGATCAGGAGCTGAAGGTCCCACTTCAGGGTCCAGGTAGCTCTGTCGTGGTTGAGGCAGATGCCCACAACAAAGGACTGGATGCTTCCCACCAGGCAGGTCAGCATCGTCATCCAGTATCTGGATGGGAACAGCTTCGCAAGCCTTGCCTGATTTTTTATTACCAATCAATTTGTGGGAATCAAATATTGAACGTTGAATTACTGAAAAAAAAAAGAATTGACCTACGGGTGAGACAGCCCAGAGCATTTTGCTAAAAAAACTTTCTCACACAAATCGAGAAACCCCGAACTTCTACCTCACCTTTGACACTATGGCCCGCTTGAGAACCCCAAGCTTTAGACCTGTGCTTTAGAGTTGGGCAGATGAGGAGATATTTTTAACTCCAGCCTCAAATTCGATCCCATGGAGAGTGAACCTAGCACATAAGAAATGCTACTAAAACCACCTAAACAACACAGGCAGAGGGCCGTTCGCGTTGAATTAGTGATAGAGGCTCCAAGATCCACATTACCTGCACGATCATCCACAAGGAGTAGCTGAGGCAGCTGCCGCACAGGAACAGTGTGCCGGCGACCATGCCGTGGTGAGCGGCGGCAGGGCTCGCCGGTGACTTGGTGTTGGAGATTTTGAGAAGGCTGGTGGGCCACAGGTGCAGTAGGTGTCCTTTCAAGAGGCTCACCACCATCGTCCCGCCCACACACAGCAACGCGCCCAGGAGCTTCATCTTGCCAGCTCGTTTTCCCAACGCCAGCTTCTCGGCCCTGCATAGCACAAGGATGCAGATACATCAAAGGTTACACGTGTTAATAAGAAAGTGTGTGGCTTCATTTTTAGGTTTACCCGAACATGATGGCAATGATGAAGGTGACAATAGGGATCAGATTCAGGAAGATGACAGAGTACGCGGCGCTAGTAGTGCGCAGCCCGTAATAGTACAAACCCATTGCCAGGAGGATTCTGCAATCCATGAGGGAATTTTAATAATTTTGAAACAAATAAATACGTCTGTCAGTCTATAAAAAGTTGTCACTACAATTCATAGGAAAAGGGTGTTTTGCAAATTAAGATGATCCACAGTAAGAAGCTAAAGAAGCACTGCATTCAAATCAGCTAATTACATTATATATTAATAATGAGAGGGTTTTAGGTTTAATATATAGTTCAAAATTGCATTCAGGTCCCAGTTTTATTAGTTTTTTTTCGAGCAATCCAGTAGTATTAGTTTTACCATGGCTACTGTTCTATGCAAAATGTTCGGAGGCTATCTTACCTTGCAGTGGAGTTTTTTTTTTTTAACCGTGCCCACGGTTCACATTTGACAGTTGCAAGCAATTCATCCCAGAATGTAGAAATCGTGATGTCATAATCCATTTTTTATCAGAATATGACAAACAAAACTTCTAACACATCAAATAAGTATGACTATTAAAATCTGAGGCAAAGAGTGAGTTCTCACCCAACTGTAGCATTAGCAGAAATCCAGCCAAACACAGCCCAGTTCACCTTCTTCCACATGTCACTGCAACAGGAAAACGAATGAAAGAAATTATGAAATATAACTTAGATGATGAGTGGATGTTGAGAAACAAAACAGCACTGACGATGTGCTATTAGTAATATCTTTCTCATGGAAATTGCTGCGTGCCAGATCTCAGGAGTTTGTGAGTCCAGAACTAATTCGAAGGAGGATGTGACGAAAACCAACTCAAAACAACTCATTTTGTACAATATTTGCAGAATTTCTCTTGGAAAGATCACTGAGTGGACTTCAGTTTTCAACTGTTCTGTGACATGTTAGTAGACTTATCATGAAGAGTTACGTACTGAGGAAGATGAAAAAAAAACGAGCAAACAAGAAAACTAAACATCGCAAAATGACAGAAATGTCAGTTCATCATCCGGTGACTCGAGAGAGAAAAATGATTAGTATTTTCATGGACTTTAACATGTTAGTAGAACACATTGATTGAACAGAACATTTCTGTTAATCTTTTCTCAAGTCCGTTCACATATGGCGAATCTACGGTGCGTAAACAAAGACGGGGTTATGTTGATCCTACGTACCGCTCGAAGATGAAGGCCAGTGGCGCAACCACGGCGGCGGCGATGAGGTTCCGGTAGACGATGAGCACCATCGGGTGCATGCCGGCGTTGAGCGCCAGCTTAGAGAAGACCACCATGCCGACCATGATGGCCTGCACGAGCACCATGCTCAACGGCAGCGCCGCCGCCTCCCGAGCCATCGGTGTCGCCGTCCCCATCTCCTCCCCCTTCTGCTAATTCTTTGGCCCAACTATTGCTGCTCAGCAATCTCCAAGATCGCGAGAAGGCGGCATTAGGAGGGATTTTAACCCCGGGTAATTATTGCTGCTTAGTTGTCTGGGAAGAGGAAAATTATTAAGGAAAACCGATCTACTTTCCCGATTCGCTGTAATGAACTGATGATGACCAAGGTCAGGTGATCCAGGAGCTCTTTCCCCGTGTGGGGTGGTAGACTACCTGGACCTGCCTCTCTCGGTTCGACGCATGTGCGGTAAGGCACCTCATAGTCGACAAGGTTACTCGCCGGTTGCCAATGTCCAGTCAGTGCAGTCAATTCCATTTTTACTTACATGCATGTCGATTGTGCTGGAGCTTTTCCGTCGGTGACCAGGAATTTTTACGCGCTACATCTACGATGTATGTGGCGGCGCTGGAGTGCCCTATTGCTAAAGTCAAGCCAGTTGTGCAATCTATGTTCAGTCAGTGCTTCGGTTCATGTGCAACTTGGTGACATAAATTATTTTATCGCGCCCTTTTGGTTCCTGTTAATTTGTTCAAACTGCCACGGTGCTTCATCTGACAAATATTCGGGCTGCTACACATGGCAAATTAAGGAGGTCTCACAATCAATAAAGCGACAGACGCTTCATTAGCCAGGCAACGCAGTACAATAGCACACTAGCAACATTACTCGAGTAATTTCAGCACTACAAATGTTTTCCCTCTGCTCCTGCTTGCGTCTAGGCCTTGACTGATCTAGGTAACTCCAGCAATGCTACTCCGTCTCGTGTACTCCACCCTGCTGATGGTGTCCTGTTTCATCATACGCTGCTGTCGCCGCCTCCCCCGCCACAGCAAGATTCATCTCCGTGCCTTTTCCCCAGAGATACGCGTATAGTCCAAGGACAATCAGCAGCGTCCCCAGCGCACTGCGTATATATATGCAACAAGCTGGTAAACGGATCCACTGAATAAAGCAGGCACGAGATCGAGAAGCCTACCTCTCAACGTAGATGCTGGTGCCTAGAAGCACCGAGTCAAGGACCGTGGCGACGACAAGCGACAGGGAGGTGAACATTGCAGGGTAGGTCGGCCCACGTCGGCTGATCGCCCAAGAGATCAGCACGAACGTGACCCCCGTGTTGAAAACACCCTGAAGATTCAGTTATACATGGAACGCAGATCAATTAGGTGGAAATGAAAACAATCACACATCATCTGGCAATATAGCATGATGATTAGTGGGACTAGATACTCACCATGAAGACGACCGTCAAGAGCTGAAGATTCCAGCCGAGCTTCCATCCGGTTCGGCTGAGGCAGATGCCCACCAGGAACGTCTCGATGCTCCCCACTAGACAGGTAAGCATCGTCGTCGAGTATTTGGCTGGGAAAATCATCGCAATCCTAGCCTGATTTTTTCAACCAATTTGTTCGTGAGTTGTGTACCAAAAATTGAGAGCTGAATTTACAGAAGTACTTGGTTAATAGTACCTGCAAGATGAGCCAAAGGGAGTAGCAGACACAGCTACCGCACAAGAAAACGGTGCCGGCAACCATGTCGTGGTGAGCACCAGAATGGCTTGCGGGTGCCTGGGAGTTGGAAACTCTGAGGATGCCACTGGGCCACAAGTGAAGCGGATGGCCTTTCAACAGGATCACCACCATCGTCCCGCCCACGCAAAGCAGCGCGCCCACGAGCTTCATCCTACCAGGCCAGCTCCCCAGCGCCAGCTTCTCAGTCCTCAAGCACATGGATCCACCGGTCATAACCACAATGTATATATGGTTTCATGGTGAGAACGAATAGCTACATACCTGAGCAGGACGGCAATGCCGAACGTGACAATCGGGACGAGGTTCAGGAAGATGGCAGAGTATGTGGCGCTGGTAGCCCGCAACCCGTAAAGGTACAAACCCATTGCCATGACGACTCTGCATTTCATATGGCAATTAGTTTACGAAGTTGTCACAAAGATCCATAGTAAAAAGAGAATGGAGTTTTGCACATTAACAGTAGTGCTTATGCATGCATTGTGATTGTACTCTCTACTAGTTGAAATTTGCAATCAGATAGTAAACAGCCCCGGTTTGATTGTAGCCTTAGACATTCTACAGTTCACATTTTGATAATAGGCAAGAAATTTCATAGCAGAATGTGACAAATCATGATGACATATTCTAGACTTTAGATCGTACTGTGACATCATCTAAACTTACGTCGCCTCAAATTTTGGTGCCTTTAATTTCGTGCAAAGGGATACCTAGCTACTTTACTCAGGGAAAAAAAAAAGGTATGGCCACTAAAATCCGAGGATTAGTTTGAGTGATCACCCGAACGTAGCATTTGCAAAAATCCAGCCAAGCACAACCCAGTTCACCTTCTTCAACATTTCCCTACAGCAGCAAAACAATGAGAAGAAATTATGAGTCAAAATTTAAGATTAGAGTGTGCATATGTTTATGAAACGAAACGTACAACTGATGATTTAATACAAGCAGCATCCTGGTCATGAAAGATCACTGTGTGGACAACAGTGACTTGAGGCCACTAGAAATAGTACTAAATGGATACAATAACATCAGAACACAAGCAGTTTCAGCTTGCAACTAGTCACATCTCACATGGACTAGATCTATTCATAAGGGAACACAACTGCATTGCACTAGTGCACTACAAAACTAGAGTACAAGTTTGGGCTAGTCGTACTCAAGGATTGAAATATCGGAAAAACCAAAACCAACAAAACCGGGTTGGCAATCGGTAAAATCGATTGGTTTTCAAAAATGCTACAATACACAATGTTGGTTTTCGGCGAATACCGATTGGTTTTACTAACCGGCTACCGATAAGTTCGGTTACCGGTAAAACCAGACCGGTTACCGTCGGTTTTGCAAACCTTGGTGGTACTTGCCCCTCTTTGTATTGAACACAGTCATTAGATCATGAGTTACAATAACTTCATCCCAACGTGCATGTTTCTGACATATCTACCCGATTGAATTGATGTGCACTTCAGTGATTCAAAACTGATGCTTTCTGCACTAGGAAAATTAAAAGTGGTGCACTGAAGCAGTGCACGGCGACGAAGAATAAAGAAAGACCGTGGGGTTGTCGTCGATGCTTACCTCTCGAAGACGACTGCTGCTGGCGCGACGACGGCGACGGCGATGAGGTTGCGGTAGAAGAGAAGCACCATGGGATGCGTGCCCGCGTTGAGCGCGACCTTCGACAGCAGGATCATCCCTACAATGAGCGCCTGGACTACGACCATGCTCAAGGGGAGCGCAGCTGCCTCCCGAGCCGCCGCCGCCACCGCCGTCGGCATTGCCACCGAAGAAAAGCTTGGAGATAGCTACACAAGATTAACTTTCGTATTAATCACAGAGATGGAGGTAGATCGAGAGAGAGAAATAGAGCTAAATACATACCTTGCTAGGTGCTTGCTTCTTGGGCAAATGCAGGAGTGGCCGCGAGAGAGATGTGCAGTAGTATATATATGGGAATGAAGGAGAGTAAGGTGCAGAGTGCATGCCTCTATACGCTACCGTGACTGTCAAAGCAAATGCTTGATCTCCAATATAATTCCTTTTCTGTGCTGCAGTTTACTAATCAACATTTATCGAAGTGGCTCTTCCTCTTCTTAATCTGATAAGGATTTACGTAGCAAATACAAAGGAGCTCGTGTTTTCAAATGTAGCCTTAATCCCCTTACATCTGTATCTGAACAATTAAAGATAGTTGCTTCAGAGGCTGCAATGCATATTCTGCTCCTCCTATCTACCTCCACCTAATGGTCAGTGCTTCACAAATAATCACTGCAGTTTCTTGGTGCACTGTATGCATCGCAACAGATATATATGCACGCAATGTAGGCATGTAGCCTAGCCATGCCTATGAATGCATCCCTGCATGCTGCGAGTGCGAGGCTGCGAGCAGGCGTACAATCATGCTTATCTGCATGCTCTCACAAAAAGGCACCATGGAAGTAACGTCTGCGTAGAGCCTGTCTGTATGTATGCGGACTTGTCAGCAGCTTCTCGTGGTGGCATGAGGAATCAGAGATACTGAGACAGACGACATCCGAATATGGCAGCTTAGCCAGGAAACCCGAGCTTGCATATTTGAACCACCGACCTGGATGAGGAGTGCTGCCACCCTTGTCCCACCAGGAGTGGTGAGTTTAGCCTGTACTCCACTGCTCCTGTTTAGGTAAAGGAGGAAATCTGATCTCTTTTCCTCTCCAGGATCATTTGATCACCCAACAAGATGCCTTGACTAAATGACTAGGTTGATGAATGCATAACGTGACATAGGCTTTGTGTAGTATTTCCCTTTATTATATACTAGTACCTTTTCTTGGTGTTATTTCAAAACACAAATTCTTGGTTTATCTCAAATTCATATGCATATACATTCTGAGGCATGCAACTAACTATCCATTAATTTGTTTCTTTGACAACTACGTATAACTCCTCGTAGGCTATCAATGATCAACCCCAACCCTAGTTGAGAATTTTTTTTTGCTAAGTAGTAGTTATTATTGTGACCTATCTTCATTTACCATTTACCATTTGAGAGATCGATCATGTCTCAATTAGGAATGTTCCTGGAGGATTTATGACAAAAAAAATCATTTTGCAATAAGAGGTGTGTTTTTGGAAATAAAGGTTTTTTTGTTTTTGAATTGCTCGAACAAAAAAAAAAGATTTATGAGACTTAGCTAAATTTACTTTTCTGCATAGTGCTTTTTTAGCTCCTCCTGCATAATGCTTACATCTCGGGCAACAGTGCCAACACTTTTTTTTTTTTTAGATACGCTTATTTGAAATGATTTTTTGATTTTTTTTTTTGAGATACCAAAAAATGATTTTTTGAATGTAACACACTTCCTAACGACTAATGAGAGATAATGCTGCGGCCCACCAGATCACTTGACCCAACCCACCTGCTCCAACTGTGGGCCGAATGATCCGGACACCAGAACTAGTCAGCCCATAGAAGGCCTCTATCCACAAACCTCTCCTATCCCCTTTCGTCTTCCTCTCACTCTCCCGACGGCCGCTTCCAACGCCGGGAATGGCGTCTCCAGCCCCCGCCTCCGCGTCGACCTCAGCGCCGCTCTCCGTTTCCTTTCCCGTCCGTCTCAATTGTTTCCTTGGCCGCCTCCCAGCTTCCTTTTCCGACCTCCCTCGCCGCCGCGTCGCGCTCACGCCGGCGCGACCTTGCGCCGCGCTCCTATCCAGCCTCAGCGACGCGCGGGAGCAGGAGGAGGAGCAGGAATACTACGAAGAGGAGGAGGAGGAGGAGGAGTACGAAGAGGAATACGACGACGAGGGGGTGGAGGAACAGGAGTACGACGATGACGAGGAGCAGGAGCTGGTGGAGGTGGGCTACGTGAGCGGCGCGCACGGGGTGCGTGGCGATGTCCTCATCACGCCCCGCACTGACTTTCCCGAGCTCCGCTTCGCCACGGTAACTAATCACTCTCTCTTGCGCGCGCGAGCGGGAGTCGCTGACTCTGTTCCTCTCTTAATCCCAATGTTAGTTGCCTGTGGGTTGCGCTTTTACCGCTTGTGTGTCATGACAGCCGGGGAAGAGATGGCTGAGGGCTCGCGCTGCCGGGAAGCAACAAGTGAAAGAATTCGAGCTTGTCCGAGGAAGGGCTCATACAGGGAAGAAGGCTTGGATCATCAGCTTTGATGGGGTCGATGATCTGGATGAGGTGTGTTCATTTTTGCATTCCCACCAAACCAGTTTACTTCAACTAGCTGTGAAATTACGCGTGTTAATTAGCCATGCTTAATTTCTAGGACGAGCAGAGAGCCTAGCATTAGTGTAGAAGGTAACTCATCGTACTTAGTTTCTAGGACGAGCAGAGCCCAGCATTGGTCTAGAAATGCAGTTGGCTGCTTACAGGAAATACCGTGTGTTGTATTTGTGTTTCTGATCCTCTAAATCTGCATGTGAGTACTCTAGTTCAACTCAGCTAACATTCTGTGTGCCATAACCACGTCTCTCGCATATAATTGATGGTTGTGTTGCGTGCATGTGTCTTTTCTTTAGCTTGTCTTGCAATGCAGTTAGCATTTGACATGATTCATTTGTCGCTCTCTTTTTTTAGGCTAGGCAAATAGTTGGTTCCGCTGTACTTGTGAAAGCTGGAGATAGGCCACAAATGGAGGACGATGAATTCTATTCACTTGACCTAGTTGGCATGAGAGTTATTGTCAAGGTACATTTGTCTTCCTTCATGTTTCCCTTTATTGCTGCTTCATTTGTTGGTTTCAGGTAAGCTATCGGATGGGCACGTTAAAAGCACATAAATCAAGCATTATCACAATACTAATACTTAGGCAGAATATATGTGATAGTGATTTCATTTGCTGTCACCACCCCCTAAAACTCGAGAGAGGATTCTGCTTACGGTTACATCATAAAAATTTAATAATTGATTTCCCCCTTCTCACAGGAGAGTGGCAAACTTGTAGGAACAGTTGCTCAGGTTTTCAATTTTGGAGGTGGAGATCTTCTACAGGTGATGATAGGCTCAGCTGAGGACACTGCTATTGAGGCAAATTCAGAATATCAAGATTCGACGTCACGTGAGTATGTCTGGATTCCATTTGCCGAAGATATTGTACCTGACGTTGATATGGAGAAGAGAGAAATGTGGATTACACCTCCAAAGGGGCTGCTTGAGCTCAACTCACGCTCTGATAAGAGATCAAAGAAAGAAAGGCGTGCCATGGTTAGGTCTGCATCATCCTTTTCTTGCATTCACTGTTCCCATATAGAGTCATGATTTGCTCCTTAAATGAAATGAAAATGCATTGGGCCTAAAGTATTGATATGTTAATGGTAACAGCAGTCCAGGCTCACATTGTAGATGCATGTTTAGCTTTTAGTTTAGCAAACAGATTTGAAATGGTCATTGACTTCTACCGCTTAGATTCTAACGAAAATAAATGTGATGATCTCAATTCTCAGCCTTTCAATGTTTTGTGCAATTATATTGCATTCTCGTTTCAAATAAAACATCACACATAATGAATTGTCACAGGAGTGGAAGGATAGGAAGAGGCTACAACGTCGCGTTATTGCAGCTAAGAAGGTGCTTTCAGAAATGAACCAGGGACATGTTCTAGAAGGTTTGTTATCAGGGGACAAGGTCCAAAAGGCATCACTTGGAGAGCAGATTGGGGGCATTGACTTTCAATTGTTCCGACATGCAGTGCAATGTGTTAGCAAACAAACCGAAAGGTAACACCCCTTGTCTAAAATGAAGCAGAACATTTTTTTGTTTTGTTTACTGCATCATACACATGTTGACACTGCCTGAGTGCTGGTTATGGAAAAAATACCATTCTTGTTTCCTCTTTGTGAAACAATATCCTTTAGTTATTAGTCCAAAACTCTTAATATTACTTGCTCTCGAAACTTGTCGTTTCAGCTCTTCAAGAAAGTCGTTAACTAACTCTTCGCTGTCAAGAAAAAAGGCTATGAAAATTCCATACAAGACTTTAAACAGCTGTGACGAGAAAGTGGAACATGTCTTCAGTAATGAACACAGAAAAGGTCTCGAGATCCTTCTGAAGTCAAAAGCAGCTATTGTACTTGTTAGAAATGGTTATGACTCTGATGCCGAGTTTTTGAGTTTGCTCAATTCTTTCAGCGAGTTAATGAAGGTACGCATTTTCCCATGTTAGTTGTTTATAGTTCACTCTGTATATTAGCTGAATATAGTTGCATGAGCTTGTGTTCTGTATTCTTTTCGTATGTGGTGAATTTCTAAATAATAAAATTCCCAAAGAACGTAATATAGAAAAAAAAAGTGTAGAACTGCTAACGATCACGGCTATAGATACTGAATGCTGACCTGCCCATTATCCTTTGATCCTGTACTTGTTAGTTGCTTTACTGTTTTCAAAGTGTATAGCTCCTTTTGTTTTACCTTTTAGTAAGGAATGTAGATCAATATGTCATTTGAAGGGTTAGTCAATTTAATCATGTACAACTATCATTGCTTGCTTGTAGTTGGCTAAATATGTGCTGCGCTGTTAAAATGTTATATTTCCTTGCTTGACACAGGCTATAGAAAATCGTGTATCTCCCCCTTTCGTTATTGTTTCCCCAGCTGGTCATGTGGAATCAGTTAGGAATTGCCTGATAGAGAATGACTATTTTGGTTTGGACACTCAGAAGGTACAAATCTTTTTCTTCCTACTACCATCATTCATTCCTGTTTACTACTCATAGTGTGCATCCTAATTTCTCCTTTTTCTTTGTTGAAATGTTCCATGGAATGTGTAGGTTTGGGTTCTGGAAGAGTTGGACCTTCCAATTATCAGCATATCCTCTGAGGTAAGCGGAAAAAGGATTCTGATGAAGTCACCCTGGGAGATAATTAAAAGCCCAGCAGGATCTGGGGGTGTTTTCAGCTTACTGTCATCAAATAAAATTTTGGAGACTCTCAATGAAATGGGTGTACAGTATACTCAGGTATGACCATGTGGCGATCACACATTACACATGCACTTGCTACTTCTTTTGACGGGAACACTTGCTACTTCTTTTGATTGCATTAGCTAATCTTTCTGAATTATGGAGAACTCCTATGTAATGGTCAATAATGAGTCTCGCATCAATTTCTTGTGTGAAATGACAACAATGAATACATTCTGTCCCAACCTGTGCCTCTTGTTTTTTCGAGAAACATGTGACTCTTTACTTCATCCTGAAACGCTAGCTTCGCATGCCTGAAACAACTTCACCTTTCTGTTGCAGATATGTAGCGTATCAAACAGGCCAGCCATTGGGCATCCTTTGCTGTTTGGGGCTGTTGCTTCCCGCGGGGCTGATGTTGGCATCATGCTTTCCAAGGCCGGTGAAACTGAAGACGACTTCGATTTGATTCTTTCCATTGACCAGCTAAACAAGATGTGCAGGGATGTCACTCAGCTCAGGTTCGCTGGCCGCCTCGAGCAAAACGCGCACGTCGAACTTGTCGATGGGCAGTGGGTCACCGGCCAGCCGGAGGCTGTGAATTCTCATCGGCTGCATGCCGACGTCACGAGTGTTTTGAACTCCTGTTCTGCTGATAAAGTGTGTGTTATGGAGATTGTCGAGCAATAAAATTCCCTTCTTCCTGGTGTATGTAATCAGTATTGCTCGTTACGTCTCTGACACATTTTTACCGTTGTATGATACTGCTGACGGGAATACAGTAGCGGCAGCAACAAAATAGTAACAGTCTAATTCAGATAATTAAATTATTATAATTTGTAACCTCGTGCACGCTTTGTTTATTTAGAACCGCAAGATTTTCTTGGTAATTTTGGAGACTTTCAGTCCTTTTTTCCATTTATAGCGAGATCTGCAATCCCTGAAGGATCTTGTACCCAGCGACGGTGGCTGAGTGTCCAACCTCCGAGCTTCTGGTCGGCGAGCGCCGCCGACGCTCGACGAGCCCAGCGCTGACGCGGTCGCCCTGGTCAGCCCCGCAGGCGTCGCCGCCTGCCTCGTTTCCGCGTTGCTGATAATGGCATTTTAAATGGCACGCATGCCGGAAGAAATGCAGGGTGGGGAATGTCGGTTGCTGCAATCATGTGATCCTCCTCTGCCTCTTCTTCTTCTTCTCGCAAGTCAAGCTGCACATTGCAGCGGCGGAGCACTCGCGCTGTCTCTCTGCTCCTCTCCTTTCGTGACACACATGGCCGCGCGCCATTGCTCCCCTCCCCTATCGGCGTTCCTCGGCAGCTGCGGCACCCACCGATTCCGCGTTCCGCGGAGGGCGCAAGCGAGCGCTGCTGGCCAAATTCTCGGATCCATTGGCCCGGAAACTCGATCAAAGCGCGATCTGGAATCCCTAAATGCTCGTTTACCGAGAGACAGTGGCGGAGTGTCCAACCTCCGATCTTCTGGCGGCGAGCGCGCCGGGCGCCGGCAGATTGTCGGCGAAAGGACGGGCGGCGGCGGGAGAACGGCGAGCCAAACCATCCGGCCGGACACGAGGGTTGAGGTGCAAAAATTCATTCCAATCTAGGGGGCAATATGTAAATATTTGGATCGCGATTAATTAATCACGATCCAAACCAGGAGGTTATTTGCAAAATTACGGATCGCGACTATTAATCGCGATCCAAACCGGGAGGCTTTTTGTAAAATTTTGGATCGCGATTAATAATCGCGATCCAGTATTTTGCAGGTAGTCCCCGGTTTGGATCGCGATTAATAGTCGCGATCCAACCAGGGACTACTTTGTGAGGAATTCTGATTAGTGCGCGTTATTCGCCGTTGGATCGAGCCGCTGGGTCCGAATAAACGGTCGTAAAACACGCAGTAGTTCTTTCTACGGTTTGCCCCTTTCCCCTTCCTCTGCTCTCCCCTTTCCCCGACACGGCGGCGGAGCTCCGGCGAACTCCGGAGCTTGTAATCGGCGTGACGGAGTCGAGCCATCCGGAGGCGCTCCTCCTCCGAAGATCCCGTTGTTCCCTCGCTCTCCTCCGTCCCCATGTGCCGCTCCCGCTGGCAAAAGGACGCCGGTCGCGCACGGGCGAAGATGGCGGCATCGGCGGCGCGGCCCATCGCCGCCGCTCGCTTGGTTCGGCTCGTGCCTCGAGTTGGCTGCAACGCATGTTCCTGCGCGGAATTTTGTGCACAGTGCTGCGCCGTAGTAGTAGTACGGCACAACCCCCGGTGACACCGTCGGGAAAGCTAAACGTCGAACAGTTCTTGCCTGCGTGCCCCCGTGAGCTGAGGCAATCGCGCCGATTTGCAACGCCGGCGAGGAGAAGATCATAGTCGGAGGCAAACGGGTAAGCCCATCTTTGTCACTACAAAATGCTCGATGAAAGATCAATTGTCTTGCTGAATACTAGATTGGACTTGCATAAGAATCTCGGATGTCTAACTCTGAAGATTCAGTTACATGCCAATGCCAGGGAGCAGGGCTCAAGAGTTGTAAAAGTAGCAGTGTTGTGAAGATGATTACATGCCAATGCAAATGTCTAACTGAGAATTGTTAGGAAAATAAACCACGCCGTATTCGGCCATGGCGTGCGTCCGTGTCGCGTGTGTTTGGCGCACGTATTTGAGTCTAGTGTATCAGGTCACGAGTTCGTGCTCGTGTGTGTCATGTGCGATGCCGTGGGCGCGTGTGCTCGCGTCCTGGGTTGTGTCAAGTCAGGCATCGATACGCGCCGTTGGCTGGCGAGTTTGCAGGAGGTACAGTTCAGGAATGGCCGAATCCTTGGCCGTGGCGTCCGTAGCGGAAGGAAGCGCGATCTGCAAACTTTGTTTAGAATAAGGTAATGGATCGTTAAATTTTTATGGAAAATATTCCAGTTCTTCCAATTCTATTAGGTGTAACTACGACCAGTGGCGAAGCTAGAGTTCACATGATGGTGGTGCCAAATTAGCAAATTTTATGATTTGTAGGAGATAACAATAAGCTAAAGGAGGTGCACCAATGGTCAAAACATAGTGATTAGCACTAAAAATTTGATTTACCATGGTGCCTGTGCACCAGGCAAGCTACACCTAGCTTCGCCCCTGACTACGACTATACACCTATATAATTATATTTTTGTTTAGGGAATGCATTTCCATTTCATTCCACTCTCTCCTCTCTGAATCATGCAACCATAATTCTTTCTACAAATTCTTGACTAGCGCATCTCAAACCCTCATAGAAGCTACTGAACAAGAGTACGATTTAAATGTGAGAACATGGAGCTGGACAAATTCATCAAATCAAATAGTTAAATATTTGTTTGATCTATTCTAATGTACACATATACACATTCCCTCCATTGAGATGGATACTTTCCTTCTAAAGCAAGAGCGACTTTTCGCTCTGCCCTTTCATCCATCCTCCTATTCACTTTTTCGAGGGATCAGGAATAAACAAGATTGGCGATGGATCACAGGCCCATTAGCCTATCAAAACAACAGCAACGAGGGCCTCTCTCGCCATTTCCCCAGCTGAAAAATCCTTTCCGGACGCTTGCATCGTTGATCAGGTATGCAACTGCGGTCCGTGCCCTGAATTTCTAACCTCATGGGCAGTTCGATCTGAGTTCCGGTTTCATCTTACCCTCAAGTAAGGACAACCACAATGAACAGCCTGGCCATGGCTCTAGTACAAACTTGTAATTCCATAGTGAAGTGCACCAGCCTTGCTGTATCCACCGCCGCCAGCGACTGCCGTGATGCCGTTGAAGGGAGCAACGCCATGCAGCATGCTCCCCTGGAGGACGGACCTTTCTGTCAGATCAGCTTTGGGTACACCCCTCGAAACATAATATGGCGACGATCTCATGTCACGGGCCACCTCAGCCATTACCTTGGTATCATCCATGAGATGGTGCCCCGACCGATACTGCATACGATCTTTCTCAACCTCATTTTGTTGCTGCTGCCTGCTGGAGCAGTCTGGCTTCAGGTGGTAGCAGTAGACTGATTGGTTGGTGGCTGCTGGAGGAACCACTTGATTCCTTGCCAACCTTCGAGCATTGTTTGGATCGGTGATGCTTCCATTCTCGCATGGTATTACTGAGCCAACCACTCTTCCTGGTCTAGCTGCAAGATTTGCAAAAATGAAACATGTCAGACCAATGCTATTGCAAACTATTCGCGATTTTCTTTTGAGAAAATGGCTGCTTGGTAGATAGTAATTGACATCACTAACCTGTAGGAATCCTTTGTGAAAGCTGGGATGCTGCAGCCGGACCTTCCTTTGGAGGAATTGGATTGGAGTGGACAGTTGTAGTCCTGCAAGCAGTCGAAGAAGGTCAGCAGTCAAGCTCGAAGGAAATTCTGGATGTAGAGACAGCCCAGCCCGTTGTTCTCCATTAGACCTTATTTAATAAAGGATAATTTTTGAAGTATTACAAGCTTACAGAGCACCACCGTAGTTAATTCAAAAGGCTAGTTAACTGATTATTTTGCCCCCTTTTTTTATCAGTCTCGATACAACTAATACATGTCAGCACAAATAATTGAAAAACAAGGAGTGGGGAGATAATGTAAGTTACCTTGGGAGAGAAACATGCTTCCTGTCTAGTGTGCCATTCCTCCCTCCATTTTCTTCTAAGCTAGCAAATTGCCTCCGGAAATTGTCAACAGCACTGCATAATAGTAAAAGAATTAAGAACAGAACTCATTGCCATATAGAAACAAAATATTAAGTGGGAAAAGAAATTTAAAGATATAGTAAAGGTCAAAACCTGGGATATAGAAAGCTTGTTTTTTCAGAGCCGTTCATGTAGTCCTTAAGTAGTTGAGGATGGTATTCCAGTATCTCGCGAAATATAAGTTCCTTTACATCCTCTTTCGTAAACTTTCTCCGCTCAAACTCAAATTCCATTTTCGAAATTGGCTGGCAGGATGGTTCCCTCTCTTTTTTTGCAATTCCTTTGAAATAGGGATCAGCCAACGCCTGATCATCCATACAAGAAATTTTATTTGTTAGAATATGATTCTTTGAAGTAACACGAACAAGCAATGCAAACAAAAAGTATGTCTCATTAAGAATTTAAGACACCTACCTCTTCAGCGGTCGGTCGATCTTTAGGATCAAATGCTAAAAGCCTTTGTAAGAGCTTGAGTGCTGAAGGATCTGCATTGGGGAACTTTTCTGAAAAAGGTATCGGCTGTTTCCTCCTCATTGTACTCAAGTATCTCTTTGCTTTCTCATTTCGAATCTGTAGTTGAAGGACAAACATTTGATATTTTTGCAATACTTTATGCTCAAGTATTTGAACATGACGATATTTGATACTTGAAAAGAGTACTAAATCATACCCTTGAAATAGTATCTGCTGATGGCGTGCCCAAGAGATCAGTCATCAAATCCAACTGATGAACCACATTTTTTCCAGGGAATAAAGGCTTTCCTGTCAAAACCTCCGCAAAAATGCAACCGATGCTCCACATATCAATAGCTGGTGAATACTGCATAAAAGGACTTAATATCGTCAGGCCCACATCGGAGGGTGGAGGAAACTAAAAACTAACTGATATAAGACTTCTACTCTTATAGTACTACCTGTAATATAAAATAGTGCAGCTTGCACGCAAAATTAGTTCCTGAACAAGCATCCTATTATTTCTATCGTGCTGTGCTTATGTAAAACCAATGATTTATCTACATATAACACAAAAAAGGGGTCCAAAACTTATCTAATAATCATCTAGGGCACTTCCTATGTCATGGGCAGCAATAGGTACAATATACCATGTATGTAGCATGAAGCAACACAGTATGATGACAAACATGGCCATCAAATAGGTACCAATCAGTAAAGGGTATCAGCCTAGAATTGCAGTGTAGCACCATATATTGTATATGATACACAGAACTCCACATGGCGGTATGGGATAAAAGCATAGCTATTCAACAAAGTGCATAGAAGGGATAAGGACAATGATAAACCTAACTAAAGCTAAATATCTTTCTCAGGTTGTATAATCCCATAAGATCAGAACACATCCTAAACAGTTACACAGGTGAACATAACCAGAGTGAAATTGATTATACCTTAGAAAAGAAAGACCCACACAGCTCAGGAGCCCTGTACCATCTAGTAGCGACATAGTCCTGCAAATCATTTCAAAGAAGAAAGTAAGGCTTAAGTTTCAAATGGGATCCCCATGCTGTCATCGAGGATCTGATACAACTCAAGTTTTGTGAATTAGATATAACAAAAGTGTAAAAATATAACATACCGTCCAGAAAACTGTGGTAGGAGAGTCATTAAACGCAACTCTTGCTAGTCCAAAATCACATATCTTGAGTTTGCAGTTAGCATTTGCAAGTATATTTTTTGGCTTTAGATCACGGTGATAAACATTAGCTGCAGCCATATATGAGAAATATGAGAAATAATCAGAGCATTGCTCAACAGTGTTGATAAAGTAAATGTATACGACAGACTGGAAAAGTAATCAGC
Source organism: Eragrostis curvula (assembly GCA_007726485.1). NCBI lineage: Eukaryota > Viridiplantae > Streptophyta > Magnoliopsida > Poales > Poaceae > Eragrostis > Eragrostis curvula. The sequence continues at coordinate 39,244,363 of CM017445.1, read as the reverse complement.
ACACACATTTCAAACTCGCAGAAGGATTACACAAAAGAAACTGATAGTCTGTAAATTGCGTGCATGAAATTTTTTGCAAATTTGTTGAAAGAATGATTGCTGTGACATCATAAATACAGACATCTACACTTGCATTTGAGGCGCTGAGCACAGAGATTTTGTAGATATTTCAACTTTTCAACATCATAACGGAAAACTGCATAATCGAAGCCTCAAAACCAACTTGCGAAAGCAAAGGAATGCTCGAGACACAATACACAAGCAAAAGAATGTTCGAGAACACAAGACACAGATAAATGGATAGGTAGGAGAAACAACTCCTTTCAAGATTGGGGAGGACAAAATAAGTCATCTTTGTTGATTATAACTATAAGTGAAATTCGTGTGCAACCTAGCCAGTACCAATTGAGCCTAGTTGAAAACGGAAAAGCAAAGGAACTATCAGTTGAAAACTTGAAAATAAGGAATCTCATAAAGATGCATACCAGTATGGATATATTTCAATGCACGAAGCATCTGATATAGAAAGAATTGATGGTGTTCCTTTGTCAAGTCATCATTAGCCTTAATAACTTGGTGGAGGTCGGTATCCATAAGTTCAAAGACAACATAAATATCTCTGAAGTCCCTCCTCGACGGAGGTAACATTACATGTTTGATCTCGACAATATCAGGATGCCTTAGAAGCCGGAGAAGCTTGATCTCACGGAGGATCCTCGCAGCATCAGATAGATGCTCGAAGATATTCTGTATTTTCTTGATTGCTACCTTTTCACCAGTATGTTGGTCAATAGCTGAACAAACAACTCCGTAACTTCCTTTACCGATGATTTCCTGAATTATATATCTGTTGGCGTCGCCATACTCACTGAAGAAATCCATCTCTGGAGAATTCTGAAAGTTTAAAAATGGAAAACATGTTAACACGGTGTCCAAGTCAAATATTAAAGAATGAAGACCACGGCATTGACATGTGACTTGGAAACAGGTAGAAATTCAGTGGAATTGGACCAATACATGGGTTAAACAGCTAAAACGAAAACAAGTTTTGATGAATTTTAGATAGTCCTAGCAAAATCATAACGTGAACTCAGTAGCAAATGTCTGCAGGGCTATACCAAAGTCAAACAATATTTCCACACAGCAAAATAACATAGAGATGAAATCCCCAAGAGGAACATCAACAGCGAATTTTACAGGTACGGCAAGAAACAACTACAGATTCTTAGATGAGCCAAGAGAAGGAACATTTTTGACGATTCTTCTTGATTTAGCAAAAGACAACTAGAGACTTTGAGATGCACCAAGAGAAGTTTCCTTTCCCATCACTAAATAATAAACCAATGAAACAGTAGAGTCTCGGCATGGTTCCTACCACCGACACCAAACCACAAGGTCACCGCAAGTAATTGAACAACTCAATCGCAAAAACACTGCAGCCTCTACCCCCTCTGACCAGACCCATACCTGACCTTTGCCTCCAGTCAATGAGCTAATGGTCGCTCAAACCCTGTCAAGGCTAATGATCACCGCTGAAACTGAAAGTGCCTTCCGCAACTTACAAATATGAGTAAATATATACCTCTCAAGTGGGCACGGAATATATTGTGTAGTCCTAAGCTATCCTTTTCTACAATGGAAAGAAAATACGCCGACTTGGATTAGGATAAAAATCCCAAGTCATCAAATCCAGTAACCTCGTTTACCAAGGCTCCTCATCCAGAGTGCTGCATGGTAAACAAGAATTGCCGTGCTATTAACCATAGAGCCAGATTTTGGGGGATTCGATGCCTTAAGGGAAGAGCAAAAGGATTTGTTGCAGATATACCAAGGAGGATTCTGATTAAGATTAGAGCAAGGATAATTCGTAAAGGACAGGATCTCCTAACAAGGCAAGAAACGCTATGGAAAATCCCATTATCCCAGTATCCAAATCCTCGCCAGCAGTAGTAGTCCGGATCAGAAACGGAAGAATTCCCCACAAAACCAGTAGCTCCAGCCTTGGCCAAAATCCGGAGAAGATAAAAGGCCACATCGGCACAAACTTAACCCGCTACGAGCACCACTGATCCCGGATCCACCGCCCGAGCCCCGCAAGACTTCACACCATGGCACCACACCAAGAAAGCTGGAAAGAAACAATCTTTCACTTCGGAACCGAGGTCTCCCACCTTCTTGCGCTGCTCCGCCTGGGCGGGCCCACCCGCATTGGCCTCGGGCATGGTTAACGGCGGCTGCCGGAAGATCCCTCGCCGGAGAAGTGAGGTCTTGCCGCTTCAATCCGCAGCGAAATCGAAGACGAGAGGAGGAAGGAGAGGAGGTGGAGGGGGAGGAGCAGAGACGTCTGGTTATAATGTTATATGCCGCTCGAGCGGTGGTGCGGTGCAGGGGTGGTGTTAAACAAGTCGTCGAGGAGCCGGGCGGCACGTGGACGGTCTTACCCCTGAATTGAGAGTTGAGCTGAGGTGATGGCTTGTGATTTTGTTGAACCATAGGGGTAATTACTATGGGTTGCTTACTGGATGCGGCTTTGTTGTTTTGCTGGGTTTGATCGAGGTGTTCTTAAGGCAAACAAACAAGCATTGTTAGGTGTGGCCGGGTTTGACGTGGCTTTGCTGAGATGGGTTTAACCCGTTATGTGGATAAGGCGATTTTTTAATGTCTGAAAATGTGTCTTGAACAGATAAAACACGTTTTTCAAATTTATAACTATTTCGGATAAGCAATACAACGGAACAATAAAGAGGAAAAGCCCACTTAGGAATTAGGCTTGCATAGACTTCAGACTAAAATAATGAGAGGTATACATGAATTATTACTCTTTTGTTAACCTTGTCAAATCCCTACGGGGCCGACCAGAGGACCATCCCCGATTATGTGCCACTGGAATATGCCTTGCTCTCACAATCTTGGTCCTATTACTCTCAAAGAAAATAATAATTATTACGATTCCCCACATCATGTATGGTCTAGAACCTTATTAGAGAGTTTCAGTGATGAATGTGCCTGGGATCCAGCCCAAGTACCATTCGGCGTCGTACGATCTTGTTAGCGACAGGCTGCTTTGTTGGAGTAGGTGGCGTGTCCCGATGGCGCTGGAGCATGAGCTCGATGCCCCAACTAATCGCTGGGTTATTCCGCGACGCTTGGCCAAGCCAGTGACCTGGCTTTTTCTAAATAATCTGTTGTGTGGCACACATGCTTTGCAATCTTGTTTAAGCAACTCGATTGTTTTTTTTCTCCTCTTGAAGCGAGATGTTGTTTGTCAAGCAACCAGTAGGGTTTTCTTTTTCCCAGAAAGCAACTAGTTGCTGGGGTCATGGAATATTTAAATCGTGCATAGGATTCTGAAATCGTGGTCCAGTGGCATGGCTCTCGGCTTTGCAATTGGAGAAGTCGGTGGTAAGTCTCTGAGCTTTGCTGCGGATCGGATAACTTAGATTATGCCTTCACATGTCTGTTTTTAAGCAACTTGACTGCAGGGTCGGAGGAGTAGTAGTATTTTTACCTCGGTCTCTGGACTCGTGGCGACATTTGGTGCTGAATGCTGACTAGGAGTATGCTAGTTTAAGTTTTGTTCCAGCACCTAACATACCGGTACGTATTGTAGGGGATGCGCATCTACTGTCGTATATTCAGATTTTCTAACGATATGGATACATTAATGTTAGAACAAAGTATCGACGGATACATTATCCTTCTACAATTGAAAACCACTGAGAGCAAGCAGTGCGTCCACATTTTTGTCGGTATATGTCTCAGGTATATTGTACTATAGTACATGGTTTTGTGGAGTCACCGTGGAACACGCCAGATCGAGTGGTAAGGTGGACTGTCGGTGGCGACGATAGAGTGGGTGTGCCGGCAAATCATTTTCTATATTCTGAACTACTAGCAGCTAGTAAGTTGGAATTAGCGATAGTTACAGTGTGAAAAGGAAACAAAGCCTTCTTAATTTTCATTTCAAAATGCATACTACGCTTGAGAAGTAATATAAGCATGTGCCCTTATTCTTCAACGAGCAGTTGCTGGATGGCGATCGACTAATGCAGTAGCCGTAGTACCTTGACACGCCATTGCAAAATTAATCAAGGGGTCAACGATGGAGCACGTAGTAATAATAAAGCAGTCCCTACATGCGCATCTAAAAGTCGCCCCATCCGACGTGGCACCATCGCGAACACGCCTTGTCACCTTTGCTTTACACAGTATCGACTGCAAAGTGGCCTGGGCCTTGACGTTGAGATGGCAGCAGCAGAACGAGATCTCCCGGACGCGGATCCGGCCGGATCCGTTTGTGCAGTAGCTGGGACAGCGAGCCGGCGGAGTATAATATGAGCCGGCATGGAACACGCTCGCACGCCGTGTGCGTATCATGTCAGCGCGTGCAAGTTGTCGCGGTGATCTCCTCGACTCCTCCCCTCGGAGCGTGTGAAAACGGAATGGCTCGGGAGCTAGCTACCAGCTGCTGCGCCGTACTACGTGCCAGCTCGATCGATCAGACGCGTCGTTGATATTTGCCGGCGCGATCGGCGCCACCCACCCGTGATCCGCGTCCGGTGGTTGCCCGACGCGGAAGCTTCGGATGTACGATCCAGCTGCTGGCTACGACGACGAGGCGCGCGGCGCGCACATGGCGAGATGACCCGGAGCAATTTTCCGCATGTGCGCGCGCACGCGGTCTCCGTCACGGGCGGGCGGGCATGCATCCGGGCGTCCCACTCGTCCCGGCAGCAAGCGCGCGCGCGGGGCGTGGCTGCCTGCTGCCCCTGTCGCCGGCGCGCGGGGGTCCATCGCGTCGCGTACCGATCGAGCTGCAGCGCCCTGCAGAAAAGGCGAGGTCGACGCGTGAGCGAATCGGCATGTGAAACACGCGCGCGCGAGGCCGTCCCTGCGTACTGCTACTGCAAGCGATGTGAAAAACGCGCGCGCGTTGGACAATGCGCTCAGGCGCCCGCGTCGTTCGTTCTGCGTGCTGTTCGCCGCTTAATTTGCCTTGGCAAGGGCGGATGGATGGATCAGCGCCGTGCTCCGGCCGCGGCGCCACGGACCACGGTGATCTATCAATCAACCTGTTGATTTCGCAATCCGATTGATTGCCTAGTGTCAAGCGGAGCAGTAACGATCAGGGTGTGTGTAATCTACGGCACCGAGACGCACGAGGTCCATACACCCGTAGATAGAATCATGCAGGCACGGCGGGCCTTCCCTATCGGCGTTTTATTGTACACGCACGCAACTGTCGGCCATTAATTCGTCAACTTTTCGTCATTAAAAAAAACCGGCAACTTTCTGTAGCCGCTGCTAGCTCTTCCGTTTGTCTGTCCAAAGGGATGGCTGGCCGACGTTTCCTCACGCGGCACCCTGATGGCACGCCTACTACGTTGAATTATTGTCTGTTATTGGTGATCATGGGATACCCTGCCTAGTCCCTCCTCCATCAGTTCAGTCGGCACTGTGATGAGTGTTCAGTAGGGATCGCGACTCGAGAGCACACAGGATCCAGCCAGCCACCACCCGTCAATCGATGTACCGGAACCTAGAGGCCATCCGTAGATACACCAAAATATCTCTCCTACTCAAATCAAAACATCTGAAAGATACGTATCTCTAGCATGGGGTGTACCGTCTCGTGTCTGCTGCAGATGAAGAATCGGTCTGTCTGTACGTGCAATTATCTGATCTACCAGTAGCGTACACGCACTATCAGACTTGACTCTTTATTTTCCTACTTTACTGAGTTGGACTCCTAGGCTGCGGAGAGCCCGTTGGCCTTCCGCGAACCTCTAACTCGAACCCTTCCACTGCCGGCGGCAATGGCCGGTCCCTCGAGTGGCGGCAGAGGCAGTCAAGCCAGTTTACGTAGGAATTTTACACACAGACAAAAGCTCTGAAACTTGAATTGCTTCCAATCCGACGCATCTTTGAATTTTACACAGAGACAAGGTTTGCAACCAAAATCAGTAGATTTCGATACCATGTAATGGGTGGGTTGGGATTTCTGATGAACCCGAGATGGTGGTGATGCGGATGAACATGGGTGGGAGGGCGGGTGATTCGCAGAAAAGTTAGGCCGGAAATTGCTACATAGACATAGATGGATTTGCATTTGTCAGTAAATTATTTGGTTGTCGATTTGAAGTTTTTGGTGAAGTTTCTGAAAGACTATCGAATTTGCATATGGTTGAGCCATCCATTTAAATAAATCATCATAAAAGCCTCCACACACAAATAGTAAATTATAGGAAAAACTCGCACACTTTTTCCTAAATTATATGTTCATCAACAATTGAGTCGAGCGTGTTTCGCACGGGTATTCCAAACAATTTCTCTGTTTAATTTCCGAAACATAAAGGAGAGCCAGGATTTAACAACACAGCACCAACTCGTGGCCGCCCCGTGCACCCACCTCCTCGGCCGCGCCCCTCCTCGTCTCCGCCGCGCGCTCCCGCTGCCGCGGGCGAGGCGAGCCCGCCGCCCCTCCTCGCCTCCGCCGCGAGCTCCCGCTGTCGCCGCCGGGCGAGCCTCAGGATGCCTCCTCCCCCGCGCACTTTCTGGGCGTACGGGGCTCCCTCCTCCCCCGTGCAGGAGAACGACGACTCCACGGAGGGAGACAGGGTGCTCCTCCACACAAACACGTGGGCTTTTGGAGGTGAGTGCCCCATTGTTGCTTTTGAATGTTTGTGTGCTTTTCCGTTTTTTCGAGCAATTGGGTCAGGATAAATTCGTCACATCCCTATTGGCCGCAAAGGTCTCGGTCTCGGCGTTCGTCACATCCCTATTCGCCACCGAATTCCACAACCTTAAAGTCATCTGCCAGGTGTGGCAAAATTATATTTCATGGCATTCGTAGCTTGGTGGATATTAACATGGCGAGAAATGCCGGGCGCTTGGGAACGAAGGGACAACAACAGTGAAAATTTTGAAAAACAAGGTCTCGGAAACATGAGTCTAGGATTCTCAACAAAGAAATCTAAAACCGCTATTGGTCAGTGTAAGTATCACCCTGTTTAACTTCAATAATTTAATTTTTTGAACCAATCTGACATTCATTTATGTTGATTATATTGATTGTTGCTTATATTTGGCTGAATTGTGGTTTAAGGGAATTCCATTATATTTGAATCCTCCCAAGACTAGAAACTGGACTCGACTTGGACTCTTTATTTTCCTACTCCCTTCATCCCTTTATATAAGAGATTTTAGCATTTGAAATTTATTCCCAAATATAAGCGATTCTAAAGATAAGACAAAATTTGTGCAATCATTTTGATGGTACATGTTTGGTGGAGTAGGCAAAATTTTGGCAAGATGATGACTTTCTCTATAGACTATTTTAAAGTTTAAATGCTTCAATCCCTTATATAAAAGGGACACCGGGAGTATTTTTACTTTACTGAACTCAATGTACCGGAACCTAGAGAGGCCGCCCATAGTGCGCCGTCCGTAGATACACCAAAATATCTCTCCTACTCAAAACATCTAAAAGATAAGTATCTCTAGCATGGGGTGTACCGTCTCGTGTCTGCTGCAGATGGTGTGTTCGTGCAACTATCTGATCCACTCCCTCCGTCCCTAAATGTAGTTCTTTGTTGACTTTCAAACATCACGTTTAACCGCTTGTCTTATTCAAATTTTTTACACAAATATTTAAAAAAGTGTATTTTTATTAAAATATTTTCAATGATAAAATGAATTATAAAAAAATAAATAAAATTTATATAAAAAATTTGAATAAGACGAGCGGTCAAACGTGATGTCTGAAAATCAACAAAGAACTACATTTAGGGACGGAGGGAGTACTACACGCACACAGTGATGCAAGTGCAACCAATCGCTACCGGTGGCATCCATCTCGTGCTGATTTCCGGCACGTGCCCAGCGATAGGCACGGCTCGAGTCGGGACACCGGCAGCGGCAGGCCCACATGGCACGGAACGCGGCACGTGACGCGCACTCCCTTGGCGCGGCGCGCGACGGCGGCGTGCGGCCGTGGCGGCATCCGCGGCCGGAAGGGGAAATGAAAGGCACGGCGGCCGGGACGCGCACACACGCGTGGCAACTCAACCCCGCACTGGACTGACTGACCGCCGATCACTGACGCGGTAGACGAGGAATGACACCGCTCGCTGACGCGCAGAAGATCCGCGCGTGCGCCTCGGCATCACTCGCGTCGCTTTCGGAGTCGGGGCCCCGAATTATTTCGACGCGGACGTGTGCGGGCCGTGCGTATGGGCAGGAATGGACGAGCTTGTCGCGCCGCGGGCCAGGGAGGGAGGAGCAAGCGAAGCGAGAGGATGTGTGAACCGTCCGGGCGAACGAACGGCGTACCCCACCTCAGTCACCACCGTCGCTGCTGCTGCTCTCGGAAAGGGAACGGTAACAGGAGGAGCCAGCCAGCGATCGATCGATCGGCGCTCGCGCCTTTTCTCTGATGGCGCCCGCGCGCTTGTCTTGTGCGCCAGTAGTGCGCTCGCTCCCCGCTCGTTGGTTGCTTCGGCACTAGCACTAGCAGCGCGCTCGTCGCCGTCGGCCGTCGCCATCTCCCTCCGTGGTCACCTGCCTTCTCTCTCTTCGGATAGTTCCAAGCATGTTATTCAAGTAGTAGGAGTAGCACTTATTCTGTCTACTGAGTAGTATTTTTTACTGCTTTTAGATTAAAGACTACCAGCATATTCGAACTGTTGGAGAGCACACGGGCGCTGTGATTATGTTCTGTGGATCCGGCCGTACTACGCATCACTTTGAATTGAACTCAGACCAGCATATATCACGCTGTGCCCAATCAAATGATGAACAGCCCTTCATGGGCGTGTTTCCATCAAAAAAAAAATGATGAATCGGCACTTGTGTTAGCAAGAGCGCCAGTAATATCGGGTCAAACCTAGCGGTGCCGTTCATGTCATGCCAGTGAACATGCATCCAATAGACCGGCCACGTACTGTAACCGGAGATCACACATCTGGACGAACGACACCGAAGCTGCGGCTGATGATTGATGAACCAAAGACACGGCGTGGTTTGCAGATGGCGACACGAATGATTGGTTAAAAGCGGCAATCCCGAGCGTCCCTGCAGATGGCAGTACAAGACGGCTTTTTTGAGTTTCGAAAGTGATTCAAGCTGCAGAGCAGAGCAGACGGTATCACGTACTACCACGTCAGAGGGGTTTTTTTTTTTTTTTGGAGCAAACCCCCACATCATGAGTAAATTCATTCTATCCCATTGAAACAACTTTCAATCTCTTCTATACCATCAAAAAAGTTTCAATCCCTTGTGTATCATTGGTTCAATTTTATCTGCCCTTATGTACCATTCTGTTTACTTGGACAGTCAAAAGGGATTGGCCCACCTGTAAGTTTTCTTCTAAATGACGAGCCAATTGCTATTTTGCTACTCACAACAGGTGGCTTCGCTCAAATGGGTATTAGTACGTGGGCTTCTCTAAAATGGGACTGATAACATGTGGGCTTCTCTCTTATGCTATTTTCGGATTATTAAATTAATTTCCTTTTCTTTTATCTTTTTTAGCACACGAATTGACCAATGCTGAGTATCAAACGCCGGCTCGCTCATGGCGGCGACCGGCGCTGGGCAAGGCGACGGCCGGCGGTGACCCTCCCCACGCGCGACCTCCCCGCGACCCTCCCCCCGCGCGCGACCCGCTCATCGTCCTCGCGGGCCGGCCGCCTGTTCATCCTCCTCCTTCAGATCCCGTCGTGTGCGGCTTCAAAATCCCGCCGGATCCCGTTTCCACAACTCGAAGATGGAAGGTGAGTCCAAGGAGACACGTTCTTTCCATTTTAACAAGCAATTTGTGATTTGTTTTTTTTTTAATTTGGGTTTGATTCTTGATTTTTTTTTGGAACCCTAGGTGGAATGGGGATTCAGGGCAATGGGAACGAACCAATCGCAGAAGTTGTTGTTCAACCACCGATTCAACGCAGCACTGCATGGGTTGCTTCTAATGCTCTTCCTATTCTTAGGAAGTCTCCTCATATGGGCACTAAAGAATTGCCAATCAAGCTGCAGGATGAACACAATTGCACCATTGCTTTTGACACAGTTTGGAAGGGAAAACAAAAGGCTTTGAAAGAATTGGATTCAGCTGCTAGGTTGACTTATTTTGTAGTATAACTCAATGTATGTGACTCATGATGTGAACTTGAGCAATCTGTGTAATAATTGGAGTTGTGCCGTGATTTTCTGAGTTATTTATGTCATGAGCAAGCTGTTGAGAATTTCATGCTATTCTTTTTATTTAAATGATGAGTATAATCTTGCTTGTCATCAATTTGTTGCATTTTTCTTTGTTGACAAATGAAGCAGATGAGTGCTGTGGCATTTTGTTAATTTTTTTTTTCTTTCAAAAATGATGCTCATGTGAGGGCAGGAGGGGCGCACGAACAACAATTCAAATAGGGGTAATATGGTCTTTTCCAATGGCTTGGAGTAAAAAAACAAAAGAAAATGAGCTGTACAATCACATAGTGGCAAAAGAGAGAAGCTCTCAACTTATAAGTACTATTTTAGAGTAGCCAATCCCATTTGAGAGAAGCCACCACTTAAGAGTAGCAAAATAGCAATTGGCTCTCTAAATGACCATTGATACCCCTGCTCGTCTTCTCCGTCGAACTGGCGCAGCTTGACCAAGTTCGAGAGCAATCCGGTCGAGTCCCCGGCGTCCGTGTTCCCGGTCGAGTCATCGCGCAGCGGCCTCAGACACGAAGAGTGCGCCGCGGCGAGCGGCGATGCGGCCGGACCTCGGTGGGCAGCGGCGGCGCACGGGGAGTGTTGGAAATCCCGGCCAAATCAATGTCCTTTTGGCTGCCAAATACTGCACTTTGCTGCCGCTTGATTACGAGTTGTCGTCGAAACTGCTGGTTGCTCTATTGCTCGGGAAAGAAAAAAAAAACTGCTGGTTGCTCGCTCTCTGAAGTTGAGGTTCTTGTTCACTCGGATTAGGATTCAGCCATGTCTGTAAATTCCGTAGTGGATCGTTCAGCGGAATAAGAGTTTTTTCCTTTCTCCAACGAGGTTGCGCACTTTTCACTGGCAACACAAGAGCAGCGGCCACGGCCGCGATTCATCCAGGGCTCGGGCGGAGTGGCGGCCGAGCGGACCTGTGGCGGCTGGACGGCGCAAGGGGCACGGATGCGGAGCTGTGTTGCGGTGGGTCAGGGCAGCGCGTCGCGAGGGGCGTTGGCGGTGTGGTGCGGCGCGGCCCGGCGCGGAGCTTGCGGCGTGGCTTGTCAGCGGAGGCCAGTGAGTGACTCGAACTCCCGAGAGCCGGAGATGAGGACGGAGCGAAGGTCGGCTCGAGCGCTAGGTCGCCCACGAGGTTCCGTGGCATCCGTGCTGGCTCAAGGAACTCGTCGGCGCCAAGCAACACGGGGAGAAAGAAGGGCACAAGTGTCTTTTTATCGCACCGTTAGTCTGCGTTGATCTAGAATTTGACGGTAGTGGTAGACAGGACCAGAGAAAATTGAACCAATGGTATGGAAGGGATAGAAACTTTTTCAATGGTATTTGTTTCAATGGGATAGAAGGAATTTACTCCCACATCATCAGAAGTGACGAGCCAGAATGGTTCGAGCAGCTTGAGAAGAAGGCGCGGCCCAACACAACGGAGATGCGAGACCAACTAATTAGAAGAGCTGCGGCCCACGGAGCGACGGACGCGGCTTGCTTCTGCTCCGTTCTGCTATACCACAACACATGGACAGATTTGAAGTGAAAGGGGTCTTGGCCTAGTGGTTAAGGCTCTCGAGTAGCACCTTTGAGGTTCTGGGTTTGACTCCCGGTGGGAGCGAATTTTCTAGGATTTAACGGCATTTGTGCTTTCAGCGGTAGGCGACGTGGCCGTCGACAGCGAGGCGCCAGTGGTGACTTCGGGAATCTGGAGAATTTGCCGGCTCAGTCTTCGAAGATGCTCATAGGGGTAGGGTTTGCGTATGTGCGTTCATAAGGGTGAGTGTGCGTGCGTTGTGAGTGTCTGAGTTGTACTGTGTAATTTCTCAAAAAAAAAAACATGGACAGATTTGAAAATGCAGCAAAAATCCCAATTGCAGACTACCAATGGTTCGGACAGGAAGGTGACCGAGTATCTATGGGTAATCTGATTTACTATAATTGGTCCTTGGTAAAACACCAGTAATGCGTGATAGAAGTAAACATCGGCAGGATAATGGCGCCCAACCAGCTCTTGCCAGGATAATGGCGCCCAATCAGCTCTTGCCAGGGTAATGGCGCCCAATTAGCTCCTGCGGGATGGTGAACTTCCACAACACCCAGGGGCGAAATGAGCAATTCCGCCAGACTTTTGTCCAAGGGTACTAGCGTTCTTCGTTGTCCCAATGTCCCAAAAACAGGTGAACCATACTTACAACTTAACTGAATTGAAAAAATGAGTATCGTGCTTCCCACCACCCACGTTTCTAATGTCATTTTCACTCATGTTTCTATGCCATTCCATATTTCCTCTTCTGTTCCAGGCCGTTGCCCGGCGCGCACCCGCTGTCCACGCCAGTCATTTTTTGTTTTACCGCACGATCGTGATCCGGAGTGAGTGCTACCATCAGGTACCTCCAGTTTCAAGTGACAAATTCACGTCTAGGTAAAAAAACCATGAGCGGGCCCTACAAACCATCAAAATATCTCGCTTCTCTCCTCTGCCTCCGTTGAAAAAAAAAGGGAAAGATAAAAAAACGCCGCACCGCCACCATCGCCGCCTCCGTTCGCTGCTCGCCCTCCCATCCCCTCCCGGCGCTGCCCGCGCCGCCGCCTCCGGCGCTGCTCTCCCTCCCCTCCCCTTCCCTCCCCTCGCCGCCGCTCGGCCTCCCCTCTCCTCCCGGTGTCGCCTGCGCCGCCGTCTCCCGGCGCCGCTCGCCCTCCTCTCCCCCTGCCCCCTCCCTTCACTTTTCGTCAGCACACAACACGAACAGGAGCAGCCGCGAGGATCCACGTCCTCTAGTCCAGATGACGTCCCTCTTGCTTGTTCCTTTAATTTCTAGTGCTGGCTGTCGAGGTAGGTGGCACTCTTCTTCCCTTCTTTGTCTTTGTTGGAGGGATTTCTTTGATTTTTGCCTCTTTAATCGGTTCTTTTGTGTGCCTTGCTTTTCCTCTTCTTCTTCTGTTAGGATTTTTGTGTATTTTAGCTAGGATTTGGCTCACCACAGCAGGTTGTGCCTTCAAAGGATTAGGTGCAATTGTGATTTGTGATGCGTTCAATCTGTTGCCTATTTTTTTTCCAACTAGATTTAGGGATGTAATTTAAAATTTGTTTTATTTCATCCCGGTACCGTTCGCCCAGCTCGCAGGAGGCTTTTTTGGGTGGACTTTTGGTGTTAACGGTGGCAAATGAGGCCAGATGAAATATTTGCCATGACTACTTTGCATTGCAGATGGCTGGACTGCTTGGTTGTTGTTTCTTGGGATTTTGCAGCCTTGTCGCTGTGCGGGGTGGCACTGATTCGCTGCAGGTGGCAACCAACGATGGCAATGGCGTCTAGGGATGGACCATGAGGTTCAGCAGTCCCCACCAGCAATGGGAGCCTAGAGGAATTAGGATTGCAGCATGACGGAAGCATCTCCACAGGTTGGCTCTACATATTCTCACCACAAAAATTTCTCCTCATTCCCTCGCTCATATTCCCCTCATGGTCTGCCATTGAATTGCAGGGAGAGCAGGAAATTGAAGGAAAGGGAGTGGATGGAACTGCAGCTATATAGGTACAAATACCTTCAAAAAAGGAAAGCATATTGGAGCCCTTCGTTGTGGTATGAAATATATTTGTGCCACCATTCTACTAAGTTAATTGGGATTGAAAAAGTTTTGTGAGATTCATGATTCGTAAGTTAGTCTCATTCCTGCCATTTTTTGTAAGTTTCATATGTAATACAATATTAGCTCAGCATAATTTATGAATCTGTGTGGCGTAATAAGAGAACCATCTGTTCTGTTTCAGTTTGAGTGGAAAATACATCGATAGCCTCTCTTGAACTGAAGCAATGCTTGCTAAATAACTAGCTATAGTTGTCAACTAGGGTAAAACAACAGCCCCTCATGGTTTTAGATGATGAAGTTGAATTTTTACAATCCAAACATTGGGCAGAAAGAGGGAGGGAAATGTGCCTGTTTGTGTTTCACCTTTGCCTCTGCATGTTGGTTGAGTTCATATTGCTATGCAAACAATTTAAATTGTAACTTAGGATCATCTCTCCTTAGCTCTGATGGAATCAGACTGTTTAGTAGCTGTCCTTTAAATATCCAGAAGTGCGATGTATGAATTTGGTTTAACACTCACTCTAGCTAACTTTGTGGATGCAGATTCTCACATTTGGTCTTTCATGTGCTTCATATATTATGGTTCGCCAATCTATGCTATAAGTATTGCAATTCATGTCTCTTTAATAGCATGGACTTCGCCCAGGTGAGTTCCAATGATAATTACCATACATTTAGCATTGATCCTCTTATATGGCTGATTACCGTTTGTACCATTTCTCTTGAATAACTGAATGTTAATGTGTGTTGGAGAAAGTCCTAACCAAACATATGACCTTTTTTTTTTGTCTCAATTGAGAAAACATTAACAAATTAGATTACTTTTTTTCATTGCAACGATTATGTTCTTTCAATGATGTTCTGATATGTGATAGGTAGCAAAAGTCTCAATGCATTCTGGCTCTATGATTTTCTTTGCTTGGAAAAAAGGATGTCGTATATTCTGCTTTGTTCAGTTCAAAATTTAAGAACAAAAAATATTTGAGATCATCAATGTTTGTCGTATTTTCCCCCCACAGTAGTATAACTGCTTCCTGCAGAGACGAAGTCAACTAAATTACATTATTCATTGACCTTACCAGGTTTAGATGTACTCAAGTGTATAATACTTATATAGTACTCAAGTGTATAGCAAAGGTCATAGCACTATAGCTCTAAAGTATATAGCATATGATCCAATATTTCGGTTGCCTATAGTACTGCAGCCTACATTGTGCGGGCTATCCTGATGTTTCAGGTTTTGCCCGTGCTCAAGCATGGCTTTGCATTCTACTTATGATATATGTCTATATACTTTGGCCATGTTTCAGGTTAGTATTTGCATAGGTTGGGCTTGGGGTGAGAAAATTGGAGCCAGGGCATCTTCTTCCACTTTTCTTTTGGGGCGAATTTTTTTAACTGGTGCTTCTTGCAGTTTTGTGGAGCTCCTTCCGTTTCCTTGTCCCAGATTTCGTTTTTCTTTTTTTTTTTCCTCATTCTATTTGAGTTCCCTCTCATCAGTTTCCCTTGCATGACTGCATCCAATATAGGAAGGTAAATTAAGGTGTGTAACTTCCACCATTTTTTGTTTCTGGTTTCTTCCTCAACCTACAACCCAGTTTTTATGCCTCTTGTATTTCTATCTATCTGATTGTACTTGGTATGTGCCCCATAACTGATGATGAACTTGGCCGCTTCTCATCCTACCCTATTCCCCACTAGAGGTTCTGTGCAGCATAATTGCTGCCTAGGGAATAATAGCAATGGAGTAGACATTTGCAAGTAGCAGACTAGCTGGCAGTAGCAATTTTTTGTGCTTAGATGCCAAAGCCGTACTAGGGTTGCAGCTTCACCAATATTCTAGCCGTAAATTAGTGGAGCCATGGTAGGATCAGTATGCCCTGCTTCTTGGCTTCATATCATGCTCGGTGGATTGCATATGTTTTGAATTCTGCAGGTGGGTGATGGTGATTCTTGAGGCTGGAGGTATTGTTGACAGTGCAACATCTCGAGTTACTTGACTTTGGAGGAGCTGAAGTTTTCCATTACCTGGTCTCTAATAGAGTGATTTGTACAGTACTGCTGCCTCCTCTGCTCTCTAAAGTGATTTTCATTATTTTTGTTTTCTTGATAAAAACAAAACGGAAATAATTCATGCTAGATACAATGAGGCTTGCCAGTTGGATAATCATAGATTTGTGATTGATTTTTATATTGGGTATGAAAATGCGACACTTTAAATCCCCTTTCAGATTTTGTTTGGCTCCCTAAACCTGATGGGTTTCACTCAATTGGATTACACGACATGCCTACCTCTTTTCAATATGTGAAAAGTGTAATAAATCTTAAAACTTATCTGCCTGTTGTACTGTGTTAGTTTAGTTATTTGCAGTGTTTTCTCAAGATATATTTTTTTTTAAAAAAGGAGAGAGAGAGAGAGACAATTGCAGATGTCCTAATGCCTCTAGGTTCGAATTGGAGAGCAGTAGCAGTATAAACAAGAATCTTTATTCTTAATTCAGCCATCTTTTGAACTCTCCTGTGATTTTCACTTCTTTACCCAATTCTTGTACCATATCAGGAAAAGTAACATGATAAGCCAACTAAGACTTTCTAAGAAATATGATAATTTTTCAGTAACTATATCAATATAGGTTTCTTTAAGCAGTTTTGAAAGTATTCAGTTCTTCAGCATGTTGAGTTGTATTCAAAAATTTCTTTTTCTACATGTGCAGTTCAAGGTTTCTTGGGCAATTTGTAGTATGCAAACATCTTAAAGCTCATAGGCTACTGCAGTGAGGATCGAGAGCTAGCTCCATGATTTCTCCGTGGTAGTTTGGCAGATATTGTCACACTGAAGTCTGTAGCTGTTGCGAAGACCTGTCCTGCAAGATATCTCCACTGTTTGCTCTTCTACTCAACCCATTTAACGATATTACATTCTCATGTAAGTGCATTTCTCTTCTCATTTCTTATAATTAAACGAGGACTAGGTTGGGATTTTAACAACAATACAGTTGTGAAGTAGTAGTTGTTTCGATGGAAATTTCTGAATAGAGCAACATCAGTCATGCATCTTGACATCTTTACATTGTCTTTTATAAGCATGTTTAACTACGAACCTTGTGAATCAATGAATTATGAATGTTAAGAAAGGATGCTTGACAGATAGAAATGCTTGCACTCGCACAAATTTTTCAGGAGTTATCTTTGTAGAGGATACCAATGTTGACTTTACTATAGGTTTCCATTTGCCAGATACTTTGGACAATTGAATGTCTGCTCAGCCTTTGTTATAATCAGTCTACTATAAGAATGCCTTCAACTGTATTCTGCTGATGGCCTTCACGTAGCTACAATCAGGTGTTATTTATTCTTTCTGGTTGCATAGTTTACCTGATGCAGTACCTGGTCCATTTTTTCTTTCTTATTGCATAGTTTAGCTGACAATACATGTATGGTTTACATTGTTACTTTATGGAAAATACAACCGCTCAGTTGTAATATTGCAATGTGGCTGACATAACTATTGTCCCCATTTATAATAAGCATTATGGTGTTCTTATTTAACATCACAATAGTAAAAGGTATTGTATTTTGCCTACTCTATGCTTGCATGTATCAGCTGGACCACTTATGTTTCTCTTGATGTTCTTCATTAGTGTTCTTATACCCAGATGCCACTCATGCTTCTGGGCTACATGGGAAGCATAGTTAGATGGTCTTTCGTCAAAACATATAGAGGTTGGTATGATGCCCACTTAAAATAGCTTGCGGTGTAGCATAATCTAATAATATGTGAAGTACTTGGTCCATTTTTTCTTTCTGGTTGCATAGTTTAGCTGACAAGCATAATCTAATAATATGTGAAGTACTTGGTCCATTTTTTTCTTTCTGGTTGCATAATTTAGCTGACAATAGATGTATGGTTCACATTGTTACTTTATGGAAAATACAACCGCTCAGCTGTAATACTGCAATGTGGCTCACATAACTAATATTGCTTCTGTGAATTTTTAAACAAGACCGACAGTAGTATCATTTATAAGCTGGTTTTAGGGTTACCTATTTACATGTCTAGAGGTCAGCCTTCCAGTGCTATTTTCCAATAATTATCGTCGTTTCAGGCTTGCCTCTTCTCAACAAGAATGCTCTGCTTTTTAGTTGTATTGATTGAACAATTTTTCTCTTTCATAAGCTTTTCCTATTCAATGGTTGAGCTAACTTTATCCTGTTGTCATTTCTCTGTTGGAGACAAATAGCTGCTACTGCTACCATGGGGAAGTTGTTTGGTTATGATGATTGGTATTCAAATGAACATATATGTGTCGTGCTACTACCATTCTATATTTAAGGTTCCTAGATGACACCATCTAATTTAGATTATATCGTGTTCTTGCATGGAAGCTTACCAGATTGCTATGTTTTTATTTCTCTATTCTGGCGGATTCCATTATCTGTAAGTACATAAGTTTCACATTGCCTCCTGATCCAGTTGGAAGAAGCAAAGCAGTGTAATGATTCCTTAATGAAGCAGAGAGGCATGATGGTGCATTCTTACTCAGTTATTTGGACAAGGAGAGAGGTCGTGGGTAAGTAATGGGCTTGGTTCAATTGGCTCAGATGATATCCAACCTAAGATAACCCTGTTGTGACTCAGATGATGTCCACCCTAAGATGACTCCATTGTGTAGTAAGAGTGCAAAGAATGAGGTTACATCGCTGATGTATGCACTTCGAATACTATGAATGAGGTTACTATGACAAATGGCAAAAGAATATAAATGTATTACATAGTATGTAGTTTGTCGGATGTATAAATGTTGATATAAGTAGTGAGATTGCCCAAAACAAGAGTTACGAATATAACACCCTTTTGCCATTTGTCATTAGAAAATTTTCTTTAATTCTAAGTAAAATGTGTTTCCATTACTTCTATATTTTATTTGTGCAGTCAGATAGGTATGCTTCCTCCCTCGCCAAAAAAAAAGAAAAAAAAAGAAAAAAAGGTATGCTTCCCGTCATTATTACCAGCATAAATGTTGAATACGGATCAGTCCCATTTCATTATTAACATAGCTTCTCCCTGAACATTAATGTGGATCGATTTAATGCACAACGTGTGAATATCCATTCTCTGGTTTGTATTTATCTTCTTACTATATCAGCAAGCAAAGGCATATAACCCATTTGCTTAACATCTATATATGCGATTTTGAATAAAGCAAGATGATCCTTGTACTTTTGTCCATTTTGTTTAATCCTACTCGCAACTACATGCAACTCATAGTTCTGTCAGAACAAACTCACGTTTTCTACAAATTATTCTAAATCACACTGCAAGTCGTCAACCGGCGCGTGAAATGTGATGCAGCCGCCATCGTTCAGAAAAAAAAAAGAAACAAAAAATAAGAAGTGACCTGACAGCCAAACTATGCTCCGTGACGACGTCATCCCATTTGCAAACCATACGACCGTCAGTGCTAATCTTATATGGTATAGGACGAGGCAGACCATCAAAACGTACTCGAAAACTAATGAGCCAGCAAACGAGCCTAAAACCCACTAACGAAATGTTCAGGTCACTCATGGGCTTCTTTGCACACAAAACGCCGCTCATGACACCGTCGTCGATTACATCTTTTTCTTTTTTCTAAACTCATCTATGATTAACCACCCTTTAAAATCACGACTCCAGTACTCAACGGCGCGCAACGGCGCGCCGCAGACCACTAGTTTACAACTTAAAAAACTAAGGAGCCAAATCAGATAATAAGAATCCTATGCCGAGCCCAAGCAGGCAGCTATATTACAGACAGGCAAAGCTATCTAACACTGGCAAACATGCAGAACAAAAGGAGGTAGAATAGGAAACAATATGCCCGAGTTACTAGCCGCATAATTTCAACAAGAAACAGAATAACCGAGTTGTTAGGCAAGCTAATATTTGTCACTAAAATGCAGAACGAAGGGAGATAGAACCTACAAACTGAGCGTTCTGCAAGATTATCAGAATCAAGACATTCCTCACTTCAAAACCCAACACTGAGAAGTTTCAGACAAGAATGAATATACAATTTCAATATGAAACTTAACTTGCAGCAAGGTCACAACATGAGGAAGTTAAAATCTGTTACAGTGGAGAATCTTGCTGTGCATATGTATCCCAATGACAGGATTGAAGCATGGAATTCTCTTATGTGCTTAAGTCTATACAGGTCGCTAAATAGTTGCATGGTAGAGACTAGAGAAAATACATATTGGTTTCTTACAATTGGAGATACTGCGAAGTGCACAAGGAGCAACATAATTTAGAAATACTACAATGTCAATGCCAGCATGTTCACACGCAACAATAGATCGATTGCAAGATAACATAAAAGCAAAAAAGGGAACAAAGCTCAATAAGAAGTTTCAAACACTTAACGATGATTATGCATCTGTAATCTGTTGACAAGGGTCAATAAACAGATGTTCAAGCACAGAACATGGTAGCAGAAATTCTTAAACTACCAACATTTAGTCACTAATTCCAAATGATAGGTGCCAACAAAACTTAGCATGTCTAAACTTGAAAACGATTGTAACAGTTTACCCATTGACCAAAACAAGACTTGTATCAATATGAGGCTCAACGCTTCAAGAGATCCATCAAAACAGATAATTAGCTGCAAAAAGACCTATCCTGCAAAAGGAAAAGAATCCTCTATACCCTCTTCAAGCAACAGGAGCCTCTACACCTTTCTCACCCTCACCAGCAGCAGCACTCGATGCACCGTTGGCCTCTGCCTCCGCAGCAGCGTCCATTTCCTTTGCAGTGGCATCAACATCATCTCCAAGCGGGCGAACCTGCTCCTCCTCTGGAAGTGGCTCTTCAACATAATCATTCTCAAACGCATCAGAGGGCACTGCATAAATCCTCACCTGTGGCTTCACTGGATCCTTCACGAGCACATATTTGCCCTCATCAAATTTCATGCAGATGTCCACAATTGACTTGACAATTCCCCACATGTTAGCAGTGTTGAGGTTGATTTGCGCAGCAAAATCCCTAGGCTTGTACCCCATCACAGTGAGTATGGAATGGTTGTAGTGATCACGGGGATGCACACGTGACACATAGCCCAACTTCATCATGTCAGCACCAGCAAGCAAAGCCTGAGCAGTCCAGCGAGCAAGTTTGTTTGCATTATTCTTGAGCTCTGTAGCAAGGACAGCCCCACGCTGGGTCTCAAGCTTCTGCTTCCAGTCAACACCAGTAATCTTAGGATCAAACTCATTGAGAGCATTGAGCGTCAGGAACTGGCGACCACCACTGGGGTCAGTGTTGGCAGCATGCACCTCACAACGAGCAACAAGGCTGATCTCGTCATCCAGCTTCCAGCGACGGTAACGGTAGCCAACAGATGCTGCCTCCTCACCCTCAGAAGCAAATGGGTTAGGCTCATCAAATGTAACCTTCTCACCATCACGGTGCAGCACCTGCTGCGAGAAGTTCTGATTGATGTAAGTGGCCTCAACAGCAAGCGAGTGAGCTGAGTTGATGTCCTCCTTGTTTTCAGGTAGCTGCTCCTGGGCAGTTTCATTGACAGTGAGCAGATCAAGCTGGGAGCCATCACGCTTGTCAAAGAAGAGCTTGTTGCCCACGCGCTGGATGACAATGTCCCATGACTGGATGCTGCGGGGCGTGCACATGAGCGCGGCGAGGATAGCATCAGTGGCAAACACAGTGGCCTTGTCCTCCTCGGCGAGGCGGCGGATGACAGGGTCGTCTGTGGTGGTGACCTTGAAGAAGTTGCGAGACTTGAAGCGCTCAAGACGGCGCGCGGCCTTGGGATTGACGCGGTCATAGGTGCGGTTGTAGACCTCGACGGTGCCGCAGGACAGGAGATCCTCGGGCTGGTCGGCGACGTTGAAGGAGAGCTTGGTGAAGTTGGTGAAGGGGATCTGCTCCAGCATGGTCCAGTCAGGCTGGATGTCGACGGAGGGCTTCGCCGACGAGGCCTGGTTGCCGCGGAAGTTCTGGAAGTGGTGGGAGCGGTTGTTCTGGAAGTGGCGGTCGCGGCGGGCGCGCTCCTTCTCGGCCTCGCGGCGGCGCGCCTCCACCTCCTCGTCCTGGCGCTGCGGGAGCTGCGGCCGCTGGTTGAAGCGCCACTTGGGCCCGAAGCGCGGCGGCTTCGGTGGCGGCTTGGCGTCGACGAGGCGGAACGAGGAATCCTCGGCCCCGGCGGCGAGCGAGTCGTCGGCGGAGGTGAAGTCGAAGACGGAGTCGCGGGAGGCCGCCGCGAAGGCGGCGGGACCGGCGGGGTTGCGCGTCCAGTCGGCGATGCGGCCCAGCTTGTCGGACCGGGAGAAGGGCGCGAAGGGGATGTACGCGCCACCGCCCAGGGACGGCGGGACGACCGGGGCGTCGATCGGGCCCCAGCCGTCGGAGTTGAGGGGGACGACGCCCATGTCGAAACCCATGGCTGATGCGGCGGCGGTGGGTCGGATCCGGAGGTTGGAAGTGGCGGCGCGCGGGTGGGTTAGGGCTGGGATGGAAAGGGGCAAGGAGGCTTTACCGTTCTAGGGTTTGGGAGAATTTTTATTTTCTGATAAGTATTACGGCTTGATATATGGCCCACATATCGGTACCATTTGGCAGGGTCCACGAGACGGAGTACTTCATAGGATCTAAGGGCCTGTCTGTTTCTTTAGCCTAAATTTAGGCACGGAGAATCTTGTTATTTAGAGGTTTCAGAACTAATTGCAGAACTCAAGGTTAATTCGCGAGACGAATCTAATGAAGGTATTTAAGTCATGATTAGACGATGGTTACTATAGCATCATTGTAGCAAAACATAGATTAAGTACGCTCATTAGATTCATCTCGTAAATTAGCACTCATCTCTTAAAAAAAATTATAATTAGATTTTATTTAATATTCCTAAATAGTAAGATTCTCTTTGATGTGACAGGAACTAAATTTAGGAGTGGAGAAAACAAACAGGGTCTAAATGAGAGAGTACCGTGGAAGAACTACGCCCAGACTAAACAGAACAAAGTTCTCAGTATTCTGACCGGGCACAAAACGAACAGGCCCGACCTGCTTTAAGATTCACTATCCATTATTGTGCATCACTCTCGTTAGCTCAATCCGACATCGGAGATGAATAAACACGGCGGCCAATCGCTATTCTTGATGTTGGTGTGCAATGTGGACATTGCAGGCGCGGCGGTGTACTTGTGTTGCCGGCACGGGCGTCACGGGGCAACGTTGTTCCGTGGCGTGTCGGTTGCGGGCGGCTACTTTTTGATCCAGATGTTGCAGCATGTGGAAGCGTTCACGAGCCAAGAGTGCCGGGCGTACGTGCCGCGCTCACCAGTGCGCACCTACAGCGTGCCCGCCTACGTACCCAACCAGCAACAAGGGACTGCCGTTCAAGTTCCATGAGTTCGTCAAGCGGTGCAACGGGCTGCATGGCCTCTACTCCGTCGGCAACCGCCTCTTCCGCCCCAAGTACCACAACCAATGCTAGTACTGGTGAGTCGTTAGTATCGATTAGTCAAAGCTTATCTTGAACCAACCACGAGGCGGTGGCGTCCATCGCACCAGGACGACGTGACCGGGTGACGGCTTGAACGATCATCTCAATGGAGAAAGATGGCACGGCGCTCGGGGCCGGGAGGAGGGACGTTGGACACGCCATTCACAATCATCTATGGCTCCAAGCGTTCTCTTCATGCACACCAACGGATCTTTTATGGACAATAGGTGCGAGCCGAGCCTGAGTCGGTCACACCGCTTCCTCGTCAGATGGCATCCCCTGTGTGGGCAGGAGGCAGTTTGAAGTTTTCCGAGTCTTTTGCTTCTCTTTGTGGAT
The DNA here is from genome assembly GCA_007726485.1 of Eragrostis curvula. Taxonomy (NCBI): domain Eukaryota; kingdom Viridiplantae; phylum Streptophyta; class Magnoliopsida; order Poales; family Poaceae; genus Eragrostis; species Eragrostis curvula. Next base: position 39,220,735 of record CM017445.1, on the reverse strand, counting down.
AACCGACTAACCGATCAAGTGACTAGAAGCGCTTTTATATTGTAGTCACTTCGACGAGCCTAATAACAAGAATAAACACAGCGCAACCTAAAATGATTTTTTAAAGTAATGTTCTTGAAAGAAGATATTTGCAAAAAACAAAAATCTTATAAGTGACTGATGGAATGACTAAACCACTCGCATAATGAAATCATGATATATCACAAATCGAACGAGTTTCAGAGCTATATGAGACCAATTTTGAGATACCCATTATAACAACAACAGAAACTTCTGTTTTGCCATTTGAGGATGCTAAGTGAGTTATCTATTTACCCCCAAGCAACTATAGCTATAGGTTATGGTTTGGTTTATTTCTCGACTTCTTCACATAAGTTGTGCCAAACATTACAATTCTAAGAAGTTTGTTACTCACACTGACGCTGATAAAGAACTAGAAATAAGCATAAGCTGCTTTGCAAGATTGCTTGTTCAATAAGAAAAAGTTGTGCCAAACATGAATACTCGGGCTTTGGTTAAATTAAATGTTAAGACTACAAATAGTCTTAAATGATTGTGTAAGAAGTCTATTAGTTAAAAAATAATTATCGAATAGGTATTGTGGATTTCGTATGATATATGTTGGAATTAATATTCTAGACTAGAACAACATAGTATTTATCTTATGATATTTTTTATAGATATGTAATGGCACCACATTCGTAAAAGTGGATAAAAGCTCCAATTCGAAAGATAATACCCCAATGCTAATTTTCCAAGGTATGTATGCTCAATATTGCGCACTAGCTTGAGTTCATCGCTTCATCGCATGTTGTTGCTAGATCGCATTAGGTGTACGTTGATTAAATTTCTTAGGGTTTAAATATGATATCACGTTAATCTCATTTCGATCCCAGCCCTATGATGGGTGCGCCTCTGCTACATCACGCGCAACCCTAAAAAACCCTTCTGTTACTCTCCTTCCAAGGGTTTTACCAAACGTAGCCGGTAAAAAAAAATATTGATTGTCATGTGGAATTATTGATGTTCTCCTTGCAAGCCATTGAGCCAGTCTATCCCGTAGATTGCCAGCTGCAGATGCACTTGCAACATTGAACCAAACCATCCAATACTCCATGTAGTCAACTGAATCGTGTAGTGTGCATGGAACTATGATCACAAAACACACTGCAATGCTAATCAGCATTGCTCAGTCACCCTGCTCTACGTCCATACCACCCAGTCCCCCCACCGCACCAACTGCAGCTATGCATTTGATCGAAGTCGTGTGGCTTCAAATGAGATCGACCATGGCCATGTTGGATTAGGCAACCAAAATAAGACTATGGATGGATACATTAGATTAGCTCATGAGTCATGATGCAGAGAAAGCGGGGTTTGGAATGATTGATTAGAGCTGTAAAAAATTCTGCAGAAGCATAGCCCCATCCAAAAAAAAATCAAAATCAAATCAATCCCTAGTCCGGATTGATCTCCAACTCCAAGTGACGCCGCCGATCCAACACCGGTACGGCGGCAACGACTAGAACAACAATGAGCAAAGTTTCCTTCGCAACGATTGGGCGAAGAAGAAGAAAAAAAAAACGATTGGGCGAAGAAGAGAGAGACGGTGCGACCGTGCGAGCGCGCGCACACACACCGCCACCCCCGTCCACCACTTTTCCAGAAAACAGAGTGAGCATTTTCCAGGTTGGGCTGGCCGGCGAAATGACCAGCTCGATTCGTTTTGTGCTGGAAACGCCGCAGCGGTCAGGCTATTGGGCTGGATATTTTCACAAGCAAAATCGCTGGATGGGCCAAGTACAGGTGGTAAGAAGCCCACTGCAGCAGGATAGCGCAATGGAAACCACGTTTAGTACCACATCGTCGAGCTATCAGCGATGGGATTAGGGAAAGTATTACAAGAAGAATGGTAGTGCCATCGTTCGAGAGTACGCAGCTGCGTGATGAGCACAGAGCGAACTATTCTTTCGCCTTTTAATAAGCGAGTGTTCGGCGCATGCGGGTCTAAATTTTAGATGGGTCTAAATTCTAAATAAATTATATTAAATAAAGTTTAATTACAAAACTAACTACAGAATTTTGGTCTAATTCGCGGGACGAATTTAATGAGGGTAATTAAGCAATGATTAGATGATGGTTACTGTAGTATGACTGTAACAAAACATAGATTAATTAGGCTCATTAGATTCGTCTCGTAAAGATGTACCCATCTGTAAAAAGGTTTTGTCATTAAACTTTATTTAGTACTAGATTCTATTTGTTTAGAGGCCTCTAAAATTTAGCGCTAAAAGAAACGGACAGGGCCTAAAGAATACCGTGTGCTCGTCACAATTAGCAGCATAAGCTATTTTTTTAGGGAGTTCTCCATTTTTTAGGAGGGCCCCAGCAAATCAAACTTAATTTTATTGGAATTTAGAATTTACGTTATATGTGCACAGTGTTATACAAATGACTGCCATTGTTGATTATTATATCAAATGATGACCGCTTGCTCCCTAGCTAACACAGGCGACTGATTACCGATTACTGTGTGAACAATTTGCTGGGAAGTGGGTAGAGTGTAGACCACCAGAAATGCGGTATCTGGACAATTGAAAAGATCAGTGGCTTACCCACTAGAAAGTTTACGGCGGCCAATGCCAGCATTGCCGAGGTACATATGGCAGTACTCCGGTGAACATGGCAATTTGCCATCGTCCATCAAGGATTAGGTGATTCTTTGATTCCTGATGAGACCTGTTCTTCACCTCTAGCGTGGAGCTTTGGTTAGCTGTCCCTACTCGCATGTACGTGAAACTGTGAATATTTGAGTCGCCAGAATGTGCGAGATGCGCCGGATTCAGGAGGAAAAAGGTTACAGTGTCTCAAAGTATGATTAATACCCAAGATTTCAGTAAATTGTTGACACCAAGTAGTTTTATGCACCTAATTACACAGCCTCAAATATCTGGCATTGATGCACATAACCAAATATTTCGACTGGTTTAACAGTCACCATAAGCTATAGTTTTGATATATATGAGTAAGAGGTTCAAACAGACATTACTAGTCACTGACGAAGATTCGCATCTGAAATTTTGGACAAACATACCATACATTATGAATTATCAGTACATGTATATTTTATACGGCAAATCGTTCTTATTTGCACTAAAGGGGTAGACAATCTGATAGGATGTTGCATTATAAAGTTCCTTCACAACCACAATGAGGAGACTCTCTGCCGCTCAATCTCATTCAGAAAAGCATGACTAGGGGGATAACACTAATGCAGATGATGGCCAAGGTTGCAATTATCGATCCCTGCTCAAAGGCTTTGCCTAAACCTCCCACCCTAGTGAAGTGCTGAAAAGCAAGGTACCCGGCTATGGCCAGTGACAGTATCGCTCCTCCTTGAGTTCCCCTGTACATGAAAAATAGGAATTGGAGCACATGAGCACAAAACAAACAAACATCTCTGTATGGGAAGTTTGAGAATATGCAAGACCAAGTGGTGTTTCCGAATTACACAATGTTTCACTAATATATGCCTCGTAATCATGATATAAACTGGAAAAGTAGGGGGAAAATGTTGAATGGTTCCCTACCAATAGAAACCAGTCAGATAGATCATACACGCACTTGCCGCTATTTACATTCATAATACTCAAAGCACACTAGTATGACAGCAAGATGGTTAACTGACAAGTTGGAAAACATTATTATGTTACAATGAACGAAATTATCAAGGATATAATTATTTGCATCAGAAATTTCAGCGTTAACAAATGCACCAGAGGCAAAGTCTAATGACATACTTCCAAGACAGGCAGACTGTTTAAAGGTTACATACCTCAGATTCATCAGCTGGTAAGGAGCAACGCTCACAAGCAGCATTGTTGACAAAGGAAGTTCCAGTTCACCTGTGATAGTCATATGTGGGTATAAGGAATGCATGAACCATATATAAATTCAGGCTGTGTAAGGATGTTCAAAATCTAATGTTACATCTCAGCAAATATATGCAAAATCAACATTTTTTAAGAGGACAAAAGAAAGCCCATTATAAACAGCCTCATATGAATCCTTTTTTGTAACTCTACCTGGGATGAAGAAGAACAAACGCACCAACAGAGCAAGAAAAGCAGTCCACTGGCCATAGTCACTCCTAGCAAAGGAAATAATAATATAAGTAGGCCCCAAGAGAGTATTCTTACCTTAAAACTAAAAAAATAATTCATATTGCTGACAGAAAAACAGAGGTGTAAAATAATTCCTTCCACCAAATAGTGGCAACTTACTTGATCCATGAGATTATGCTGCCAGGTGCTTGCAGTGCGAAAAATGGAACAAGGAAAGATTTGTGTATGGCTGTGCCTTTGGCAAGCAGTAGCACTCTGCAAAAGGCAGAAGAATACAATTCTGAAATGCTGCAATGTAAGAGAGATAGAATTGTATAATGATGGACTGCAAATGTATTCTACATATGTATTCTGAAACCCAAATAGTGTATCCTGACAGTAACTAAATATTTGCATAACAGAAACACCACAAGATTTCAGTAGCTGAGTTTCCAAATAGAGTATCTTTGTACCAATTCGATGTTTATGTGACTGTTCATTCTCAAGAAGAACAGCATAAATGAAATCAGCTACAGTAACCCATCAAATGTCTGAAGCGAAGCAACTTTAGTTTCAGTTTTTACATGTCAGTTCCACATCATGAACACCTCCTTTAACACATGAGACCAGAAGCATGATGCATACGGGAAGGCTAAGTGATCATGACTTGATCCAACAAAATTCCATCATTATTATTCAAGATAAATCAACACATATATTTTCATGATAAACATCAATACAGATACTGTTAGTAGCACACGTCCCAGCACAGCACACCGTTAGTAGGACGCTGGTTCGCAGTAATGCCAGCGAAACGAAACAGGTGCCTGTAACATGCCGGTGTCGTGTTTTACCACTGTATAACAGGATCGCCAGTACATGATCAACAGAAATTCCGGGGACCGGGGTTATGACTTCCAGTATTCATATTTCAGGTTTAAAATTCACAGCTTAAAACAGGCTACTTCATATTACCATTTCAACACATGCAGATAACTCGGGATCCTCAGAGGCAAAAGAGTGAACAGATGCAAGGCACACGAATTGAAAAGGCTTATGCAAGGCACAAAAAAGCGCATGCTTTCGAACAGGTGAATCGCGTCCATCGTACTAACGGTGGAAAGCGCGTTCTGGCGTATGCGTATCCTCAAGTCAGTAATAAACACAAACTGGAAAGAGGCTTTTGAGTGGCGAGCTGTAGGAGGTACTCACGCGCTGGCCCCGGCGGAGATCCACTGCAACGTCTGCGCGCTCAGGTACGCCGACGAGTGGCAAACAGCGGCGGCACCCCGGCGCTGGCACGGCTGGCCCGCGCCCGCGCCCAGCGGCTGCGGCTTCAGGGGCAGCGAGGCGCATCCCCTGCACAAATGCATAACACCATAAGTCCATAACTCTACAGCAGTGCGGATTAATCGCGTCGCCGGAGAGGCGCAGGGCAGAGAGAGAGAGAGGGTGCATAGGCACGCACAGCCCGGAAACCTCACCTGAGAGCGTTGGTCTCCGTCCGCAGGGCGGCGACGCGCGCGACGGGAAGAGAGGCCGCGCGCACCCTCAGCCGCGTCGGCACCGCCGGCGGTGCGGCGGGCGCTGGGAACGCGAGGCGCATCGAGATGGTCATTCCTCCGAGCTGGCTGGCTGGATTCGCCTGCCGACGTGGTGTCTCTGGAAGACTACTGGAATCTCGGCGAAGCTCGCCTCGGTCTTGGAACTGGAAGTGGAGTGTCAGCTGTGATGGGAACAGGCGGAACAGCGATGCGAGTTGCGGGTAGTATGCGACGAGCGATGTGGGGGCAGGGGGGGAGCGAGCCGCTGCGATGAAAAGTCGCGGGCATGGGAGGCCGCGGACGGCCACGTGGACGCGGCGGGGGGAGGCGACGGTTCACGAGGGGCTGCACGTTCCCGTCGCGCGCCACGAGGGAACGGACGGACGGACGGCGCTTGCTTGCCTTGGTAACGCGAACTGATCGCGCGCGAGGACAAGGCCAAGCCTGGGCACAGCGAACTGATCGCCTGTAGAGGACAAGTCCAAGCCTGGCGTGGCGGGCACTAACGGAGGAGCGTTCAGCTTTCGCGTGATCGCGTTCGTGAGGCTCGTTTCTGCGGAGCTAGTTTTTGCGCTGATCTGGTAGGAAAGGTCCTGGTTTTCGCTGTGAAATGTGCTTCCTTTCTCGTGTCGATGTTGCGTGCAGTGTACCGAGCTTTGGGGCACTGCTAGTTGTGACGACGGCTGGTTTTCGCTTCCGTGGGCGCAAGCGATGTGCAGAACATGTGATGGTGTGAGAGATGTACTGTACTGTTCCATTTCTTGCATTTCGCCCGTGGATTCTGGCGGACCATACAAGCCCTCAGCCCACGTTTGGTTGGGATTGAAGCCTGTAAACATTGGATCATCGTAGGCAAATAGATTTTTTTTTTTCGTCACCCACTCAACTCCACGAAACATTGGATTGCCTTGTCCATAAAACCATAGCTTTAAATATCTTTTCCGTGTCCATAAAACCATAACTTTAAATACCTTCGCCATCTCCACACATCCCAACACAGACGCAAACAATGGATATCAACACAAGAAGCGTAGGACAAAAAAATTGCAGCATGAAAACCAATATTTGGAATACAGCTCCACATACGATTACTTTTTTATTAAAAAACAAACACTTTGTAGATGTTCTTGTGAATCTGGTGCATTGTATATCAAAGAAGAAAGGAAATAATAACAAGAAGTAGCCAACAAAGTGACAACTTGTTTTCCTAAGTAGATTGTACTGGATAGACAAGTACACTTCCGAGAGTCATCACGTTTATTTGCCATTCTTTACCTAGTCTTTCTGTTTGATCAACACACATAATTAAATATAGCTAAATTATGTTAACATCCTGCTTTTAGGAAAAAATAACACGTTGAATCCATCATGGCAGCAGATGTGGTAAACTCCTTGTCACGAATAAATAGAACACGACAAACCTCACCTTGAAATGGAACACATACAGTAGAATACACCAACTAATTCGCAATAAAATGTGATATTAGTATCAAATGAATCAAACAACTTTAGATAAGACCTTCCGCCCCATTTCTCCCTACAAAGAGGTCATGAACATCCCCCTCCTTTTCAAACTTAATAACCTCACCAAAACCATGATTGACTTCTCCATCCCTAAATTCACTATGGTATGACACCGACGGATCAGGTTGTTGTTTTACCCGTTAATCGTTTAAGAAATACTAAAAGATAAGGGCCGTTTTGGATGTTCTTGTATTTATAAACAATAGTATTTGAAAACCGTGGTTTTCTTTGCAACAACCATTATTACTTAATGCGGTCCAAGTTTAATTAGAATAATTGAAGGATTAACCATGTGCATTAAGAGGCACAGGAGGGCGATGAACACAAGGCACATCAACGTGCGTGAGAAGGATGCACACGTCCATCTTTCTCAGATTTAGAAAAAAGAAGTAGAGAGTAGATTTGTAAAAACTTCAAAATTACCATGGTATTGGCTATACTTTGGTTTTCAAAACCACAATAATCTTCCCACCCAAACACCATGGAGTTTTCAATACCATAGTATTTTTTGCAAAACCATGGTATCATTCAAAAACTCTAAAAATACTTTGCATCCAAATAGGACCTAAGGGTTAAATTAAGTTTGTATCATTAGACATTATAACATATATGGAATCACGTTGACGTCTGTGACACATGGCTTATAATCTAAGTGGGTTGTCTAGACCAATTTTTATAGGATAGTGAGTATTGCACATCTTTCGTGTATGCAAATGCAAACGTAATTGAGGCGCAAGCAAAGAGCATGATCACACAAGACACAAAGGAAGTAGTTATCGAGAGTTCAAATTTGGAGTGATGCAAAGCTGCCAACATGAAGATCGAGACAATGACGATGTCCGTGGCAGATGCAAAGGAGGAGGAGGGGGATGGTGCGAGTGCATCCTGTAATAGGCTCAATGGGCTGGGTTTCTCATTGATGTGGCATTGGTGGATATGGTTTAGTTTTGTATCTTTTCCCCCTCTTTTGTATGGAATTCGAGACTGTTGGTTGTCCTGTTTCTCTTAACTATCTGGAAAATGATATGATATGTTTGTTCCTCGATCAGGTAGGCAAAGCCCGTATTCCGGGTGTGCGGAAGTTAGGGCGTTCTTGGGTTGCAGGTTGTTTTAATGGATCTCGCTTCGACATGGCTTCCTTCATCCTAATCGTGCGACAACACACAACTTGGTAAGCTCGGTCCTGTTTTATCTTAACATAGGCCTCGATAACACAACACAATCGTAATATGAGAGAGAAACCTGCAAACATGATCTAGTAGGCATGCTGGAACCTGAGGAGCCGCCAAATGAAGCATGGATAGTACCATTTTTCTTCCATGAGTAAAATGCTATATTTTATATACAAAAGAAGTGCTGTATTTTTTGGTACAAAAACCCAAACTGACTGCTCGAGCGACCATAGGGTTATGCAACTCATCAATGCCACAGCTCAGAATAGAGGTTGTAACTGTTTCTCACGACAAGTCACCGCTGCCTTGCAAAAATATCTACTAGAGGAGCCATGACATTCTGTGGCACCAGAAAAAATCTAAAGAAAAATCCACGACCGCCGCAAAATCCAGAGCACCCAAGCCCTCCGCCAAGGAGATTCCTGCCTGAGCCACAACTATCTCATCTGCTTGAGGCTCCCATTGCGCCAAGTGTTCGGGGATCTGAAAAGCACCTATGGAAACGAAGCAACAGATTTTTCTTGTGACGATGGCTGGTTTTCGCTTCCGTGGGCGCAAGCGATGTGCAGGACATGTGAGTAGTGAGTAGTGGCTTGTGTGAATGCTGTACTGTGCGATTTATTGCATTTTGCCTGTGGATCATGGCCCGTGAACTGATTTGGCCTGCAGAGGCCTCAATCTTGGGCTGTTAGAGAAAGCCTAGCCCATCATATACAAACTGCGGCTGTGGGGCATCCAAGCCAACAGCCCAAGTTTGGTTGGGATTCAAGCCTGAAACATTGGATCATCATAGGCATAAGAGTCTTTTTTATTTATTTTTTAGTAAATTGCATGGCCGGTTCTTGAGCTTGTTCGAAAAAAGCATCTAAGTCTTTGAACTCTTAATTTGCTCATTAAGAACCATGACGAACTTGCTAATTGGTTCACCCGAGGTCGAAATATGATCCACGTGCTTGCTAGAGCCGAAGGCCCTGGTAAAATGAACTAATGCATCGTTTTATTTTGGGAAAAGTCTATTTTACTCCCTCAAACAATTCAGTTTGTTTATTTTACACCCTAAACAAAATGATGATTCACTTTAACCCCCCCCCCCCCCCCCCCCAAACAATTCCATTTTGTGCAAAATACACTCTATCAAAGTTTTTCTTTTTTGTTTTTCAGGCTATAAGTGGAATTTGAAGCTTAAACTTTGCATGATAACAACTCTCACGACAACCTATGTGAAAATAATTATGACATTTTTTCATACCGTTTACATAGTTTAATTGCAATTACCCATATATGCATACAAATGATATCAGAAAAATAATTTAAATTTATTTTCACATAGGTTATTGTGGGAACTATCATCATGCAAACTTTGAACTTCAAAGTCTACTAGTAGTTGAGAAAACAAAAGGACAAATTTCAATATGGTGTATATTGCACCGATTGGAATTTTTGGGGGGAATAAAATGAGCCATCATTTTGTTTAGGGTGTGAAACGGACAAACTGAAATGTTTGGGAGAGTAAAATAGACTTTTTCCTTTTACTTTTACTACAGGAACTTCGGTATCTGAAAGATACTAGGGAATTTTATCTACACGACACTGTTAAAGTATGGTTTTGTCTCTAGGACACTACTAAACTCGATTTTGTCTCGTAGACACTATATAATTGTGATATTTGTCCACATGACACTATAGTAGGAAAATCGACCATTTTAACTTTTTTCATCTCACTGCATAAAATGCATTACAACTTGAAACTTACAATATACTAGTAAAAATGCACGTGCGCCACGCACGTGTTTCGAAAATTGTATCATTTGGCAGGATCATAAAACTTAAGAACAACTTGACTACATGTTTATTTATTACTTTAGAAAAAAGTTAATTTGAAAAGAGTCACGTAAAATCATAAGACATCCAATTAAAATTACATTTGTTTTGTGCCAACTATGCCTCCAGAGCTGCAGTTGAGTCTACAGGGACCCGACTCGGAAAAACAAAATTAGGCCCTATGTGAGAAATCGCAATAAACAATTATTTCTCCTATTGTATGATGATTTTTTCTCTATAAAGACTAAGAATTGCATTTAGGCCCTATGTGAGAAATCGCAATAAACAGAGGGCTCGAATTCCGCCATCTGCAAAATGCACGGGTCGAACATGAAAAATTTAACAGAATTTAGCTGGATACCGTTGCGGGGCAGTGCGTCGGGACGGCGGCGGCGCAGAGTCGCGGGGAGGAGCCTCGAGCTGTGATGTAATCCCCGGCGACGGCTCTCTCTCCCCACCGTTGATGCCAACGCCAGTCCGCACAATTCATTTTTGTCTGCAATCGAATCGAGGCAGGGGGAGGGAAGGGTGGAGAGACTGAGAGTGGTGCCTACCTGCTCGCCGGCGAAGGTGCCGTCGACGGGGAAGGCGACGTATAGCTGCTCGCCGTCGCCGCAGTGCCCGCGCAGCCGCAGCAAACTCGTCGTGGACGGGGGATGGCTCGGGTAGCCGCGCCACCAAGGCAGGTCGATCTGACATCAACAGCCAGGTCCATGACTACGACACGGTCCCGAATCCCGATCCGCGACGGTGAGCTCTTGCTGCTCTTCCACCACCTCATCGGCGGTGCGGTGGCGGCGCGCGATGACTCTCATCGGGAAGGAGAGATCCCGAGTCGCTGTCGTCCATCGATATGGGGTGGGTGCGCGTGCCGCGTGGAGCATGAGCGGCAACAAATCCCGACCTCCGGCTATGCGTCAGGGCGACGGCAAGGACGAGGTCCTCCTGTCCCGGTCCCCTTCCCACTCTCCGAGGTCATCTTGTCGAGATCTCTCGCAGCAGGTGCGTAGGAAGGAAATCGAATCAAAGGAAGGGAAGGAAAGAACACATGCCTAAACAAGGAAAGCGATAAAAATCACCGGTGATCATGGGACATGGAAATTGGAATACCTCAATTGTTCCTAGTTTCACGTCAACCGAGTATGGAAATTGCTATTCACGTCAATCATCTATGAAAATTGCTATTACGTTTGAATTATTCACGTTATCCCTGTATGGAAATTGCTGGTCACGTCAATTACGTTTGAATTATTTCCAATAGATAGGGTGCGGTGGGTGGCGTTCTGGGTGAGAAAAACATAATTTTTTAGCGTTATGGTAACGCAACTCAGATGAAAAATATACGTAACCGGTGGGGGAGAGAGAGGGAGCGTTACGCCCCGGATTTGATGGAACGATTCGGTGCGTTGGATTTTGGACCCACGATATGGCAGGACGGTTTAGATGGCAGGGTAGATAGTTTGGCAAGGTAGAACTGATTTTACTCGCAACTGGAATGAAATTTGATTGATTTCATAACTTTTCTACTAAAAAATATTAATTATTTTTAAATCCAAACAATGCAAACAATCAAATAAAAAATTATAAAAAATCAAATGCATGGGGAACACAATGTTGTATCACTGTGTCAAATTTCATGTTGTGTCACATTTTCTGCATTGAAATATAAAAGTTTGAAATAGTCTATTTTACTGCTATAGTGTCCTGTGAGTAAATATCACAATTTTGTAGTGTCCACGAGACAAAATCAAGTTTAGTTGCGTTCTAGACACAAAACTGCATTTTAACAATGTCTTGCAGACAAAATTCCGGGCGAAATCATAAGTGATTGTCAGCAACAGCGGCCAAATTTGGCAATTGTTAATGGAGTTTAAGACAAAGAAGAACTGAAAACTTTGACACCAACGTGTCTCACTTTCACTGGACAGTCACTTTCACACCACTAGACTGTAACCGTCTCTCACGACAACTCACCGCTCATTGCAAAAATATCAACCGGAGGAGCCATGGCATTCTGTGGCATCACAAAAAATCTGAAGAAAAATCCATGACCACCGCAAAATCCAGAGCACCCAATCGCCCTCCGCCAAGGAGGTTCCTGCCTCAGCCACAACTATCTCATCCGCCAAGTGTTCGGGGATCTTAAAAGCACCAATGGCAACGAAGCAACAGATTTTTCTGTCACTCCAGGCACCGTTGAGATAGATTGCACTCACCAGCCGATCCACAGCTTTAAATAAATACCTTAATTGTCTATGCACATCTCAAGCCACCTGCAAAGCACCAGTCCCACTCCTGCATAGACACAAGAAGCTTAGCAGCGCGATGGCGAGCACCACCATGGCACTTTCCTCCCCGGCCTTCGCCGGCAAGGCTGTCAACGTGCCGTCATCGTCTCTGTTCGGCGAGGCCCGCGTGACGATGCGCAAGACCGCAGCGAAGCCCAAGGTGGCCGCCTCCGGCAGCCCATGGTACGGCCCCGACCGCGTGCTGTACCTCGGCCCGCTCTCCGGTGAGCCCCCGAGCTACCTGACCGGCGAGTTCCCCGGCGACTACGGGTGGGACACCGCGGGGCTGTCGGCCGACCCGGAGACGTTCGCCAAGAACCGCGAGCTGGAGGTGATCCACAGCCGGTGGGCCATGCTGGGCACGCTGGGCTGCGTGTTCCCGGAGCTGCTGGCCCGCAACGGCGTCAAGTTCGGCGAGGCCGTGTGGTTCAAGGCCGGGTCCCAGATCTTCAGCGAGGGCGGCCTCGACTACCTGGGCAACCCGAGCCTGATCCACGCGCAGAGCATCCTGGCCATCTGGGCCGTCCAGGTGGTGCTCATGGGCGCCGTCGAGGGCTACCGCGTCGCCGGCGGCCCGCTCGGCGAGGTCGTCGACCCTCTGTACCCCGGCGGCAGCTTCGACCCGCTCGGCCTCGCCGACGACCCCGAGGCGTTCGCCGAGCTCAAGGTGAAGGAGATCAAGAACGGCAGGCTCGCCATGTTCTCCATGTTCGGATTCTTCGTCCAGGCCATCGTCACCGGCAAGGGCCCGCTCGAGAACCTCGCCGACCACCTTGCCGACCCCGTTAACAACAACGCTTGGTCGTACGCCACCAACTTCGTGCCCGGCAAGTGAGTGAGTGAGGCGCCGGCGACGACGTTGCTGTAGGTGTCCGGAACTGAGTGCGCACTGGTTTCAATTTGTACCATGATTGATGTAAATTATGAGGATTCAGTGGAGAAGGATATTCGTTTCGTTCCGCATCTCGTGTTCCGTCGATTTCGCCTGAGCTTCTAGGTCCTGTGTTCGATCTGAACAACTATTCTGGCCGTACTGCTCGACCACTGGTTGCTCGTTCACTGAACTGCCGATCTGTGGTACGGTGCTTCCCGTGCGAATAATTTCTCAACTTCCGGCAAGTCTTGCTCGCTGCCGCGGTTCAGCTCCGTCGCCGTTTTCACTCCACCGCGCATCCTGCCTCGCTAGAAGAGACGCTCGATTATGAGGAAGTGAGCGCCGAAACCACTTCGTATCTCGAAGACGGCCATGGCCAAGAACTCGACGGCAGGAGAAACGGAGACCGGCGACCAAATGGCCGTCCCATGGTGATCGCATGCCGCTGCGTCGTAGCAGGCTGATGGGGGAAGGGGACGGGAGTCAGGGACGCCAGGAACGCGGCGGCGCGCACGGACGAGCCATGGCGTGCAGACCAGGCGGCGTTGCTCGGACCCCAGGGGCGGTCGCTATTTCGAATAGCGACCGGGCGGTCGTTATTCGAAATAGCGACCACCCCTGGGTCACTCGCGTCCGTTGGATCTGGCGGCTGCGGCGGGGATGATTCGCCGACCGCCTTGTATCGGCGGGGCCGACCGATACGAGCAAGCGGGGGCTCCCGGCGCCGGCAGCAGCGGTGGTGCTCGGATAACGACGACACGGAACGGCCGCACTGGCTTCTGAGCGGAGGACGCATGATTTTCCTGCATTGGGCCATTGCAGCGGCCGTCAGATTAGGCTAGAAGTCGTTTTCCTCATCCGAGAGGGCTGTTACTGACGGGCATGAGGTCGCCGAGATGGAAGAAGCAGAGGAGGGCGTCACCGCTCACTTGGTCGCCGGCGGAGATCGACGGTGGTGGTGCGCGCGACCGAGGGACGCATGTTTTTCGAAATTACAGCTCCTGACGCCGGCCACCACTGTATGCGATGCGGAGCCACGACGACGTCGCGTCCGTCCTGCTCGGCTGCTCCTGCTGCACGCGCATTCGTGGACAACTGGACAAGGCCGTGCTCCAGGCCGCGCCGCCGCGCTGCGCGGATCTGTCGCGTCGCGGGCAGCGCCAAGGCCACTCGCTTCGGTTCATGGGGCGACGGAGTCATCAGCGAGCGCGTCGGCGCGTCGACGACTGTAGCATCGCGGTCAGCCTCGGCCATGGTGCCCTCAGGGGCCGCGTACACTTCGGACCACGACGATGAGGCCTCGCCGAGCTTGCTCTCTGCTGCGGTCCTGCCCTGTTTCCCGTTTTACTCCCCAGCGCATCCTGCCTCGCAAGAAGACGCTCCAATTTAATGAGGTGAGGCCCGACGCCACTTTGGATCTCGAAGAGGCCAAGAACTCGACGGCAGGAGAAACGGAGACTGGCGACCAAATGGCCTTCCCGTGGCGGGCGCATATTCTGTTGCGTCGGAGCAGGCTGCAGTGCGAAGGGGATTGTAGAATCGCTGGACTCAAGATTAGTGCAATGCAGCAGCTCCATTAAAATCTCATTAGGCGAGTTACAGCAGATATCAGACCACTAAAAATCTTCTCGCACTACCAGCATGGCATGCATGTGGAACACTTTGGGGTAACAAAATAATAATCTTGAGTAGACTTATAGTGAAACGGATCCACCCTCTCCGATTGCAGTTTGCATGCCTGCTGCCTGACTGTCATGTAGAATGATGTTATTCTCACTTCTACCAGTCCAAGCAATTACTTTACTCGTGAAAAATAAAATTCACACGCCCCCTTCAAGATATTTATTACAACGGTATAGCTTCCGTGCGGAGGGAACATATGTATACACCAATTGCTTGTACTCATCCAACTGTTAGCAGTCTATCACGATCTCTTTGGTGTGGAGTATGCTGGAACTATAGCGCTCTATAAAAACCTTTGCCAAATTCCTTGTCGCCACAGTCACACTTGATCTTTACTAGCAGGTTGCCCGTGCTTTGCCACGGATATAAACAAAACAAAAAATTCAATATAACTTTCATATATAAACTGCTTTCAATGAAGCAAAAGTTTATTGTCAAATGAAAAGATCCCATAACCATCAAGCGGAGCATTGGAGGCATGTGGATATAGGATGAAACCAAAATCATTATTGAGCTAGAACATTAGTAATCTGCTGACTTGTTTGCCTTTTAAATCAACAGTTCATGCATAAAACAGAAACATAACTAAATTTCTAGTAGTTTTGATGTGCAACCTAAACAAAATAGGACAGAGGGCAACGCATATGGAGAGAAATATGATTTTGGCTCCAAGCCAAAATATATGTGCTTTTGGCTCCATATGCAAATATCACTAAATTTCATTTCAAAGAGTTTTGATGGCAGTGTATATGCTCCATAAAAGAGACTCATTACACTCGCACATGACTACCCAAATTAAAATCTAGGTGTTGCATAAATAACCAGAGGGACAAAATCACTCTGCGGCTAGCTCTTGCAAATTGCTAAGCGACTGCATAAGTGCAGAGTAGCAGAGCTAAACGATTTTGCCCGAGCTAAACTCATCTGCCACCGCTGCTCTGCAAACGGCAGTCCGCCTCCTGCTCAAATCCCAATCTATCAGCGCCTGTCCTGTCACGAGCGCTACTGCTGGCGCCGTTGCAATTCCGCGCAATCGAGCAAACAATCGCTGGCGCTAGAGGTCCATTTGAGATGGGGATTAGGAGATCAACGGCCTCGACCCCAGGAGCTCTTGCCGGCTGCTCTTGGGGCGGGGTGTGGCGTCGCTGCTCACTCGACAGCAGCCTGAGCAGAGCGCCGAGTCAGGGAGGCAGCTCGACTGCGGTCGGACTAACGATGGCAACGGGCAGCATGCCCGCGGATAGCAGCTACGCCTGCCCGTGCCCGCGAGCGGAATCTCGTGCCCGTGCCCACGCCCGATATCCGCCACGGGCAGGGAGCAGTGCCCGTGCCCGCTATCCGCGGGCCACGGATGCTCGCGGGCGTGCCCATGGAGGTGGTCGCGCGCACGAAGCGAAGCGCAGCAGGGACGGCGGCCGGGGCCTTGCGACGTGCGTTGACGGCGGCCACACCTCCAGCGGCCTCGCGCGTGAGCGTGGGTGAAGCCAGACGGCAAGATCCCAACGACGAAGAATGAATTTGGAATGGGAAGGGGCGGAGGCGGGGCGGGCTGCAGGGGAGGAGGAAGGGAACAGCCTCTCTCTCGTCGGCTGAGGGTTTGAAGTATCGATCAGATCGAGCTAACCGAGCCGGACCGAAATCACCGATTTCGCCGGTTATCGCGATAACCGGTCGGTTTTCGAATGAAAATTCAAAAAACAAAATTTGAATTCAAAAATAAAAAAATCGACCGATTTGTACCCGTTACCGACTAATTTCTACCGATAACCGGTCAGTTTGAACGGTTTCGGCCGCAGGAACAAAAAAAAATGCGAAAAGAGGCTTAACCATTTCACTATGTCATCTACCGATAACCTTTTCCTGCATGAAATTCACATTTACTTGTATCAATATCACAATTTTTGCACAACACACACAATTTCATCCACAATGGCACAACCATTTCACTATGTCATCTACAATTCGTATTTTGCAATCCATTGAGACAATCATGCTACATTGCAATCCACAATTTCCAAGCTATACCAAATAATCATATATTGCTACATTGAAAAAAAAAACAATTGCAACTCACCTCTGACGCGCGATGACCGTCTAAACCGCGTCGAATCGATCGGTTATCGACGCAAATCCATCGGTAACCGGTCAATTTCACCGGTTACCGACGACGGCGACCACGGGCGACGGTCGAATCGCCGGGGGACGGTCCGAAACCGACGAATCTCGCTCGGTAACCGGTGGAGACTGCGCGGTAGCTCGCCGCCGGCGACTCCGGCGACCGGATTCCAACGGAGAGCAGCGGGGTCAGCGTGCGGCAGAGCGGGGGAGCGAGGGACGCGGCGTCGGTGGACGAAAAGGAATGAGTGGAGCGCAAAGGATAGGGATAAGGTAAATTTTCTTTTTTTTTAATTCCTTTTCACCCTGACATCTTGCGCCAATTATTTCACCTATCAAACGAACTCGTTTTCGTGTGTGGTTTCCACAAATGGTCTGCAAATGAAGTCTAGTTTTTTTTACATATTTTTTGTTTCCAAAAAAATTCAAAATTCAAATTCGAAAATCGGCAAACCGGACTTACCGGACCCGACCGGTAAGTCCGATTTTCGCGATTATCGACCGGTTATCGTCGATTTTGCAAACCTTGGCTGAGACGCAGCGGTGTGTAGCAGCTCTGTGATCGACGGCGTCAAAGCTTCGATGACGCGCGCATCGCCATGCGGGAGCAGATGGGGAAGAAGGACCAGAGGAGCGGAGAGAACGAGTGGTCCACAACGAGCAGTTGGGAACGCATATTCTAAGGAACGAGTGGTCCAGGTCTTCAGAAGCCAAATACTCCACGGGAGGAGATAGTAATGTTTAGTTCGAGCCCACATGTCAGGTGTCCAAGCGGGCAAATGGGCAAACGGATACGGACAAGGCTTTCTCCTACCCGTTTTGCTTCTGCCCGCGGATTTCTTTTGCTGCCCGTGCCCGCGCCCGTCGGTACAGAATGGCGCCCGAACCCGTGCCTAACGGGTTGGATATCCGCGGGCACGCGGATAATACGTACCCGTTGCCATCTTTAGGTCGGAGGCTCGAGGCGGAGTGATTTCGGTGATTTGCCCAGATTCGGCGGTGGCAGGCAGCTGCGGTGTTTCGAGAGAGATCGAGCGGGGAAACGGTTGATGGGAGGTTGGACTGTTGAGCCCACCTGTCGGTGCCAACTTGAGGGAGCCGGTGGACGGACGACGACGACGACGACGACCATATCACCAACTCGTATTTTTAAGAGGAGTAAAGAAAACGACCTCAATGGAGATGACTTGTTGCAGCAAGCCCTCAACATCGACATGACAAGGTTAAGATATCATCCTGCATAACAGATTAGGGAAAAGAACATCGAGATAGTCGGAAAAACAACAAATAAAACAATACCAATAAATATTAGGCAAAATTGTCTGAGACACATTGAGAAAAGGTGGCTTCGTCCGTAACACATCAACAAAGTCGAATTTATCTGTAGCACACTACGATTTTGAAACTCATGTCTGTGACACACTATTACCATTTTACTATTATTGTCAACTTTTTTATCTCAATCCATAGGATAGATTAGAGTTTGAAACTTGGCACCAATGTACATTCTTACATTGACTATCATTGAAAAATAGAGCAGATTTTTTTTTGATTGTTTGCATGATTTGATAGACAAATTAAATATTAAAACAATGAGCACGCGTTGCAAACAATTAAAAAAACTGGCTCCATTTTTTTATGATAGACGATGCAATAATGTACATTGATGCTAAGTTTCAAACTCAAAGGTATCTTATGAATTTAGATAAAAAAATTGAAAACAATTGCAAAATAGTAATAGTGTGTCACAGACATGAGTTTTCAAAATCATAGTGTGCTACAGACAAATTCGACTTTGTTGGTGTGTTACAGACGAAACCACCTTTTCTTGGTGTGTCTCAGACAATTTTATCTAAATATTATGACTAGAGGAACATCAGCTGTGATGCTGCTGTAGCTGAATATATGTGAGCCTCTTGTTAGTTCAAATTAACAGCGCAACAACGCAAAATATTTTGTACCAACAAAAGGGAAGGGGTTCTCTCATATATTCCCTTCATTTTAATCTTGCATGCACCTAATGGCCAAACCTTACCAGCCCAAACACATTCACATGTACACATAACTCCAATAAAATAAAGTGCCTTTTGGAATTTCAGATTTAATGGGACACTACCACATAAATCCAACACAATATGACTGGTACTCATAGTACGATGATGCTCTGAATTTCTGATGTAACCATGCTACCACACACACAGAGCTCAACTTGTGAACCGTTTCCTGAGTCTTGACATCGAAGGACCCCAAAAAAATTGAAAAAACCAATGATTGAAGGACAACTAATGACCGGCGGACGTTGTTCGCGCGGCGCTAGGCGGTGCTCGAGAAGGCGGCGAGGTGGCTCGATGTGGTTAGGCCAGTCTCAATGGGGTTTTTTATTTGCATTAAATTTTATGTTATGTGTGTATCTTTTGTTAATTTGGCAAGTGAGTTATGATAAGAGAGATGAGAAACTTTCATAATTTATGAGAGGTCTTTCATCCAAATGAAAGGAAGCTGGCTCCTTTTCCTAAAAATAGTTTGAAAAGAGTGCAATGAAAGGTCCCATTGAGACTGGCCTTAGGCTACTCCTAATAGGGAGTTTCATTTCATTGTTTCATGTCATATGAAATGCAAATGAAACATCTCTCTCCAATGCATAATTTTATTTTGTTGTTTCCTAAGCTTGTCATAGCATTTAATTGTTGCTCAAATGAAATGAAACTCCTATTCTCAATGCAAGTTTCATGCCATTTCATATTTTGAAAACCGTGTATTGCATTGGAAACAGTGTAGACCCAGTTTCATCTAGATGAAACTGGTTTCCTCTCTCTATTCATTATTAAGCTGCGACATCACCAAAATTACTTACATGGCACATTATTTATTGAAAATAAAACTTCTATTGGAAGTAGCCTTATGTCAAGCACGTGGGTCAAGGACATTTAGAGTGGTATGCAAAAAAATATTCCAATGACAATTAACACCTCGTTTAAGGCCACTGGCAACTTCAATGGGCAACCATGGACATGGTGATAAGACTGACGGCCCTCGATTTTCATGTATCGAAAAAGATAGTTCAAATGCTATAATGTGCAAACTCAACATCACTGCTGGACGAATGTGCGCTGATTTGCCCTTCCTCTGAGAACTTCTGGAGAACAGTTTGAAATAGTATGTTGTAAACCAAAAGGTCCACAATAACGATAAATTCCAATCGCCAAAGAATAGACGGCAAGAGAGGTGAAGACGGAGAAGCCGGTGGCAGCCCTCTACTTTGGTCTAGATTGATTCTGGCGACATCGATGCTCCAGCCATGGCACCTGGCTCGCACATAACATTGTCTAATCCAGTTATCCACGGTTTGACAACAACGACCGGTCAGTTTGCCGTTTTCTAGCATTGACCGCGGACCTTGCATCAACGACTTGTTGATTTATCTCAGCATCTTACCACCTTCATCCCGTAAACCTGATGGCTCGTGAACAACATTTTTCGAAACTCGCTACTATATTCCATCATAGAAACTAAGATATGCTTCTTTACCTCGTACCTGGCGCAGAGTTTTGACTCTTGGGCTGGTCTCATTCATCGTCTCTGCGCCAGGACACCAAAGCCGTCACCAATCGCGAGGCCCTTCGTGCACGAGTTGGCTGTTGACGGAAAATGATTCTTGACCTGGCGCACGAGTTGGCTGTTGAAGAATTCAAACTGCCCGAGAAATCGGCATTTTGCATATATATAGATATAGATTCTCGCCGTCTCCATTCGCATCAAGCTTCAGCGCGCCGATCTCAACTTCCTTTTCGCGCCTTTCCATCGATCTCGGAACTACGTACACTGCCTTCTGTCCTCCGTGACATCGCGCGCGCGATGAAGTACAGGACGGGCCGCGACACCGGCGGCGACGTGCCACCGAGCGTCCGGCTGGACGTCAGAGACGAGAACCGTGTTAACCGTGGAGGAGACGGCGGGATCGGCGACGGAGGAGGCGGGTCGACGTCCTTCTTCGAGCCGAGGCGGGAACGCACGCCTGGCGCCCACGGCAGGTCGGGGAGGAACGGCGGGCGCGAGCCGCCGGAGAAGCGGCTGACGCTGTTCGCGCTGCGGCTGGCGGTGCTCGAGAAGGCGGCGAGCGGGCTCGGGAAGCTGGACTTCGTCTGGGCCACCGTGGTTCTGCTCGGCGGCTTCGCGAGCTCGCTCCGGACCACCGACTTCTGGTGCGTGACGGTGATCCTGCTGGACGAGGGCGCGCGCGTGTTCAGCCGCAGCCACGAGTTGGAGTGGCAGCACCACGCCACGCAGACCGACACCGCCGGCGGCGCGCTGCGATCCAGCTCCAGGTTCCTCCGCCGCGTCGTCGCGCCGGACGGTGGAGACGGCAACAGGGCGGCGCAGTTCCAGCGCCGTGTCGCCGGGTTCGTGAAGCGTCGCACCTGGAACGCGCCGGACGTGTCGCTGCTCCCCTACACCGGGTGGGTCTTCGTGTCCCGGAAGATCGGGCGTCTGCTCAGCTGGCTGCAGGTGCTCTCGGCGCTGGCCTGCGTGGCGCTCTCGTTCATGCGCCTCTGGACGCACGACTTCGGCGCCGGCGACGGCGCCAAGAACAAGCGGCCGGCGCTGCTGCTCTTCTACACGCTGGCGCTGCTGGAGGCGTCGCTGTTCCTGCTGGAGCAGGCGTACTGGTCGTGGAAGCTCTCCTTCCGCGATCTGCTGCACGAGGTGAGCGCGGAGTGCGAGCTGGGCGCGTACGGGCCGGCCTCGCTCACCCGCTTCTTCTACGACGCCTACTCCCGCTGCATCGCCGGGAGCATCTTCGACGGCATCAAGATGGACCTCGTCGCCTTCGCCGAGGACCTCATCCTCTCCGACTTCCTCGACGAGCAGCTCATCGGCGTGCGCATCCTGCAGCAGTTCGCCGGCAACGCCGACACGCTGCGGGAGGTCGGCGCCAGCCCGCGCTCCATCGACCGGCTCGTAGAGATGCTCAACTGGACGCGGCCCGACGAGGAGGAGGTGCGCCGGTGCGCGGCCGAGGTCGTGGCCAGGCTCGCCGGACGGCGCCAGAACGCGCTCCGCGTCTCTGCCATCCCCGGCGCCATCGAGTCTGTCATGTCCCTGCTCCACAGTACCGCTCCTGCTGCTTCCCACGAAGGGGCCTCTCCGGCGGGACGGTACGACCATCTGCCGTTCAACCTGCTGGGCCTGCTCATCCTCAAGAGGCTCGCCAGGGACCACGACAACTGCGGCAAGATCGGCAGCACGCGCGGCCTGCTCGCCAAGATCATCGACTTCACGCAAGCGCCTGCCGCTCTCCTCCGCAACCCGCACGCGACGGAGTCGCAGCTGCGCGCCGTGAAGCGCGCGCTGCAGCTGGTCAAGATGCTGGTGTCTGCGACGGGGGGCACGGGGAAGGCGCTCCGGCAGGAGGTCGCGGGGAACGTCTTCTCCGTCAGCCACCTGCGCGGGGTGCTGCAGCACGGACGGCAGCACGGGGAGCTACAGAAGCTGGCCATCGACGTTCTCACGGGTCTGGCCATGGAGGAGCACGGCAAGTCGGCGATCGTGAGCACCGGAGGGGTTGTGAAGCTGCTGCTGTCCGTATTCGCCGGCGCCGAGGACAGGGAGCTCGGCGCCGAGGCCGGCGAGGCTCTCGCCATGCTGGCGCTGGAGAGCAAGGCGGCCTGCGCGGCGATACTCAAGACGCCGGCCGGCGACGACGTGCTCGACCGCCTCCTGCCGGCGTTGCAGGACGGCGACGCGCGCCGCCTGAACGCGACGAGGCTGTTGCGGAACCTGTGCGCGTACGCGGGGCCAGGGCACCGGGACTCGCTGCGCGCGGCGACCGAGGCGTTGCCGGCGGCGCTGAACGCCACCATGGCGCCGGAGAGCGACAAGGTCCTCGAGGCGTCCGTCGGCCTGACGGCAGAGATCTGCAAGTTCGTCGACGGCGAGCGCTTCGGCGCTCAGCTACGCGGCGCCGGCATGGAGGAGCGGGCGTACGTCGAGTGCCTGGCGAGCGTCCTGCAGCGGTACAGGTACCCGGAGATCAGGGTCCCCCGGATGCGGCGGTTCGTGGTGCAGCAGGTCATCTGGCTCATGACGAGCTCCTCCGGCGGCGGCTACGTGGAGCTCCTGAGGGAGGCCGGGATGGAGCGGCTGCTGGAGTCCGTCGCCGACACCACGTCGGGGCTCGAGTGCTACCACGTCTTCTCCGGAAGCGTGGGCATCGGCAAGCACCGGGACGACTTCTCTAGCATGGTGGACACCGCGATCGAGCTGCTCGATGGCCGTGGTGGATCTCGAGCTCAAGAGTGAAATGGCATTGCATTCTTCTCTTCATTATTTTAGGATCAGTTCACACAAAAACATACTATAGCATGGAGTACCTTTCCTCGGATCTTTTAGACAGAAAAATGGTCTCCATAGTGTCCAATGTAAATAAGGAACATTACAAATGGATTACCCCATGCATCACAATATACCTTGAGTTTAAACTTTTTCTGGGATATTTCGTGTTTATCACCTTGTTTGCTCAAATAAAAAATTACAAATTATGCAGGATGCCGCTCCCTGCACATACATAGATTCTACGTCTAGAGATTCTACGCATCTCGACGGCCATGGCCAAGAACTCGACGGCAGGGGAAACAGAGACTGGCGACTGCGACCAATGGTCATCCCATGGTGGGCGCATGCCGTTGCGTCGGATCAGGCTGCTGGGGGAAGGGGACGGGTGTCAGGGACGCCCGGAACGCGGCGGCGCGCACGGCCGAGCCATGGCGTGCAGACGAGGCGGACTTTTGGCAACCTCGGGGGTGGTCGTTGTTTCAAATAGTGACCGGCCGGTCGTTATTCAAAATAGCGACCCCCCTGGGTCACTCGCGTTCGTTGGATCTTGCGTCTGCGGCAGGGATGATTCGCGGACCGCTATGTATTCCGCTGGCCTTCCCGTCCTTGACGGCCGAGACGAGCAAGCGGGGCTCCCGGCTGCAGCGGTGATGGTCGGCTCTGGATAACGACGACACGGCGTTTCCTTCATCCGAGAGGGCCGCCACTTCATGTGCTCAGTTCAACCTCAAAGAATTAGCGCAGCTGCGGAGCCACGACGGCGTCGGCGTCGCGCCCGTCCTGCAGCACGCGCATTCGTGGACAACTCAACAAGGCCGTGCTCGAGGCCGCGCCGCCGCGCTGCGCGGATCAGTCCTGAATTGGGCGGCGCCTAGGCCACTCGCTTCGGTTCCTTGGGCGACAGAGTCATCATCGAGCGCGTTGGTGACTTTGGCACCGCGATCAGCCTCGGCCATGGTGCCCTCAGGGGCCGCGTACACCTCGGAGTTCGGACCACGACGATGAGGCCTCGCCGAGCTTGCTCTCTGCTGCGGTCCTGCCCCATTCGGAATGATTCCCCGTATTCACTCCCCAGCGCATCCTGCGTCGCTAGAAGACGCTAAAATTTGACGAGGTGAACGCCGACGCATCTCAAAGAGGCCAAGGACTCGACGGCAGGAGAAACAGAGACTGGCGACCAAATGGCCGTCCCATCCCCGTGGTGGGCGCATGCCGTTGCGTCGGAGGCTCGGAGTAGGCTGCAGCGTGAAAGGGGTTTGTAGAATCGCTGGGCTCAAGATTAGTGCAATGTAACAGCTCCAGTAGTCCATTAAAAATCTTCTCACACTACCAGCATGGCACTATGTAGAATTCTCACTTCCACAGTTCCACTAGTCCAAGCAATTAGTTTACTCGTGAAAAAAAATTTCACATACCCACTTCAAGATATTTATTACAATGGTAGCTTCCATGCAAAGGGAACATATGTATACACCAATTGCATTGTACTCGTCACCCTGTTATAGCAATTATAAAAATCTTTGCTAAATTCCTTGTCGCCATAATCACACTTGATCTTTAAAACGACCCCAGTGGACATGACTCGTTGCAGCAAGCCCTCGATGCACACATGTGATAAGGTTAAAACATCATACTGCACAACAGATTAGGGAAAAGTACATCAAGATAGTCGGAAAAAAACAACAAATGAAAAAATATCAATAAATAATATAACTAGGGGAACATCAACTATGATGCTTATGTGAGCTTGTCGGTTCAAACTAATAACACAACAACATAAGTTATTTTGTACCAACAAAGGGGAAGGGGATCAGCCAGGAGTTCTCTCATATATTCCCTTCATTTTATTATATGTTGTTTTGAATTAAGGAGGTGAAAATGTAGAGAGACATGAAAAACGAGGAAGAGTGAAAGAGCTAGATAGAGATATCGAGCTATATCGGCAAGAGAGAACGATATGTGATGTGAAAAAATAAATTGAACTCTAGAATGATACATATTGTGAAACGAAGGAAGTGGCCGCTAATGTTAGCAATAAACCTTGTGTTAGTCGTGTCAGTCAGCCAGTGTGCGTGTGTTTGTTTTCCTGTCAAAGGGGATTAGCCCGAGCTGTTAGTGTTCAGTTAATAGTGGGAGCACTAGGACCAGGTCGTGTACATGTTCAACGCCATACCTAGAGTTTAGGAGCCAATATGGCTAGTTGTGCGGCTGTAAGCCTGGGAACCCGGCCATGATCTCCATCACCTGGGATTAGTGTGTATAAGGCTATAAGTATTCCATCAAGTAAACCAGAAACGCTACCGCTCGCGTAGCACCAAATCCACCTCTCCACTTTCAATTTGTGCAACAGCTAACGATATTTTCCATATCGAAGAAGATAGGAACTTAGAGAGAAAATTCAAGGCAATCAGCTTTTCATCTAGTACTGGTCCACCAACTTGAACAAATGGAGATCGAATAAGCTTTTGCTGCAAGGTTAGTAGGAGCATAAGGTAGTGTGGCAACATTAACTTCCTTTCAAGGGCTCATGTCGACGAATATAATGACCAGAACCCGCTCAATTTTTTTCGACATGTTTTTCCTCGAGATGACGGATGCATCAATAAATGATGTTACTGCAAATTTAACTAAAGGTTGTGTCAACAAATCAAATTTTGTGGTTACATTTTGCAGTGAAAGGTAAAAGAACAGGTCGAAATGGATAGTCCAACTTCGAATCTGCCAAAGCCTGAAATTTCACATTTTTTAGCAGCAAACCATGTTTGGCATCATGATTATTGTTATCAGCATTACCTTGTCCACGGTACAATTATATTACATAGAAGTCATTGACATGCAAAATGTAATTGCTCATTTTCTACTAGAGAAAATTAGGTGTTTTTATGCTCAAAATGAAAATATCCCATTAATCTTTTGCTGCTGTATGTCTTAAGATGGTTTCAAATAATAGTACAGTCTAGACCTATGCTTACATCTTGTCCATTTTAATTGCTTTTCGCCTCACTAATGATACTTTTCTAAGTGGTCGTTTTGAACAAACACCCAATTCAGGACAA
Source organism: Eragrostis curvula (assembly GCA_007726485.1). Taxonomy (NCBI): domain Eukaryota; kingdom Viridiplantae; phylum Streptophyta; class Magnoliopsida; order Poales; family Poaceae; genus Eragrostis; species Eragrostis curvula. Next base: position 39,194,222 of record CM017445.1, on the reverse strand, counting down.
TTTGCTCTTTGACATTGTAAAATGAGTATGGCTCGGAGTAATTGGTGATTTTCTATGCCCTTCATTTGGGAATTGGGATCCTTGGGCCAACATCATTGGGATAGATACTAGATATTTGACCTAACACAACTGGTGCGTGGCATATGTGGATGACAAGGAGAGCAGACACTTTGCCCTTTCTTAAGCATGCATTAGCTCGCAAATAAGAATCAATTCCCCTCCTTTTTTTGAGACATACAAGAAGTTCGAGCTGCACATGAATCCTGATTTTATGTAGATGTAGTATTTGGTTGCTCAATGTTCATAATTTTTTATCGCAAAACAATGTTTAGAATTGAGTAGCTGGGAGGAGCGTCCCACTAAACAAATGGATGGAACGCGTTACAAATCTGAGATGTATGTTCGTAGACGAGAAGAAAAGTTGCTAAAGGTCGAGCACCATATGGAGCCTTTGGCAGATTTAGATATGTCTTGATGTATAAAACGAAATTCAGTCTATCACCAGAGTGACATGTGTTTGTACTGGTTTATGTTTATGGTTTTGTGTGGTGCAAAATCCGCGAAGAAAGTTTTGGTGATAAAGTGCATTATAAGTTCGCATCAATAAATTGCGGCCTTAGCAGTGGTTTCTTGACAGTTCATCTTTCCTATAATTTGAGCCATGTGTACTATACTAGGGTTCAACAATACAGCATCAAATGTGCATCACTTGCTCTGCCCACTAGGTCGAAGCATCATGGATTGGTGTCCCATCAGAAAAAATGACCGAGTTTCCAATTATCTCGGTCTCAGTTGGAAATATAACCATCCTTGCTAGAAATAAATCTCTGTCTGTTCTACGCAAATTAATGTGACATTGGTTGATCGCTGCACGTACTGTTGAAGGTTGATCAAGAGAAAGATACGCAAAGACGATTCTGAAAATAAATTACTCATCGCTGCACACGAGCTGGAGGTGCACACATACGCATTCAGTTGGAAGCTTCCAGAAGAGGTAAGCGGTCGACGGCCATGTCAAAATGACGGCGGCCGATATTTGTAACGGTTGACGGCACCACAGTGCTCCGGCGAGCTGCAGGATGGCCCGCGTGACGCAGCGGAGAGCCCTCTCGAGTCGAGCCTAGAACGAGCTGTGGTAAAGCCATTTCGTCCTCCATCAAGCACGCCCGCCCGTTGCTTCCAGCTGTCACCATCTGCAAGAGCGTTGCCGGTGGCTCTAGACCAAGAACAAGTCATGGCATCGAGGCCTCCAGGAGAAAGAGGATGGAAGCATTGGACAGCTGTCGCATGGTGGCGCTCCGACGAACCACAGACAGCGGCGGAGGCGGCTCTTCCGCTCTTGCGACACAGGGGTGGCGATGGCTAGTGTCTCTCTCATCAGGCCATCCATCCGTGCGCCGGCGCCAGGCGGCGCCGTACGTCGAGAACCTCGCGAAGTTGTGCACGCACGCACGCACCCCGTTAACAACAACGCCTGGTCGTACGCCACGCCACCAACTTCGTGCCCGGCAAGTGAGTGAGGCGCCGGCGGTGACGGCACTGGGGCGACCTGTTGTGGGCGTCCGGAACTGAGTGCGCACTGGTTTCAGTTTGTACCATGATGTAAATTACTTATGAGGGTTCAGTTGAGAAGGATATTCGTTGCGTTCATCTTCTCGCGTTCCATCGATTTCGCCTGATCGAGCTTATAGGTGTTGTGTTCAATCTGAACAACTCGCTGACTCTGGTACTGCTCGACCAGTGGCCGGTGCTAATGTGCGAATCCATGCGATGATGCTTCACTCCCCAGCGCATCCTGCCGCTCTAGAGGAGACGCTCGATTTTGACGAGGTGAGCGCCGACGCCACTCCGATCTCGAAGACGGCCATGGCCAAGAACTCGATGGCAGGAGAAACAGAGACTGGCGACGAATGGCCGTCCCATGGTGGGCGCGTGCCTTCGCTTCGTAGTAGGCTGCTGGAGGAAGGGGACGGGAGTCAGGGACGCCCGGAACGCGGCGGCGCGCACCGGCGAGCCATGGCATGCAGACGAGGCGGACTTGTTGCGACCCCGGGGGGTCGTTATTCGAAATAGCGACCACCCCTGGGTCACTCGCGTCCGTTGGATCTGGCGTCTGCGGCGGCGATTATTCGCGGGCCGCCTTGTATTACGCTTCGCCTTCCCGTCCTTGACCAATGATGCGAGCAAGCGGGGGCTCCCGGCGAGCAGCGCGCGGCGCCGGCCGGCGGCAGCGGTGATGGTCGGCTCTGGATAACGACGACACGGCGTTTCCTTCATCCGAGAGGGCTGCCGCTGACCAACGGGTGTCCGTCGAGATTGAAGAAGCAGAGGAGGGCTCTTCACTCCTCACTTGAATGCCGGCCGAGGCATGTTTGTCGAAATTGCAGGTCCCGACGCCGGCCGCCACTGCATGCGCTTAGGTAAACCTCAAAGAAGCGCAGATGCGGAGCCACGGCGACGTCGACGTCGAGCCCGTCCTGCAGCACGCGCATTCGTGGACAACTCGACAAGGCTGTGCTCGACGCCGCGGTGCCGCGCTGCGCGGATCAGTCGTGAATTGGGAGGCGCCTAGGCCACTCGCTTCGGTTCCTGGGGCGAGAGTCATCATCGAGCGCGTTGGCGACTTTAGCACCGCGATCAGCCTCGGCCATGGTGCCCTCGGGGGCCGCGTACACTTCGGACCACGCCCAGCCATCTCTCTGCCGCGGTCCTGCCCCGTTCCCCGTATTCACTCCTTAGCGCATCCTATTCCTTCCTCGCTAGAAGACGCTCCAATTTGACAAGGTGAGCGCCGACGCATCTCGAAGAGGCCAAGGACTCGAGGGCAGGAGAAAAAGAGACTGGCGACCAAATGGCCGTCACATCCCATGGTGGGCGCATGCCGTTGCGTCGGAGCAGGCTGCAGCGTGAAAGGGTTTTTTTTTTTTTTGCGAGGAAGCGTGAAAGGGGTTTGTACTCTTTGTAGAGTCGCTGGGCTCAAGAATGCAACAGCTCCATTAGTCTCATTAGGCGAGTTGCAGCGGATATCAGACCATTAAAAATCTTCTCACACTACCAGCAGGGCACTATCTAGAATTCTCACTTCCACAGTTCCACTAGTCCAAGCAATTAGTTTACTCGTGAAAAAAAAAACACATGCCCCCTTCAAGATATTTATTGCAATGGTAGCTTCCATGCAAAGGAAACATATGTATACACCAATTGCATTGTACTTGTCACCCTGTCATTATATATAGCAATTATAAAAATCTTTGCTAAATTCCTTGTCGCCATAATCACACTTGATCTTTAAAACGACCCCAGTGAACATGACTTGTTGCAGCAAGCCCTCGACGCACACATGTGACAGCGTTAAAATAATCATCCTGCACAACAGAATAGGGAAAACTACATCAAGATAGTCGGAAAAAACAACAAATAAAACAATATCAATAAATAGTATAACTAGAGGAACATCAACTATGTATTGTAGCTGAATATATGTGAGCTTGTCGGTTCAAACTAACAGTAAAACAACGTAAGTTATTTTGTACCAACAAAGGGGAAGGGGATCAGCCTAGAGTTCTCATATGTTCCCCTCATTTTATTATATGTTGTTTTGAATTAAGGAGGTGAAAATGTAGAGAAACACAAAAAAAACGAGGAAGAGTGAAGGAGATAGATAGAGATATCGAGCTATATCGGGAAGAGAGAACGACATGTGATGTGGAAAAAAATTGAACTCTAGATGATACGTATTGTGAAACAAAGGAAGCGGCCGCTAACGAGATCTTCCATATCGAAGAAGATAGGAACTTAAGAGAGAAAATTCAAGACAACTTGCTTTTTATCCGGTGGTTGACCAACTTTAACAAATGGAGATCGAATAAGCTATAGCTGCAAGTTTAGTGCGAGCATAAGGTAATTTAAAGCAAGGACTCATGTCGACGAATATAATGACCAGAACTCGCTCGATATTTTCGACGTGTTTTTCTTTGAGATGACGGTTACCTCAATAACTGATGTTACCCCAAATTTAACTAAAGGTTGTGCCAACAAATCAAATTTTGTGGTTGCATTTTGGCAGTGAAGGGTAAAAGAACTGGCTAAAATGTACAGTCCAACTTCGGATCTGTCAAAGCTTGAAATTTCACCTTTTTTTCTTTGCAGCAAACCATGTTTGGCATCATGATTATTGTTATCAGCATTATCTTGTCCACGCTACAATTATGTCACATAGAAGTCATTGACATGCAAAATGTAGTAGCTCATTTTCTACTAGAGAAAATTAGGTGTTTTATGCTCTAAATAAAAATATCCCATTAATATTTTGCTGCAATATACTACAATTATATCTCATTTTCACATAGAAGTATCTTAAGATGGTTTCAAAAATAAATGTACAGTCTAGACCTATGCTTACGTACATCTTGTCCATTTTAATTGCTTTTCACCTCACTAATGATACTTTTCTGAACGGTCATTTTGAACAAACACCCAATTCAGGATACTTTGCTCTTTGACATTGTAAAATGAGTATGGCTCGGAGTAGTTGGTGATTTTCTATGCCCTTCCTTGCATTGGGCCAACGTCATTGGGATAGATACTAGATATTTGACCTAACACAACTGGTGTGTGGCATGTGTGGATGACAAGGAGAGCAAACACTTTGCCGTTTCTTAAGCATGCATTAGCTCGCTCGCATATAAGAATCAACTCCCCTCCTTTTTTTGAGACATACAAGAAGTTCGATCTGCACATCAATCTGAATTGTGTAGATGTAATATTCGGTTGCTCAATGTTTAGAATTCTTTATCGCAAAAAAAAATGTTTAGAATTTAGTAGCTGAGAGGAGCATCCCTATTTGAAACAATCTAAACAAATGGATGGGAACGCGTTACAAATCTGAGCTGTATGTTCATAGAGGAGAAGAAAAGTTGCTAAAGGTCGAACACCATGGAGCCTTTGGCAGATTTAGATATGTCTTGATGTATATAACGAAATTCAGTTGAGTCGCCTGCACGAGGTCCTGACGTCCCCTTGCGTTTCGTCCTTGAGGTCGAGCTGCCCCATCTTGAACATCCCCTGGCGGAAGGTGTAGAAGAACCTGCGCGGGCTCCATGCGAACATGTTGACGAGCATCCTGGTGTCCGGCGACTCCGCCAGCGTCTGGTCCGACGTGAGCAGGCCACGGCTCTCCTGCAGACCCTTGAAGTAGTCCGTGTCGAACGCCTCGCTGGTCGTGTCGAACGTGGCCGTGGCGCCGTCGCCGCCGCTGCCGCAGGTGCTGGCCAGGGACGCCGCCAGGCTGGGCTCCAGCGACGGGTCCACCTCGTTGCTGATGAGGCGGTTCTTGAAGTTGGCGCAGTGCGCCAGGCCCAGCGTGTGCCCGCCCGACAGCGCCACCATCTCCGGCACCGAGAAGCCGCGCGAACCGAAGAGATCCATCAGCGCCGACGCGTTCAGCGTGGCCGCCGGGAGCGCGTCGGCGTCGGCCGCCACGGAACGGAAGCCGTCCCTCCGGCCCGTGGGCACGTCGTAGTAGGGTCCCCCGGCCATGACGACGGCGTCCCTGGCGGCGAGGGCCAGGACGTCGGCGCAGGACACGACGGAAGGGCACTGCGCCTCCAGGGCCTCCTTGATGGCGTCGATCACCTCGAAGCCGCGGAGTGTCCGGTTGGGCGGGGCGTCCTTCTCGGCCTTGTTGCCCATCAATCTGAATTGTGTAGATGTAATATTCGGTTGCTCAATGTTTAGAATTCTTTATCGCAAAAAAAAATGTTTAGAATTTAGTAGCTGAGAGGAGCATCCCTATTTGAAACAATCTAAACAAATGGATGGGAACGCGTTACAAATCTGAGCTGTATGTTCATAGAGGAGAAGAAAAGTTGCTAAAGGTCGAACACCATGGAGCCTTTGGCAGATTTAGATATGTCTTGATGTATATAACGAAATTCAGTTTATCACCAGAGTGACATGTGTTTGTACTGGTTTATGTTTATGGTTTTGTGTGGTTCATGACGATTCTGAAAATAAATTACCCATCGCTGCACACGAGCTGGAGGTGCACATATACACATTCAGTTGCAAGCTTTCAGCAAAGTTAAGCGGTCGACGGCCATGTCAGATGACGGCGGTTGATATTTGTAACGATTGACGGCACCTCAGCGCTCCGGCGAGCAGCAGGATGGCGCGCGATGCAGCGGAGAGCATCTCGAGTCTAGACTAGATCGAACTGTGGGAAAGCCATTCCGTCCTCTGCCAAAAGCATGCCCGCCCCGTCGTGTCCATATCTCAGCCTGTCACCATCTGCAAGAGCGCTGCTGGTGGCTCTAGACCAAGAACAAGTCATGGCATCGAGGCCTCTCTGGTACTGCTCGACCGACCAGTGGCCGGTGTTAATGTGCGAATCCATGCGACGAAGCCCATGGCCGGAGCGAAGCAACGTCCGGTCGGTGGTCCGGTGCTCGTTCTTCCCCTGCTAATAATTTGCCAATTAATCTCCGGCGAGTCTCTTGCTCGCTGCCGCGGTCCAGCTCCGTCGCCGTTTTCACTCCCCAGCGACCGGCGACCAGTGGCCGTCCCATGGTGGGCGCATGCCGTTGCGTCGGAGCAGGCTGCTGGGAAAAGGGGACGGGAGTCAGGGACGCCCGGAACGCGGCGGCGCGCACGACCGCTCATGGCGTGCAGACGAGGTGGATTTGTGGCGACCCCGGGTGTGGTCGTTGTTTCAAATAGCGCCCCTGGGTCACTCGCGTCCGTTGGATTTGGCGTCTGCGGCGGGGATGATTGCCTTGCATCGCGCTAGCCTTCCCATCCTTGACGGCCGACGATGCGAGCAGCGCGCCGCGCTGGCGGCAGCGGTGATGGTCTGGTCGCCGAGATGGAAGAAGCAGAGGAGGAGGGCTCCTCACTGCTCACTTTGTCGCCGGCGAACCTCTACGGCGGCGGTGCGCGCGACCGAGGCATGCATGTTTGTCGACATTGCAGCTCCCGACGCCGGCCGCCACAACATGAGCTCAGTTCTACCTCAAAGAAGCGCAGCTGCGGATCACGACGACGTCGACCTCGAGTCGAGCCCGTGCCGCAGCACACGCATTCGTGGACAACTCGACAAGGCCGTTGTTGACGCCGCGCCGCCGCGTCGCGGGCGGCGCCGAGGCCACTCGCTTCGGTTCCTTGGGCGACGGAGCCAGCCATCAGCGAGCGCGTCGGCGCGTTGACGAGTGTAGCGCCGCGATCAGCCTCGGCCATGGACCATGTTACCGCGTACACTACGATGAGGCCTCGCCGAGCTTCCGCGACGCCATTGATGTCATCATGCCCGTGTTCGCGGACAATGCCCCGGTCGTGGCGGTGGCGGCATGAACGCGCCGCCGGGACCTTCCGCATGGTAGGATGCGCCCTTTTAATGTGTATGATGCTTCGACTGCATGCCCCTTGCCAACTCAGAGGAGTTTGCTCTTGAAGCGATTCAGAAAATAGGTGCCGCTTGCATCTCTCTCTCCTCCGGCCATCCATCCGTGCGCCAGCGCCAGGCGCGGCCGTACCATCACCGCCATGTGTGAAGAGGTCTGTCCGGCTTGGGCTTTGCTGCAACGAGCCTGTTAAACGAACCCACGATATCAATGAGGCGTGTTTTGCATTTTGGGCTGGAAGCGAGCTTATCTGTGCCACTTTTAAACCCACTAGCTTGCAGGGATTCGAATGTACAAGCACATAATCTAGCTACTAAGGTAGCCTGTACTTTTGGAGATGGCCGCCATGTGTGGTTGGGTTCACCTTCTTTGTTACTGAATGTAAACATTGCTATCAATAATATATAAATCCCGTCCTTCCTCTCTCAAAATAAAAAAAGAAGCTCTGTCCTCCTTTTTGACCTTTTGGCTCTTTTGCTTGATCTGTGATGCAACGTGAGTTCGCAACGTTTGCCATAACTGGAATGCTACCCGTTTGCTTCATCATGCATCATTTGATCAAGCACGGGAACAATGACATGACTGCACCAAAATTTGCCCATCAGTCAACCGGTAGCGATGAAACATCCCAACGCCATTCATAACGTTTTACATGCTATTGAACGGGTCTAATTTATATTGCTTCTGATTCAAGGAACTATGAGACAACTAGGTGATGGTTTTTGAGGGATGGTTTTTATTTAAACTATTTTGACCACGAGGAGTAGAGTTAGAGTCTCCCGATAGAGGTAGTTTGAGAGACGACAGGTGGCGGTGAGAGACTACGAGCTGAGTTGCATTGGGACAAGACCATCTTCGGAAAAGCCTTCAGGATGGTTGGATGAGGATAAATGACAGGAGAGTGGACGCATACGAGTTGGAGAGAAATACAACCACACGAAAAATAACGATCGCCGGAGGTGGAAGAAAGAAAGAACACCTTAGATTAAGATCATGTGGCTCTGGAGGCGTGGATGGTTCTGGTAATGCATCCATGTTCGTCTTTCCCTTAATTGTTGGCAGTTCGATTCATCCTATAAAAGAAATGTCACTCGCCTTAATAACTCCAATATTATCATTTATGTTTACCCAAATGAAATGGCACAATTTTTAATAATGACAGTGTTGTATGCTTCACTTACGTTGGTCAGTCTCAAAAAAATATATCGATCATGCATTAGATGTGCCGGCCGCAACCACAACGATTGCCAGATGCGCCGGCCGCAATGACCATACACCAACAGCCGCAACGACCAAGAACCCATAGCCCCAAATGTTTGCCAGATGCACCAGCCACAACGACCAAGAAGCCACAGTCGCAACGGTTGCTAGATGCGCCAGCCACAACGACCATGCAGCCACAACCGCAACGGTTGACAGATGATGCGCCGACACAACGACAATGCAGCCACACCCGCAACGGTTGCCAGACGTGCCGACCGCAACGACCATGCAGCCACAACCACAAAGGTTACCAGATGTGTCGTCCCCGATGACCATGAAACCATAGTCACAATAGTTGTGTGCCGGCCGCAACGACCATGTTGTCACAACTACAACGGTTGTGTGCCGGCCACAACGACTATGCTGTCACATCCACAACGGTTGTGTGCCGGCCGCAACGACCATGCTGCCACGGCCACAACGGTTGTGCCGGTCGCAACGATCATGCACCCACAACCACAGCAATTGTGTGTCGGCCGCAATGACCATGTAGTCTGATCATCTTAATGTGTTGACAACAATGATCATGCAGACAGTGGTAGAGCGTGAGGCCAAATCAGGAGGGCCCCCGATTGCTCAGTGTGAGTGCGAAGGCCCAAGGAGAGGACACAAACGCCTAAGTTCCAGCCAGCCGCCACACTTTCTGTTTGAATCGACTAGTTCGTAAGCTCGTGGCTCTGTGCGTATTTCTGCCGTACACTAGCTGCACGTGCTTCTGCAGCTGAAGAACTAAGGTAGGAGCGGTGCGAAAAGCGACTCTTTCTCGTAGAAACTATTTAATGCTTTGTTTCAAATCACCTAAAGATACGACCAAGAAAGATGGATCTAGAGAAGACGCAATGAAGTTTCACGAATGCCTCCTCCAACTCAAACATCCACATGCTGTTACGAAGGCCATCCCAGGTAGTTAGGGTTTGGAGAGCGAGAGACGACATGCGAGAGAGGAGACGACAGGAGACGGAGGAGGTGTTTGGCGATGAAGAAGCTTGGTGTTTGTGCTGGTGTTGGGCTTTTAACCTATGGATGGATAGGAGGAGGTTGATATTTGTATGTGCTTCTTCTCCATGAGCCATCCCCTTTTTATCCTACTTGTCCACACTACAGTTTCCAACGATATTTTTTATTATTTTTATTAGGAAATTCACTTAAAATGACAAGTGTCAAATGTCGCAAATACGTGGCGTAACAACCAGGACGATTCATCTTTATTGGTATTGTTATATGAAATGCCAAAATAATACGTCATCATTGTGCTGTAGCAATTACTGTAAACCGTTGCAACTGCAAAAGATGGTTGGTATTTATGATTATGGATATCATTATAAGAATTGCTAAAGATGGCGCAACAAGTGTAGATGGTAAGGCGGCTAGAGATGGTTGATCTTTATTGTTAGCAATATATAGATCGCTAAAATTTGTTATCGTTGTAAATCAGTTGGATATAGCAATAAATGTAGACAACATTGGCACATAAGCAACCGTTGGCCTTTACGCCAACATGTGAATCACTAGGGAACATTTTTTTAGTTCTAGAACAATTAATTACAAATATATTTTTATTTAAAGCTAAAAATAAAACAACGTTATATATATGTGTAAGCGGTAGCATTGCCAAGATGTGTGCCGGCCGCAACGACCATACTATCACAGCCACAACGGTTGTGTGCCGGCGCAAGGACCATGCAGCCACATCGACCTTAATGTGTTGACAACAATGATCATGCAGCTAGTGGTGGAGAGTGAGGCCAAATCAGGAGGAGGCCCAATTGCTACAGTGTGAGTGCGAAGGCCGAAGGAGAGACGACACAAACGCCAAAGTTCCAGCCAGCCGCCGCGCTTTCTGTTTGAATCGACTAGTTCGCAAGCTCACGGCTCAGTGCGTATTTCTGCCGTACACTAGTTGTACGTGCTTTTGCGGCTGAAGAACTGAGGCATGAGCGGTGTGAAAAGCGACTCCTTCTCGTAGAAACTATTTAAGGCTTTGTTTCAAATCAGCCAAAGATACGACCAAGAAAGGTGGATCTAGAGAAGACGCAATGAAGTTTCACGAATGCCTCCTCCAACTCAATCACCCACATTCTGTTACGAAGGCCATCCTCAGGTAGCTAGGGTTTGGAGAGCAAGAGACGACATCCGAGAAAGGAGACGACAAGAGACGGAGGAGGTGTTTGGCGATGAAGAAGCTTGGTGTTTGTGCTAGTGTTAGGCTTTTAACCTATAGATGGATAGGAGGTTGATGTTTGTATGTGCTTATTCTCTATGAGCCATCCTCTTTTTATCTTGTCCATGCTACAGCTTCCAACAATATTTTTCATTCTTTTTATTAGGAAATTCACTTAAAATGACAAGTGTCAAATGACGCAAATACGTGACGTAACAACCAGGACGATTCATCTTTATTGGTATTGTTATATGAAATGCCAAAATAACGCGTCATCATTGTGGTGTAGCAATTACTGTAAATCGTTGGAGCGGCAAAAGATGATTGGTATTTATGATTATAGATATCATTATAAGAATTGCTAAAAGATGACGCAACAAGTGTAGACGGTAAGGCGGCTAGAGATGGTTGATCTTTATTGTTAGCAATATATAGCAATAAATGTAGACAACAATGGCACATAGGCAACCGTTGTCCTTTACGCCAGCATGTGAGTCACTAGGGAATTTTTTAGGTCTAGAACAATTAAATTACAAATATATTTTTATTTAAAGTTAAAATAAGATAACATTATATATATGTGTAAGCGGTAGCAACGCTAAGATGTGTGCTGGCCGCAATGACCATACTATCACACAACCACACCGGTTGTGTGCCGACCGCAAGAACCACACAGCCACATCCACAACGGTTATGTATCGGCTACAACGTCTATGAAACCACAACCACAACGGTTGTGTGCCGGCCCTTACGACCACACTGTCACATTTACAATGGTTGTGTGTTGACCGTCACAACCATACTATCACAACCATAATGATTGTGTATTGGCCGCCACGACCATACAACCACACCACAACGGATGTGTGTCGGCCACAACGACCATGCAACCACAACCACAATGATGCCAGCTATAATGACCATACGACCTGCCTAATGTGTTGACAACATTGACCATGCAGCCAGTGGCAGAGGGTGAGGCCAAATCGAGAGGGGGTCGATTGCTACAGTGCAAGTGCAAAAGTCGAAGGCAAGGACACAAACGCCTAAGTTCCACCCGACTGGCGCACTGTCCGCTTGAATCGACTAGTTAAGCTCGCGGCTCTGTGCGTATTTCTATTTTACGCTAATGGGACGTGCTTATGCCGGTAAGTATGCTAAGTATTCGTAGATTAGGGATAGGTGGTTTGTTGGGTTGCGTAAATGGACATGTCATGCATTGTTTTGGAACACTAAACACGAAATTTGTTTACCTGTTAAATTATCGGGCTGGTGAAAACTAAAAACTACCTATGAATTTTGCATCAGGAAAGGAGGGTCGGATCCCTCTTTAGCCCACATGAGCCTACATGAAGCTCCGTCGATGCATGCAATCATAGCCACAACCACAAAAAAGTCGCTAAAAAAGCATATCTAATTACACTTATGGGCCATGGTAGAGAAAATATATCATTTACACTTACATATTGTGTACTTATATAGATTGAATAAACATAAAGTCTCTGCTGTGTATGCAGTAGAATCAAACGCGGACAAGAAAAAAGAGTTTTAAATCCCTTATAAATTCATTTACACATACATATTATGTATTTATATAGATTAAATAAATATAAATTCCTGCTATGTACGCAATAGAATCAAACACGGGCAAGAAAAAAAAAGTTTTAAGTCCCTTGTAAATCCCTTCTCCGTTAAATCCCCCCGTCAGCCGTTCATCCTGCTATATAAGCTTGGGCGCAGCGTGGGGAGAGGAGGAAGGGTTTAGGCCGCCGTTGCGTTGCGTTGCGTGGGAGAGAGCAAAGTGAACCAAGCCGAAACCGAAGCTGCAACCAGCCGCCGCGCCCGCCGCCGCAAAACCGCGCCTCATCTCCCTGTCCCGACTCCGAGGGGTTTCCCGGTGAGGAGGGGATCCCGGCGGCGAGGATGAGCGGCGGGGGTGCCGGAGGGAAGGGGGCGGGGGCGCCCGTCCCGCCCTCGCACAAGAAGCTGGTGCAGAGCCTGAAGGAGATCGTGAACCGCCCGGAGACGGAGATCTACGCGGCGCTGCGCGAGTGCGGCATGGACCCCGACGAGGCGGTCAGCCGCCTCCTCTCCCAAGGTTCGCTGCCCGTCTCGCGCTGTCCTCCCCCGCCCCCTCGATTTACTGCCTGTCTCGCTGTTCCTTTACAGATTATTCCCTAGATGCGTGACGGAGTTAGAGGGCACGTCGGTATGGTTTGGAAGGGGCGTTAGTCCAGCGTCCTTTTGTACGATCTGGGGCGATTCGTCGCTGTGAAGGTTGTGTTCTGTGCGCGCGGCGGAAACAGATTAGTGGGAATCGAACGAACCTTTACCTATTATTTTCTCCTTCAGGGCTTTGAGGTCGTACTTGGCAATTTTAGCTACCTAAGTCTGTGTAAAATTGTAGTGCTGGTTGTTAGGAAGTTGTAGGTTGTCACAAGTAATCTCGTTCCCATGCTCTTTAGGGTTTCTGTTTTAGGTTTCCTGTTAAATGCTAATTGTGGTAAGAGTTTCCAATTTTGGTTGGCGTGTCGGATGCGGTTTATTATTTCTGTTGTTCCTTCTTTCGGTCAGCCAGTCACTTCAAGAAAGCAAGATAAGTGAGCTGCATTTGTGGGGGACCTTTAGCTTTCCATATGTGTGTATGCCTGTATGGGGAGGTGGATGATGGGATTGAAACAAGTTTGTTGATTGATATTTGTCTCTTTTAGATTTAGATACTCCATTCAGAAGGAACACTTATGTAACACCATTGATCTGCTAGCTATTTGTCTAAGATCTGTTGACTAGTGCTATATTGCTGTGCGGCGAGCACTTTCTGTTTTCTTCTCTTATAGGGTGGAAGGCAAATACTGATACATTCAGTTTTTTCATTGACGGTAAGCGCCAAACGGGAGCTCAACTCCTTTAGCCAATAGGACTACACACTGATTAGTCAGCTTACATGGCCGTTTTTGGCAAACACGTCCAGCTGTCAACTAGCATCGATTAGCCTTAAAAGTAGGATTACACAGATATTTAAGTGAAAAGTGGATACATGTATTTGCTGCTTTTTTTAGCAAGCTTTATTTACTTATATGAGAGTTTCATAGATGATAGACGTGATATTTTGGTAATATTTTTTTTATAAAAAGAAAAAGAAGGCGTAAGAGATTTTCTTAGTCTCATTTTGATCTTCTGCTCCTTTAGATTATGTTTCCTATCAACTGGTTGTATGCTTTTTAGAAGAACGTGTGTTTGTCATAAGCTTATCTCAGATATATTTTGTCCACATTTTTAGGCTGTGTTCAATTTTTCAACTTCAGATCATTGGATATTTGGCTTCATTTTATCAGTTCTCATCATTTATATGCACAAGAAGGATGGCCTTTTTCTGCTTCTGCTTTTTTTTCCCTAATATTCTTTTTCCTTATGTGATTCTTGGTTGCAATGTAGAGAATTTTTCATTAATGCTCCGGCGTGTTAGTTTACACCACTCATATGAATTTGCTCGAAATGGTATATTCTGATTGTAATACTGGTACTGGAAGGAAAATTTTTGTTACCCTAGAGTCCATTCTTTAGCTTTAGCTTTTTTATTATTAATATAATAAAAGTTAGAAAATTAAACTGCTACTTTAAAATAAGACATGCAGTTTCTTGTTATCTGATGGACAAAACATTCCCGTACGGACGTGTACTGTATGCTTGGCATGGTATGCTATATATGGCAAAGAAGGCATGGATTTGAATTTTATGAATGTGTTGATGCTTGTTGGCTGTGTGAAGCACTCTTACGAGATATTTAATGTAGGTGCAAATTGGAATTTGTTTTGTTGCCAAGGCGCATGACTGTCTGAACGTCATCTGATCTTGTTGTACCATTTATGTTTCCAGTTCTTACTCTTTGGTGTTCCGTTGCTGTTTCTATTGATCATAAACCACTTTGTTGATTAGATTTTTAGTTTAAAATATGTGTTAGTGACACCTAGATGATCTGTTCTTTTAATGGGATCCATTGTATGGACCTTGATATCTCATTTAACGCCATCATTATTATTCTTCAGATACTTTTCAAGAGGTAAAGAGCAAGCGCGATAAGAAAAAGGAGGTTAGTTAACACTGAACCTTTTTTTAGTGTACCCTATGTTCCTGAAATGACAACTTCGTTTTATAACCATTGAACAACTGTTGGCTGGGTATATTTGCTCCCCCACCCCCACCCCCTAAAAAAGTTTCTATGTCTGTACCACCCAGTTTTACATCAGCATGATTCATTGCACCGAAGTTTGTGTATTCGACCACAATTTTGGTCTATTGTTTTAGACACTTTATTCTTAGTAGGAATGAAAAACTATATTTATGGGCATTTACATAGGTTAAAGAGACTCCTGAGCCAAGATCTCGATCAGCAAATAATTCTACAAGTCGAGGCGCTAGAGGTGGTGCAGATCGTGGTGGACGGAACAGTTCTGTGCACTCCAGCTCCACTGGTAACAGAATGAGTACCTAAATATCATCATGTCTATTTTGGCTGTTATACCTTCTAAACTTGTGTTTGTCTCATTCTCAAAATCAGATAATGTGGCCTCAAGGTCATCAGTCTCAGGAACTGGTATGCCATCAACTAATTCCAATCAGAAGCAACCGGTTGCAAGGTATTATAAACATCCTTTTTGCATACTTAAAAGAATAATGATGCTGTTTATACCTTTTTCTTGTAGGCAAACTTTTGTCTACTTGTCTGTATTCTCTTGAATTATCTTGACATGCCTACGAATGTTATCAGTGCGCAGCTTCTGCCATGTTAATTAAATATCTGAGGACGGCTTGGGTTGGATAGCTTTTTTTGTTATCTTAAATGTATTACTTTCTTGGGTAGCTCATTTTATTTGGATTATTATGGTATTTAAGTTGCTGAAGACGATATCATTTGCTATGTTGTGTTTGGTAATGATACGATTTTCAGATGGGTGCATGGTGCTAATCAAATAAACTATCTTATCTGGTGATACTAGATTATTTTATTTATGTTTTATTTATTGGGTATTCATGTGCTCTCTTGTCTCCTGCAGTTCCTCTGTAAACAAACAGATGGTTTCTGATGGACCAGTAGTACCATCACAATCATCATCTGGGTTTCAACACGGTTGGTCTGGAACGCCAGGTCAGTTGTCGATGGCCGATATTGTGAAAATGGGCAGGCCTCAGGCGAAGCATTCTAGCAAGCCTGTGGTTACAGCTGACAGAGGATATACTGGACAGTACCCATCGTTGCCAAGCAACCCGAACCCGAAACAGTATGCAAACACAGCTTCACGAACAGAGCATGACCAGGTACCTCCTCTGGAAGATTCTGTTCAGGTTAAGAATCACAACCATTCTTCTGTTGAGAACAAGCACGCATATGGGAATGATTGGACTACACAAGATGAACCACCACTTGCAAATCAATCTTTCCTCCATGAGACTTCTGTTGATCCATACGAGACATCATTACAGTCATCTTCTCAAATTGACGATGTGGTCCACTCACATGAAAATTCACATTTTGATGAAAACAACACCGTTACAATGAGATCAGTTGCTTCTGAGAGGCACTTGGAACATGAAGAAGTTAATTCTGAATATAATGATGGATTATTGATGAACTCGAGCTCCTATCAGCCTCAGAACTATTCTTACACAGATGGCGAAGGTGAGTTTATTACTGTACATCGAACTCCTGTTGATTGATTCTTAGAGGCTAAACATTTTATGTTTGAAACATCTTTCGCTCCAGTTCTCTAAAAACCTGGAGATTTTAGTTGTTGTTGTTTTCCTGTCAGAGCTTCTTCTATTAAAAGATCCTTTACACAATGGTAATTCTTGGTCAGAATTATACAAAGGCTGGTTTAATTCCTCATGGCAAATTAATTTAAAAACATCTAAGGTGTACAGATTGCTTGTACTACCATAATTCCTTTTACCTTCTAGTCTCATCTCATCACCATATTTCTTCTTGTGAAAGATGAATGTGCCCGTAAAATGATACTCCTAAGCATAATCAGGAATTTAGGGGAAAATTAAGAGAGCCTTTAGTCGGTTTCTCCGAGCAGGTCAAGATCAAACAGTGGCATGGGATTAGTAGTAAAATTATAATATACATCATTTTTCATGACATATTTTTGTACTGGCAGGTTATTCTGTGCTTTCATAAAATGGGTTATTCTGTGTTTCTAGTTTTTGTTTACGCTTGTCACCTTACACGTGCATCATGCCATTGTATGCATAATCGACATCAAATGTCGTCCTGTTCGTCCAACATTTTTACATGCCACATTTATGTTGTGGTATGTTGGTCACGGTCTTCATTCTAGGTCTGCAATGAGTTCTGATTTTGATTGTGGCTTTCTTGCAGTTGAGGGTGCTAATGCCGATGTATCAGCAGCAACAGCAAACTTCCAGAGTCTAAGCCTGCAAAGTGAAGAGTTAGATGCAAAAAGAATTACTGAAGATAACCCTGCAGTGATAATCCCTGATCATTTACAAGTCACAAACACAGAATGTGCCTGTTTGAGCTTTGGCAGTTTTGAATCCGGTGCATTTTCTGGGTTCCTCCCACAAAAGGCCACCGATAGCAATGTAGAGTTGTCTGTTGGAGGGGAATCTGCACCAGCAGATCAAATAGATGCAAGGTTAAATGTTTTGCAACTCTCCTCTTTATTATGTCGCACTGGTCAAACATCTTTGCAGACGAATATTGACATTGTGGAGTTGTTTGTTCCAGGAATCAAGATTATTACGACACGGGTGCTGTGCCTTCCTCAGCAAATGAGAACCTTGAGGCTATGATCGGAGCTAACATGGAGAACGTTGATGCGCCTTCTGTCTCACAAGCAGATGTTCTGAGGCAGGATGTACTTGATCCATCTGGCCTTCAATATGATCTGCCATCCGTGTCAAGTCACACATATCCGAACACAAACACATCACAGCCGAGCACAATGGAGGACCCACAAGGAAGCAACCAGGCACACACTCTTTCCCATCTTTCAAACTTGATGGTAAGCTCCCCTCACATTTTCCATACGCCAATGATGACTAATCTTTAGTATATTACATTGTCATAGAATTACAATGTTTGTGGTAAAACCTTTTGGGTTGATATGAGACATGTTAACAACTCTGGACTGGGCCTTTTCTCTGTAGCATTTTTCTTAGCTTTTCTGACAAACATGAAACATGCATCAGTAAGCAAATCTTATCAATAAGAATCCGTAGCATACCGTTGCACTTGATTGGCTAGGATCCCTAAGTGCTCTTATCTTGGTGAAAGTAAATCCGAGTCCAAATCATTTAACAGAACAGTCAGTTTTAATTTGTGTGTGTCATAAGGGACTATATCTAATATGAATATTAATTCAGGCCCATGTTAAGAACTACAGTACTGCCTTTGGTAAAAGTATCTAAAAAATAACTACATCATCGGGTTTTTAATTGACAGCGTTTTGTTGACAGTTTTAGTTCATTTTTTAACTGAAAACGTTGCTCAATTTAGAAGGTTGTAGTAGGTAAACTATACAGTTCATGTGAGGAATGAATATAGTTTCAAGCATTTTTGGCCAATTTACAAGCTTTCCATGAGAAATGTACCACTTAATTAAATAATAAAGGACTTTCTCGCCGTATAAAACCAATGATTTCTCAGCGACTGTAAAATATTGATCATTTCTCTGGAATCGTTCAGGAGTAATGTAGACCGAATCCTTGGTATTTTATTACGTGAAACTTCTTCACTCTTACTGAAAAGGACTATACTTCTATTTTTTGTCTGCTGTCTATACAATCCAGTTCCTTGTGCTTGTGTACAATTTTTACTCTTGTCATTTTTTTTCCAGCAAGCAAATCCGTTGAGTACCAGCCTATTGGGGTCAAATCAATCAACTCTTCATGACTTGGAATATCCTTTGCCGCCTTATCTGGCACCAAAATACAACACCGATCCAGCTAGTAATCCTAGACCAGCCATCTCCATGCAGGAGGTTAGTTAAATATTTGCAGACATTTCTTGTGTACAAATGTCATGTCATTGTACTGTACAGGTGTAGGATGCCATGAAATGGCTTTCTTATTTACAAATGCTTGTTGTTGCTGTGCTGGTGCTGGAAAAATTAAGTTCTTATGCAGTATGTTCTACCAGTCAATATAAATTATTAAATTAACTAGGAAATTTATAGAAGCAACATCCACTTCCAATTGTAAATGCTTAGTAGGAATACAAATCTGTTTAGATTAAAAGGAAAAATAATGCCCAGTTTACATTCTTGTGAACTTGTCTAGTTAATTTTCTTATATTAGAATCAGTTTGGTCATGCAAGTATTGTGGTCCAGTTTTTTTTATATATATATTGCCCATATTGCTCAGTGTTAGTATTATATAATGTAGCATTTGCTAAATCTCTATTTTGTGAACATGTTTTCCAGACTCTGAAAACAGGAGTTTTCCCCAATGCCCAGTCTACGCAAAATCTTCCAAGCTCGAGCATTCCTACAGGGCCTCCTCCTCCTCAGCAAATAGCTGCTCCTGCTCACCCTTACTCTCAGCACACAGTGCCCCTGCCTCCGTTTACAAATATGATTGGCTATCCTTATTTGCCTCAAAACTATGCTACTTACCTGCCATCCATCTTCCAACAAGCTTACTCGAGTAATGGACCATTCCATCAATCTGCTGCGGCCGCTGTGCCTGGATCAGGTATGAAGTACTCGATGCAAGAGTACAAGAACACTCTGTCTGCTGCAGGCTTACAGCAACAACCTTCTTCAGTCATCTCTGGTTATGGAGGCTTTGGAAGCTCAAGTAATCTTCCTGGAAATTTCACCCTTAATCAGAACACGGGTTCTGCATCATCAACTCTTGGTTTTGACGATGCTTTGAGCAGACAGTATAAAGATGCCAGTCAATACATGTCTCTTCAGCAGGTAATTGACTCAGGCTGCCTCACCTAAGCTTGGAAATTTGTGTTATCTGATCATCATCTGTACCGAGTCATGTTTATTTCATTTAGAGGAGTTGATTTTTTTTCTTTCTTTCAGGGTGACAACTCTGCCATGTGGCTTCATGGCTCTGGTTCAAGAACAGCAGCAGCGCTTCCGCCTAGCCACTTCTATGGCTACAACCAGGGACAGAGTCAACAGGGTGGCTTTCGCCAAGCGCAGCAGCCGCAGCCCTCTCAATTCGGAGGTCATGGGTACCCAACTTACTACAGTTCTCAGGGTGGTCTTGCGCAGGAGCAGCACACCCAGAACTTGGCTGAGGGCAGCCTGAATGGCTTCCAGACAGCACAGTCGCAGCCATCTCACCCGGCCTGGCAGCACCAGCATACCTTCTGAGCCCTTTAGTGGCTTTTTCACTGTTGCGAGACAAGTTCCGCGTGCATGTATCCTAACTCGATGCAGAGTAAGCAGCTCGGACTAGCTGAGCTTGTGCTCGAGTGCTGCGAGGGTGCAGGCACAACATGTGGAGAGCGTGGTTTAACATGTTGCGTGTGTTGTCAGATTGATGCATTGTGATTTTCTTTCCATAGCGAGTTATATGTGCGGAGGCGCAGTGCTGTATAACTGAGACTTAGTCACCTAACAAGTAGTCGCTTCTGAGTTCCATGTGTCTTCTTGGTAAGCTGATGCTGCTTCGTTTCTGATTGCTGACGGCATTTTTGTCAGATGGTCTCTATGTGCATTGTGCCATCAAGACATCCTAGTTAGAAAACACGTTTCGTTGCAAGCTGTTAAAAGCTAAAGAAATGGCATCCCATACTTTTGTTGACCCGGTATCGTTAGCAAGCTCCTGATCCCTATTTCATGATTTGCTTCTTTGCTTCACGTTAGACGTTTGGTTGTCCCATGGGTGCCATTATATTTCAAATTCGTACTAGAACTAACCCACTGTTTGTAGATCCTACACAAGGTACTCAGGGGCGCTTGATTACTTACCAAAGCCGGGGATTCTAGGGCTTTATATCTCCATACAACAGGACGTTTAATTAAGCTTCCGGCATTTTACACATTTATTTATGGTCCCGAGCGAGAATTCTGTGACCTCTTTGAATGAGGTGTAGCCATGCGAGGTCCACATCTACCGTGTCATTTCGATCCGCACGTCGAAGCCCGGCGCTGTCGACCAGGAGTGGGATGAGACTGCCGTGGTGCAGCCAAGCTAGTAGCGGTCGTCGGCTGAGAGGAGCGGCGGTGGAAACGCGACGGGTCGGCCTGGTCCCTGTTCTAGTACATCTACTCCGTGTCCTGAGCGCTTGAGAAGTTAGAAGCGCTGGCAGCATCGTTCGTGCTCCACCTCGCCGGCTCTTGTCGCCTTGGTTCCTGTTCTCTTACCGCGAGGGAGACAGGGGCGGCGCCACAGATCTGAGCGAGCTCGTGGGCTGGATTCACGCTCAGGATGCGCGCGTTCGGTGAGCACTCCCTACCAATCGACGATCACCACCCGTCAAAATTTTCCTCTTTTTATTTCTCCCTCTGCAGACAATTTCAGATTCTGAAAATTTGGGTAGTTCTTATCCATGGCACTCCCTACCGTTCATATTTGTTTCGTGATTTTTGAGAATGTGTGTTACCGTCAAACTAAAATCTTTTGGTGGACGGGGAGCGACCACCCCCTCGACAACTTGTCTTTTTCGTTGCTCCATCTATACACGATATCGAGATCTGAAATTTCGTGTGATTATGTTCCTACCAAGTCCCCGTCTCCATGTTTTTTCTTCCTGATTTTTAACACTTCCGTTCCGCCCTGAAATCGGGATTTTCTGAAGTTCGTGGGCGCAGTCCACTTTTGCCGGGGAGCTGAAGTGCTGAACTGCAAGTCCACCCAACCCCCGGCGTGTGATCATGGCAGAGCAGAGCTGGCTTACCTGCATCGATCACCGGCCATCTCTCCGGAGGTCTTGTACTGGCATTGTACGCGCGACGCACCTCCTAGAGCTCGTCGCGTGAGGGCACCTCGAGTGAGCAGAACGCGTGCAGGAACGGCGCCTTAACCAGAACGATCGAGGCCCAGCCCCGGACGGATCAACTGCTCAGACGACGACGCGGTAACTCCCCTTCACCACCACCTCGAACTATATCTGCACCGCCGCGCCGGACAGTGCCAAGTGGTGTTCTGCTTCTGCACGCTCCAGCTCCACCGCTCCGCGCGCCACTGCCTTTAGCTGGCGCGCAGATCCCGTCCCGGCAAGGACACTACGCGCCGAAAGCCTTCGTCGATTCATACGCAGCCACGGCTGTGCCCAATCCCAGGACGCTACAGCCACGTATCTGGACTGGAACATGCATGTGTTCGTTCTCTCTCTAATCTGGCCGGCTGTTCAGTTGGTCTTAATTATTTGCGAGCGCGAGGCAATTACACAAACTAGTGCTCGGATCGATTACTTGCCGTGCAGAATCTTCCAATCCCCTCTTGTTTTAGAACTATAGATGCCGACCACTTAACTGTTCTTCCGTGCTAGTACTACTATTATTCTACTCTCGCATGGAAGCACGACTGAACTGTTACCTTCTTGACAAGTTATCGGATCGGCGTCCGCTCCATGAGCTTGCTGCGTCGTCAATGTCCGTAATCCACGCACGAACGTTCCTTAGCGTAGCAAGTCGTGCTGATGTGTGGTACATGTACTTCCTGCATACGTACACATCCAGGGATGCGTATGGAGTATCTGACAACCGGAAGGAGATTCAGGTTGTGTGCAATCTTCAATCGTTTGTGACAGTGAGAGCAGTGAGATGTTGAGAGGCATCAGCTTCTTTAACCTGCCCATACGCAAAGTATCCCAAGAAGAATACAGTGCTGCCTATAGCTTGCAAGAGCAAGACGGTGAGCTAACAGAGGAAATGTGTTACTGATTCACGAACTGCATCTTTTGCGCCTACTTCACCAATAGATCGCCACCTTCGTCTTGTGCGGAGTACTAGTCGGCACAGCTGAAAGCCTGAAAACGACGCGCCTTTTGACCCCCTCCTCTCAAGCATCATCTCAAGGGGTAAAGCCTAGAGAACGGCACTGCATTTGTGAATTGTGATATAACCAAAAGTAACAAGTCACAGTCACTCCTATAGCTGTAACTCACTAGTCTACCTTTCGATTCCCACTTCCTACGGCGCGCGATGGCATGACTAAACGGAACGAACGGCAGTTGCAGAAACGGTATCAGTAATGTCCGGCAAAAAGAAAATAGGAAGTGGACTTTGGAAAATAAGTCCAAAGAGGAGAATTGAGGTGGGCTCCAAAATCTCGCAACAACAACCTGTGGAAATTTCTTTTCAAAAAACAACCTGTGGAAATTAAGAGAGAATTATGGAAGAAGTGGTAGAAACATGTAATAGAGCTCTGAGAGCAGGCATGTCTCTGCATTTGCAACTATTGGTACAGATTATTATAGAAAAGGTGTATAAACCACATGAATGAATACTGAAGAAGCCGCTACAGGTTGACTTCATGGGCCTTTTTCTTATCCAACTGCCAGAGATTCCTTCAAAACTCTTTGTAGTACTCGTTAATCTAATGGCGTGCATTAAGATATTGTCATAGGCATCACTCGCAGTTTAAATTATTTGGTGACGGCATGCCATGATTTGTCCACCTTATCTGCTTAAACTGGTACCATCCGGGGCAATAATAATCTAGCTCTGTTCCTTCTCAAAATATCAATTCATCGATGCTTGCTTTGTCTTTTTGGCCTTGTCCAGTTCACACCGCGACGGGCCATCAGATGCGAATGACGGCGACTTTGCATTCTAGGCGTACACGCGAGGGGTGCGCGGAGCAGAGAAGCCCGCGCCGAGCAGCAACGTGTCGCTTTGGCCACACGCTATCCTTACCGTTCGAGCATTTCAGCAGTCTTTTACTGACCTTAGGGACCTACTAGGAAGGCACCCCACATGTCAGTTAAGTGGTGCATGAGCTCGGTACAGTACAAAAAGTGCACCTGCCCGTAGGTAACCACCATGTGTCGCACAAAGAGCTTCCACGAGGTGTCCATGCAGGTAACCTACGTGTTTCGTTCCAAATTTCCAATGAGTCCAAAGCTCTCATCCATGTCTTATTCCCGTTAGGAGTAGAAATACTCTAAGCACATATATGCAGCAGTTTTGTAATCTGTATGCATATCTTATTCCTCCGAACGTTAGCAGTGTGCGGTGAATTTGTAAATTTTAAGATATATCGAAACATGTCTGGCTCGTAGTAGAGATGTTCGTAAAAATTAGTGTGTGTGGGTGAGTAGTATGTTTAATAAAATTTATATCTAACATATTTGAAATGAAACATTTTTGAGTGATCGACAGGAGAGTGTCCCACCTAAATTTTCATCAAAACAGGTCATCAACAGACCGAGTGTTTTGTTTTCCATGAACCAACAATAAAAACTATATATTGATAGAGGGATGAACACCATGCATCAACAACTGTGGCCTTGACGCCGGTTAGATACATGTGTTTAGAAACATTTGGAATCGTTAACATAGAGGCATGCACTAGATGCATGTTTTGGCCAATAATGCAATATTTAAAATATCCAATCGAACTCAATGGTTGACAAAAGTGTGGTTATTCTTTGACCGAATATGATGTTTTTACAAAATCTTCGTTGCTTCAAGGCAAAGTAACCAGCAGCGAGTCTCTTTCAAGCTCTGAAACTCGAGCAAGCCCCACCAGATCAATTTGTAATCTCCACGCACCAGTATCCGCCGCTTCGCCGTGTAACGTTAGCAATTTCCGCCCGCGCACCCGGTGCCCCTATCCTAATCGAACGGCCTCTGCGATCCAGCCACTAATCCGACGGCCAGGAGGGTGCGTGGCTCCTCCCCCGCTGCGTTATATACAGAGCTCACACCGCCTCGCTCCGTAGTGTTGCACACGTCAGTTGCTCCTCTCCTGCTTCCCCCGATTTCTGGTGAGTTCTCGTGGACTGGACTTGACTCTCTCGAATTAGCGGCTGGATTGGTGCTTTTGATGTGGGGTTTCGTGTAGGTCTGTTTGTTTCCGCTAGTTTGTGGATGCAATCCACCTTCGACGATTTACTTTTGCGGTTTCTAAGCATATTTCAACGGTTTTTCTTCTTCTGAAAAAGCCAGTTCGTCTCTTAGTGTCGATTTCCCGTTTAGTTCGTCGTGTTCTAGCAACCGCGCTCTAATTTTGAGTGATTTTTTTTGACTTTTTGTTAAGAAGTCTCTTTTCATGGGCTTAACCCTCGGTTAGATTTTAGCCGGATATTTATATTTTAGCTATTGCGGCTTAATTCTTCCCAAATCGGCTGTTACTTTCTAGAAATTTTTGAAGTTTGCATTGCAGTTGTGTCCGTTTCTAAGACGTGTTGTAGCCAAATCAATCGCAGCATTATCAGTTAGGAACTCTCCTGCTTTCCCCACCAGGATTTGTCCGATCTAACTACCCTTCAAAATTCCTCACGCCCAAGGTTTTAATCCTTTTTTGCTGTGTCGTTTTCCCTTCGATTCACTGCAGATCGCAACCATGGGAACCCGCAGGGTCGCTTTGGTGATCCTCGCAGCTGTGCTGCTCCAGACTCTCCTCCCCGCTTCGTCGGCGGAGGATTTGGTGCGGATCGCGCTGAAGAAGCGCCCGATCGACCAGAACAGCCGCGTCGCCACTCGCCTCTCTGGCGAGGAGGGGCAGCGCAGGCAGGGCCTCCGCGGCGCCAACTCCCTTGGCTCCGGCGGTGAGGGTGACATCATCGCGCTCAAGAACTACATGAACGCGCAGTACTTCGGGGAGATCGGCGTCGGCACACCGGCACAGAAGTTCACCGTCATCTTTGACACCGGCAGCTCCAACCTCTGGGTGCCGTCCGCCAAGTGCTACTTCTCGGTGCGCCCTTGTTACTTGCCTCGGTGAGGTTTTTCCGTAAGGGTTTGGTCGTATCTGGTGCTAAGGTTGGAGTGTGCTTTTGTGTTGGTATGTTGCAGATTGCTTGCTACTTCCACTCACGCTACAAGGCAGGGCAGTCGAGCACCTACAAGAAGAACGGTTTGTCTCTTATAATAACCTTTCTGGCGTTTCTTTTCCTTGTGTACTCATCGATGGATGAATTTGATACTTGCCTTGCTCTTGTCATCTACTTGGTTCCAACCAATGTTAAAGGTGGAAAGTGTTGTTATCTGCTGGTGATCTTAAATTGAATGTCTGTATTAAAGATGTCTGAGCTAGGGCCATCCCATCATACGCAGATAAACGCAAAATCATACATTGAATGCTATTTTTTCTTTATTGTGAACATAATTTCGTTTTCTAGGCCACTTATAATATTAAGGTGTCGCATGTATTTTTTCCACTAAACACAAACTTCAAAACTCAAATTTTGCTTTGTTCCAAGCAGTGGTGTGCTGCCTGCCCGTTGTTCCAAGATATATGATGAACAAAAAAATGATCCTCTATTGTTAGAAAAACATCAAATTGAAGCCAATAGTTGCTTGGTAGGTCGTAGGCGCAACATCCCTGAAAAGGATGCCAAAAATAGCTGATGTTGACATAGTGCTACCCTTACATAGATGTAGCGCTGTGCAGCCAGGATTTAGGAATGATAATGACATTTCACTGTAGCTGCATGTTGATCATTGTGATTATGACTTCATATTCAATGCACACCCTAGAGTTTGACATAGTGATGACTGGTTTTCATTGACTTGAATAATCTACAGCTCTGTTTTGAGTCTTTTTCTCCTTGTTTTCCAAAACGGAATTAAACTCCGTTTAAACAGTGTCTAGCGGTGACCATCGTCTATGCCTAAACGGCCATTTAGCCCGTTTAAACGTCCGTTTAAACAGATTAAACGCTAAACGGTGGTCGAACGACTGTCTACCGTTTACCGTCTAGGAAATCATTGTTTTTTTCTTTACACTAGTTGTTTGCTTCCGGACAGTGACATGTTCTTTTGTTTCATCTCACCAGGAAAACCTGCTGAGATCCATTATGGCACTGGTGCAATTTCTGGATATTTTAGTGAGGACAGTGTTACAGTAGGTGATCTGGTTGTGAAAGATCAGGTTAGTGCTTATGTATATTCTAGATCCATGTATTTGTTATCTCCGGTGACATTAATCTCACTTGGAAAGATTTGTTGGTGGTTGGTTATATTAGGAGTTTATTGAAGCCACAAAGGAGCCAAGCCTCACTTTCATGGTTGCGAAGTTTGATGGTATTCTTGGGCTAGGATTTCAGGAAATATCTGTTGGGAACGCCAAACCTGTGTGGTAAGCTAGTTGGTCTGCATATATTGGTTGTAGTTCACTTATGTAGTTTGATTGCAGTAGAAGCAATTATCATTTCTTTGTGTATTATAGCTTTCACTGCTGCTAAGATTCTTTCAGTAACAAAAACATTGAGGTTGAGTAGTAGTTCATAATGTGTAGAGGTGGAGTAGTAAAAATCTGGCTTAGTGCTGTGCAACATAAAAGGTCCCTGTCCTGTCAATAGGAGTTATTGTTCACACGTTTCTTGTGTTACTACATATTGGGTATAATTATGCTCATGTGCTCGCGTGTTACGTCTTGGTTTATTTGTTCTTTAGGATTTCTGACTGTGTTATGGTTATGATCTACTTAAGTTTCATGCTTTCAGTCCTTAATGACCTAAACGTATTACAGGTACAACATGATAGAGCAAGGTCTCATCAAAGACTCTGTTTTCTCTTTCTGGTTCAACCGTCATGCTGATGAAGGGGAAGGTGGTGAAATTGTGTTTGGTGGAATGGATCCTAGCCACTACAAGGGTAACCATACATATGTCCCAGTTACCCAGAAGGGATATTGGCAGGTTAGTCTTTTTTCTTGTACTCTCCAGCAATTGTCCTTGATATCTGGCTTAAATGTACGTATCTTACTTGCTGCAGTTTGACATGGGTGATGTTCTGGTTGATGGGAAGTCCACAGGTATTTCAATATTCCTTCTTACAGTTCATTCTAATTGCGTATGAATTAGAAAGATACTAAACACTCCCTCTGTGTCATCGTCAGGTTTTTGTGCTGGTGGTTGTGCAGCTATTGCAGATTCTGGAACTTCTTTGCTTGCTGGCCCTACAGTATGTCCGAGCTTTATTATTTTCGTCTGCAAATAAATGATAGGATTCACATTTCGCAGTTGAAGCTGCTGCTTGTTTATGATCTTTGCTTAATAAGTTAGTATGTAACCTTTTCTTCGTCCACGGTAACTTTGGAGCAAGTATCCTATTTTCTAATAACATTTAACGAACTGATGATGATTGCTGAATTGTAAGTGTGGTCAATGTTACATATAGTGTGATCCAACTAGAGGAACCAACAATACAGCGCTGCACCATGCCTTTGTTAACAAATTTTGAATCATCCTATGAATAGAAAAGTCACTTTGCCCACTTATGTTTGAACATTGTCACACTTTGTTCAGTTAACATTCTACCGTGTGGTGTTAACAAGTTAATGTGATAAATGCAGGCCATAATTACTGAAATCAATGAAAAGATCGGTGCTACTGGGGTAATCAGCCAGGAGTGCAAGACAGTTGTGTCTCAATATGGACAACAAATTCTAGATCTGTTGCTAGCCGAGGTTTGCACTTGCCCATATTGCAGTACCTCTCATTTTGGCTAGTTGCTTTAACCGATTGCAGTTCGAGTTCAAGGTCATATAACTAATCTTTCTCTGGGATTATGTTGCAGACACAGCCAGGAAAGATCTGCTCTCAGATTGGTCTGTGTACTTTTGATGGGACTCATGGTGTCAGGTGAGAACTGTTATTCCCTGTTAAGTGCAGAAATCTGTAGAGAGTATATATGGACAACACCCTGTGATGGTGTCTTGTCATTGGTTATTGCTACTTTGAAAAAGTTTGTTATGTTGGAGCAAATTGTTGGGTGTGCCTTTGAGGCCTTCTGTACCTATTTTGCTATTGCTGTCACTCATTTTCTGCCATTTCAATTTGTTATGTGAACAAAGCCCTGGAATTCGGAGCGTGGTTGACGATGAAGCCGGGGAGTCGAATGGTCTCCACACAGATCCGATGTGCGGTGCCTGTGAGATGGCTGTTGTATGGATGCAGAACCAACTCAAACAGAACAAGACCCAGGACCTGATATTGAACTACATTAATCAGGTGAGCTTATTTGGGGGCAAGCCTTTCTTTGTACTGCATGAATAATCTTAACTGTATCATCATTATATCTATAGAATATTAACTGTATCATTATTGCAGCTATGTGAACGTCTCCCTAGTCCCATGGGAGAATCATCTGTGGACTGCGCCAGTCTTAAATCCATGCCTGACATTTCATTCACCATTGGTGGCAAACATTTTGCTCTGAAACCAGACCAGGTGCGGAGAAAATCACACTATTTTTATTTTGTGCATCAATATTAAGCAAGGAAGCTTTGCAAAATTTCTATGCCAATTACTCCCATGTGGTTTCTGAAATGTGTACTTTCTCTTTGGTTATGCAGTATATTCTGAAGGTTGGTGAAGGACCCGCTGCCCAGTGCATCAGTGGGTTCACAGCTATGGATATCCCACCTCCTCGTGGCCCTCTCTGGTAATTTATACATTTTCTAAGATCCTGTTTCCAATCAATTCGAATTGTCCACGATCTAAGTTTTGGTGGGGTTGCAAATTAGTTGATGTTTATGTTTGTTTACAATCGCAGGATCTTGGGCGATGTTTTCATGGGAGCCTACCACACCGTGTTCGACTACGGCAATGAGAGGGTTGGCTTCGCCAAGTCGGCCTAAGCGAGATGGTTAGGAGCCTCATGGTGAGGCGGACGCATGCGCCGGGAGCTTGTTTTAACTTCGCTTTATTTGTCCGGCGATGTGTGTAAATATGCTACGCGTTTGGTGATGCTTTCCAAGAACCGAGAGAACGTTTGTCTGTTTTAACCTGGCAAGAATGTTTCTGTACGTTTTTGCCGCTTCGGTGTTACTGAAATGTTGCCGTGGACTTGTGGTAGCATGGTCCATATCCTTGTGTTATACGGGAACAAACGTTCGCTGACACATTTGCTAATGCTATAATAACATGTTCAACGGAGAGATGATCTCTTCTTGAGTTAAGCATGCAATCTTCAGGCCTTAGTTCCACGTGACACGTGTTTCACTTGCATTATAGGTCGCTGAAACGGGATCCGGAAGTGCGATTAATCCAAACGCCTATGCGTCTGATCTTCATTTCTTCATGTTCAGCTTAAGGTTCTCTTGTGTTGTGACGACTATTACGAGATGGAGGAAGTCATCACCGGGAGTCTGCAGGCTCGCTTGGAAAACCGGCCCCAGATTGGTAGCACAGTGCAAGGCCCAGTCCAGATCTCTGGTCGTTGGTCATGCACATTCCTAGTCACGAACGTCGTCCATAAGAGCAACTTCAGAAAGGATCCTATTCAAGCCTCTACTCTATTATTTAGGGTTTTTGGTTAAAAAATCAACTCCAGCAGGGACCCTACTTGGGCTCTCATTTTGCATGCCCCCTCAAATTCCACCTCCAAGCCCTCATTCCTAAGGTCCTCCAATCCTCCCTCTCATTTGTAGGTCCCACCGTTTTTTCTTTCACAAAATAGGGGCTTGAATCACTTATTACTGGAATTGAAGTTAAATTTTGAGCCCTTATTTTTGCATGTTGACTTGGAAAATGAAAATAGAAACTTAATTTTAAGGTCCGTTGCTGGAGTTGCTCTAACAGTCAGACGAGACGAGATCTCTTCCTGTAGTTATTTTTCGGATCAGCAGCTGACCCCGACCGATGGATGCTAGGTCGCCGCGCGCCGCTGACCATTTCCCTTTTTCCTGTTCACGCGACACGCGACTGCCCGTCGCTACGTACGTGCCAGCCATGCCCGGTTCGCGCGGGCGCTGCAGCTTCCGAGTCCATGGACGACTCATCACTCATCCGCATGCATGAGCTCTCGTCTGGTGCTGCTGACTTGCGTCGTCCTCCCCTCGCTGCATCTGCATGCTGGTCAATGGTCACCAACACTGCCTATAAAGATGGACTCAGATCGGCACGCCGCGGCCCGCCACGTGTGCGCCCCCCGCGCCTACATATACGCCCCCTGCCCTCCCCTCCCCACCCGGTCTTCGATCCCCAGCTCGCCATTGACGGTTTGTTTGACACCCACACACCATCACCTGTCTATCCTACCAGTCGTCTCGTCGTCTCGCGCGTACGTTATCGATGGAGTCGTCGTCGTCGTACGTGGCCGCCGCCGCAGGCCTCAAGCGCAAGAACGCCAGTGGCGGCGGCGCCGAGCCGGAGGAGCGGTCGCCGTCGCCGCCCGCGCGTTCCCGCCGGTGGTGCTGGGCTACGACGCCGCCGGCGCCGGCGCCGACGAGCGGCGGGTCGTGGACGAGATGGACTTCTTCAAGACGGAGAAGAGGGAGCGGAAGGAGGCCGCGGCGGCGGCCGACCAGGCCAGCGCCGCCGGTGGCGGCTCGCCGGACGATCTCAGGATCATGAAGGACGACCTCACCATCAACGTCCGTCTCGGTGACCCTCGTTATTCAAATCTCGATGACTTTTTTCCCCGATCCCTTCCTCCTCGTGTTCTGGATCGGCGCTGATTTCCTTGACCCGGCCTCGCGCGCGCATGTGCGATTCGATCGGGGGGCTTGCTTGCTTGCTTGCAGGTGGGGCTGCACGTCGGCAGGAGGAAGAGCGGCAGCGAGGACTCCTTCGTTGACGACGGCACGTCCTCCGACGAGGAACACCGCAGGGGAACCAAAGCTGAGGTGTGTGTGTAAATCTCTCGCATGTGCTCGATTATTGCGATTGTTCTTGGAAACTTGAAAATTTCAGATGTGCCTATTCTGTATGTATAGCTTAGTCAAACCTGTCCACGTGGCTACGTTGGCCACACAGCGAAAATTAGGGTCGGTCCGGTTTTGGGTCTGATCATTTTCTTCTTCTTACTATGTATGTGTGGTCAGCTGGCGTTGACCAAGGCCAAGCTTGAGCGCATGAACGAAGAGAACCAGCAGCTCAGGACCTTGCTCAACGACATGGGCGTCCGGTGCCAGTCCCTCCAAACTCACCTCGCCACGCTGATGCAGCAACGGAACCTGAGAGGAGGAGGAGTCGGCGCCCCGAGCCTCGAGGTAAATCGATCACGAACAGAAATGCCGCAGAAAATGGGGGAAAACACTGAGAGGGAAAAAAAAAACATTGGTCGTTAGCTAACTGCGACGATGCTGGTTCAATTCAACAGCTTAACGTTGACCCGGAGAGGAAGGACCAGCAGGAGAGGAGCCAGCTGCTTCCCAGGCAGTTCATGAGCCTCGGCACGGCGCCCGACGAGACGTCCCGCTCTGTTATGGCGGTGGGCGTGGACCCGCGTGGCAGCGACTGCTCGCCGTCGTCGAGCAAGCTGGTGGCCGACACGGCCGGGTCGGCGCCGATGGACTACTGCCCGGGCACGGGCAACGGCGGCATGTTGCCGTTGCCGACGTTCGATCACCACCACCGCCGCAGCCCGGAGGAGGCGCAGGGCTGGCTCCCCAACAAGGTGCCCAAGTTCCTCCCCACCAAGGGCCCCGAGCCGGTCGCGGAGGCCGCCACCATGAGGAAGGCCCGTGTCTCCGTCCGAGCTCGGTCCGAGGCGCCCATGGTATGGAACGTTCTGGGATTGACCCTAGTCACTCTTTGTTTCGTTGTTCTTTGAAATCTTTACACGTTCTTCGTGGTGAAATGCAGATCAGTGATGGGTGCCAGTGGAGGAAGTATGGGCAGAAGATGGCCAAGGGCAACCCGTGCCCACGCGCGTACTACCGGTGCACCATGGCCGCCGGCTGCCCGGTCCGCAAGCAGGTATCGTGCATGATCGAGCTAGAAGTTGGCAAAGATCGCTGGAACTTTTGTGCATTTTGATGCATATATATCCGGGAAGAAAGAAGACACGTCGTGAACCGAAGTGTATGGTGCGGTGTTTTGCAGGTCCAGAGGTGCGCCGAGGACCGGACGGTGCTGATCACGACGTACGAGGGGAACCACAACCACCCGCTGCCCCCCGCGGCCATGGCGATGGCGTCGACCACGGCGGCGGCGGCGTCCATGCTGCTGTCGGGCTCGATGCCGAGCGCGGACGGCAGCCTGATGGCCGGGTCCAACTTCCTGGCGCGCGCCGTGCTGCCGTGCTCGTCCAGCGTCGCCACCATCTCGGCGTCGGCGCCGTTCCCAACGGTCACGCTCGACCTGACGCAGACAGCGCCGGCCGCGTCGTCCTCCTCCTCTGCGCAGCCGCCGCGCCCGGAGCCCGCGCAGCTGCAGGCGGCGCTCGCCGAGGCGGCCCGGCCGGTGCAGCTGCCGCAGCTGTTCGGGCAGAAGCTGTACGACCACTCCAAGCTCTCCGCCGTGCACTCCGCGGCGGGCACCAAGGCCACCGACGGCGGCGCGCTGGCCGACACCGTCAGCGCCGCCGCCGCGATCACGTCGGACCCCAACTTCACCGCGGTGCTCGCGGCCGCGATCACGTCGTACATTGGCAGTAGCAGCGGCGGAGGCGGCGCCGGCGCCGGCGGGAGCAGCGGCACCGTGCAGCCGATGGTGAGCGGCGGCGGAGACGATGGCTGTAGTAGAGATGAGAAGAAAGGGGAGCAGATTGAACAGTTGGCATGATCGCCTGTCGACTGCTGTCTCGTTTGCTTGCTTTGAGTTTTTGTTCAGCTCCTAAGTTCCATGCCAATTAGTTTTGGCTTTCGCAGTTCAGTTCTCCTAACTCGTCTCCTAGCTCAAGGAGACCAAGATTTCGCTCTGTCCTTTACTCCTTTCGGTTCATTTTTGAGGAGATAACCGGAGGAGCAATTTTGTTTTAGGTTGATTTTTCTTAGTTTCATATAGATCGATGATCTCTAGTGCTGTTGGCTATCTAGGAGGAAGAATGATCAGCTTACAGTTCGAGTGAGTGAGGTACTCGCCATTTGTGTTTGTTGTTGTTTTCTCCCTTGCTTGGATCCATGTAAATAAAACTTCGTTGACGTGCTTGGGAATTTGTTGGCTTTGTCACTTTTGTTATTTCAGTGCAAGAGGTGCCTCCCTGTTTCTATGGGCATTTAATAATTCTCGTCAATGGAATCAACAATAGATTGCTCCATCCATCTCATTGCCTGTGCTCCGTATAGTCCTCCAGATGCATCACGCACTTCATTTTTCCGTGGAGCAATGCATGATGCTCGTTGACCACGCACTGGCTGCTAGTACTTCCAGATGTTGACTTTGAATGGTAGTTGGCAGCACGAAACGGAAGGCGCGGAGTCAGTTTCCCGCTTACGTTGTCTCGCGCAGTGCCGGGTCACGCCTTTGACATTAGCTGGAGGTACACATCTGTGGCCCGAGTCGTCCGACGCACGGCCAGGCACGTCGTTCCGTGGTCGCTGTTGAATCGGCAGAAGCGCAGATCAATAGCAGCTGATCTCGTCACAGCGTTTGACTTGCTAGATGAGAAAGACAGCTGTAGCTGTGTGCGTACGTATAGCGGCATTCATGTGCAGCAGTTATACGTATCCGTCCATTCCGGGGACAAGGAGCTGTCAAGAAAGAAATGAAGACGACGGAGTCAATGCCTGAAGAATCGCAGGAAATCCAGAGCTGAAGTTGATAGAAGATCTGACTTCTGGTCGAACTGATGAAGTCGAGTATTGCGGCCGCCGGTCCGCCCTGCTTCGTCGTCGGCCATACGGGGGGTGCAACGACCTGACTCGTTGCGCCGCCGCGTCGCGTACGTTGCTCGGCAGCGCAGTCGGGTCGGGATACTGTTCTCAGCTTCCTCCCGCGTCTGCGCCGCGCGAGTACCTTGCCTTCCGCCGTGCAAAACAAACTGGAAAGCTTTATTGTATGGCATTGTTTTTACTGTAATCTCTATCTTCTGTACAGGTTTTCCGATGTGGACGGTCTTCACCATCGTATCGTAGACCATGCAGTGCCATGACAAAGTAGAACTATGCTTCTTTCTATGGAGGAAAATCAATGCCATACAACACCGTAGTACATCACTAGCAACTACTGAGAAGGCCTCACTAACAACTGAACTAATTTGACCTTCAGTTTACTCCCCACTCAGGCTCTCACAGAACCAATGAAAATGGAGGGAAAACGAAGGGAAAAAAGCAAGTCTATCATTCTACTCTTGATGACATCTGAGGCACCCTGATCGTCATAGTGCCCGAATCTCCCCGCCGTATCCATAGCGCTTCAAAAGGCGTTCATCTTGCCGCCAGTTTTCCTTCACTTTGACATCTATCTGTACAAGATATGATGCATATTGCTGTTAGCAACAACTCCATCGCAGTTGCAGAAGGGAGAACACAAGCTCACAACTGCACCCTTTGAAAAAGAGGTGGAAATACAGAAGTCATAACCTCTAGGTAAACCTTCTTTTGTAGGAAATCCTCGATGTCAAGCCTTGATGCGGTTGCCAGCATCTTTATGGCTTTGCCATCCTGCATTTGGCAAGCGTAGTTGGAGACATTTTGTTATTAGAAAACCCAGAATTATAAGGCTTATTTCATATTGCATTCGATCATAGGAACCCTACTCATCAAATATTTTGGAGGAAATAATCTACACTTAGCTATCTAGGGAATTCTCAGACATTATTTACACGAAATTTCTATTAGCTTTATGCAGCTGAGTGTAACATCAGAAAAGTCATGGAATCGGAATATTCGTGCACGCAGAGATTGATATCCTTAATTGTTTTACCTTTCCAAGAATAATGCTTCTTTGTGATTCCTTCTCAACAAGTATTTCAACTTGAATGAAGTCCTTGGCAGTAGGTCTGCTTTTGTAACTTACAACATTAACCTGAGAAAAAAAAGAAAAAGTTACAACTAAAAAATGCAAGCTAGCAAACTGGAAATTATACTGCGTTCAACTGATGGGAAAAGCAGCAGAAGGTATACCTGGCATGCATATGGAATTTCTTGCCTATACTGAACAAAAATCTTTTCTCTCACTATTTCACCCACAAAAAACCTTTCCGGGTGTTCGCTAGCTATGTCCTGAAACAAGCACAACATGTCAACATGACGAGATAAACTTATCGATGCCTTTTAATCTCAATAAATATGACTGTGGCTAAGCATAAAAGTACTACGGCATTTAATAGTAGTAACAGTGCATCCCAAATAGTACAATATCTAACAAACAACTAAGAAAATTTATTTGACAAAACATGCTCATTGCTCAAGATCACCGAGGATACACCGCTTTAACAGATAATCCATAAGGTAATAAAAAATAATAAAATCTAAAAGAGTGCACAATATGATTCAGCATCATAGTTACGCCAAGTAAGAGAGTCGTTCATATCCTCTACTTTAAAATTTTTCCGCATTGTGGGCTCTAGTAGCCAAGTAGAAAGTAATACTAAATATTATGTGCTAATTCTACCATCAGTGGCTCCAAGTTTATAGTGTCCAGCACACAAAATATCTAGAAAAAAGTATACTATCATGCCTCCTAGAAAGAAAATTGTTACCAGTATCTCCATCCATAAAACGACTTTTTTAATAGTATTTTTTAAGAAGCAGTAAAGGTAATTATTTATAAAAAATATTTGTAATGATAAAAATTAGAACAGGCACACTAGCAATTAGAAGATTTGTGCCCACAGTAACAAGCTCTCTGATTAACCTACAACGATTAAGGAGTTGATTTCTTGTAGACTGAGGCTGAGAAGAAAACCCAAAACAACTAAAATGGATTTAGAAATTCTACTTGATTTTCTCGGTTCATAAAATATGAGCAGAGACTGTAGAAGTTAGAGTTAATTAACAAAGGACTTGTGGAGACGCCTTCCCCATGATGTATGCCATACCTTGGGATAGTAAGAAGGACCCAAAGGGAGCTTTGACACTATCCACTCCTTGATATCATCCACCCCTTGACCAAATTTTGCGCTTATAGGTATAACATCGTCAACATTAGTGAACTTTTGATACCACTGCGCAAAGAATTGTATAGGAATGAATAACATTTAAAGTTAGAAGAACGCCCAAAAGACAGCTTCTCAATTTTGGATAAACTTCCCACCTCAAGTTTCTTCGCGATTTCACCTGGTTTGATGAGATCTTTTTTGTTCAGTACTAGCAGAACAGGAAGTTCGGTATTTTTGTTTCCCACACCTTCTTCCAGCATATCATCAATCTAGTGGCACAAAACTCGCAACATGTAAGGAAGAAGTTAAAAGATAGAAAAAAAATCCATTCATTTCTTTAGTACTGCTGCAATACCTTTTCAGGCATTTTGCAAGCATCCACAACAACAAGCACACAATCTGCACTGCCAATAGCGCTCCTAACATTCTTCATCATCATTGAGTCCAGTTTATGCATCTCCTTTTTAATGACACCAGGAGTGTCATAAAGTATTATCTGCAAACTAAATGATAATTCAGATTAGCAGTGAGAAATAAAAACCCCTCAAACAAAAGCTGGGATTATAAATCAAAGAGTATCTTTAATTTGCATTCAGTTGAAAATTCAGCAAGTACTTTAGAGACAAAACTGATACCTGATATTCTGGTTCAGAACATATACCAAGAATGCGATGCCGTGTAGTTTGAGGTTTGTCTGTAACTATCGAAAGTTTCTGACCAACAATTTGATTTATAAGGGTGCTCTTGCCAACATTTGGCTTCCCCAATACAGCAACATAGCCTGCAAAGGTACGGCATCAGTACATTCAAATCCAAAAATGTATAAATCTCATTTCGTTTTAGAGAAATATTTAAGCGATCTATTTCATTGGCTTTTTCTCAAATACTGACACAATGATTTGCGGCTCCATAGGCAATGGCAGCATTCTGTTACTAAATTACTAATTACATCGGGTGACTACAAACTTACAACCAGGGAGCACATAACCTAAGACCTCCATTTCCTCAAGCCAGTACTAAATTTTGAGAACTTAAGAGGTCAGAAGTCTAACCGCTGCGGTGATTGGGGCACTGAGAGGTGCCTAGCTCCTCCGATTCGTACTCGTCAAGCAGTGCAAGGCTCCGGTCTGGCTTCTCGATAAGCTCCAGGCGCGGCCTCATGCACACCGTCGGTTCGGCATCCTCCTCCTCTTCTTCCTCCACCTCCTCTTCTAACATCTCCTCCTCCTCCATTCCTGAATAGGGCATACTCGCATTGAACGCAACCCCAACACCATGGTCCAGCCTTAAGGCACGTACGCTGCTTCGACGCAGCACGCACGGGGAAAGAAAAGCCAGAGGAGTGGGAGGAGATCGACGGGAGAGACAAGGCGGCGGCGCGACGAGCCGGAGCGCGAGTCCAAGCTCCATCCCCTCGAGAGTGACAGTGGTTAGTGAGGGCGCGTCGTGCTTGCGCGAAGGGGATAAGAGGAGAGCCGAGCCGAGCACACGCGAGAGAGACGACGAAAGTTTTGTTTAGGCCCAATATATCGGCCCAGAGCAGAAAAGGCCCAGCCCACGAGGAACCAGGCCATTTGCAACGTAACCGCCTCGGAGGGCCCGCGACAAAAGGACCGAAGCAGAGAAGTCCCCAAACCGCGAGCCGCCGGAGGCAAACCAACCCCAAAACCCTAGCTCCAACCTCCCGCTGAGAATTCTCCTCCTCCTCGTCGGCGGCTGAAGCAGCGGCGCAGGCGATGGGGAAGGCGAAGGGGAAGCAGCGGCAGGACAAGTTCTACCACCTCGCCAAGGAGCAAGGGTACCGGAGTCGTGCGGCCTTCAAGCTGCTCCAGCTCGACGCGCGCTACCGCTTCCTCCCGACCGCGCGCGCGGTGCTCGACCTCTGCGCCGCGCCGGGAGGGTGGGTGCAGGTGGCCGTCAACCATGCCCCGGTCGGCGCCTTCGTCGTCGGCGTCGACCTGGTGCCCATCCGCCCCATCCGCGGCGCCCACTCGCTCACCGAGGACATCACCACCACCAAGTGCCGCGCCGCGGTGCGGAGGCTGATGGACGCCAACGGCGTCGCCGCCTTCGACGTCGTGCTTCACGACGGGTCCCCCAACGTCGGTGGTGCCTGGGCGCAGGAAGCCACATCGCAGTCGGCCCTTGTCATCGACGCTGTGCGCCTCGCTACCATGTTCCTTGCACCTAAAGGCGCCTTCATCACCAAGGTAAGGAGATGTCCACAGAAGAAGTCTGCTCGTTAATGAGAATGCAAATTATGTCTTCAGTGAAAATATTCGGCAGACAGAACTTCCGTTTACATTTTTCTTTGGTAGTGTGAAGTTTCTTTGTGCGTCATACTCATATTCTGTAATAAAAGCTATAATTAATACGTTTGATCGCTTCTA
Organism: Eragrostis curvula; assembly: GCA_007726485.1. Classification (NCBI taxonomy): domain Eukaryota; kingdom Viridiplantae; phylum Streptophyta; class Magnoliopsida; order Poales; family Poaceae; genus Eragrostis; species Eragrostis curvula. The sequence goes on along the minus strand of CM017445.1, from coordinate 39,155,142 downwards.
AGGGTTCAAATGTACAAACAGTGTAGTTGATCACTTCTAAGGTTTCAAATTTACAAACAGTGTAGTCGTATATGATGATTGATACTTTCGTGGAGAGTTGTCATTTTGTTTGTTTGACTTGTCTCCCCTTGCATACGTCTGCTATGCAACAGCTGCAAATGACACTCCGTGCTGTTCTCATTGTGAAGGACACATACTTAATCAGCCATTCTTTTTCTTAAAACAGGTTTTTAGGTCTCAAGATTACAATGCTATTATGTTCTGCCTTAAACAGGTATGTATTAATAACAGGTGTTATGATAATCTTTTGTTATTTATTTATTTAGTTCATTGAGATATCAAATATCATCTCCACCTGCAGTTGTTTGACAAGGTTGACGTCACTAAACCTACGGCGAGTCGATCGACATCTGCTGAAATATATATAATCTGTCAAAGATATAAAGCTCCTGCAAAGATTCAACCTGAACTTCTTGATATAAAGCACTTGTTCAGTGTTGTTCCAGAACCGAACAAGGTACTTTGAGTTGTGTTTCATTCTCTTCTATTTGCTAGTATCCCTTGATATTAAAATTACTGTATCTCTGCAGACTAGGGATGTACTGGGAAAGCAGAAGAGACACCGTGATGGGTAGGGCTTCCTTCTTACCTTGCTGGAGTTAGCCTGCTTGTTTTCCTGTCACTTCTTGCTACTTGCTAGTATTCCTTGAACATGTTTTGATGCCTGTTGTTACCAACTCTACAATTTTGATGGTCGAATAATCAATTAAGTTTTTCAATTATTGCATGACTACTTAGTGCTTTGCGCATTAAGTATTAGCTAATAATTGATGTTAGCTGATGCTTTCCTGCATAACATGTAGCTTTAAGTTTGTGGATTTTTGGTGGACAATATAAGTCCTTGTATTTTTATGTTGACATCAACAACTCTTATGTAGGTACGAAGAAGGGAATACAACATTGCGGAAAGTTGGTTCAGCTTCAGACTTCATATGGTCTGAGGCCCAGGCACCACTGGAATTTTTGGGTTCTTACAATGTGATTTCATTTGATGATCCTGCATCTCTGCCAATCAAGAGTCATGAGCTTACTACAGATGAGGTAGTGGAGTGAATGGAGTGACTCCCTTGCTATGCAACTTCCTGGCCTATCTGTACTTTTATGGTTGTAGTTGCTGACTACTTGCTGTTATCATTTTGCCAGATAAAAGCTCTCTGTGAAGATTTATTTTTGTTGGATAAAAATGGCTTCAAGCATCTCTTGAAGTGAGTGCCTTCTCTGTCATTTTATCTTTTCCTATGATTTAATAAAATGGTTATGATGACCCAATTACGTCTTTTAATTGAGAACGAGCAAAGGATATCAACTCATATGTTTCTACTATATAAATGAATTGTTAGATGGCGGATTCGCTTGCGGAAAGCACTGTCGTCATCTTCACAAGTCACTCCAAAATCTGATGATGCTGCGAAAACCACAAAGGTAGAGGATGATGACGAGCTTCTTGACAAAATGGAAGAATTATCAAATGTTATTGAGAGAAAGAAAAAGAGTGATAGAAAGCGTGCAGCAAAGCGCCGAGCAAAGGTATTATGATAACATTTAAATCCTTCGCAACATGTATTGTTAATTAAACTTTTGTGCTAATACGCGTCTTCCTATTCCAGGATAAAGCACGCAAGGCAACTGGAATGCAAATTGATGCTACAGGAGATGATTATGGCGATCCCGACTTGTTTTCTATTAGTGCTATCAAGGTATCATGATGCAATGTGGTGCTGATGCTTTTGCCTTTCTTTGAAATATTTATATAGTCCTTTTTAGTTTTTAATATTGAAACTACTTCCTCTCTTTACACTTCACACAATGCTTGTGCTCCTACGGATTATTATTATTGAATGCAAAATTTCTGAATGCAGCAGCCTTCATTTCTGTTGAAATATGCAAAATATTTTGACTCTTAGGATTTTCTAGGCCACCTTGTAGTTATGACTTGTTCTTCAATCGCAGTACATTCACTGTCGTCTAATTCTTTGGTGTTCATGTTCATTTTTCCTTTTAGGGTGGAAAAGAACTTCAAGCTGTCGAATCAGCAGAGCTTGTTGTGGAAGATGACAATGGAGACAGTGATGACGAGGGAATTCAAGCTCATGAAGACACTGATGAGGAAGTGGATTCTGATGAAGAACAACAAAGGTTAGTATTGAAACATCTAGACCAACAAAACACACAATTGGTTGGTCCAATATTCTTATATTTCTCAAGAACTATTGTAATTATGAAAAGTTGTAACATATCATTGTTTACATCAGGTACGATGCCCAACTTGAGGAGTTGCTTGATCAAGCTTATGAGCGCTTTGTAACAAAGAAGGGTGGGGAAGTCAAACAAGAACGTAAGCGTGCAAAGCGAATTGATCCTGATGCTGATGCAGCATTGCTAGAGGTAACACTGACATATTTCATGTGATGTCACAGACACAATGGCAGCTGCTTTACTTCTTATTTTTCTATTTCTTGGTGTCTTATATGTTAGTTCTGTGAACTTTATATTCATAGACCTGAAACCAGATTATTGCTGCAACCAACTTTACCAAAGGTATAACAATATTGTCTTCTAAACTTCTTAGGGAGGCAAAGATGATGGTGATGATGTTGAAATGGATCAAGATTTTGATGAAGATCAAGATGAAGAGACCAATCCTCTTCTGTTATCTCTAGGTGAACAGAAGCCTACTAAAGAACAGATTGTAGAGCAGTGGTACAGTCAGGACGTGTTCACAGAAGCAGGAACAGGCGTTACTGAGCAGAGTGACAGTGAAGATGAAAGAGAAAAGTTGCAGATGAATGCGAAAAGGAAGATGGATACATGTAAGAAGGAAAAGAGGGCTACGTCCCAGCACTTGAAACAAAATGATTTTGAGATTGTACCAGCAGAACCTGTTCAAACTGAAGAGGGGTCATCATCATCCTCAGATGAGTCAGATGATGAAGAGGAGGATCTCGATGATGTTTCAAAGGCTGAAGTACTAGCTTATGCCAAGAAGATGTTGAGGAAGAAGCAGAGGGAGCAGATACTCGATGATGCTTACAATAAGTACATGTTTGATGATGAGGGGTTGCCAACATGGTTTCTTGAGGATGAAAAGAGGCATAGGCAGCCTATGAAGCCTGTTACACGTGAAGAAGTAGCTGCCATGAAGGCTATGTTTAAAGAAATTGATGCTCGTCCAGCCAAAAAAGTTGCAGAGGCCAAGGCTCGGAAGAAGCGAGTTGCCATGAGGAAACTGGATAAGGCACGCCAAAAAGCTGATGCTGTTGCTGACCAGAATGACATAAACGAGCGGTCTAAGCGGAAGATGATTGACCAGATCTACAGGAAGGCAATTCCAAAGAAGCCTCAGAAGGAGTATGTTGTTGCAAAGAAGGGTGTTCAGGTGAGGGCTGGCAAAGGGAAGGTGTTGGTGGACCCTCGGATGAAGAAGGACAAGAGGGCCAGCGGGACTGGGAAGAAAGGGAAGGGTGGCAAAGGCGCCAAGGGAAAGGGGAAAGGCATGAAAGGAAAAGCTGGTAAGAAGGCGAAGTAAGGAATTGGAAAGCCATGGCATGTCTCGAATGGTGTCACTCTGTTCAGCAGCACCGCTGCTGAATTTTTGTTACGGTCCTGCAAAGCTGCCAACTGTTTTTTTTCTAAAGTTTTGTATTATGAGAAAAATGATGCGTCAAAAGTTGTGGCGTGAGTTATAATGTATTGGCAAACAATGAGTTATAATGTATTGGCAAACAATGTGTTTTTGTTACTTCAGCTTAATTGACATCAATTAACATTTTCGCAGCCAACTTATTTTGATAGGGGAGGATTAGGGGATCAATTGTCTTAGGAAAGAAAAAACTGATTTCCCTGCTAATCTACGAGAACCTGAGGTTTGTCGGCACAGATGCTTTGGACTTATAAGCGCCTTTCGGTATCCTTTGGGATCGCGTGCATTTCCTTTTCAAATGGAAAGAAGCGCGCACTTTGAATCCCGGCACTGCGATGAGAGACCACCCTGGATTCCAATTCCGCAACTAGTTAATCAGAGTAGAACCGGATCCAAGATTTGGAATCCCGGTGATGCAGAGACGACCGAAGAATCCTAGCTACTTGATGATAGATAGGATCAAGCAGCTGGCAAGATACCAACTAATGATGGCTCAGATCTTAAGAGAAGAATAAGCAGTAAGCGATGGCTTAAGCCGTCAGAGTTGGCTCATGCTGAAACAGTTTTAATACTCACCTGAAGGATTTATACAAGGCACGAGTTGACCTTACAACTCGCTGGTGGATGTTCTGAAACTTCAACGTCAGAAGAACTGCAAGAACCAAACATCTCTGTAGCCAAAAAGCTATATGACAGGAGATAATGTATTCTGTTTTACACAAGAAATAATGCAGATTTCAATAAAACAATATCCCTTTCACATGAAAATAACATATTATAAGAATCCAGAATATCTAGTTTCACATTTACAGGAAAAGAAGAAATCCCAAAGGTTTCAAGATTTGGGGTACCTTCCTTAAGTAAACATATGACAGTGAACAATAAAACTACGTTTACACAGAGTAATCTGCCCCAACATCCACCTAAAGCTCAAACAACACCCAAAAGAACCCCTCATGAAGGTGTAAGCTCAAACAATATGATTTCTGAAGGTGTAAGCTCAAACAACACCCAAAAATCTTCAGAAACACTTGCGCAAATGAATGAAAGAACCCCTCATTTCACCACCCAGCATCTCCCCGAAAGCCTAGCCTGTATGGTCCAAAATATCAGAGGGAATCCTGCATCTTTAGGACAGCTTTATGCAGATATGATTCCGCGGCGAGATCTCCGGATAGCCATATCAATGCTGAAGAATCAAGGTGGCAACTTGCTCCAATGCATCTGATGGACACAAACGTTCCACAAAGTTCATGTGAAGAAGAAACGGCAGCCTTTGTATAGGTCAAGTGGTGGCAAATCAAATGTTCTTGCCCGGGACAGAATGCGAATTCCCAGGCTCTATGAGCACGGACAATCCAGGAACAAGATTGGGATGTTGTCAATTCCCTTTCCAGGGTCATTGGAGATGGAAATATACATACCCGCATAGATATATTCCTTTGGTCCCTATGGGCGTTAACCGGCTGCTTATCTCCTTTGGAATATGTCCTGTGGATCATAGACCCGGTGGCTGAGATTGTAAAGAAATGCATGGTGTAAAGAATGGAGGTTCATCGCCCACATCCTGCTATTCCTATATTCTCCAATGAATTATGCGTTATAGTACAAATTACTTCCTGAAGTTACATGCATATGCCCTTTTACTCATGTCAGAAAATTTTGATCTTTTCTGAACAAAGCATTGAATCTAGGATTTTTGTTTCCATATGGATCGAGCTGGTCTATCAATGAACAAGGTAAACTATTTGGCTACCAGGTAGAGGCAAGAATCTAGGAACTATGAGGCCTTGAAGCATTCAATCAGAGGTTTGGTTTGCGCACCTTTGCAGATCTGAGGAAGCACGTAGTTCAGTACCCCTCACAGGAACGGCCACACAACCTATTGGCTGATACGCACACTTTACGAGCTGCGCTCAGTCATTGATCTGCATGTCAGACTTGTATTTGGGACACCACAAATAGCCTCCATGCTATGACGACAGCATTCTGCAGGTATGAAATGATAAAGATTTACTGTTTTAGTTTGATCATGAGACAATTACCTCCTTGTCCAAGTACAGTTTCAGAATCATAAGGGTCGCATTACATTATCATGGACCACAGAGAACCGATGCAATTCCCTCTTCCAAAGCCCTAGCAACAGGTTAAACGTATTCTTCAGACCAAAAGGGTCTCAACAAGGGTTGCTTTGGCACATATTCCTATCTTTCACCATGCATGGGACATGCATGCAACCCAATACAAGCCACATTCAGGTGTCCAGAAGGCTAGGCCGTTGGTTCATTTCCTCACTAAGCAGATGGCTGAAAAGTTAAGCACTTTACAGACTATCTACCATGGTGAAGAAATCAAATGACAGCATTAGAAAGACGGAATTGATAAGATGTGTGATCAGTTGGACCTGCCACTTAAGAGGAGCGGCAAACAAGATTGTCAGGTCATTAAGGGCTTAACCAGTTTCTACTTGGAGAGCAAGGCCAGCATGCATCCAAAGCACCATTCGTTTCTATCTTATAGCCTCAGCAATGATGAACGACGAACAGCAGATGGACACTTGATATTATATTTGCTTCAGTAACTTATCTTGATGCTACCCATTCTCTTCTCTGCCTATTAGTAAACCTATTTTTGTCACTTTTACTTCAGACTTCTAGTTCAAGCAAACAAAGGTCAACTGAAGAATTGAAGTTTGATCAGAGCTTGAAGCATAATAGGAATTTATTACTTTTAGCACTGATGGAGATAGTTTCTTCACCTTTTATATCATTTATGCATGACACAAACATGTGTGTGTGTGCTCAAACAGACGATATTGTTATATCATCTCCGGCGTAACATGCTGTTCCTAATTTTATTATGCTTGGGAAGTGAGATTTAATGGCATGCAAAGGCACGCCATGAGTATATATCAATAAAGTGCATAGTGATGAAAAGCTGTTAAAATTCCTGAATAGACTCAGATGATCAATTGCTATGCATCAGAAGTGCATAACAGAAACCATTGGCATTGTCAGTGACTCAGTAGAGTTCTGAAATGGGATGTCCAGACTCCAGAACTCACCAGATCAGCTCCATCCGAGTGAAACACACACAACGGGGCCAGAAGCTACAAGTTTCTTCCTTTCGAAGCAGAATTCCCCACCTTTGTGAGGTTCATACCTGCAGTTTCACCAAAAAGCTTGATGTCTTAGACGTAGCGACAAAACTAATTATGAAGTCCGCCAAACATCACAAAATTAACTTCAACAATGGATGGACTCACAGGTCCTTTGCTCATGGGACCAAAACACAAATAACTCGATTTGATGCCATGTTAAGCATTATGCACCACCAGTTATGCCAAGAAAATCTTAGCACATGGTATTCGACTATTGAATTTCTATTACATGCTCTCCAGGCCCCTTAGCTCCAAAACCAGCCAATCTTATTCTGTCAGCCACCTTGATTCCGGAAACAGGATTCCATATCACTTACAGCTCACACATACAACAGGCAACCCCAGGGCCTATAAATAGAAGCCCTTGTGACAAGAGAAACCAAACCATCAGACCTTCTGAAGAGTAAAACTTTCAGTCTAGACTCCAGATACGGAAGCATTAGCACTCCGGCTAGTATCTTACTGAGAGTACTTAGTTCAAAGATGTCTGGGTCACGGAGCTCCTCCCCCAACTCAATCACGGAATGGAGCAAGCAAGAGAACAAGAAGTTTGAGCAGGCGCTCGCCTACTATGGTGAGGACACACCAAACCGGTGGGATAAGGTGTCTAGTGCCTTGGGAGGCAGCAAGTCTGCGGAGGAGGTGTGGTATCACTATCTTGACCTCGTCGACGACGTGAAGAAGATTCAGTCGAGGCAAGTGCCATTCCCCAAGTACAAGGAACAGGGATTCTGGACCTAATCAGGTATAAGTTCATGACAACTCTGAGCAAAATGAACTACAGATAATATAAGATGACTTTTTACAAGTTTTCGTTACAAGCATGCTAGTTAGCAATAGCAGCAGCTTGCAGCTATGGGCTGGATACTTGAACTCATATGCTCAGTACATATAGGGAACCAATATAGTGTTCTTCAGCTGTTATCATGCATGATTGACCTCATCTATATTCTATTAGCCAAACTGCATACATCCTTTAGCAGTTAGAAAAAGGACTGGGTCTATTCACTTGGTTTTTGTCCTTTAATGCCCTAATATGTGGGAACTAATCCTAGTACAATCAGAAAAATTTCCTACTTCCAATAAAAAAGCTTGCGGCCAACATGCAGTTCTGGTATTACTTTATATGTTTATATTGAAGCTTATATTGCCAAAAGTCGTCTCCCTAGCTTTCTGAGAAAAGCGGATGGGTATCCTTTGGGTGGTTTCATTTCTTTTAATTTTTATTCACTTTTATGGGTAGTCAATTTCCCACAAGCGATGTTTTACAACTGTAGAACAGACACAACATGTTCACAATACAAGGCAGAAGCAGTGTTCAGATTTTAAACTTACAGTGCGTGTATTTACTTTTGTTTTCAGGCTTTGGCTTTGGAAGCTCCAGTAGGAAGAAAACAAACTTCTAAGGATCTAAGCAAAGTAATCCAGCTCTGGTTGGAGAATAAAAGGATGAAAAGGTTCATGTATGTAAATAGTAGTAGGTTATGGAGCAAATTATGATGTAAACTTGTGTATTTATGCTAATAAAAATGTCCCTGGTAGAATTATGTTCCTCCAATATCGGGTTCCATGGGCCACTAAATTTCTATCAATGCACTCAAGGAAGAGAAATCTGTAGATTATGCTCAATAATAACAACGCAAAGAACCTGATGCAAGAATCATGTGCATTTGAGTCCATCAATACTATACTGTTAAAGAATCCTTTATTCACATGGTCGAATCATAGCAGTATTGTTGTAGAACCAAGAACAGCGCTACAGACAGTTTTGATCAAAAAAAATTATTCCAACGGATAATAAAAAACAGTCTCATAGAACGATAAGAGATGTGATCATGTGAAGAGGCAGAGAAACCATAGTACCTGCCACCAAACATTCCTTCGTCTTTTCCACAAACTATGCTCCATGACAGCATACATCTTATACAAGCTTACAAGCTAGGTAAAATTTTGACTCTGAATTTCTAATAAAAGTTCAAGCTACAAGCACTGGAATTTGATTCTGAAACAAACCAATTCCAGTGGCAACTCTCAATGAGAGCATACATACTTTAACAACATTTTGCTAGTCTGGGAAATCATCACATACAGGATTGGACATACCTAGCTACGAGCTCGTGTTGCCCTTCTTCTTCTTAGCGGCGAGGCCCTTGCTCTCCATTAGGCGCCACATGTACCAAGCGCCCACCGACCTGTACGGCTTCCATCGCTCACACAATGCCGCCATCTCCTCCGGCTTGGGCAGCGCCTTCAGCTTGTAGAGCTCCTGCACGCCCTTTCGCACGCCGAGGTCGCCGCACGGCAGCACATCGGGGCGGTGCAGCGAGAAGATCATGAACATGTGGACCGTCCACTCGCCGACACCCTTCACCTTAGTGAGCTCGGCGAGGAGCGCAGCCTCGTCCATCGCGGCGACGGCAGAGTCGGAGAGCTCCCCGGCGGAGAACTTACCTGCGAGGTCGTGCAGGTACGAAGCCTTGCGGCCGGAGACGCCGATGGCGCGGAGTTCGGCGGCTGCAAGCGCGAGGACGGCGGCGGGGGTGACTGCGTTCGCGGCGGCCGCAGCTGCGGCTGCTGCTGCGGAAGGGAGAAGCGCGAGGAAGCGGGCGTAGATGGCGTCCGCGGCGGAGGGCGCGAGCTGCTGGTAGAGGATGGAGCGCGCGAGCGAGTGGAATGCAGGGAGGGAAGGGGAGGAGGCGAAGGTGGGTGCCTTGGTGGAGGAGATGACCGCGGACAGGAGCGGGTCCGCGGCGTGGAGGTGGCGCAAAGCTGCCTCGATCTCGCCAGGGGAGGAAAGTGCGGGCAGCGCCGGAGGCGCCAGCACCGGCGCCGGCGCCGGCGGTGGCACGGCGGTTGCGGTGAGAGGTTTTGCGGGCGGCTTCTTGACAATCTTACGGGAGCGGAAGTAGATCTTGACGCTGTGGTCATCGGTGGGCGCCGGTGGAGACGTGGCGGCCGGAGTTCGGGAGCTCGCCGATCGTCCCATCGGCGTGGAGCAATGACGGAGGGTGCCGTGCCGCCGGCGGTGGTGGTCAACGAAGCAGGCCACGGAAGGTAAGATAAGCAAACGCGAGATGTATTGGGCCTGGCCCGTCTTGGTTTGGATCGGAGAATAGTCGCGATCCAAACATGGGCCGTCAAAACATGGATTTGCGGAGAATGATCACGATCCAAATAGGCTCACTAAAATCAGATCCAACGAAATAGTCGCGACTCAAAATTTCCAGCCCAACTGGGGTCGACACGGAGGCCCAAGATGACATTGCAGGTGAGCAGAACCCCGCATCGTCTCTCGCTTTCACTTCCAGGCGGCGAACCTGGCGGATGGCGGCAAGGTCGTGCAGGATGGGGAACACGCCGATGTCACGAGGCGTGCGTGACCTGCAGCACACCTGTTCTGCAGCACAGGTGAGAGGAGCACCACGAACTAGCTGTCGGTGTGAGCTCGACACCAGCAAGCAGCCGATCATGTGGTCCCGGCGCGACCTCGAACGAAGAATCTCCGTCAAATCCGGGATCAGAAATCTCAACTCCGCCATGAGCTGCACATGTCGCTTGGACCTTGGCCGTGGCAGCATGCAAACAACCCCACATGGTCCCTTTCCATCAAGGAGCCACTGGTTCATTAATCTGTACGATCCACGGGAAGCAATACGGGTACCAGATGCAGATCACATAGGAAAATGTTCATCCTCTCCCATATGAGTGTGACGTGGCCGGGAGAAGCTTTGCCAGCGATCATGGGTTGGCACCAACATGCATGCATGCATGCTTGGCCTCTATCTATATTCTTGCAAATCAGAATCATAAGTTTGTACGTAGTGTAATTGTGCAAGCAGCGACGGCCGTATCTATCGGTCAAAGGTCACCGCTTTTGTAAGCAAAGATCTTATGGTTTCTTTCGGGCCAAAAAAAAACATTTGCAACATACATTTTCTTCTTCTTCTTCTTCTTTTGAAAATACACAAGCTACCTCGAAGAAGAAATGAAAACCGAGAGGACACTCGGTTCCCTTGGGAGAAAAACCCGGCGAGACACCACGAGTTCACTCCTAACTCCTAAGAATCAAAATCGAACAGGCTGCGTGCACAACATCAGCGTTAGCTATCTGAACTGCCGCTCGGTTCTCAACAGAAGTTTTTTGCCTATAAATTTTGAAATCGGCGAATGCGATGTTATAGGTGAAAATCGCGGCATAAAAATGTGAACCTTAAGGTTTTTTATTTGCACTAGACTTGGGTTTTGAGGTCAGTAGTTTTTCCTTTTCCTTTCATTAATAGGGGAGTATGGATGTTTTGCTTTTCATTATGTCATCATTGTATTCGCTTGATACATAGATTGAGATATTAATATATTTTTTACTCGCAAAAAATATTTTTTCCTTAACAGGAAAGCTTGGAATCCAGAAATTATAATGCTATTATCAAGCAGCTTTCCTGATTTGGTTATGGCTTTGAAACGGCATAAATGATAAGACCTTAGTTAAACTACGTTTCTTGTTCCTTCTATAATCTCACATGTGATTTTTTGGAAATACCTTTCTAATTGTTTATCTTTATTTTGGAAATATTTAGAAGAAATAAGAGCCTTTAGATCACGATCAGACGGGATGAAATTGCATATTTACACCATTGCATTCAATTTCCATTTACACTGAAAGTTTTCCCTACAGCTTGTAATATAAGACCATTTCACGCCGACACATCATTAGCCGGCATTACAGCAGGAAGAACAAGATTACGACTCAATATTTTGCAAGAACAAGATCACTAGACGTGTAGCTGACGGCTGACGAGTGTTGAGCGGTTTCGGACAAAAGAAAATTGTTTGGGGAAGTGGCTTCGTCCGCCCAGCTCATGCTCAGTTGCTCACCAAACCTCATCCGTGTGACTGACAAGTGGGCCCCGTTCCCATGCTCCAGACAAGACAATCACTTCCCACACTCCTCCCCATTTCAACGGAAGGACGGTTCCTCCTCGCATCGTGTCCTCTGCTCTTCTTCCTTCTCTGTCAGGAAAGGAAGAAAAATCAAACCTTGCGGCGAAGTGGTGATCGATAGAGATTCCGGCGAGCGGTGCCATGAATAGTGGAAGCAACAGGGGGGCGGCCGGAGGGGGCGACGAGAGCGGCAGCGACCATGGATGGCGGGTTGCGGAAGCCGCTGCTGGCGATGAACACCGGGAGCTGGTACCGGATGAGCTCGCGGCAGTCCAGCGTCGCCCCCGGGGCGTCCTCCATGGCCGTCCTGCGCGAGTCCCACGTCTCCGCCTTCCTCTGCACGCTCATCGTCGCGCTCGGCCCCATCCAATTCGGCTTCACCAGCGGCTTCTCCTCCCCCACGCAGGACGCCATGATTGCAGACCTCAAACTCTCCATCTCAGAGGTAATTTGTCGAACTGCAGCCCCTATGCTTCATCTTGAGTTCTCCGTTTCTTCTTCGGCTGAAACATGCTTCCGCGAGCTGCAGTTCTCAGTGTTCGGCTCGCTGTCCAACGTCGGCGCCATGGTCGGAGCGATCGCCAGCGGGCAGATGGCCGAGTACATTGGCCGCAAAGGGGTGAGAAATTTTTATCACTTTCTTCTTTGGCAGTTAGTAGATGTTCTTTCGGTGGATAATTAGTTCGTTGCTTGTTACCTGACAATGAAGAAGGGTCAACATCACCTTTGCTTTTGAGATATTTACTTTCAGAAGCATTGCGTGTTGATATTTGCTTATGCATTTTATGTAACAACTGAAAAAGTTCAACATTTTCAGTGATATATATTAAATAAAAATCATAGCAGAAATTAGCTGGAATTTTTTTCTTCGAAATATAAGTACATTTGAGTTTGAAAATTGAATGTTGCTTATTTTCTCTCCACTGTTGCATGTGGGCTGAGAAATTTCTGGCACACTGCAAAATTCGCCCTTGACCTTATTTCCTACTTTCATGAGTTCGTTAGTTATCTTTCTAATTTTATAGCCTTGACAGAAAATGTGTGAGTGATGTTGTGTATTAAAGTTCAGCCTTTTGTTCTATGTATGGCAGAATTTTAAATATACTACTTAGTAACTGCCTGAGAACTGTACTATTTCTCTCTTACTGGCGTGCTAACTGTTTGCAGTCATTGATGATAGCTGCAATACCGAACATCATTGGCTGGCTTGCAATCTCCTTTGCAAAAGTACGAAGTTACATGTTTCCTGAGTTAATTTTCATCCATTTCTGTTTCTGGAAACTTAAGACTGATCTCTGTATTATGTCTGTTTTAAAGGACTCCTCATTTCTGTATATGGGACGATTGCTTGAAGGATTTGGTGTCGGTGTCATATCCTATACGGTTCGTATGAAAAGATTTCATGCCTGTCTATTTTGAGCATAGGATATTGTGCTTTGACAGTTTGAGTACCTGCGTTGTTTTAAGCTGTCTAGAAATGAGAGAAATAAAATATCGGACGAGATTTCAGTATTTGGAAACAAAGTGCCCCCCCCCCCCCCCCAATCTGAAGTTTATTTGTAGCCCTAAGACCTTGGAGGCTTGGACTAGCTATCTAGACTAACACTTGATCTTAATTGTATTATACCAGGTACCAGTATACATAGCAGAGATATCTCCTCAAAACATGAGAGGAGCTCTTGGTTCTGTGAACCAGGTGTGTTTCTTCACTAACATCTTATCTTTGTTAGACAAATACTTTGATTATTTATGTTCAACTCATTGTGCAATTGTCCATCCTACAGTTATCTGTAACCCTTGGTATCTTGGTGGCCTATTTTCTCGGCATGTTTGTCCCTTGGAGGCTTCTTGCAGTGATAGGTAATGTGGCTAAAAGCTCATATATTGCTTCTTCTTCCCTTTTTTTTGGTTGCTTTTGGTTTACAGTTGACCTCTCAAATTTCAATTCGAAAGATTAGTAACTTCGAATGCTTTCCAACGGCCTATAATCCTAACAGTACAAGAGGAAAATATTTCTCATTGATCATGTATGAAAAGTGAGGGCTGTATATGTGCATAGACTCAAAATAATTTCTTAACGTAATGTGTGTGATGCCATGCTTGTAGGAGCCTTGCCCTGCACGGTGTTGATACCTGGCCTATTCTTCATTCCAGAATCTCCAAGATGGCTGGTACATGCACAAGTTGGATTTGGAAAAAAAAATTAAAAAATACTAGTTTATCAAACTGAAATTTTGAGCGGCCCTTTTCTTTCTGTGTACCGCTAGGCAAAGATGAATCTGATTGATGATTGTGAGACCTCTCTACAAGTTCTGAGGGGATTTGAGACTGACATCACTTCAGAAATGAATGATATAAAGGCAAGAGCTTCTTTCACTGCACAATCTGGACACATGACTTCATGAGTCTCATTATTCTGTAATCGATGGAATCATCTTGAGTTTTGATACCCATTATGCAGAGAGCAGTGGCATCAGCGCACAAGAAGACTACAATCCGTTTCCAAGAGTTAAACCAAAAGAAATTCCGCACTCCCCTAATTGTAATGTCCTTAACTTTTGAACTATTCGAATTAAAAACAACTATAGTTTATAAGATTTTGTGTCAACTTGGCAGCTAGGAATTGGCCTACTTGTTCTACAAAATCTATGTGGAATCAATGCAGTACTGTTTTATGCAAGTAACATCTTCAAAGCTGCAGGTAAGATGTGCAGTCTTGTCAGTATGTTTACCGCATTAAGCAGGCGTAATAAGTGTTAAGCATGGGGTTCTGGATATCATGACTTATAACTAAAAATGTAGGATAGCTTTTTTCACCATCAGTGTTTGATTGGCTCGTAGCTAATTTTGAAACCAGTGATTTGAACAAACTAACCCTATTCGTTATCCATGTGAGTAGGTTCAAGAAAGATGATAAAATGAGTCACCATGTACCACAGTTTGTCATTAGCCTGCCTTGATGAAATATAATATTTCGTTGCCTATTGTATAATTTCATTGTTTCTACGATTTCTTATAGATCATATGTGTTGATGCATTTCATACAGTATGGCATATTCAATTTTTACCATCAAATTTAACATCCAAAGATCTTCAGGGCTTACGAACAGTGACTTGGCCACATGTTCACTTGGAGTTATCCAGGTGCGTAGCAAGGAAGACCTTATATATTTTCTCTATAATAACTTATATTAATATGCTCGCGGTATTTTGACAGGTTCTTGCCACTGGAGTTACGACGTGGTTATTAGACAGAGCTGGACGAAGGATCCTCCTTATTGTAACTTCGCTTCCTAGTGAAATTACTAGTTTACAAGTTTTCTGTAGCTGAGATTTAACTTTTGATTTGAAATTACAGATTTCTACTTCTGGCATGACTTTAAGCCTACTTGCAGTCTCTGTTGTATTCTTTCTCAAGGTATGTTCATGTTTCTTTTAGTCTAGGATTGTGATGAATGGATAACAATTCTTCTGCTGAACTGACTATTTGCAATGCTGTACTAGTACATAACTAATGAAAAATTCAATATGGAATATTGTGTAAGGGTATTTTGTTTCTATCCATGGAATATTCTTCTATTATTTTTAATGGATTATTCTTTCAGGATAGCATTTCACATGATTCTAACACATACTACATCTTAAGTATGATCTCCTTGGTTGCTCTCGTGGTACGTCTCAGTTATGTTTCATCAGAACATTTGCATCTAATCTGGAATTTTGCCAAATATATTAACGTGGACAACATGTGCAGGCTTTTGTCATTGCCTTCTCTTTTGGCATGGGTGCCATTCCATGGCTGATGATGTCTGAGGTACAGTACTCGGTCTTACGCTTTACAACAAGAAAGCTTTTCTGTCCCAACTAAGTTGGGGTAGGCTAGTAGTCATGCTATAAGCTGATATATTTTGTAAAATGCCCCTCTCCCAGTTTTGGTGTCCCACTGAAGTGCACTTTATGCAAAACCACAATTAGAGTGCAAGTATCTGAGAGTCACAACTTAGGCACTTGCTGTAATTATCTAACGACTTAATTCAAATTTTGTATACTTACAGATCCTCCCTGTTAACATCAAGAGTCTTGGAGGAAGCTTCGCAACACTCGCCAACTGGCTGACATCCTTTATTATAACAATGACTGCAAACCTGTTGCTCACCTGGAGTGTTGGAGGTCCACAATTTTGCGCTTTCTATTCCTAAGGTAGTATTACAAACCATGATATCTGATGCAGGTTACTTTTCCTTTTTCAAATTCGACAGGCACCTTTTTCTCCTACATGATTGTGAGCGCTTCACACTCGTGTTCGTCATCCTTTGGGTGCCAGAGACAAAGGGAAGAACTCTAGAAGAGATACAATGGTCGTTTCGTTGAGCTTTCTAGCATGGATCATAAGCGATGGTTCATGAGTTTTGGCATCATAGAAGGCAAGGGTTGATTAAAGTGTTTGGAAATATCTGCTTTTCTTTCGAGCACAATTACTAGGTGAAGGCCAAGCATTCTTTCTGTTCATACGGGAATCTGTAGCTTGTATATTCTCGTACATTTGAATGCTGGTGGAGCGACTCTTCTGGAAATTCTCCCATTTCTTTTTCTTTTTTGCTTTAGCATTGTACGATAAACAGTATATATTATCAATTTAAATGTAAAAGTGAAAGCACTGCCTGATCCACCTCAAGCAAGTTTATCGAGGCTTCAGGCTTCGGAATTTATTGTACAATCAGAAATTTCTACTAACTGATTGATTACTGGGCCTGTGTATCGTGTTCATTACTTCATTATCAACTTCGTCGCGTGTTGTTTTGGTAATGGAAGAGCAAAATCTCTGACCCTGGTGGCCTTTCCCCATCAGCTAAAAACTGTGCAACTGTGGCATGGTCAGCTAAAAACTGTGCAATGTACTAACCAATAACCACACACGAGCAAGATATGGCAGTACAAGAGGAAAATATCAAGTAAATTGGTACCTCGGTACTTGAGCCAAATACAACCCGCCGCAATTTAGGCACATTCGGTGGCGTCCTCCATTCGGAGGGCGGATCATCTCCGTCGCAGGAGAGGAAGCTGGTACAGGTCGCTTCCTCCACGAAAGCCTCTCCCGGCTCTCCGGCGCTCAAGTTTGGGCACTTGCCAACATCCTCACGGTAAATGACGAGCTTCATTCTAGGGTTCGACGTCAAAACTACGTCGCATCTGAAGATTTGGGTGAAGTGTATACGGCTCCCCGTTCAACTCTTTCGAACGGGAACCTCTTTTAAACTTCAAACTCCGTTGTTATAGCGCGTAAATAGAAAGAAACGCACACCGAAATTCGGAGGATCGCACATCGCAGTGAGTGTTCTCTACTGAAATCGGTCCGCCTAAGAGTATGCTGCCAAGAGGCCCATGTGAACTAGCCCAAAGCCCTCTTAACATGTCGGTCCAACTCAACTAACTGAGCAAAGAACAATGAATCGCCGAGTGTACAAAGTACAAACACGTCAACAGTCCCTCAAAAAAAAAAAAAAAAACACGTCAACACCACAGAAATTTCCGGTGATGCATCCTAATCAAAACTGGGAACGGGAAATCTGCCATGATTTTGCACATGTAACATGTCCCCTGGCCTTTGCATCATGGATTGATCAGCTCATTATTATATGAATTCTCGAGGAGCACCAGATCATATCAAAGCAGAAAATTGTTCTTCCTCTCATACGAAAATATGACGTGGAGGGGAGGAGCAGCTCGTAAGCCAACTGCCATAGGCTGGCACGAACGTGCGATCAACTTAAATTGTTGTCGCGATTACAAACAAGGACTTCACGGCTCCACGCCGGCCATACCTGTCGGTCAAAGCTCCCAATCACAAGCAAGATGTGCGCCAATCATCTGCCGGGAAAAGAAATCATAACATTTCTCAAGTATGTCGCTGTCTCTTCCACGAGGAGTGCTTCATCCTCATGGTCTTATCCATTATCCAGCCGCAAGCATTGCGATCAGCAAGAAGGCCATTGCATATCGACATGGCATGGAACAGTAAAGGACAAGATTATATGACAACATCCAGAAATGGAAAAAAGAAAAATCCTTGCCAAATTATCAAGGTGACTAGGAGCTGAGCTGGCAGTTAAAAGCAGAAAAAGGGTAGGAGTGGGACTGCTGTCCAGGTCCAGCTCAGCTCAACAAATAACTCCGGGTCCCTGACCCGTGGGCCTACCCTCCACTCCCGAGTCCCGACACACCAACCGCTCCCCATTCAACGGAACAACGGGCCGGTCTCCTGACATTCGCGTCGTCCTCTCCTCCGTTCCGGGTGCCTCCCCTCTTCTTCCTTCCTCTCCCATCACAAGCAGGAGAAGAATCCAATCGTGCAGCGAGGTGGTGGTTGCGAGCAGGACGCCATGGCTACCAGCGGGAACAGGGGAGGTGGCGGCGGCGGCTATGACAGCGGCAGCGACCACGACGGCGGCGTCCTGCAGAGGCCGCTGCTGCCCAACTCCGGGAGCTGGTACCGGATGGGCGGGATGGGGTCGCGCCAGTCCAGCCTCAACGCCGGAACATCCTCCATGGCGATGATGCGCGAGTCCCACGTCTCCGCATTCCTCTGCACGCTCATCGTCGCGCTCGGCCCCATCCAGTTCGGATTCACTGGCGGCTTCTCGTCCCCAACCCAGGACGCTATCATCAAGGACCTCAACCTTTCCATCTCGGAGGTAACCCCTGGCTTTGACTTCCACGCTTTCTTTCTCACAGGATGAATATTCGGGTCCTTTATGTCTGAAAATTTTTGACCGTGCATCGCAGTTCTCGGTGTTTGGCTCGCTGTCCAACGTGGGCGCCATGGTCGGGGCGATTGCCAGTGGACAGATGGCCGAGTACATTGGCCGTAAAGGGGTGAGAAATTTGCTTCATTTCTTCCTTGCTGTTTTGCCAGCTCTCTAATTGGTGATCAGTTTGTTACTTGTTGCCCGACAGTTCAGAAGGGTCAACGTTCCTTTTGTTTTCTGGAATAACGGAGAGCATTTTGTCTTGAAACTTTAATGTAGCCATACATTTTTTTCTATTTAAAAAAGAATACTAGTAGATTATCTCTCTCAGTTTTATGCATGTTTTTTTTTTTCGAGAACGTCAGTTTTATGCATGTAGACTGGAATTTCTGGTACAGTTAGCTGATTAGGATTTGTGCTTGGTTCCAAAGTTTGCCAGTTCATCAGCTGTCCTTGCTGCTGATATGCTACTTCCCAATCAAGTTGTTTGTCTTGCTGAAAATGAGTGGGCAATGTGATTTGTAGCTAAATTTTTTAAATGTATGGTCACATTGCAATAGATATAGTTGAGCTGAAGCTGCTGTTTTATTCTAACAGACTTGTTAACTGTTTGCAGTCATTGATGATTGCTGCGATTCCAAACATCATTGGTTGGCTTGCAATCTCCTTTGCAAAAGTACGACACTGCATTTTTTTTCTTCCCTGAGTTCATTTCCAGCATTGCTGCTTCTGACAATATGAACTTGATGCCTCTACAGGATTCTTCATTTCTGTATATGGGAAGACTGCTTGAAGGATTTGGTGTTGGTATCATATCCTACACGGTCAGTATAAGAAACCTTGATGCCTGCTTGAAAATTTTACACAGAAGATTATTACTAGAAGTTTACTAATTGTGCAATTGCAACCGCTAACCAGTAGAGAGGGGGGGGGGGGGGGGGTCTTTTGTCGGTAACAATTTTATATGTTGCCAAAAGAAAACTCGGACTAATTACATCACTCATTAATTGTTATTGGTCTGTGCATTATGTGGTATACTAGGTACCAGTATACATAGCAGAGATATCTCCTCAAAACATGAGAGGAGTTCTTGGCGCTGTGAACCAGGTATGTTTTCCTCCAAAGCATCTTATCGTTTTCTCAGATAAATTGGCAAACACATGGCTTGTTTATGGAGGACTCATTAAACAGTTCTTTTTTTACAGCTGTCTATAACTATTGGTATATTGTTGGCCTATGTGCTTGGCATGTTTGTACCTTGGAGGCTGCTTGCAGTGATAGGTACAATGGCTAAATGTTGTTAATAATTCTAGAAATACAGTAGGGTATTTTTTTCACCCCAGATCCTATTCGTATTTTGAATACTCTCTTTTTGGACTTAGCATATGTGTCCGGACTCCAGGTTCTTATTCAAATGTGTGACAACTGACAACCCATGCTTGTAGGAATGTTGCCCTGCACGGTGTTGATACCTGGCTTATTCTTCATTCCGGAATCTCCAAGATGGCTGGTATATGCGCACAAATTGGATATGAAGTACAGATTATTGCATCAAACTGATTTTTTTAATGAACCTTTTTCTCTGATTATCTATAGGCAAAGATGAATCTGATGGATGATTGTGAAACTTCTTTGCAAGTTCTGAGGGGATTCGAGACTGACATCACTGCAGAAGTTAATGATATAAAGGCAAGACCTTTCATTCATTCCTCCGGATTGATTGACCATAATCTCTGTAAACAGTATAATAGTTGACCAACAATGGCTACTGTCTATATGTACCTCATTCTTCCGGAATCGATATAATTATCTCACCATGGTTCCCTCTTATGCAGAGAGCAGTAATGGCAGCAAACAAAAGGACTACAATTCATTTTCGAGAGTTAAACCAAAAGAAATACCGCACACCCCTAATTGTATCTTCCTTAACTTTGCCAGCGTAGTTCATAACAAATTTAGTAATTATACTTTCTGATTGTAACAATGCTACATCCTTTCACAGCTAGGAATTGGTCTGCTTGTATTGCAACAGCTAAGTGGAATCAATGGTATATTGTTCTATGCAAGTAGCATTTTCAAAGCTGCGGGTAAGTTAGTGCAATTTTCTTTGCCTGTATCTATTCTTCTCTATCTGTACAGTATTAATATTGAGTCCGTTTTATTTGGATTTTCAATTTAACATCCAATGTTCTTCAGGGCTCACAAACAGTGACTTGGCCACATGTGCACTTGGAGCTATTCAGGTGTGTAACTATTAACTTGGCAGACCTGATCAATCTATCTGTAATTTATATTAGGCTGTTCACAAGTTACATAATTCTTCAGGTTATTGCTACTGGAGTTACAACCTCATTATTAGACAGAGCTGGCCGGCGCATCCTCCTTATTGTAAATTATCCTCCCTGTAACTGTAAACACATTGTTAGTATGTTTTCTTTAGCTTGCTCTAATTCTCTCTCCCAAAATACAGATTTCTGCTGCTGGGATGACTATAAGCCTCCTTGCAGTTGCTGTTGTATTTTATCTCAAGGTATGATCGGGCTGCTTTATCGTAGGGTTCTAATAAAAATATAATTATTTTCTTCAGCTGCACTCTATGGACAATATTAGTACTTGTGATTTTGTGAATGTTTTTATATGCAACATTATTGTAGGGTTTCTCATCTTAATCCACTGAAACATCTTTCTTTCTTGACATGGTGACATGATTTATTTGTTTCAGGATAGTATGTCTCATGATTCTGACATGTACTACATCTTAAGTATGGTATCCCTGGCTGCTCTTGTGGTATGTCAGTCAGATTATGTTTCACCTGAAACTTTACATTCAAAAGCTGGAATCTATTTTAACTCGAATACTTTCTTCAGGCTTATGTCATTGCCTTCTCTTTTGGCATGGGTGCCATTCCATGGATCATTATGTCTGAGGTACAGTACAGTACTCATGTCTCTCCAAAGACGCCTTCGCCCCATTTTTATGTTCTACTGAGGAGAACTGGTCACATCATTCAGAGCATAAATTTGAGTTTCTCACTCAATCAAATGCTGCAAATGCTCAAACGAGTTACTTCAATTTCTTATTTTATAGATCCTCCCAGTTAGCATCAAGAGTCTGGCAGGAAGCTTTGCAACTCTTGCGAATTGGCTGACTTCCTTTGGTATAACAATGACAGCAAATTTGTTGCTCAGCTGGAGTGCTGGAGGTTCACACTTTTGCACTTTTCTCTTGTATGGTGTACGATTGTGAGCCACCAATCTGATGCAGGCTACACTTGTTTTCAAATTTAACAGGGACTTTTGTCTCCTACATGATTGTGAGCGCCTTC
The DNA here is from genome assembly GCA_007726485.1 of Eragrostis curvula. Classification (NCBI taxonomy): domain Eukaryota; kingdom Viridiplantae; phylum Streptophyta; class Magnoliopsida; order Poales; family Poaceae; genus Eragrostis; species Eragrostis curvula. The sequence continues at coordinate 39,133,272 of CM017445.1, read as the reverse complement.
ACTCTCGTGTTTGTCATCCTTTGGGTGCCAGAGACAAAGGGAAGAACTCTGGAGGAGATACAGTGGTCGTTTCGCTGATCATTCAAGCATTGATCAGATGCGATGATTCTTCGAGTTTTTGTCCTCTTACAAAGTCATGGGTTGGATTTCTGGATCAGAATTATTGGCCATTCTTCTCCAACTCAATTGCTGGGGAAGGACACACATTCTTTCTGTTCATAAGACACTATGTACATTCTTGTAAAATGTTGTTTTAACTTGCCCAATTGAAATGTAAATGCCTATGCAGTGACTCATTTCATTCCTTTTCATTGAGCATGGTACGATGTACAAAATATTCTGAAAATAAAGTGTAACCTGAGATGTTTGTATCACTTCACCTGTAATTTTCTCAGGCACGACCAACCTGCCCTAGAAAATTTCTTTCCTCGACCAGAAATCCTGCAGAAGGAACTTACATCTTGTTAATCGACACCTTTCATTTTCATTTCAGATGCAACGTACATTATTTGGGCGCCGTGCATGTTTTCTAAGATACCAATATCACTGCAAACTGATGGACGTTTCTGCACTGTACTTTGTTCCTGGTATTAGCCTTTTTTAACGAATTTTATCTAGAATTTTTTTGTAATGTAACTTTTGTTTTCCCAGAAGATTACTTCAAGCCTGTTCATTTCCCCCCTGAATCGGCCACTTGCCGCATGCTTCTTCAGAGTGTTTTGGCATAAAGATTAGAGAGTCATTTTCCAGTCATCAGCTTTTTGGTTTATGACTTAGTATCGTTCGTTCTGTTAAATCTCTTGGCTATTTACATCAAGATTATATCATGACTGTGTATGGGACGGGAATCAAAAGAAAAAAAAAGGCATAAAAGTGATGAATTGCTCAAATCTTGGCATGAATCATGCCGAGTGTGAGACAATGTACACTTTCCCCTTCACAAATGCAAACATATCAGAGAAGGCTGATGCTAGTACTAAAGGAAACTTGACAATGCTCACGACTGAATAAACACAACTAGAATCAAGAAATGACAATTAACAATCCTCTGGGTAATGAACAAGTTCTGAATTATTGTTCATCTTAATCTAAGGGGGTGTTCGTTTCATGAGGTCTAAATTTTAGAGGGGTCACATCAAAGAGAGTCTTGTTATTTAAAAATATTAAATAAAGTTTAATTACAAAACTAACTGCAGAACCCCTGGTCTAATTCACGAGACGAATCTAATGAAGGTAATTAAGCCGCGATTAGATGATGGTACTGTAGCATCACTGTAGCAAACATAGATTAATTAGCTCATTAGATTCGTCTCGAAATGAGCATTCATCTGTCAAAAAGGTTTTATCATTAAATTTTATTTAATGCTCCTAAATGACAAGATTCTTTTTGATGTGACGGGTCTAAATTTTAGAGGGTAGGAAAAAGTCGGGTGCGTTCGTTGCATCCCTCTCTAAATTTTAGACCTGTCACATCAAATAAAATCTTATTATTTAAGAGTACTAAATAAAATTTAATGACAAAACCTTTTTACAGGTAGGTACATCTTTACGAGACGAATCTAACGAGCCTAATTAATCTATGTTTTGCTAGAGTGATACTACAGTAATGCTACAGTACCATCGTCTAATCACGTCTTACTTATCCTCATTAGATTCGTCTCGCGAATTAGACCAGGAGTTCTGCAGTTAGTTTTGTAATTAAACTTTATTTAATACTCTTAAATGATAAAATTGTTTCCTCTAAATTTTAGACCTCATGCAACAAACACCCCCGAAACTATGAAATATGATGCCTATTCCATTCACATAGCGATAACCCCAAAACTAAACTTTAGTCTGATAATTTGAAACAAAGATGGTTGTATCATTTACAACACACGAAGTGGCACGACTGACCTTGGCTTTGATTGACAAATGTGAACTGGCTTTGGCAGCAACAGGCGAGTAACTGGCAGATATGATCACGGCGAAAAGAACGACGGGAAGTCATTTAGGGAGCCTTGCCACCAAATACCCAATTCCTTCGTCACCGGACGTGTGCAGCCACAGGTAGCTTGGCTTGGCAATGAAGAACGGGGCCTCGTTGGCGCAGCGGCTGGCATGGCCGGAGCATGACAAGGGGAGAGATGCGGAGGAGGGAGACACGCAATGGAAGAGGTGCGCGGCGGGGAACTGGGAGCGGAGATCTGGAGGAGGAGCGGAAGCCCATCCATTTGGAGGAGACGGCCGTCGCCGGAGGCAGCCATGGGTAGCAACCGCCGAGGGCGGGAGGATTGTTTTGCACATGTTTAGTACAAATAGAGGGTTTTATATAAATATTTGGATCGCGACTATTAATCGCGATCCAAATTGCGGGTTTATGAAAATATTTGGATCGCGATTATTAATCGCGATCCAAATTAAGGGGTTTTCTGGAAAGTTACCATTGACGTCGGATTCAAATTGTGCGGCGTAGATTGCCGCTACGACCTAAGCCGCCGCCGCCGCAACCATGGCCGGCACCGGACCTACGGCGCCTCTGGCGGCCGGCGCGCCGCCTCCATGCCCCGCTTGCCCAGGAGCTTCCATTTCGTCCTCCCCAACAAGCCCCAAAGAGGAAGAAGAAGAATATATGGAGGCGGCGGCGGTGGACTTACAGCGCAAGATGCTTGCGCTCCGAGGGAGGCATCACTAACAGTGGCAGGAAGGCCGCAGGGTCAGGTTGCCTCTGTTCTGCTTATCCTCTCGCGGAGATGACCATCTCGTTGTGCATACGTCTGGGCGTTGCGCTGACATCGGATCTTCCTATGACTAATCCACATTGGCATGCAACAGGCACGGGCGATGTGCATTTCTCCTTGCCCAGGGAATGCCCCTCGCAACCCTGAAGTTGTCATCGGTGTCAAACGTCCCAGCCATTTTTATTGGTGTGGCGTGCTCCAGAAGTCCAGAGTACATCCCGATAGCAGACTGCACCAAACTTGCTGGTTCAGTATAGCAGATTGCCAAAGTTACATTCGCAGCAACTGTCATCGAAGCAAAATGGAAAACAGAGACCTCGTCTGTAATCGAAGCAACTGTTGTGCAGCGGTACATCTATCTGAAACTTTGTTCAGGAGGAGAGGAATCAACAGACAATACAACGCAAGTTGCCAAGTTCGTGTCACATGCTGCTGCTGCTTCGGACAGGCGGGAAACAACAGTTTCAGACAACAACCCCACGCTATCAGCATTTCTCCCACTTACTGCTCCTTCTTCCAAAATTAGTTGAGCATCAAACCTAGCAGGATGATCCAGAACTGAGCCCCCTATTTATGTGATTGTTTTCTGAACTTTTCAGTGGACGGAATTTGGAACCACCACCCCATATCATGAACATTGTCTGCTTTACTACTCTCTCTGCAGAATTTGTTTCGGTGTAATTTTTTGAAGGTTGGTGTTCCACTGTAATCCCATTATGTACCTATTTTTAACAGAAATAATGTTTGCGGCGATGTTCAGTGTAGGAATGTTATTTGCAGGTGGTCGGTGTTCAGCTCGAGAACAGGGGGTGGTCGCCCCATTTCCTTTTTTTTTAAAAAAGAAAATCTCTCTCCTCACGAATCATTTGGCTTCAATTTTTTGCATGATCGTGTGTGGATGAAATCACTGTGTCTTCATATTTAGATAAAGGAAGCTTATTTCATAAACTATCTCGGCATCTATGTGACATGATATTTAGCCGTGCACTTATTACAAAATTTACACTATGGCATGGACTCTGTCTAGCACATAGGATCCAAATACCATGGGCCAAGTCAAGACGGCACAGAAGAAAAAAATCCATTAACATATCTATTGCTACCCCTTAGCCCATGTCAATTGTCATGCAAAGATCTCCATTGTTTTAGTTGTAAAACCTCGGCATTTTGAGCACGACGTGCTTTGCAGTGGAACGGACTCTGACAGTGTACGAACATATGCATCAATGTTGTCGACAAAGATATGTTAGATGATAAATTTACACTACACACGATTTATACTATGCTAATTTTTTATGGCATGAGGGCATATGCCCTGTCTCATTGCAAGCAACAGACTTGGGCCATGTTTCTCCCTGGATCAGAAGGCACGAGCAGTACATCAGCACGAAGCCTTCTTGTCCTTGGACCAGAAGTAAAGCTTATACGCGTTACTGACTGGACAGCGCGCATTTCCCTAGCTACGTCGCCGTTATGGATAAGCATGGTGTGCCACGACACGGCGGGGCGCAGAGGCCACCCCCTGTAAGGACCGTATGATCGAGAGAGGGGGGAGTGAATCGGTGCACACTATCGATTTTTCTTCTAACACAAATCACCCACTCAACTCCTAGCAAGTAGTTTTAGTATAACTAAAAAGACACACTAAGAGAGTTCTTAACCTAGTGAACTAGAGATAGCAAGAGACACAAACACAAGGTATGACCTAGTTCACTAGGTAAAAGCAAATCTAAGATAAACTACAAGCTAGCCAAACAAACACAAAGCACTAGAAGATCTACTAGGTGACAAGCACACTAAGAAAGAGTCCTTAGATCAACTAGCAAGCAAGCTACACATGAAGTCAACAAGCATCCATATGATAGAAATAACTAGAGAGCATATGGATGAACCAAGGGAATAACTAGAGCAACGAGTAAACAAGGCAATCTCAAGTACTACTAGCAAGCAAGATAAAGGCAATAAGTAAATGCAAGTAGTAAGGAGAAAGGGATAGAAATGCTCATGATTTTTCCCGTGGTATGGCGCCTCCCCCTACTCCACGTTGGGTCACTCCCACCGGAGTCTCGACCCCTCCCTCCGCTCGATAGCGATCCCTTCTAGAGCATTCTTCACACTCCGAGTGAAGACGCGGGCACGTCCCGCCGGCAACTCCGGATGCTCTTCCGAAGGTAAGGATCCGCACGTGATGCGGTCCAAAGGGCGCTCTCTTCACGTAGCTTCTTTCATACGGGAAGCCCAAATACCGTGTACAAACTTGCGGCGGCTTCCACACTCTTGGCAAGCTCACCACCAACACCTAACCGGTCTAGGTCTTGCCATAGACCAAGAGTAACAACCCAAGTCAGCCCTCTCAAGCACTCACTAGCCTAGAGATCATAGGATGCACATGGTATCACTCTTCTCAAGCACTTGGATCACTCAAATCCCTCAAAGTGCTTCTTCTTCCTTCACTTGGCTTCTTGACAGCACCTCCCCTCCTTTAGATTGTCCAAGAGCACCTCAAAGAGGCAAGCAACCAGCTATTTATAGGCTCCACCCACGAAACTAGCCGTTGCAACAAAACTGCCCAGATTTCTCTGGTCACCGTATCATACGGTGACTAGAGTCACCGTATCTATCCAACGGTCGACTGGGACTTCATTTTCCTGCGAGAGGCACTGTCCTCTTAGTCACCGTATCATACGGTGACTAGCACCGTATCATACGGTGACTACTTCTTTCCAGCTTCAGCAACTCTTCCAAATTGCACTTCCCCTGGAAACCATACGGTGACCCACCGTATCATACGGTGACTCTACCAGTGACTCTCCTTTCACTGGATTTTCCTGTCCGTAGCCACCGTATCATACGGTGACTCTTTTTCCTTCTTCTCTTCAACTTCATCGATTTTGCAATTCCCCTGGAAACCATACAGTGACCCACCGTATCATACGGTGGCCATAATACGGTGACTCTACCAGAGACTCTCCTTTCTCTGGATTTTCCTGTCCATAGTCACCGTATCATACGCTGACCACCACCGTATCATACGGTGACTGCTTCTCCTGTAACTTCTGCTGAGATGATCTTCACTGATCTTCTTCCTGCAGTCACCGTATCATACGGTGGCTTCTCCTTCAGCTGGAAATTGATCTTCTCCTTTGATCCTCGCTTCCAACACCTTCTTCCTTGGTTCCTGCACTCTTTCTCTGTAACCCTAGCGCCTGAGAGACACACCATGCATCCAAACGATCTCTACACTAGTGTTTACCCAAGAGTACCAACTCGAACCCTCTTGATAGTCCGGATTTTTCAATGGACTCAAGCTAACATCTAACCAAGCCAACACTTGCTTGAGTCTAACATGTCCTTAGCCTTGATCCATCTCCTCGACCGTGACTCCATCAAGTCCGTCCATGAGTTGACGAGGCAACCAATCATCCTTGACTTGAGGTAAGAGGTTGTTTTGTGTCGTACCCGCTTCCATATGACCTAAGGATAAGATACTCAAAGAATATGTTAGTCACATGCATGGTTCTCATCCATTCACCAAAACATTCATACCTTGGGGTTTCTAACTTCAATGGCCATAAAACTTACACCCCCCTCCCCCTAACTTTTTCTATGACGCTCGTTCCGTCATTGAAGGCGAGCCTCGAGGAGGAAGAAGATGAAATAGACTTTGGGCCGTGGACTGTCATCTGGGTTGTCATATGTAGCCCATACAGAAATCACGTGACACAACCAGCCCAATTGCCTAACCGTTCGTCCATAGACTTCCAAGTAGCATGTTTTAGGATTCGTGCGAAGACTTGCATGGAACGGTGCACAGCGGAGGATGCGGGCTGGCGGCGCAGAAGCTGGCTCATGGCAAACTGTCAATGGTTGGCTGAAGATTTCTGTTAGATATAAATTTCAAATCAATTTTTCTCCTAATTGGTGGGGGTTGTTGACGGTGCAAAATTCCCTAAAACACCGTCAACATATCGGTAAATAAATTAGTACTCACCAAGATTCTGTGCATAGTAGTTAGGAATTAACCTATTTCCACGAGTTTTGGTGATTTTTGGATGCAGGAGTAAATAATGGAGAAAAGTGGACCTGAGCAGGAGAAAAGCCAGGCCTGCCGGCCCCACCATAGGCCGGCCGGCCCCCCTGGCGCCCAAAGGCATCGGCCTTCCTCCAGCAGGCTGTAAACGGGCTGAAACGTCACAAATCAAAGCCTGTGAAGCAGAATTCCACTGACATACCGTCTGGTGGGCCATTTGGGCCTCAACTTGGCCCTTACTCCAGTTCTGCCGCCCCCACGAAGCCACCGACCTTCGAATCGACTTCAGGAGGCAATCAGGGACGTCCAGGAGCGAGGCGGTGGCGAACCGCCACAATGGACGGCCGGCCGGCCCCCCTACTAGACCGGCCGGCCTACCTTGGCGCGCCCGCCACTCCACCTCGCACTATATGATCCCCCCTGTCCTAAGGACCCTATAAATACCCCTGGTGTCTGCAGAAACAATTCGCACCTCACTGATCCAAGCATTTCATTACTCGTTTGTAGAAGTAGAGTTATTTAGTTGGGAGTTAGAGTAGAGTAGAGCGGAGCTCTTCTCGAGGTTCCGGAAGTCTTCTCGGAGTTTCGGTATTGTTCTTGTATCTTAACTCTAGTAGAAATACTCTTTTATTATTTATATAATTATTTCCATAATTATTTAGTTTATTCTTTATTTATTTCTTTTAGTAATTCTTTTCTATTTAAGTTTATTTATTTAGCCAAGCTAGTGCTCATAATAGTCTTGTTGTGGGTTTCCTGATTGTGTCTAAGTAGTATGAGTGAGTGCTTTGCCGATATGAAGATCGCGCTTAGTGAAAGCTATGCTACATTCTTAGATAGGGCTATTCTCTCGATCAAGGATAGTTCCTCTAGGGTAGTTGTAAGCGCGGTGCTTAGAACTATACCTATGCACGATTGGCGCTTGTCTTTACGGAGGACGGTAGCCCCACGCGTGACAGGCGTGACCAGGCCTTTGCAATCCGCCACGTTCAAAGGCAACCTAACCGGGTTTTCAATAGCGGTTAGTTCCCGAGGGGAACCTGCAGTATTGGGGTTCAGTACCAACCTCGGCATAATAACCGTGCTCCGAAACAACATGACTTGAGTGTGCATGACCTTGCTAGTGTATGTAAACTTGTAGAATTAATTGCTAGAAGTAAATAGATGTAAGATTAACACATAGGAATCTTTGTCTCTATCTCGTTGTTCTCCCAACATAACTTCTGCTTTCTATTTATTTCTTGGATTATATGGTGAGTGCCACCCATATACCTGCGGTGCCCCGGATATTTAAATACCCGAAACTACGTGTTTACATCGTGCTTCTCCCAGAATCAACCGCAAGCACACACGTGAGCAATTGATATCAACATACACATACAACAAAAATCCTTATTTATTTTACATCTCAAGTTCAAACATCACAAATTAATTATACAAACATCTAGCCGACCGGCTAAATAAAAGTTTGGAAAGGCAAAATAAAGACCAAAAGAACTCGCAGCGCATCCATGGTTATTGCCCAAGACTCCACAGGCGAACAACCTAGATGAACCTAGACCGAACCACCGGGATTATCGTCAAAGCTCGATGCATAAAAACCCATATCCGGCGGATTTTCATACGACTCTTCTTCTTCTTCTGATCAACATGTTTAGCAAGGGTGAGTACATTGGTACCCAGCAAGACTTTTGTGTATGACAAATAATTTAAATGCAAGGTTCCGCGGAAAGGAAGTGATAGGTTTCAAAAGTAAATACCGAAAGTAAATTTAAGTAAGGGTTACTAAAATGAAAGTAACTTAAAGTAAAGAATTGCATAAATGAATAAGCACATACATATTCTATAAAAATGAGATATCAAAGGCTTGTAACAAAATAAATAATTAACCAACTATCAACATATAATCCAATTCATATTTCATTACTTTGCTAAACAAAAATTCCTTCATTAAGGAGCTTGAGACCGCAAGCACGGCCATTCGAATGGATTATTACTCTGCAGAGTTTGTACGCTGTACCCATGGATTGTGAGTGACCGTCTATGGTGTAGCTAGCACCGTGCACTCACGAAGTGTGCACATCGGTATCACACATGACGTTTTCATTAGGTGTTTGCTAATCTTGCCTTCCCTAAATTGCAATAATCCCTCTGTACCCGACCACTAACACCCCAGAGGTACAATTTTCCCCTCCTTCAAACATGGGTAATTAGGCAGGAATTAAGAAGGTACAATTTATTGTGTTAGCAAACTTTAATCCCACACGTTATAGTAATGGGAGCCCCTTCGAATAACCCCAACAAAACCGGGAATTATCCGCACATTCTCTACTTCAAGAAGGCAAGACAACATTCACTAAATTACTTAGCCATGGCCGTCCCATACCAGCGTCCATGGTCGTACGAAGTTTCCTTAAATCAAGTTATAATGTACCGGTCCTTATAGGATTTGACGGGTCTCCATAACTTATCAAAATGTCACCATAATTATTATAACATAACCCGTCATCATCTAAAATTATCAAACCTGTACACAAATCCATTAAGAGGTATGAATCTGAAATTTATAGATTAGCATGTGCTTAGACATATATACCATTTAACTAGAATTTACTAAATCATCATTTTATCAAAAGTATATAGTGTAACTCCTAAAAGAGTAATTTACCTAGTAATCTCCATTTACAACTATTCTACAAGTAGAGGTAGATATGGGGTCATATTGTTCCTAGTAAAAAGGATTTATCATATTTTCCCGCCAAAGTTTTATTGGGATTATTAATGCATAATTTATCCTAAATTATCATGCAAACATTTCATCACACACATGGGTTCAAAATGATCAAGGGGGTGCTTGCCTTGCTGCTGGTCTTGTTCAAACTCCTGATCCTCGTAGTTCGGATCCTCAGCTTCTTGCTCCTCTACATATTCTTCGTTATTCGGATCGTCTACACGTTAAAGTAAATAATATCCAAATAAATACCAATGGAATCCGAATTAAAACCAATTGAAAATAATGCATATTTTTGTATGTATGCATGAAGCATAAATTTAAATGAACTATGCAACTTGAATCACTCCATTCGGAGATCGCACGGTGATTCTACGCACATTCGAAATTAAATCGGGAAAATAAATCAAAACGACTACACTTAGTTCATAAATGATCACTTCTTCCTAAATGAATTTTTGAGCTAATATATCACTCTTTTACAGAATGGCATACCCCTAGGGTTGAAAAGGCCATATTCACTTAGACAAGATTTTAATTCATTTACTTTCCTAAAGAAAGTACATATAGTGTATGTAACAAGCATATCTATTAAACAAAAGAAAAGTAATATTTTGATTTCCATAGAAACAATTTCCACAGTGGCTGTGAGAAAGAAAAGCTAAATATTTTATTCATAGTGATTGTGTGCATATCTATTAAATAAACTCTTAGGTAATCTTTTATAAGAAACATATGATTTTTCTAGAAAGTAAGGTAATCCTACAAATTATTTCTTATAAATTTTTCCTATGATCAACTATGAATCTACAGAGGATATGGACTCTGAAAAGTTCAGAAAGTAACTTTAATTCATTTATTTTCCATATAAAATTTTTCCTAAGTATTTAATTTTAAACAAGGCATAAAACTAACCTATTTGCTTCTATGAATTTTTCCTAAATATATATATACCATGTTTTTGCATAAAAAGGAACCTAAAAAAATAAGGAGATTTTTCTAGATATTTTTCCTAATTTTTCTCTACCATTTTTCTATCTATTTTGGACTAAAAACGGTTAAACACTTTCTGGCCAATCATAAGGCGACAAGTGGCGGCTTAGGAGTGTTTTAGTTTAAATTAGCGCGCGCACAGTGATTGCAGCGACTGGACGGATCACCGGCGGCGAACTACGGCTCGGCGACGTCGTCACCACCCACCAATCGACGCAGGAAGATGAGGGCTATCACCCGGTGGTTGACTCGTCGACGGGGATGCTCTCTAGCGGCGGGGCGACGATGACCTAGGCGGCGGCGGCGACGGCCTACGGCCAGCTACGCGGAGAGAAGCGCGACGACGTGTTTATGCTATGCGTCTAGCACCTACGGGCAGCGAGGAAGCTTACCAAGCCAACGGCGCAGGCAGTAGTGGCCGGAGATGGTGGCTTGCCGGACGGCGGCGGCGGAACAGGGGAGAGATGGACAAGGTGACGCTTCCGCCTAAAAATCAAGAGAAAGGTCAAGGGGTAAGCATCCTCATCACACAGAGATGGCAACAGAACATGACCTCGACGTGGAGCTCACCGGAAAAGCTTAAATTCCGGCAATGGCGGTGGCGGCTGATTTTGGGGAAAACTCAAAATTCGTGTTGCTCGCTTTGCTTCTCTCGTCGAGGGCAGTCCAGGAAGATATTAGAGGGCCAAAGAGACTACGCAGAGGAGCAGCTCCGGCTTTTATACTGATTTGAGGCGGTTTCGCCGCGGGTTGCACAAGCGCGCACTGGCGGCTTTGGTGGCGAGCGGAGAATGGAAGAAGAGGAGGGGCTCCGGATCGCGGTGTGAGCACGAGAAGTAGCGAGAGAGTCCGTGGCATGCGTGGCAAGTAGTGGCGAGGCGCTGCAGTGCCTTTACAGGTCGGAGCAGTAAGGCGGCGCCGCGGCGGCGAATGGCGTCGCGCGGCGTGCGGCGTAGAAACGGCGCGACGGCAGTTTTTCTTCGCTCCGGAGTCAGCGCGAGCACAGGGCGAGGCATGGGCACGCGCGCAAGGTGGCAGCAGCTCACGGAGGCGAGAGGTGCGCCGTTGACGCGAGCGGCGTCGCGCCGCGCTTGAACAGAGGAAGGAGGAGGGGTGAGGGCCAGCGCGGGCTGGCATGGGCTTAGCTGGGCCGGGAGCAGGCCGTGTTTACTATTCGCTGAATGGGCTGAGCCCAATTGCTTCGTGTACTGTTTTTCGAATATTTCAAACAGTCTGAACAGTTCACGAATTTTCTGCCTATTCCAATGATCTCGAAAAATTCTGAAAAATTCACAGAAAATACTACACTGTGAACTGCACCTATGGTGAATTTTTGAGAGTTTTTTGGCCAAGCCAAAATCCTACGAAAAATCGGAGAAGTTCCTGTATGCATGAGAATGACATGTATGCATGATTTTTGAAAATTCAAAAGAGCTCAAATTCAAATTCAAACATAACCAAACTTTATTCAGGGTTTATTTACATCATTTGGGGTCTCTAATTTGTGGGATGTGACAATACCATGTACATCTTTAACCACGTGTAAGGTAAAGTACTGTTATTCTCAATCAATATGTATTTAGTTTGTTAACATTCAACTTCCTACGCCTACTTCCCTGCGGAAATATAAATACGATAACCCTGGAATACTCCAAGGTGAAATGCTACAATGGTGTTCCGTGCGCTTGCGGAATTAATGAAATAATAATAACACGCATAATCACCGCCAACAGGGGTGCACGGCAGGGCGCAGGGGCCATGCCCCCCCCCCCCCCCTAACTTTTTCTATGGCGCTCGTTCCGTCATTGAAGGCGAGCCTCGAGGAGGAAGAAGATGAAATTGACTCTGGGCCGTGGATTGTCATATGTAGCCCATAAATATTTCACGTGACACAACCAACCCAATTGCCCAACCGTTTGTCGATGGACTTCAGGTAGCGCGCTTTTCTGCGAAGACTTGCATCGAACAGTGCACAGCGGAGGATGCGGGCTGGCGGCGCAGAAGCTGGCTCACGCTGGTGGGTTGAGGGACACGTGGCAAGCTGTCAATGGCTGGCTGAAGATTTCTGTTAGATACAAATTTCAAATCAATTTTTCTCCTAATTGGTGACTCCGATTTCAAATCCGTTTGAACCGTCGTTCTTCTTATAATTAAGAGTAAAGTGCATCCCAGGTCCCTAAACTATTCTGTAGTTCTCATCTAGGTCCATGAACTTTCAAAATGAAGATTTGGGTCTCTAAACTATTTCATGGTTCTCATCTAGGTCCATGAACTTTTAAAATGAAGATTTGGGTCATGCAACTAATATGGGGTTCTCATATGGGTCCATAAACTTTCAAATTGAAGAGACACCAGCTCACCGCCGCCGCCAACATGCTTCTACTGGTTGCCGTTAGCCATTGCTGGTGTACTGCAAGCTTCATCCAATCGCCTCGCTCAGTGCGTGACAAACATTAAGTGCCTGACAAACGAGATGTTCCTTCTTTTTACTGCTCAGCCACTAGAGCGGTGTATAATGGCCATTATTGGAATAATATCCAAAGATAAGGTCAAAACCCCTGTCAAAGCTGCGAAATCATCAAGCTAGCACGTCGTGTCGTCATTATTCGAGCTCAAGTCTTATTTTAGATAGCTACTTAGGCGCTAAACCAGACTGGGAACCGAATATTCACATTTTGATAGTTTATGGACCTAGATGAGAACCTTAAAATAGTTTAGGGACTCAAATCTTCATTTTAATAGTTCATAGACCTAGATGAGAATCCCAGAATAGTTTAGGGACCTTAAATGCACTTTACTCTATAATTAATGCAACAAAACTAGATCCCACATGGATATTTTTTTTTATTTTTTTCTTCAAAATTCAACATTTTTTCTAATTTACTTTTAACATTTTATTAAAAGGGTTTGCTCTTTTCTCAAGTGACCGTGCTTTTGTACATCTCTCAATCACATTTTCGGAATAATTAAAATAAACACAAGGAACAATTTTTGTGAAGGTGGAACATTTTTTGTATTGAAGACGGAACATTTAGTTCTTAGGTGACTAAGGGGGTGTTCGTTGCATGGGGTCTAAAATTTAGAAGGAAGAATCTTGTCATTTAAGAGTATTAAATAAAGTTTAATTACAAAACTAACTGCAGAACCCCTGGTCTAAATCGCGAGACGAATCTAACGAGGGTAGGTAAGCCGTGATTAGACACTGGTTACTGTAGTATTACTGTAGCATCACTGTAACAAAATATAGATTAATTAGGCTCGTTAGATTTGTCTCGTAAAGATGTACCTATCTGTAAAAAGGTTTTGTGATTAAATTTTATTTAGTACTCTTAAATAATAAGATTCTCTTTGATGTGACAGGTCTAAATGCTAAATGCTAAAACAACGAACACCTCCTGAAATCTGAGACATTTCTTAATCACATTCTACGGAACAAATGGAACGCATGCATGGAACTTGAGCACAAATATTTGGGCACTGTAATTTCAGCATACCATCAAAATCTGGTAAGATCAGCACGAGAACAACCAACTGGTTTGCCGGTTTCGGCGAGAGAGGACAAGGTTTCGGTCAATTTAAACAGGAAGCAACTCATTATAAAGAGGATCCTTTCGTGGGTCCCGAAACGTATGCACGGCAGGTGATGATTGATCGTTGGAGTTGGAGTGACCTCACAGCCCAAAAGCGCGAACATCAAATCTCTCTATCCACACAACTTTTGAATCCAATGATGTTAACAGTGAAAAGTACTGTTAGTTAAGTCGCATAAGAAATTTATAAAGAACTGGTAATCTGACACGCGAGCTTCAACTTCCAAACTTGCATGTGTCGATCGTCATGGTCAGGCGGTGCAGCGCATTGTGTGCTAATTAATTTCGTTGCTACTAAGCTGATAGTAACAAAATTACTCCTACTCTGATCTAGTGTGGCCGGAAACTAACTAGTAGTAGTGGAACAGGGTGGCCCGCTCCCGGACGGCGAACGCTGGCGAGGAGGACGGCATCACGTTGAGCATCCACGACAGGCATGGCCCGTCCGCCGCCGCCGCGTCGACCCCGCCGCCGTACATCGAGAAGGACGCCGACTTCGCCGCCGCCGCCGGGCTGTAGCACCCCCACTGATGAGGTTGCTGGTGCTGGTGCTGGTGGTGGTGCTGCCGGACGTACGCGCCGCACGCGTACGAGCCGAGGCCGCTGGCGTCGAGCTGCGGCGACGGCGCCGGCGCGACGGCCGCCGCGGCGCGCCTCTCCTCTTTCTTGTACCGGATCCCGCACGCGTTGCACAGCGACTGCAAAGCAAGCCAAAGAGAACGTTAGTTAGAACACGTGTTGCGTGATCGTGTTGGATGCATGGATGGCGGGCGGCATGGAAGGGTGCTGTGCATGAATGAGTGCACAAACAAGTGAACAGAGATGAGAACGCGCGTGCCCACGCCACGCACCTTGGGTCCCCGCGGCCCGTTCCGCCAGAGCGGCGTCGACGCGGTGTCGCAGTTGGCGCACCGCCGCGGCGACCCGCGGCCGGACTCCTTGCTGTTGTTGCAGGACGCCGCCACCGCCGCGGCGCCGCCGTCTTGCCTGCCGCGCGCGTGCGCTCCCGCCTCGGCCCGCCGCGTGGACGGCGTGCCAAGCGACAGCGTGCAGTCCACCATCCCGCCGCCGTACGGCGACCCGCCTTCCTCGTCGCCGTAGCCGAACTGTCCGCCGCCCGCCATGGGGAACAGCAACGAGAAGGCCGACGACCCGGCGACGCCTCCGCACCGCCCGCCGCAGCGCATCCCGCACGCGCACGGCGCCAACTCCTGCAACATCCTGTGCCGCGGCTACTACTGCTACTACAGGCTATACAACCAGCACGGATCAACCGGCCGGAGTGCAGTGTCGTGGTGGTGGTGGTGGTATATAGCAGAGCAGAGCAGTGGGATGGGACGATCGAGGGGCTGTCGGTTCTCGGAAACGCCCACTTCCTCGGCCGTTCCCGCGGCCTCGGCTCAGACGACGCACGCTCGTGCGCGCGCGCGCGAGCGACAGTGGTGGCTGCGATCTCGAGCGGTGCGGTGTGTCGACTGGCGAACGAAGCGAAGCAGCTCTGTGTGTTGTGTGTGTGGCATGTGCGCTGCCACTCCCGGTTCTTATAGCGACGACGACGTGTTGGTGAGCCAACTGATCGAGCAGTGAGGATCGGAACTGGTTGGCCTTTTGCGCGATAGCGATTTGGATGCGGGCGCGGCAAGCGATGCGCGGTCTGGTGTTTGGGACGTGCGGGCGCATGTCTGCTCTGCTCGGCAGCCTGCGCTCTGTAGGTTGCAGGTAGGGCGGGCGGTCAACAGGCCGGTCAAAAGAGCGGCGAGGCCGGCCACGTGAAACCGGGAGCAGTCTCCCATGCATTCCGACGGCCGGCCGGCCTGGGGACGAGCGTGTGCCTTGGGGCGTCTTCGGCGTTTTAGAGTCTAAAATTTAGAGGGGTTTAAACACAAAGAATTTTGTTTTAAATAAAGTTTAATTACAAAACTAACTGCAGAACCCCCCTCTAAATCGCGAGACGAATTTAACAAGGGTAGTTAAGCCGTGATTAGACGATATTTACTGTAGCATCACTGTAGCAAAACATAGATTAATTAGGCTCATTAGATTCGTCTCGTAAAGATATACCCATCTGTAAAAAGGTTTTGTCATTAAACTTTATTTAATACTCCTAAATAATAAGATTCTCTTTAGAGTTAAATTTTAGAGGGGTCTAAACGGTGAAACGAACACACCCTTGGTTCTGCTTGCAGCTTGTTGCTCGAGATTAGAGTGCGATTAGCAGCAGTAGAATCGCAGCACTTCGCCGATCACGAGGCGCGCACAGACCCGATCCGATCTGTTCCTCCTCTAATTTATACTCGTCCAAATGTTCACGTACTACGACATAGAATATTCTCTCTGCGCTACGAGTAGTCTGTACTCCATTTTCACTACCTCCGTGCTACTACAATTTTTCAGTATCTAGTCTCTGTTTAATCCATGCCATTTTCTGACGTTCCAGAATTTGTAGAACTCATGCTAGTAGTACTATTTGCAACGGGGGAACACGCCCCGCGGACGCAACGGATATACGCCAAACGTCATGTCGCCGCTTTTCTTTGCAAAAATGAAAAGCATGTCGCGATATCTGGCTACATTATCAGCCGAGCAAGGCGTTGCGGGAGTTTCCAAACAACAAAGGAAGAGCCTCAGCTGGGGAAGCTAGCTAGAGAGTGAAGGGGAGAAAAGCAAATTAAAGAGGCGAAAATCGAAAGAAGCAAAAGAGGAAAAGAGGCGGCTTGCAGAGGAGACCGTCCACGCAGGATAAGCTTCGACGAGAAAAGACGCGGAGGTTATAATTGCGTGCATGGAAGGCCACGATTTGCATGCGTGCAACGATCGGTTCGGTGCAAGCAATGGCCACGCCACGCCATGATTGATCAGCTTCAAATTCTTCGTCCTCTCCTCGCGTCGACCGTTCAAAAAAGCCCCAGGTCGAATCATCGAAGCAGAATGATCGATCGATGCATGGGCAACTGCATCGATGCCGTGCCCTTTCTATGATTGGCTCGCTCTGCCCAAGTTCTCAATCAGATTTCAGTATCTTTCTCGTGTTAATTTCCGTTTTAATCACGTTCTACTCCTGGATCCTGGACTGGTTAGGTCAAAGGTGGCAGGGATCGGTTGCAGAGAAAGCCAAAGCCGATGGAGCCCATGATTCCGTTTGCCGCAGGGCCATGCATCGCCCAAATTAAAGTGCCGACACGACCGCCAGCTCTCAGTCTGCATCTGCAATTCTGCATGCATGCATCCCCATTTCAGCTCAGCTGCACACGTACGTACGCTTCTCAGTCCGTCAGCGCGCCGCACCAGTTTAATCATCGCTCGTGCGTGTGCCAGTGTTTACACACGATCACAAGTACACTGGCACTGCAAATACAGTCATGCGTGTCTACCCAATACTGGTATCTACCTCCGATAATTGCTTTATCGGTACGTACTGACGGATTGCTTATTTCGCTTCAATATCTGTCTAGGGATGTAATATCCGCATCCGTATGCAGAAAACGCAAGTGTAGAGATGATTAAGCAAAATGCAGGGTGCATTTGCAGAGAGGTCAGGTGATTAGGTAAAGCTTTCTCCGGTACGGATATCTGCCTGCCGGGATATGTCGTGTTCCTGTTGCTACTCCACTCATCAGCTTGATATGCTCGGCCTGCGTGACAGGGGTTTTGTAGCTTTCCATGCCTTGTGCTCTGTGCTAGACTGAATCTTCAGTAAACAAAGGCGACGAGAGGACTAAATAAAGCCGTGTTGCGAGTACCCACGGCGAACTACAAGTAGGTGCTGTTTACTTGTGTATTGGACGAGTTGCGAATATGCAAATGGCGATATGGCATGGACGAGTTGAGACTTGTGTTTCGTGGACAGGGCTGTGCAGTGAATCCGCCCGAGGAGATCGTCGGTTCAAAAAGTTGTCCCGACACGGCCAGAGTTGGGCCTAGAGATTGGTGTCGTTTGATTGGCTGCAACAAATGTATCACATGCATGATCCTTGCGTTCATGTTTTTGGTGCAATGCGAGCGAGAGGGAAGAAATGGACGTCGTTCAAGGAATTATGACAGGGGCAACGAGAGGTAGTACTAGTATCTTTTGGGAAACGCTATGTACCAATTGTTCCCTGTGACTGTGAGATCTTCACCCCTCCCCAGGTTTGAACCATTCATCGATCAATAGATTGATACTATAGTATAGTACTCCTAATACACTAACACTAAGTCTCAATAAAAAAAAAATACACTAACACTACAGTCGCATCAGGCAGTGGCTTCTGATGTGTTCAGTTTAATAAATCAATCGTGGCACACTTGTTCAAAAGGTAATGGAGTGGTATTGTTCAAGCTGCACCGCGCCCTCACAATACAAAGGAAGACGCCTAATGTGATGTACGCCATCACCGATCACCAGTGGTCCTGCCGCTGGAGGCCGGCCGGAGCTGCGCCTTTCGAAACAGGATTCGTACAAAACTTGGATGCCGCGGGACCCGGCGGAGGAGCAAAGCCTCAGGAGTCAGGACTCGAGGTTGACTGGTACTGTTTGTATCTGCCGTTGCCTTCTCGGGTACTGCATGCTTCCATGCTTCATCATCAGTTTTTGCTTAACGTATGGACTGGGTTCCCGTCATACGTTTGCTTGGACGCGTGGTAATCCTTCATATAGGCCACCCAATTTTATTGGGTTGGGCTACATTGACTACCAAGTTCCAAGCTCGTCCCGGCCCATATATAAATTCTTGCTTGGTCCCGCCTGATCGCAGAATAGGCCAAGCCCAGGACGAAAAGCTCAAGGGGGCTGGACCCGAAAGAGAAACTGGCCTAACCTAGTCAACGTCGATGACTTTTCTTTTTCTTTTTTTTCCCGAAAGGGTGAAGTTGGTAAACCATCCTTAAGGCTTGCAACCACTACTAACAAACACATCTGACAGAATCGAAGTCCAAGGAAATTCCTAGAAAAATCACATGACTTGTAGTTACAAACACAAGAAAGTGGAGCCTACTCGAGCCAGCTGTTCTGCATCAATCCTATACAAAATAGACAAATGACTCACCCTAGTTCCAAGGAAAACGATTATCCAGCCTAGTAACCAACGATTGGCGCTAGCATCATTGGCAGTATTCTCCTGCATCATATATTACTTGGATGCTTGATTCACTGGCTACTCGCTAGCTTATTACTCCACACAGTGGCTTATTAATCGACTACTTGATTAAACCAGTCTGTACTTCTGGCCAGACAAGATTATTAACTCAGTACGATACTATGCTGTGGCCCGAACACAAAGAACATGACACAGTGAGCCGAATGATAGTTGGCTTGCACATGCCAGCAGGGTTCAGTTCCTTTTTTCTTTTGGTCCCCAGAAAGGTAATCAATTCCATGTTATCGTCCTTTTTCATGTGAAGTTTGATCCCTTATAACAAAGCAAGGAAATAGGACATACAATTTCATGTGACAAAGAGACAACGGCCAAAAGCCCATTGTCACAAGCGAGAACTTGAAACATGAATCAGGGAAACACTTACAAGAAGAAAAGCCAGCAACAGAGCACTGTGTAGCCATGTTACAATAGAATCGTCAAAACCTGATGAATGTTGCAGTTTGAAGCGTGTGCCGGTCCCTTGATAAAATGATTAGCTAGCTCATGGTACGGCGAGTCCAAAGATAATGAGCATAATAATGACAGAACACCTAATTCTTATTTCCTGTACAATAATGTGTATCTTCCTTTCTAGATAAACATCTATAAAAAGTACAGCGATAGTTACGAGCAACAAATATCATAAGTCAATGCTGAGCAGGGTTACAAGACATGAATCATATCGCCAACAAGAAGAATCATGTGGCCAACAAGACCCCCTTCACGAGTACTGAACTCCATGGTAAAAATTAGGAGATCAGCATCAACTTTTGAATCAAAGACCGTGGTCAATTATAATGCCTGAAAGGGAACAGAGCTTTTTGCCACCGTGCTTCATCCAAATGCCTTGTTTGCAACTATTTACTATGAAGTGATGTAATGAAGGATGTCAAGAATGACATTGACTCCCAGTGCCACACTTGCCCCAGGTTAGTATATCTTCGAGGAAACAAGTATAGAGATGAGTCATAAGTGAGAAACCACTTTAAAAAAAAGTGTAATTCGTATATCAATAAAGTAAAATAGCTAACAAGAGCAAAATTTTCAGTTGAACAAGGCAAACACATACTCTATCGATCGATTTCGTCGACATAATCAAGACACTCCTTTGTCATCACCATGAACCCTTCTGTAAAAATAAAAGAATGGCCCCTCCTATGGACCACTATCTAGCAGTAAATGACAATCAGCAGCAATGGCTGGACAGACAAATGTACAACAATAGGCTAATCCATGACCTCGTCAGCACTCCGCTAATGCAAACTTACCACAGGGGGGTCCGTGCTCTCCCAGACCGGATGATACATGAAGTACACACCATAGATCCAATGCTGACGAACACGTAGTTACAGAACAGAACAGGGCAGAGCAGACCTGCAGCAAGCCTGAGATTCTTCCAATGCAATCATGCCCTGGAAAAGCAGCCCCATTATGTCACTCACTACTAGCCATAGTCTATGAGGATTTGATCTGATCCCTGCTCAAATTTCTGAATCGGAGCGTCCATGGACCATGGGTGTGGTCACCAGGATGATGCTATTGCTGCGGCTTGTGTATAGGCATTCCGTCGATGAGCTCGACGGGGTAGCGGTCAATGCAGTCCTCCCATGGGCTGTTGGGCGACGGCTTGACGTTGCGCAGCGCATGCCAGACCGCGCTGTTGCACTTGAACCCGCTGCCGAACGCGATCTGCCAGATGCGGTTGCCGCGGCGGACGCGGCCCTTGGCCTCCATGTATGCGAGCTCGTACCAGATGGAGCTGCTCGACGTGTTGCCGAAGCGGTGGAGCGTCATCCGGGACGCCTCCACGTGCACCGGCTGCAGCTGCAGGTTCTTCTCCAGCTCGTCGATCACGGCGCGGCCGCCGGCGTGGATGCAGAAGTGCTCGAACGCGAGCTTGAAGTCCGGGATGTATGGCTTGATCTTGGCGTTGAAGAGCTTCTTGGCGACGAGCGTGGCGAAGAAGAGCAGCTGCTCGCTGACGGGCAGGACGAGCGGTCCCAGCGTGGTGATGTTGGTCTTGAGCGCGCCGCCGGCGATGGCCATGAGGTCCTTGGACAGCGACACGCCGGTCTTGCCCTCGCCGTCCTGCTCCTGGTACACGCAGTTGAACGCCTTGTCGTCGGCGCCCTTGTGCGTGCGCACCACGTGCTTGAGGCTGTACTTGGCGCGCCGGCGGTCGGCGCCGCGGTTGGAGAGCAGCACGGCCGCGCCGCCGACGCGGAACAGGCAGTTGGGGATCAGCATCGACTTGCGGTTCCCGAAGTACCAGTTCTGGGTGATGTTCTCCATGCTCACCACCACGCGTAGGTGTTGCGGTGCACCTGCAGCATGTCGCGCGCGAGGTCGACAGCGATGACGCCGGCGCTGCATCCCATCCCTCCGAGGTTGAAGCTCCGGATGTTGCCCCGGAGCTTGTACTTGTTGACGATCATCGCCGAGAGGGACGGCGTGGGGTTGAAGAGGCTGCAGTTGACGACGAGGATGCCGACGTCCTTGGGCTTGACGCCGGTGGACTTGAAGAGGTTGTCGAGGGCGCCGAACATGACGGTCTCGGCCTCGGCGCGGGCGTTGGCCATCGTCGGCTGCGGCGGGAGGCAGTGCATGGCCTCGGGCACGTACGTCTCCTCGCTGAGGCCGGAGCGCTCGAGGATCTTGCGCTGGAACTCGAGGGCGTCGTCGGAGAAGCCGCAGAGCCTGGAGTGGCTCATGAACTCCTCGAAGGGGACCTTGAGGTGGTCCGGCGGCTTGTAGCAGGCGAAGTCGACGAGGAAGACGGGGCGCGGGCGGGTGAGCACGTAGACGGTGACGCCGAAGACGAGGACGGCGGAGAGGACGAGCACGGAGACGAGGTTGTACTGGAGGTGGGCCCAGAGCTGGCGCAGGTCGTCGGGGTCGGTGCGCCCGGCCTCGAGGAGGATCACGGCCATGAGCGGGAGCAGCGTCAGCGTCAGCAGGTGGGTGATGAGGTAGTGGTACCCCAGCTTCACGTACTTGAGGTTCACGCTCTGGAGGAAGTCCGGCAGCCGCCGGTGTGGCGGCGTCGTCGCCGCGGCCGCCGGCGGGGCAGCGCCGCCGCCTCCGTTCATCGCTCCCCGGCTCACGCGCCTAGATCTGGACGCGGAGGCGGAGTCAAAGACGGGTGCCGTCCCCCCGATGCGTGGACTGGATGAACGGAATAGATTCGCCCAGCTGGGGGAGGCGTTACTGGTCTTGTCGTAGGTGTGGTCGTGGGTTTGGTGGAGATTGTGCGGCGGCGGCTGTGAGGAAGGGTGGATGAGGGGAGGTGCGGGTGCGGAAATGGTGGGTGGCCGCCGGAGGATGAAGCGATTCCGGCGGCGGCGGAGGAGGAGGCGGTTGTTGTGGAGAGGGAGAGGGGATAAATAATCGGCGAGGTGGAGGACGATGGGTTTTGGCTCTGGTGCTCCGTTACTTGCTGGGATTTTTGCAACGGCGCCCTCCGTGGATAGGGGAATTCAGTTTTGGGATAAATTTACACTAGTTATTGTACAATACTGTGGTTGTGGAAATAACTTTGTACTTGGGCAATCACCGTAGGTAAAAATATTTGTGATGACGTACTCTTGTATATCATCATACTCCTGTGATACGTGTAACTGAAATTACTAAAACAAAGCTGCGGTGGTAACAAAGAGGCCAACCGGAGAAAACTACGATGGTGACACTGTTGGTGCTTTGGCCTAATAATAAATAATAATTACTATATAATGCATCAAACCTCTCTTGCATATGTGTTGAATGGTGCAAGACTTTGGTTATCTAACACTTCTTAGATGTGAAAATTGTAGTACTTTTTTTTGTTACATTTGATTGCAGTAACATCCGTCCAAAAGTAATGAAGCATCTAAATTTTCTACTATTTGTGTGTAAAAGTATGACAGATGACATCTCAGCTCATTTTACAACAAGTTAATTGAAAAGCAAAAAAAAACTAATACAATGTTCCAAATCGTAGCGGAATTTGCTACTAACAAAGGTTAAAATTGTCTCTTGCTACGGTGGGCATCCATCGCAACGCTACTGCACCCGGTTTTTTTACTGCGTTCTTACCAAACTGCGTGGTATAAATATAAATATACTAGGAGTACTACAAGTAGCCCTCCAGTAAAGTTAACAGGGAGTGCTAAAAAAGAGTGGGAGACAGGGACAGCATGCGGAACAGAAATCTGTGTTCTCCGCAGGAGGTGACTGAAAAGAAGGCGAGGCAGGAAAGCGATAAAAAAAAAATCTAGTACTAAATAAAGTTTAATGACAAAACTTTTTTACAGATAGGTACATCTTTACGAGACGAATCTAATGAGCGTAATTAATCTATGTTTTGCTACAGTAATGCTACAGTAACCATCATCTAATCATGGCTTAATTACCCTCATTAAATTCGTCTCGCAAATTAAATCAGGATTCTGTAGTTAGTTTTGTAATTAAACTTTATTTAACATAGCTTATCTAAAATTTAGACCTCTCTGAAATTTAAATCCCCGTGCGCCCAACACGCCCCAAATATTCTCGAGTCAGAGGAGGAGACGGAGTGCAGCAGAGCTCCCGGCATCCGGTTCCGTGCCCAGGCTGGCCCTCGTGCTCGCCGGTCAGCACAGCGCACCCACGTCGTCTCCCTCCAGAAACACAAAAAGAGAGAGGAGGGTCATCGAGAAAAAAAAAAAAAAAAAAAACTTTTAAAGCCAACTCGACTCGCAGTTACGCAAATCGGCACCAGCTTCAGTCAGGCCCACCTGAACCCCGCCGGGCCCACAGAGTCGACCATGACATGCGGGGCCCAAGGCTCACCTGTGTTTTCTTGTCGCTGGGAAACGGACGGCGCTCCCCGGATCGCGCGGTTGCCACGAGCACGAGCGCGCCGAGAACGGGCGGCGTCCCCTCCTCCGTTCACGTCACGGTGACCGCGCGTCGGCAACCGCGGCAAGAGAAACACGACGCGAGTGCGTGATTTTTGCTTGGCCTACTGCTCCGGCCGCCGAGACGTGCCTTTCTGCGCGAACATCCGTTTGGTTTTCACCGTTCGCGTTGTCTCGCGTCGCAGGAGGCGTGGAGCACGTGTGTCCGCCGCATTCCACCGTTCGTCTCTCCCATCTGGGCCACGCGAGTCCCGCTGGAATCCACGACAATAAACGAGAGAAATGCCCTCGCAAAAACCAAAAAAAGCGAGAGAAATGCATCGAGAGACACATGCTGCCCTCATACGCCTTTTTCACGGCCAGAAGAGATCGATGACGAGAAAAACGCCAGAGTTGTCAAAGTCATCCCCGCCAGCTCGCCTCGTCTCGTCCGGGGTGGATACGACTAGAACGAGCGTCCGCCGCTTCCGCCCGTGGACGGCGCCTGCGATTTTGGAAGTTTCGATGATGTGGAGAAGTGGCGCCTCCATCACTTGGCGCCATGCTCTTCAGCCTGGTTGCAGCCTGCCCGGGCCGGTAGGATAGACTTGGCAAGAAACCACGACCACCACACGGATTATTATTTTTTTTTTTTAAAAAAAAGTCGGTGAGGTGAGCTTTGCCGTCATCCATCCGGCCGGTCCAACTCCGCGGTTTCTTGTTCTTGGCCACGTTCTTTCGTTCGTGCCGTCCATTTCGCTCCAGAAGACCGAAAGGAAACTAGTGACTAGCAGCATGGGAAGAAAAGATCGCGGTGGCCGTCTCTCCCGTAAGTCATGCTGCTCTCTCCACAGCACTTGTTCGTTTCGCATGGAATACTTAAGATTTAAGCCAAAATTCAATAGGTTTTCATCGTTTGGAGAGAATTCTAGAGTAGGCTGAAAATGTTGTTCGGTTATTTCTGGATTAGATTGCCACCTAGTCCAATCTAGCTATAACGCCCAACAAAACGTTAGAAATCGTTCCTTGTGTCCGACCCCATGGAACGACTCCCACTCCCAGATGCAAGACTTGATCACCTTGAGAACATTGGGATCTTAGCTTTTGTAATGGTTTTGATCCCAATCAATCGAACAATACTTTAAGTCATAAAATTAGAAGATGTGGGAATCAAACCTATAAAATATAGAATTAAATGAAAAATATGAAATCACTCAATCCATAAATAATATGAATCCTACACAGAAATCATTTCCATGCTGCCGAACAAGCCCTCACCGAGAAATTCCCAGCCACGCCGTGAGCAAGACGATGAGCCGACGCGGGGCCCAAAAAGGGGAGTCCTTTTCCCAGCGTGAGTACCTGTGGATTTGTTGTTTCTTATCTGGAACGGCTCACCAGTCACGAGCTGCGCGAGAAAAGGATTTCAGTTTATTTCCTTCTGCTAGCGCTGACGATGATGAAAAGTTGATTTACCACCCAGGAAGCCACACACAGTTGGGACGGATGTGGAACTCAACCAACTACTTTCACCTAAACCAGCGATCGGCAAAGCCAAATTCTGTCATAGATGACGCAATTAGCTATAGTAGCGAGACTGCGAGAGCTGGCGGCAGAAGTTGTCAAAGGCGTCTTCCTCCCGCTTCCTTCGTCGCCCTCCTCCTCATGGTACAGCTGAAAGGGACCTTTGGCTTCAATGAGCTCCGGACAGCCGCCCATGCGGTGAACAGTTGACAGGTACGGAGATGATTGTACCAGCTCCGTCATGTGACATATCGACCTCTGAGGACGGCAGGCTGGTTTGGCTACAGAGAATGTTCTTCGGAATGTTTGAAATTCAAAAGAGAGGCGAACTGACGCAACAGTCAGTGAAAGCATCTAGATTTCCTTAAGCCTAACTGATATGGTTCTGGGACAATAGTTTTGAATCTGGTGATATATGCGATAGTAATAGGAAATAGAAGACAATGTTCAGAAGAGAACTGCTCCGGCGGAGCTTTTTCAAAAGTGGCACGAATCTTAAAGCAGCTTAATTAGTCTAATTACCTTACTAATCGCGGGGGCCGGGTGGCCCAGACCCGAGCCGAGGCCCAGACGAGGAGCCCGAGCCGCCAAACTGGATCGAACCGGAGCAGTTCAGAACCGGGAGTGAATATCGGATCGAGCAACGTCGCTCCATCGTCGTCGTCGTCCATTCCATTCCTCGCTCCTCTGCCAGACTCTCCATCGCCGGCGACTGCGGCGCGTTCTCCTCCACCATTTCCTAGCCTACGTTCGTCGTCGCGAGTGCCGCTCCACCAGAACAGAGGCGATTCTCCTGGTGTGGCGCGTCCCCGCGCCGCCCCCCGCCCCCAACGGCCCCGGGCAGCTGAGCGTTCCAGTGACACGGTGGCGGTGCTGTCCATCCGCCGGCGTCCGCGCGCTCCATCGACCTGATCCGCGGCGGTAGGTGGCGGCTCTCGACGACGAACGGAGCAGCTTCGTCGCCGGGATTTACTCTGCAACCATTGATTCATGGTAATTCCTCTATATATGAGTTAATGCAGTCATAAGATGAAGTTTATTTGGATGAATTTGTGCGCTGGCTTGTCTGTAATTGACGATTGTCCTTCGTTTTAATTCATCCTAAAATCTGGTTGTTTGCGATCGACTATTATTCACATATATAGGTTGAGAAAGAGGATACACATTTTCAGGGTAATGCTTACTTCCAATCGAGAATCGATTCACAGAACAAATAACAGTATGTCTATCTCTGAAAATGGAATCATGCATACCTCAGTCGATGCAAATTACTTCTTCTGCTTTTTTGTTTTAGTTTTTCTGTAGCTTATTGTGCTACTTTTTTTTAACACTTTCACTCTGAACGTTGTAAAGCTTGACGATAGCTGGAATTGGAAAGCGTCAACCTCTATTTGCTTTGTCCGGTGTTTCATGTACAAAAATGTGAACCTGTATTTGATCGATTAGATTAATTTCCGTATGTCATCACTGGATGCAGTAGCCGACACTTAATTTTTGCAGGAGCACGGCAATGAAGACTGTACGAATGGAAAGTTCAGAAAATTTGCAAATTCTTTCGAACAACAAAAAATATTGAACGAGTACTAGAATATAGTGAACAAGACCTTTGCGAGTGAAGAGGAGGCCTACTCATTCTACAATAAATATGCCTTCGTCAAGGGATTTGGTATTAGAAGACAGAATGTGAGGCGTGCAAAACACTCAAGAGAGTTGTTGTTCAGACGTTTTGTGTGTTACAAACAAGGAGAGCGGGAGGACAAATATCTTGAAACCGAGGATTGCAGCCGAAGACAAACTGATTGATGTGCAGAGAGTCTTGAGCACGTAGCTGTTCAACAAAGCTTTTAGTAGTACTATGGATGTACAGTAGCAGATATCGATTGACGGTGTGATGTGTCTAACATCATATGCCTGTCTTTCTGGTTAAATCCTTTCCCTTTTGTGAGGGAGAAGGAAAAAAAAGATTCCTTCTGCTAGCTGAACGCATGTTTGTGACAACATTCATATTAATAACTGATAAGTAAGTAACACAGACCAATTACCCTGTTAACACGTTACAACTCAAACTGATAGATACCAACAGTTTAAGAAACCTACATCAGGACCTATTGGCTATTACAAGCGGTTGTTGTTGCTTCTCTCGGACAAAGTAGAATGTGTTTTTGCTCTCCCTTAATGTCGATTTCTTGAAGATTGATCTTCAAATTCTAAGCAGGATGATCCGCAACATGTCCTTTATACTCTTCCAGTAGTATCCTGAAAAATCAGATTGTTAGGTATCATAGTAAATCACAAGCAAGTTCATGGTCGGCTCTTCTGAGTGCATGCAACACCTAGAGGAACAAGGAGATTGGTGAGAGGGCATGCAACACTGTTTGTCTGCAAGCCTTATTATGCGTACTATAGGGACCAGCACTCGCTCCAGTTGCTATTCAGCAAATAGATCTGATTCAGCAACCCAAACAAAGAAATTGCCCGGATCTGCGTTGCACTATTTGCAAGTTTCCAGCCGAAAAGTTTGTCGGTTATAGTATACCATCTTGGAACCACCCCGTTAGCCACCGGCATCAGGCATCCATGCATGTGCCTTGTTCTTGGAGACAATGCTCCATCGATCTTGCAATGCGGCACCTCATCGTGCATGATAAAGTAACTTTTGGTGAGATGCAACTTGTAACATGAGCTGTTCCACTCGATATGCATATAAAAAGCTTGATCCGAAACAGTGAAGCACTTGAGATCTTCAGTTAAATATTTCACCTGCATGTGGTGCGTAACACAAGATGATTACTTGTATGATTTTTTTTTTTTTTGCGGGGATTACCTTGTATGATTGACTTCTCTATGACAATCACAACTCAAAAAACAAATATCAGAGACGCGTCTTGTACTAGCTAGTAGAGTCGACGTATACTAGCATAAGCTTCAGATACAAGGCTTGGACCAGAGAAATGTACACAGGTCAGCTAGAATTAGCGAGCACAGCAGCATACTTTGCAAGGCATACGGCATATCATTTCGTTAATCATTAGAGAATTGGGGTCACTTACAATCTTTTCCTCGCGATGACGGGATCCATTTAGCGACTGCTAAGTAGCTTGGGAATCGATGCTGAAATGGACGTCCCACCAAACCACCTACAAGGACAGCAAATCAACGTATGAGGAAACGAGTAGTTAACTATGCAAGTGTGTGATTTCCGTTTGAATGGCCCGAGGATTCAGCCAACCAGATTTCAGAAATGATTTGCATCCTACATCAGCTTCGGATGTTATCACGTCTGATTTGACAAATGTTTAAACATTATAGGTTTGGCTTCTAATCGCGTAACTCTAGAGCAGATGCAGATCAAGAATCCATTGCTTGCTCAACAGGATGTGCGCCAAATTGGCACCGTTGTTATCTTAGTTTATGTTTGCAGCTCGAACTATCGAAATGATGGTCAACAGTTTTTTGAGAGAACGAAGGTTAAGGAATTATCGATGTGTAGGCGTCACTACCGTGCTGACTATTCATTCTGACCAAACGAATAGGGTTTTCCACGTACTTTCACGAGGAGAGTTGTCTACAGATAATGCCTGTTTTTTTTTTTTGTCTCTAAAAGGCCTAGTCAACAGTTTCCTTATATTGTAGTATTTGAAAGCATGTTCCAAGGCTCCAAGCTCGTCATCATTTTTTAATCTTATTAAGTTTACCATAAAGCATCGACTATCTCATAGAACTGTGGTGATTTTCACTTATTCTGAACAGATCAACCACCCAACCAATCAACAACTGTCACAAACTGATTAATCCGCTGGGGATAGCTTGATGCGTACACCAAATCAATTACTAGAAAGTAACAGCATAGAATTGTCTCTCGTCGTCATGCTGAATTTCGTTACCGAGAAAAGCAGAATAAACAGCACACGTGCAAAGCTTCCATCACGGTACTCGTGTACTTCCTGATTCAGCTATGCTGCCATGGTTCGAAACAGTGATGATCCGAAAAACATGTGTGCCTTTCGTGCAGATCATGGTTAGGAACCAGGTCCTAAGGGAGAAACGGGAGGGTATCAGATGTGACAATGGATTCCTCATTCTTTGGAACGAGAACGAAGTTTCATGAAGGATCCGGCCTTGATGTGGCGAGCAGAGAGAGCCTGAACGCGGAAGGCCCTGTTCGGCAGTCCTGAATGGCAGCAAAAACTGCTGCGAACACTGCAGCGGATACTGAAGAAATAACTACAAACACTGTACCTGTTGAATGGCAGCAGTCATGCCGAACAAGCTGAAGAAAGAGAGCCCCCAGAGCGGACCAGCTATTTCTTTTCTGCTCACCAGCTGTCAAATTTTATTTTATTTTTTGGACCGAGTTACTGCACGTCCGTACGCGCGTTTGCTAACCGCGCGTACCACGCCGGAAGACGCCACGTGTCCGACAGCCGGTCCGAACGTCTTCCTCAACGACGGCCACGGCCCCCGCCCGACGCGCCGTCGCCGCCCGCCACGCGAGCCCCTCCCCCACCCACCACCACCTCCGGCGGCCGGCGGCGCCGCGCCGCCTCGCCGCGCCGCCCGCACCCGCCGCCGCCGCCCGGCAAGCCGCCGCCGTCACCACGCCGCTGCCACGCTAAATCCTCGCGATTTCACGCCCCCGCCGCCTACCCCGCCCACCGCCCGCCTGCCGCCCGCGGCTCCGGCGGGGCCAGCGTCGCCTCGCCGCACCGCCGGGTCGCGGCCGCCGCCCCCCGGAACCCCTCCTTCTATGGTCCGCAGAAATGGAGAAGCAAGAGCCCGCCGCCACCCGCAACCCGAACACCCTAACCCGCCGGCGATAACCACGCGCCGCCGCGTCGCACCGCCCGCACACACAAGCGTTCCGCCACCGCCACCCGCCACCGTCACCAGCAACCCGAAACACTAACCCGCCCGCACTAATCCACCCGAAACACTAACCCGCCCGCCCCGCTGCCGCGCTCCACCATTGCCTCCAGCGATGCTCTTACCTTATCCGGTAGCTAGTGGACCGGGCTACGCGCTTGGGCCGGGCCGCGGCAGGACGCGCTGTAACGCTCCAGCGCGTACAGTCGCGCAATAGAGTTTCCGTTTTTTTTAGAAGAAGAATCTTGATACAGCCCACAAATTCAAATTACCACCATGCAGCCCAATAAAAGAAAAGAAACAGATCCGAAGCGAAGCTCATTTTAAGCCCATCTAAGCGGGCCGAACCGCCCCCTGCGGAACCGCCTTCTGTTTCCACACGCGTTGCCTCGCGAGGCCATTCGTTTCAGCTGCGGGACCCACGTGCCCGCCGAATCTGCACACGTATAAATTCCTGGCCCAACCATCTCTCTTCTTCCTCTGCTTCGGCGACACGAAGGAACCCAAAGCCAACCGAAACACAGAGACAGACAGCGAGAGGGGAATCCAGATACGCCTCCTTCATCCGAACTCCGGCCTTATCGGCGATGATGCTACGCGCGGCGGGGAAGCGTCTCATCGCCGGCGGCCAGGCGTCGCCGGCGGTGGCGGCGCCGGCGGCTGCGGCGGCGATGAGGAGAGGGTACCACGAGCGGGTGGTGGACCACTACAACAACCCGCGCAACGTGGGGACCATGGACAAGGACGACCCGGACGTGGGCACGGGGCTCGTCGGCGCGCCGGCGTGCGGGGACGTCATGAAGCTGCAGATCCGCGTCGACGAGGCGTCCGGCAAGATCGTCGACGCGCGCTTCAAGACCTTCGGCTGCGGCTCCGCTATCGCGTCCTCCTCCGTCGGTGAGCGAACCCATCTCCCGTTCCTCTCTAGTAGGATCATTTTTTCGTGTTAATTTGATGAGTAGGTGGTCATTTCGTTGGTCTGGGTAACCTATAATCTGGTAGATGGATACTTTGAAGTTACGATCGATTGGACTAGGTAGTAATGACATTATTTGTCACTACAAATTGTGGTGGTCTAGTGTCGATTTTGATGCCGAGAAGTGCGGCCCTACGGTTATCGTGTGGCGACATGTTTTTGCTGGAGAAATCAATCCCGACTAGGGTGTATATTTGTGCTATTTCAGAAGTACAGTTGTTGGGTTGGGATTATGCGACCACCAGAAATGAGTTCCAAGTCACCCTCTAGTGAAAAGCGATACTGATGTGGTTCCAGTCTCTAAATTTTGAGCGGTAGGGAATTGAAGGGATCTGCCTACCTATATAATACATTATTAGAGTATAGCACGAAAAAGGTTCGTATTACAGCAACAGACCGTCAAGAACCAGATCAACGCGGGCTTACAATTACTTAAAAAAAGAAACGCCAATATCGCTAGAAGGAGGGCTTGAACCTCCGACCTTGTGGTTAACAGCCACACGCTCTAACCAACTGAGCTATTCCAGCTTTGCACGTTGTCAATGCTAATCTTTAAGTTTTGAAATTGATTACTTCTGTTCCTTGACCCTTTCTGAGCAGGGTCACGTTGCAGTTGTAGTTTATGTAGACTATCCAGAACCGCCAGTGAGCTGCTTTGATCTCCTTAGGATTAAGATTTTTTTAGGATCCTTGGAATATGTCGATATGATGTTTTGCAACAAGAGACGTTGTTGCTCATAATGTTAGTCTTCTACTAGGAGTAGATTACAGAGAAGCCATTGGGCTGTTCATACTAATGCTCGATTCCGAATTGAATCTCTTTAGACAGAAGATCTTTTGGCTCATGGTAGCCTGCTCCAGTCCCCTTACGAAACTTTCGTTATTGGGTTAACCATACACTTCACATGTTTCTAGCGATTCACATGGCATCATCAAATGATACAAGTCTTGGATAAGAATATACAACGCACTAGAACGATGGTTGTTCTATGTTTTTACCAATGAACATAAAGTATATTTACTGATGGTTTCTGTCGTTTGGTCGTTTAATACTTGTCTTGATTTTAGGGATCATTGAACACCTGAATCTCTGTTAAACTGATGTGTTTTTAATTCGCTGCCTATTTTAGGTTATATTAGTACTCCATAATTCTGCTCGTGCTTTGTGTAATTGTATGTTTGGACAATGCATTATTCATTTGTGACTACTGGTGTTGGCGATTGGTTTCCAACTTCTCATGCCATCTTTTTAAGCACTTAGTTTTAGTTATCAGCATATTTCCTTCTTATTTATTGTATCTGTTTTCTCTATATTATTATTCCTGATCTCAGTGCAACATATATTTTATTCATTTGATATTTTAATAGTTTGTTCGTGAACCATTTCTTCACTTGCAGCCAGCGAATGGGTGAAGGGGAAGCAAATGGAGGAGGTAGTAGCAATCAAGAACTCGTAAGTTGTTACTTGGAAATCATTTTCTTAAGTACTGTTGTTTGGTTGATCACGTATTTAATTACCTTCATTTTTTCTATGTAGTCTGAATTCCATGTTTGTCATTTTAAACACATAAGACATTATAGTCAGAACCATTTGTTTTGCATTTATGTTGTCACATTACTGGGCAAAAATAGATTTTTCGATCTTCAGTTCTGCACTACATTTTCAGTTCGCCGGGGGCTCTCATGACTTCATTGTCCTACATTTCTTTTCAGTGAGATTGCGAAGCACCTGTCTCTTCCACCAGTAAAGCTCCACTGCAGCATGCTTGCTGAGGATGCAATCAAAGCTGCTGTTAAGGATTACGAAGCGAAGAAGAAGGCGAAGCTGGCAATGGCAGATGAGTAAATCTCCACTGCAGCATGATAGCTCAGGATACCATCAAAGCTGCATGTTGCCATTGCCCATGTACTATAGAATAAGATGAGGATGATGCTTATGCGTCATCTAATAACCGCCAGGTTATAGCGTGCAAGCAACTTCTTTTGTTAACAGCGTGTGCTGCCGCGCTGCCTCTGCCGGAGTTGTTTCTGGCACGCTGGCTCTATATTTCCTTTGTGTTTTAAGAGGCTAAGACCAAAGATGTACAGAGTATGCATACTGAATATGAAATAATTGTTCCACATAGATGCTTGCTGCTGTGTGTTGTGCTAGGTGAAAACGGGTCGAATACGGACGGATAGTGTTCATTTCGTATCTATCCTATATTTTCTACTCGAATTCGGAGTCGGAGCGGATAGTCCCGGATAATTATTTCTGCATCTCATATTCTGTCTCATATTTTTTGTTCGGGTTCGGAGTCGGACACGGATATTATCATGAAGTTTGTAAGGATAAAAAAATCAAAGGTTGGAGAAACAGTTAGAGTAAAAAGAAACATATTAACCATTGATATACATGATAAAGACCAAATTGACTCTTATGTATGTTAATCTCTCGATTTTACACCATATTATTGGGTGTATAATTGTTATAAACTTATTCAGATCACATGATACTCGGATTCGGGACGGATATCACTCGTCCCGTATTCATCTTGCAATTATTTTTCGGATTCGAATTCGGGCACAGATAGTGTGGGGTAATTATTGATGCATCCTGTATTTACTCATATTAATTTTTTCGAATTCGGCGGTCGGTCGGGCGGATATTATCCGTCCCGTTTTTACCCGTGCATGTCAGCAGTTGGCAAGTACTACAATGTAATGATCTGCTCATAGAATTCTTTACTCGTTCCCTCAAAGCCATGTCATCAGAGAGCAGTATGGTTCATTGGCCTCTATATGGTTAGTCTGTTGCCGTTTCTTCGTTACACAGATATGAATTACAAAAGATAAGCAAACTTCAATCATGAAAAATAGAGATTATAGTATAAACTTCATATAAATTTATTTTCATCCAAGATCATATGCAGCTGTTGGCTTCTTCCAAGTTGATAGTTCCCTCCGGTCATGAAAGCTGCCGCGCGTTCCCTCCAGTCATGAAAGCTGAAAAGCTTAGAGATGAGCGATGATTTCAAGTCACTAGTTTTCCCGCACGCACGTACTTTTACCTCATCTGTTGCCTGCCGGGCCGCCATCTCTCAAAAGCAGAGTCGACACGCACCACGGGTTGAGGCCAATGTTTGGCGGCTGATATTTCTTCAGTGGTGTCGAGGAGCACCTGGCGCGTGCATGGAAGCTTGTACTCGTGGTGGTCGTTCGCTGACCATGTTACCGGGGGAATGGCAACGACGACCAGCCGAAGGCTCCAACGGCGCAAGCTTGCTACTACGGGAAACGATACATCGAACGCGCAGACATTTGAGCACCAGCAGCGTGCCAGGTCCACCGATCTGGGCCGTTTCGAGCGAGCCAGGCGACTGGCGTTTCGAGTTGTACGTGCCGAAGTGCCGCGCCGAGGCGGCTACTACGGGAAATGCTTACCGAACCAAAGCTAGCGTTTGTTGCGGCACTAGCTCGATTAATTGTGGGGGGCGTGACTTAGCACGACTTTTGCCGTTTGCTGGGGGGATCAGTGCAACTGAATGGCATACTAGCTTAGCTTGCCTTCCATGATTTAGTGTCTGTCGTCCATGTATCGTTTCTTGTGATTGCTGGTGCATTATTTATTATTGTGCTAAATTAGATATTAGACGCGTGGAAAGAGACGGTGCAAGCATCATCGATCTAGCTATCTGCTGAAACTTAAGATGTACTACTCTGTAGCTCGGTCGGTAGCTAGGACGGCAATCGCTCGTCACTTAGACGAAGAGCCTGATTACTTAGGGAAAATATTCAATGCAAACCACCGATTCGGTGGAATCGGGAAAACTCTCTTGAAAAACCTAACATAAGGTTTTCACTGAATATTATCCTGATTAACTAAACCATAGTACGAAAGAAAGTATATCTGCTCAGGCATATGCGGCTGAAAACGAACAAGCAATTATGATGCGCCCACGAAAATTTGCATGTGTTTGGGTGGCTGTATTTGGCTTGTTTTCATCATGTAAGCAACCCGGCCCTAAATTCGTTGGAGTAATTTTGCACCCCCTAGATATTTTTGTTCTAGCAAGTTTGCAGAACGAAGCAACCGCGCGCACAGCCGCAGCTAGCTAGCAGCTAGACAGACGATTCACGCGTGCGATGAGCAAGATACAGCCATTTGAGCGCGCCACGTACGTCCACCGATCTGGCGCGCCAGGCGACTGGCTTTTCGAGTTAAGTGTGTACCGAAATATCAGCGCCTCCACTATATAAACCGTTGCGTCGCACCGGCGAAATGTGATAGTATATGATTTAGGCAACGCCGCGATCTCTGAGTCGCTGCCATGTACTACTACGACGGTGTGCGGGAAGAACAGCTGGAGCCGGTCACGCGCAAGGGCCCCTGGACGGCGGAGGAGGACCGCCTCCTCGTCAACTACGTCGGCGCCCACGGCGTGGCCATCACCTGGGACATCCTCGCCCGCGACGCCGGTACGTACGCTCGTCAGCGCACGTGCTCAGTCCCATCGAGATACTATCACTTCACTTGCGTTGTGTTGCGTTGCATTTTTATTTTTTTTATCGTTTGAGCTCAATTTCAAGTGTACATACCACTAGTGCAGACATGCCGATTTTCCCATGCCGACACCGATTTTTACTATATCACTTATTTTTTCTATAAAATACTCTAATTGAAATATATATACTGGCATTGTGCACCGTAAACCGTAACCATATAGCGCGTTTGGGCAGGGCTGAAGCGCACCGGGAAGAGCTGCCGGCTACGGTGGCTCAAGTACCTGAGCCCCAGCGTGCGGCGCGGCAACATCACGTTGGAGGAGCACGACCTCATCGTCCACCTGCAGGCCGCATGGGGCAACAGGTACATCATCGACTCGCTCCTCCTTCAACCAGTTACTACTAGTTTGGTTATCTTAATTTCGTGTCCTTTTTTGTGCACTGACTGATCTGATCGCTTGCCTTGTACGTGCAGGTGGTCTAGGATCGCAAGACACCTCCCTGGCCGGACGGACGACGAGATCAAGAACCACTGGAGGACCAGGATACAGATCAAGAAGCAGAGCAAGCAGGACGTCATGGCCACCACCAGCAAAAGCAGCACCTCGGCAGAGGAGCAAGGCAGCAGAGATTCCAGCTCCGGCCGGGCAGAAGCGACGCACGAGGACTACGGCATTGTTGTGCCGCAGGAAGACACGCGTAGCTTGAACAACTCTCAAGGCTACAACCCCCATGGAGGAGGAGGAGGAGAAGGTAGTTGTGATGGCGCCGCCATGGACGTCCCTCCAGGAATCTTGGCATTGTCGGGTGAAAACTTGTGGTCCTTCGAGGATTTCTGGCCCATGGAGATGGAGCAGTCGTTTCATAGCAACAGCTCAGCTCAGTTCTTCGAACACGAAGCAATCTAGAAAAGGTGAAGTGGGCTCCAATTGAGGCCTATATATGTGTGTGTTGTGATGAGGTTGTGCTTTTATAAATTCCATTATCGGCATACTGCCTCAAAGCAAATTTTATGCTGCG
The DNA here is from genome assembly GCA_007726485.1 of Eragrostis curvula. Taxonomy (NCBI): domain Eukaryota; kingdom Viridiplantae; phylum Streptophyta; class Magnoliopsida; order Poales; family Poaceae; genus Eragrostis; species Eragrostis curvula. The sequence goes on along the minus strand of CM017445.1, from coordinate 39,096,373 downwards.
TCAGTGTCAATTTCTGCCGATGTAAACGAACCCACGATCCATATAGGCTTTCATAGACGTCTGGGAGTTGGGTCGTGGGCGTTTTCATCAGTTTGGTTTCGCGTACTCGATCGGCAGCAGGCAAAAGTTGCCGCCGGCGTGCATGACACGTAACACGCGGGAAACCTCGGCCGTGAATGGTCCGGCGAAGCCGGTGCCTGCCTGGAGGACTGAAAAACGGCTTGCACGCAGCGGACCGGTGATTAGTGTTTCTCTGAAGAACCAGTGCGGTTTCCTACTATATGCATGGCAGTAGTACTTGTGCAGAATGAAGACGAACGGAGCAAAAGGTGAGGTCGTACTTGAAACATCTCGGTGGACTACAATTCTTACAGCAACAACAGACACAAAAATTGCGTGATTCTCATCGAAAACGAAGAGCTCTGACACGGAGTAATCTCTCTATAGCGTAAGCTAGTGATGCGCTCGCGCGCGTCTCAGGCGATGGTGACCTTGGCGCCGACCTCCTCGAGCTGCTTCTTGGCGTCCTCGGCCTCTTCCTTGCTCACGGCCTCCTTGAGCTTCTTGGGCAGGCCCTCGATGAGGTCCTTGGCCTCCTTGAGCGCCAGGCTGGTGAGCGCGCGCACCACCTTGATGGTCGCGATGCGCGCGCTGCTGGGGACCTCCTCGATCACCACGTCGAACTCCGTCTTCTCCGCCGGCGCCGCCGCCTCCTCGCCGCCCGCCGCGCCGCCGGCGCCCGGCGCGGCCACCACGGCCGCGGGGGCGAACGCGGCCGCAGACACGCCCAGCCGCTCCTGCAGGTGGTCCACCAGCCCGCGCGCCTCCTCCAGGGTCAGCCCCGCCACGGCGTCGCCGAGCTCGAGGATCTTCGGGGACGCCGTGGTGGAGGTGCACGCGACGGCGAAGCGGCCGTGGACGCGGGTGGGGAAGGGGAGCGCGGGTTTGGAGAGGAAGGAGGAGGAGGTGGTGGTGACGGCGATGAGGGAGAAGGCGGAGGAGAGGGCGGTGGAGGCCATGGCGCGCCGGGTTCTTCGTTCTTGGATGCCGCCCTGCTCTGTTTTGCTCTGCTTCGGAAGGCGGGAGCAGGGGCGGGGGATAAGATAAGAAGACGGGATGAGCTTTTCGTACGACATGTTAACGGTCGCCCACGCCGCTGGTGCATTTCCGCTGTTAGATTTGCAACGGACGGCCTACTACAGAGACGGTCAGCGGACCAGCGATGGCGTTGACTCCGTTTTTGCTTCCCAGTTTCTTGTACTCCTTTTCCTTGCACTGCCTTCGTCTGCCTTGCATCGCCCCAACCCTTCCCGCCAGCGTGCGGAGCAAAATTAGTCTTTGTAGCATAGAGGAATTGTTAAATCCAAGTACCCCTAGTGGCATGTAAAGTTATTTCGGTAACATTTCTTTGACTATATGTATGGGAATACTTTTTGTTAATTCTGATTTCGAATTACCAACTTCCTTTACGCGGGTCGGATGATATATTGCGCCGCTGAGTTTCAGGTACAAGTGCACCTTGGGACAACGGTGAGATACCGAATCTCATCATGCAGCGCGCTTGCTATGGACCGGCAATTCGACGTAGAAAATCAAACACCAATGTCATGTTGCTATGTATAGCTCATACTTATTATTTCGCTCATAAAATCATTAGAAGGGTATCCTGGCATTCAATACAAAGTAGGGTGGATTTAGCGTTGCGAGGGGAGCTCATGCCCCCTCTACTCACTGGAATTCTACAGAGATGAATGGGTGAGACGAGGGACGAGAAGAGAAGATGAAGAAGAAAGAGGTGCCAAGGAAGGAGAAGGGATATACGACCCCCTTGCAAGTCATCTTGATCCCGCCAAGAAAGCGCCAGCGTGCAGAAGAAACTTTTGAAATTGCACTGCCAAACTGTGCAAAAAAAATACATTCGCTGTGCAAAAGCATAAACATGCACTGTAAACTGCAGAAAAAAACTCTATTCGTTATACAACGAGGCGAGGTCCTTGGCTTTACCATGCGAAAAAGAAATACGCTGCTTGCAACGATGCACCATGCAAGTTCCAAACCTCCCCGTGCACCCTAACTGCAACCTTTAAGCTCACTCAAGCATATTAACCCAAGCACTGCAAGAAATAAGTACCTTCCAAATCGCCCTTTACTTCGCACTGATCGCGCATGCACGATCGCACTATATCGCAAGAAAGCTGAGAGGAGGTGATCGAGGAAGCAAGCGATCGACGATGTCATCCTCCACCACGACGCCCTTCTACGCCGGCGGCGCACATCCGCAGAACTCGTCGGCCGCCGGCGGCAGCGGCGGGTCGTACACGCCGGTGCTCGTGGTGCTAGGCGTGATCGCGGCGCTGCTGGTGATCTCCTGCCTCGTCGGGCAGGTCTGCACCAAGCGGCACCTGCGGCCCCGCCCGCGCAGGGACCGCGTCGCCTACTACGACGACGACATGGAGGGCGGGTTCGGGCACGGCCACGGCCACGGCCCGCCGCACGGTGGCCGTGGCGTCGCCAAGATGGAGGCACCCGCGCCGTCGGCGGCGACCGTGGTGGAGATGACGCCGGTGGGTGGCGGCGAGGCCGCGGCGCAGAAGACTGCAGCGTGATGGATTAGGCCGTCATGTAACTAGTGCCTCTGTTCTGTACGTAGTGGTGAGTGCTAGGTTCTTTTAAGTTGTTTGCAATACTTCACGCCCTGTGCATAATCTTGAATTCATTTGTGAAAGAAATTCGTCTCGCCATTTGTAGAAATGGAACTGTTGTTGTGAAATCTTTTGCACATGTTGTTTGGGCAGTTGCACAATCCAGCTGTATCGGTGAAACCCCTGATGAGCTCTGCCAAAGCCATTATACGACAACAAATGAAAATCCACGTGGCGGGAATACTTGAAAATTAGCAAAATTGTAAAGAATCTTCATTATAGCTTCATTCGATGATGCAAGTCATTATACAACTTCCCTTAAAAAAAAATCACTATACGACCAACTCGAACGAGCTGCTCTTGACATCAAGACCAGATAGAGTACACGACATTGGTAAGAGAGAATCTTCAGCTCTTGTAGCACCCACTTACTCGGTCTTGCCGGTCATCCACGCTGAACTGCGAAATATTCTCGCGATCTAGTATGACTGACAGATAAGGTTGCACGATCCATTATATTACTAGCATATTTAAGCAGCAATGCACATGAACTGCAGACATAGCAACGATTTGACAAAGCCGCGCCTGGATCTGGATCTGACTTCTGGTAGGCAGGGTGGACGGCAAGCCCCCTGCTCCTACAGCAAATGTTTGATTACTTGTATCAGCTTAAGACACGTATATTAATATCTGCCAACTCTAGATTATAGGAGATGCCAACTGAAGATATCTCTTAGAGTCTGGCCTCTTCAACAAACTTTGCCTCCCCAGAGAGATACGCGGCTCCCCACTCAAATACGAAGAGGCTTTCCGCCGCCAAACGGCTTATCTGCGGAAAATCAGCTTCTCAAGTCCCAACATACCGAACCGACTGCCGTCAACGTACTGACTGCCGTTGGCCGAATCGAAGATACAAAGGTGGCTGTAAGATCTCTCTCTAATGTCAGGCTATATCTGCGATTCTGTTGCGCTTTCGAATGGTTTCCCCACTTTCGACGGGGCTGAAGCCGTTGAGCCTGACGAAGGCGTTTCGCCCCGTTCTCTGACGGCGGCGGCAGCAACCTCGATGGACCAAGAAACTGCGACGGAAGCGGCTCCCAAGTGCAGGTATTTCCGTCGAAACTCTTCCTCTCCTTTCTACTCCAGCCTCGTATTGTTTGCCATGGTTGCGTTTCTGCATGCTCTGGAGCAATGCAATTGCAAATCCTGAAGCAATTGATGTCCCAAGTGGAGCAATTACTCTTCGAGCTTAAGATCGTCCCTGCTTAAGACAGTAACGACATTTGCTTCAGTGCAGCCACCACCTGAACGACCTGCATTATTAGCTCATCGTTTATTTAGGTTTATGTACACTAGATTGACCTATTTCACAGGTTCGTTGCAATTCCTAATTGCCATGCCATTATTGAGCTGTTTGCCTTATATAACTTTTTAGCTATTGTTAGATGGAATTCGGACGACAAAGTGGCCAAGCAAGGCTAACTTTTTCAGTTTTCTGAGAATCATGTAGTAGCTGCCGTTGATTATTTGGGGAACACGCAGTCGGCATGAACTGTACTAGTACCACTGCAGGTGATGCAGTCTACAGTAACATAGATATCGCCTCACGTCGACTGGATCATGTGTAGCCATGGTTGGTTGGCGCATTGCTCCATTGACTGTGTTCGTACTTCGTAAAGTGAAATGCTGGGCCATCTTTTTTCCATCAAAGGGTTGGGCGAGCATTTGCTGCTTTTGATAGACTACAGAAAAACTGTCATTCGTTCATTCATTCATTCCTTCATTGCTAAAGCACATTTCCCGTTAAAACACAGGGGGGTGTTCTGTTTCCTTCAGAATTCAGATAGTCATTCGTCCATATACCACTCTTCAGTTTGATAGTTTCACTTGCTACTACAAGTCAAAATCCAAGCTGTAGGAAGAACAATACAGTGTAACAAGACAGCTAAGATACCATTATTGTGAGATTCCAACATGTTCCACACATGCTTGATGCATCTTTCTGCGCAGCCATATTTCCAGTCAGCCAAGCTTATTGGCCTTGACTTCAGTTCCAGTAAGGACATACTACTCCATTTGTCGTCACCTGATCAATGTGCTTGTCCCAAATCCCTGTCTGAAATCCGCCACTCAACTCAAGGCCCCCCATTCTCCCAACAGCAAGCAAATCAACATAGGAGTGGCAGTCTAGCAGCACTCATTCACTCACTTTCGTCCAATCCTCGCCTGCATTTGATCTCTCACGGCACGGGCAGGCATCAGTGGATGCATGTGAGGTTATTGCACTGCGAAGAAACGACCCCCCAAATCATCAGGCACGGACGGGGTCGAGACGACGAGAGGCGTCGCCCGCTACAGTTCCCAGCTGTACATTACCCCTAGCATGTCTGAAGCCGCTGACGCGTCTGTACAGTAGCAAGGGTTAAAATGCCCCGGCCACTTTCACCCAGAAATGGCTGCCTGCTGCACGGCCTTAACTTCACGGGGCTGGCTCCCCCACACTCGGAAAAGCGTGAGAGCGAAAGCACCAGAGCTTGCAGTTTTCGAGCACTGTAGCTGCCTGTCCTCGCCGACCCCAAGCGATCACCGTTCCGTGTATGGTCTCGTAGACTGATCCAAACTAAAGTTACCCACCCCTGGTGGCTAGGGGAAGAGATCGATCGAGTGAATGAATTCATTGCTGTTGTTTCTTTTTTGGTTGTTTTGTTGCGGCGAAGTGTGACGGCCGCGAATGTTAGGTGTGTGGCATGGCGTTCGTTCATCAGTTGCTGTATGTGGCCTGGCGAGACGGGACGGGGGACTCTACGGGACTCTACTGTGTGCAGTAACAAAGTTTTACCTGCCTGCTTGGAGTGTGCAGTGCAGAACGCACGCGCTGCGGCTGTTGTTCTGCTGCTCGTAACCGAAACCCACCTACAAAACGCTCGCCGGGTCATGTCACGATCGTAACGCCTGGACAGCAGTTCACTTCAGCTCGGTTCCTCAAGCTCACTCCACTGCCTTTTTGCCGTCGCGCGATGAGCAGGGGGAGGGAGGCGGCGGTGGCGGACGCGCAATGTCGCGGCGGCGGCTCAGTGGTGGCGTCAGGGGCGGCACGGCGCGGGCGCTGCAGCTTCTTCTTCGACGGCGACGACGAGCCGCCCAGCACGACGGCGGGGCGGATGCGGTGCCGGTCGTGCGCGGCGGTGGCGATCGCGGACTGCGTCGCGCTGGGTTGCTGCCCCTGCGCAGTGGTCAGCCTGCTGGGCCTGGCGCTCGTCAAGGCGCCGCTCGTCGTGGGCCGGCGCTGCGTCGGCCGGCTCAGGCGGCGCCGCCGCCTCCTGCTGCACAACAAGCGGGTGCGCGACGTCGCGGCGGCCTCCGCGAGCGCGCCCGCCGCGACGCGCATCCACGGCGAGAAGGGCGGCGTCAAGGCGGAGGTTGTCACGGCCGGGGCGGGCAATGCGCCGCCGGGCTCCGCCGCCGCGGCGGCCAGCGTCGCCGTCGCGAGCCCGTTGGGAGCGCCGGGCACGGAGGCGGAGCTGGCGTGGCTGGAGGAGATGTACCGCGTGGGGCACTGGGGCTTCGGCCGCGTGTCCTTCTCCGGGAAGACGACCCCGTGAAGGCTAGCCGCCAGCCGCACGCGTGTGTGCGTGCCGGCCGCGGCGGGGAACAGGTCGTCGTCGTCTTCATGTCCGACGCGTCAGCCGTCGTGCAGCAGTGTGCTGCATGATTGGTGTGCCGCGATGGGACGTGGCTGTTGTTGTTGGCCTGAGCTGCATGATTGGTGTGCCGATGGTTTTTTTTTGCAGGAGAGGATTAGATTTCGTGTCGGGTGCACGGCACGTTTGGCGCGTAGTTTCGGCCAGTCTTGGGATTGGAATAGATGTTCAGAGTAGTGGGAATTGGATGGGCAGCTTTTCAGCTTACACGAATCTCGATGTAAAGCGACATTGTTTCATGCGGAAGGAAAAAGGGCTTCTGTTCTCTGTTCCTTCAGCGGTGGCAGATTCAGATGAAAAGGATGCATGTGTCCTCCAATTTACGCACGTGTTTTCTCTAATACGCACGAGAGAGCAGCTTCTATCTTGTTTCTTTTTCCTTGTAGCACTAATCTTGAGCTAGCAACGAAGAAACATAATTCTGCTTAATTGTACGCAGCTGTGAACATAATTCTGCTTAATTGTACCGCAGCGGTGGTCAATGCACTGCTTCAGAGAATAAGAACATATAAAGGAAGCTGAAGTGTAGAATAGAAATCAGCTTCGGCCCAGGCAGCTGTGCCACAGTGCGCACAGTTTTGGCCCATGAACGTGAAGCTGTTTCGGTCCACGACCAAATGCAAATATTAGCTTTGATTCAGATGCCGGAACTTACGGAGCAAGCATCCATCCCCTAATTTAGGCGCGCTAGCGTTAGGAATTTATAAATTTTAAGCATACGTGCAAGGGCGACTAAAATAAAAGCATACGTGCAAGAGGTCACAAACTCACCGTGTCACCCTGCGACATATACTTTACGTAGAGCGAAGCATATTACCCGGGCAGCATGGCGTCAAAGACACGAAACGGAGCCCAAACATCATAAGAATGCGTCACAAAAAAAAGAAAAAAAAAAAGAAATCAGAAGCATGCACCTAGTATACTCAAGTAACAGTTTCAGTCACCATTTGGAACATAAAAAATGAGCATTTTGAAGTCAGGAAGCAAAGGCCGTTAAGCTGCCAGTTGTGACAGCTCCTTCATGCCTGCCTGCTTCTCCAACAAACTGAACAAGCTCTATCGATCGCAGTGGCCAGTGGCAGAACGACGGTAGGTAAGCGATGTGTAGAAGCTAGAAGCGCGTACAAAAAAAAGAAGAACATAAAAAGCTTACGAGGAGGAACAGATCAAAGAAGATAAGAGAGGTACGCACATGGATCGCATCCAACGCATTCCACTCCACTCTGATCCTGGAATTCTGCTGTCCAGCTTGCATTCTATTCCATTGACATGCCAGCCTTCACCTCCTCGAACACCAGCAGTGCACCACTAGCTACGGCTCGCCCGCTCCCAACGGCTGCCACGTGTCACCCCGGCGCCCATAAACTGGCCCACCCGGCCGGCTCACCAACCGACCAGACCAGCCTTCTCAATCCACTGACAAGTAGACCTGGATAGAACAGGACCCGCCTGTCGGTTAGACATGGGCTCTGCGTTCGACGCGCAATTACCGCACTGGCCCGCCTGCCGCTCGCGCCGTCACGCGCCTCCGCCCCGCCCGTCCTTTATTTCCGCGCCTCGGCCAGCTCGCATCAGAAGCGTTCCACAACCAAGTGGCCAGGCCATGGCGGACATCGACCAACACCGAGGCGTCGCCGCCGTGTCCAAGGACCTTCTCGAATCAACCGCTGCAACGGAGGAAACCACCAACGTCGTCGACGACGACGACGGATGCTTCACCTTCGCCGCTGCGTCGCCTCTGATGGCTGGCGGCGGCGAGTTCGCAGAAGGCCGCATCATCAGCCCCGTGTACCCCGTCTTCGGTCGCCCGCGTTCGCCGCCGCCGCAGGAGCAGCAGCAGGAGGAGGAGGAGGATCCAAGGAGCTCGGCCACCGTGCGGGTGCCGCTGGCGCTGCTTCTCCTGGAGGAGCGGGGCTCGCCGACGTCGCCGTCGGGGCAACCGGACGACGACGGCGAGCTCGACGGTGTGCCGGTGCGAGACGTACTGCCTGTGGTCCCCCGGGGCGTCTCCGTCGCCGGCGAGATCGCCGTCCCCGGCGGCGCGCTGCTCGAAGAGCGGGTCCACGGGCTCCGTCCTCCGGTGGCGGCAGCGGCTGCTCGGGCGGAGCAACAGCGACGGAGGCAAGGAGAAGTTCGTGTTCGTGGACACCAGCTCCGAGCGCGACGCCGGCGGAGGCCACGGTGGCTGGAGTCCATCACGGGAGAGAGGACAAGGGAGGCGGCGGCAAAGGCGATGGCCGGCTGTCGTTCCTGCCGTGCAAGAAGGATCTTGTCGGGCTGTTTGCCAACGCCGGCGCATTCCGGCGGAGCTATCACCCGTTCTAACCACTTTTTTCTTCCCCCTGCTTCGCGTCGCGTTTGTGTTACAATGCGAATACGAATATATGTATTAACGGTACATGATTAGTAACTTGGGTTATTTCTGTAGTTTGTAAAATATATGCGACAGAGCTTTGGTGATTTGTCACGAATGCGTATTTGGGCCTTTTTTGTTTATAGACCAATGCTTATTTGGGCTTAATGCGGCTGTTATACGAACAATTGGGCTAGAACTAAGAACAGCTCCAGCATCCAGCCAACCAGGAGAACGATCCACACCATGATGCGCCGCCTATGGCCTACTCCTCGTCGTTTGGCTGGCAAGCCGTAGGTTCTGGGCACATTTCCGTTTGATTTCAAAGAAAATCGTTGTTGAATAACATTTCAAATCACTATATGTTTCACTTATCTAACCTTGCATCTTCTCATACAAAATTGTTAAGTCTTGGTTGGCCACGCGGGATGAATTAATCAGGCCAAATTTAAGATGTCAGGTTCAAAAGCTTCATCGTTCGTTTTCCATAGGAGTGGTGGTGGTGCTACATATATATGCTGGCTGCATCTACAAATGTAATATTTTTTTCGTTAAGAAATCACCTAGGTTCGAGTATTCGACTAAGCATGAGTACTACATTTCCCACCAACTACTTTTGGTTCGTCGTCGTTCAGTCTCTCACCGTGAAAAAAAAAAATACCCGCCGTTTTATAGCTAATAGCATGAACACGATGATATACTGAGGACAAACCAGCATTTGCGCGCGTTCTGCAGGTGGGCGGCTGGTTGGCATTCGCCGCCAACGCGCCGCTCATCACCCTCCCACTAAGTCGGGCCACGTGCCAAGTCGGCCTATAACATACAATGCCAAGGTGCATTCTGCCAGTTTGACGCAAAGGCAATATGGAAGGCAAAGGTGGAAGGAAAGCACAAAATGTTTGCGTGGCTCGCAGTCCAACAAAAGATTTTGACAGCGGACAATCTTGCGAAAAGGAATTGGCCGGCAATCCGATGTGCGCGCTATGTGATCAAGAGCAAGAGACGGTGAGCCATATTTGTATACACTGCCCTTTTGCAAAGGAAATTTGGATGCAGGTGAATCAATGGAAGCAACAAGAGATCTTCAAGCCGCCTGAACAGGGCATCACGTTTAGGGACTGGTGGAATGACAGAATGGCAGAGCACACGGCAAGGGAGAAGAGAGACCAAGCCGCGATAATTATATACACGACATGGAATATTTGGAAAGAGCGGAACAGGAGGGTGTTCCAACAAAAATGTATGCAGCCACAGGGTGTTTTGGGATTGATTAAGGAAGAAATGAGAATGAGGGAGTGGGCGCTGGGAGATCAGGAGCGTAATCACCAGGAGGCGCAGCTCCCATGATTAGTATCAGAACGGTGATGATGTTAACCAAATTCTTGTAAAAACATTCCTGTAACAAACTCTGTATTTCTTTTCCTCCTTAAATGAAAGAGCAGTGCTCCTGCTCATGGTTCGAAAAAATTTCCTGATGGTTCGATCAGCGGTCAAGATTAACTCATCAGCAAGACGTTTAATCAGTGCGCCTTTGCATGCACCAAGCTCCGCGTATATAAGCAAGGCAAGGCCATGGTGCAGAGGAGGAGGTTAAGCCAGACACCGCACCTCCTTAACATGGGACACGGCAGACGCCGGAATCTTAGTACGGATACTAAACGCCGGAACCAATAGGAGTGCAGGACCATGGACGACGACGACGAATTCACCTTCGCCGTCGTTCCGCCGTCGATTGCTGACGACGACGGCGGCGGAGTCTTCCTTAGCGGCCGCATGGGCAAGCTGTACCCAGTCTTCGGCCGGCCGAGGTCCCCGCCTCGGCCGCCGCCGCCGCCGGAGCCGGAGCTGGAGACAGCCACCGTACGGGCGCCGCTAGGACAGCTTCTGCTGGTGGACAGGGAGCCATCGCCGGCGCAGCCGCCGGACGACGACCTCGACTCGGTGCCGGCGGAGATGTACAGCCCGTGGTCACCCGGGTGGGCGGCAGCGGCGTCGCCGGCGCGCTGCCGGAAGAGCGGCTCCACGGGGTCGGTCCTCCGGTGGCGGCCGCGGCTCGCCGTCGGGCGGAGCCAGAGCGACGGCAAGGAGAAGTTCGTGTTCCTGAACGCCAGCGTCTCCGGTTCCGGGCGTAAGGGGAGAGTAAAAGGTGAGGGCGGCGGCGCCCACGCCTGGAGCTATTATGCGAAGGGCAGTGGCAGCGGCGGCGGCAATGGAGCGCGCCGGACGTCGTTCCTGCCGTACAAGCAGGACCTCGTCGGGCTGTTCGCCAACTCCGCCGTGTTCAGGCGGAGCTACCACCCGTTCTGACGTATTCACGGTGTCGTTTTCTACTTATCTGCATACGTGTATACAGAACTACAGATACGGAGAGTAAGTTGGTGTGCTATATTTGTATCTGATTGATTGGTAATTATTTTCTGGCTGCTTTTGGTGTTGGAAAATGGTAGTTATTGAAGTGTAACAGAGCTTGTAGCGGTGTAGCGCTAGCAGTTCAGTGTGTGCACTCATTTCATTTAGCGTTGTAGAGCAGTTATGCAGAGGTCTTTTGGACCATCGAGTGATCTACGAGAATTTTCTCTGTAATAGAAAAGGAGTGACGAAAACATTCTCATGTTTTTTCTCTCTTTTATTTTTGTTAGAATTTGATCTGTCTGAATCCGATGAAGCTCTGTGTAAGCTGACACCTGGCTGGTTCAAGCTTCTGACTAAATGTTAGTCCAACCTTCAGAATTCCCTGACTAAACGTTACATGACGCCGCTGAATGAAGTTCAGAGCTGGTCAGGCCGCTCAATAAATCATTACACCACAGGACACAAGTTAGCTTGGGCCATGGCACAAGCTCCAGGAAATTATTGATCCGGTTCCAATTTCTGCAACACAACTGATTAGATTTTTGTCTTTCTCGAGAAGAATGCTACTGGTTCCTTCAAATGGAAGTTTTCTTTTTTCAAGATGACGATGCTTCAAACTCAGTTGATGCAACTAATAGACTACCTGTAGAAGTAGTTGCCACACACACCTACTTGTACAGCTTAATTAGCACCGTATGGCAGCATTAGATGTCCAGCAAACAAAGAAAGAGTCATTTTCCATCGCCTTCACCAACCCTCCTTTCCCGAGCTTTACTCTTTGGATTAGTGGTGTTAACCTGGCCATCATGCTATCATGCATCCATGTCTGCATTAACTAATCTGTATTGACGAGTCTTGGTGTGTTGTCCATACAAACCCATCGGTGCTTATAATTTAGCTGATTTTATGTAGCCATACGGTACGGTGTCAGCTTACTTAGATACCGTATGTCTGCACCGTATGGCTTCATTTCTGATTTTATGCTTATAATTTAGAAAAACAAATATAGTGCATGATAGAATTAGCTCCGCCGGCTTGATGTATCCTTCTTCTTTTTTTCTTGTAAGGAAAATAGCATGAGAGCTGCTATTATTTCCTAAAGGCGAGAAGTTTCAATGCAGCCAAAGTCACAGTATACAGACAGCAGAGGTTTATGTTTCTTCTGGTTGAAGTACTAGGCTGCTAGCACTATTTCAGTTTATACTCACCTTTCATAACCACATCCGTTAGCTCTAGGGATCTTGCTGATGAAAGTGATTAGCTCGTCCATCTTTCTTACGTATTGCCTACGACGCGTGCTGCCTCCGACATATCTCCACCATTAATCTAATGGAGATTTTATTAGGAAGCCTGGTTAGTGTGGTGACAAAGGCCTAGTAGTAAGCAGGCCGCCGGGTTTAATGCGAAACAGACCCAGCGCGCGATCGAAAAAGGACGGCGTGCCTAGTCAGCCTATTCTCCTCAGACTTCAGTTACATCGCCGATTTATTGCACACATGTTCAGCTCCTTTCAGATCAACAACTGATAGTTCAGCTGCCCGGTACGGCCAATCCTAGATTTGATGCTGCATGCAATTAATCGATAGGTGCGTTAATCACAATACTAAACATTATTAGCGGCCATCAAGTTGATCTATCAGGTTTCCTAGAATACATATTTGACCGTGCTGCTGTGATCGATGGGATGGATTGAGATGGTTCGCCTTGCAGCCAACAGGAATGTGTAGCGAAGAAAAGAAGCACAATACTTCAGCTAAAGGGTAAATGAGACTCCACGACTAAAACTTTCAAAGATGAAATCAGCGGATGCAGTATGGAGATTACTTTCTACTGCTAACTGCTCTATAGTTGTCTGGACGAGGGGTATTCACAAAAAAAATACTACTACAGTTAAGTCATGATGATTCAAATTGAAACAAAACCTTATCCAACGTGTATTACGCTCCACTAACACAGATCATGCAAACCTTTCCCGTCGCCCCTAGCTAGCTGAGTCTTTTCCTGGGGGCAACCTTCCTTCCCATCGTTTTCTTAAAACCCTTTATTAACGTGTTTCCTGTAACATCTTAGCTCAAAATGTGATCTTAACGCTAACTAGCTTCATTGACTTTACTGATAGCCACCATGTCGCGTGTAACGAAACATCTTCTTCAGTCCTCTGCTTTCTGGATCTGTATGGATTCCTGAATTCCACGACACGATCTAGATATGCAGGACAGTAACCGTAGCACTGTGGTTAGACGTCAGAGCATGACCGTCACATTGAACGCTGCTGCATTCCAGACCACATCTAGTATCGCAACAATATCAACTGATCCAGCAAATGTCAGCATATATTTTGGTTAGAAAGATTTAGGTGATCTGTGAGATCAGTAGATAATCAAGCTGCAGTTCCCCATGGCCCAGCGGTGAACACCGTATAAATAAGGTAGGCCATCTGAAAACGGTAGGATGTACACATCACATACATGTTTTAAAGTCGACTTAAGGGGCAGGCCAACAGATATTCCATGTATGATGTGTTGAATTGGCACCCCTGCACTGGAACCACAGCGGGATGGTACGCCGCAAGAATAGGCCAACTTGGATTCCTCTCCCCCAACCAGATACAGTTGCAATTTACAAGCATGAATTATGTACAGCAAATTCGTGGTTGGCGAAAATGTTGAGCCTTGTATATATGAGTGTCTGCATCTAAGTGAGCGACTGAGCATATAATACAGAAGATCCTGGTTTACTATGATTCATCAGGTTTTGGTTCAAGAACCACAGGGATCTTCTCCTTATGGTCACCACGCAAGACTTCGACGGTCACCTGTAGAACAGATAGAATCAAATACTACCGAGCACAATTTCTTCTCTTATGTAGAAAAAGGTGAAATCTTACCGTTTCCCCAACTTTACACTGATCCAATATCCTATACAAGTCACTTCCATTTGTTACTTTTGTACCATTCACCGAGGTAATTATATCCCCCAGGATAAGCCGGCCATAGGCATCTCGTTTGGTTGATTGCAGACCCTGGCATATAGCAGGAGAATCAGAAATTTTTAGCTACCCTGGCACCATAATGCGAGCATATGTTTCAAAAAGGTGCAGCAAGTCAGACAAACAGTACAGGAAAACAGGAAATCTCTGTCAACTATAGTTGGTCGCTGAGTTGTTTTTTCTTCAAACCAAACATGTAGGACCAGACAAGTCGACGGAAGCTATACATTGTCGTACTAGTTATAATTTAATCAAGGTTCTTCTATTGTAATTGTATGATACTATGATGTAGTTGGGCATAGAGCATGAATAAACTAACTGTAATGCTCGAAGTATAATTCTAGCATGCCCAGTGAAATTAGCGCTTTCAAGTTTATTTCTACATTCTCCAGGAAACTTAATGAGGTATCGCAGGACAATTACCGCTTTACCAGCTGGCCCATTTGGAGGAGCATCCAGGACAAGTACTCCACTTAACCCAAGCTGCTCTACAGATTGATCAGGGGCGAATTTTATTCCCAAGATAGGTCTAGTCACTTTCCCAAATTTTATAAGCTGGTCCACAATGCCGCCTACCTGAAAATGCATACTAATGCCGTTATAGTCACCAAAAAATGATGTAAATACAAAGAGAAATGAAATAACATAAGATATATGAATTTCTGAATTCTAACATCAGTAGTTTGGGACAAGAGGCTCCAGAAAAGAAACAAAAATGTTTGAAAGTCTCAGTTGAGTTGGGTGAACTACTATTGTCAATAGATTTATGACAATGGGAGCCGAAAATGAAACATACCGTATCAACTGGAATAGAAAATCCAACCCCAGACGATGCTCCTGAAGGTGAGTATATAGCGGTGTTTACGCCTATTAAATTTCCAGCACTATCAAGAAGTGGACCACCACTATTCCCTGGGTTGATAGCAGCATCGGTCTGTATCACATCCTGTATAGGACGTCCTGTTGCAGCAGAGCTGATTTCTCTACGCAATCCACTGCGGGAAATCGGAAGAAACAACAAAACAGAGTCTCAGTGCATTACAATATGAATCAACCAAAAATGAATCAGTTTAGAGAACAATACCCACCTGATAACACCTGTTGTAAGAGTGTGGTCAAGGCCAAACTGCAAACACAGAGATAATAAACACTAAGACTGCTGGTATATTAGAATGCAACTATTCAGTGCACTAATAATCAAACGAACTTGCTCAAATTACTGAAGTGTTAATCGAGAACTGAAGTGCAGAAATTTTCCAAAAAAGAAAAAGAATAACCATCGCATATTTTCATATTAGAACTTAGCTCAAATCCTGATCAACCAATACATACACAACAAACATTTTTACATGACCATACTATTATTTGCTTGCAAATTCTATATTCACGAAGTCAGCAAAACAATTGGCCTTTGATCAGACCGAGAATTCAAAGTTCAAATTTAACAAATGAGGAATGTAAATCGTAAGTTAAATTAAGGTATACATCTCTTAACTTCCAAGCTACAACTCAAGCACCGTGTACAGACAATTTCATCGAATCATAAGCTGCAAACAAAAAGATGGAGTGTGAAGCACTCACTGGGTTTCCTATTGCATATACTTTCTGGCCAACCAGCAAGTCAGCTGACACACCAACTGGTATAGGTCTTAGTTTATCCTTTGGTGCTTTGATACGCAAAACAGCAACATCCTTGTCCTGGTCAAATCCAACAACTTGCGCTTCATACACTGATTGATCAGCAAGTGTGACCCTGTGTAAAACTAACAGCGGTAACTTCACTTTGCCACTATATATATCTAGAGACCATCAGGTCAAAAACGTCATAAATATAATTTCATAGTGGATTTCAGTTGTATTTGCACACTTGAGTAAGCCAACACAATATGCTGTTACCAGCGGAATGGGAACAGCCGTGCACCATGACAAACTAACAAACATATGTGGTTTAGCAGGAAATTTGATGTTGATGGATTTGTTATTTTAAACACAAAATATTTTTCATAATATACCCAATTCCGGCATTAAGTAATACTTGAAAGTGGAGTACACAATGAAATTCTAGAGCAAGCAGTATATATCCTACAAATTTATGAAAAAGCGGTTACACGTAACCTTGCATCGCTATTAAGAACCAGATAAAGAAGCCCCCATTTCTTACGTTGCTTCTGTAACACTAAACTATCAACTTCTGAGCATAGTGCTTATGCTCAGAGTGGGGCATTTAGGATGCCAAATTAATAACTAGCCAGTACTGGACCATGTTCACAGTTTGTTTGTCGGCACCCGCTTAGCAGCCAGGCCAATTATAAGAAGTATCATCGATCTTAATAATTAATAGAATTGACACAGTATACATGGGCACAACCAACCAAGCTGAACAAGTATGGAAACAGACAGCTCTCTGAAGTCCGAACCAACCAACCTGAGGTCCGACGCGCCGCGGATGACATGGAAATTGGTGACGATGTGGCCGCTTTTATCCCAGACGAACCCCGACCCGGACCCCTGCGGCACCTCGAGCACGTCGAGCGTGAACGCGTCCTGCCTCACGGCGAGGTTGGTGATGTAGACGACGGAGGGCGTGTTCTCCTGGAAGAGGCGCACGGTGGCGAGCTCGTCGGCCTGCAGCTTCCGCGGCGTGGCCACCACGAACGCGGACGCCGCGCCGGCGTCGCCGAGGATCAGCGCCGCGGAGGCGAGCGCGACGATGAGGGAGCCCGCGGCCGAGGACAGCAGCCGTCCCGCCGCCTCGGCGGGGACCAGCTGCCACGGCGAGGAGGAGGGGAGGGCGAGGGGGGAGCGGGAGGCGCAGGCGGGCTTGGCGGCGGCGCACGCGAGGTGCCTGAGGGAATGGCGCGGGCGGCGAGGCGCGGAGCACGGGGAGAGGAAGCAGGCGGTGGCAGAGGAGGAGGCGGCGGCCATCTGGCGCGGGAGGAGGGGAGTGGAGGGAGAGCAGAGCGGCCGCGGTGGACGGACTCCCGTGGAAGCGGAGCCGGGGGTTGGCCACCCACGCCGATGAGTGGATGTGCTGCTTCGCTTGGCGCTCGCGGTGTTTTTGGATGTTTTGGTCCTCTAATTTTTTTCGCTTCTGCTGCTTATTGTCACGACAAGTCGTGTGTAGTGCAAGGTTTACATTATCGTTCCGATCGAAAAAACCGACCGCCACCGATTCCACCGATTTTCGCGGTTATCGCGATAACCGCTCGGTTTTCGAACAAAAATTCAAAAACGAAAATTTGAATTCAAAATCCACCAAACCGACCGATTTTACCGGTTATCGACCGATTTTGGTCGGTTATCGACCGGTTTTGATCGGTTATCGACACAAGATTCTACGATGGGCGTCGGATGAGCAACTCGGATGACATCGTCGATTCCTCCCTCCACGGTGAGTTTTCGCTCGATTCCTCGCAAATGAAGCTACCTCACATCTCTAAGAATCCATTTGAGTCCTTTCCCATGCAATTACACCACCCAAATCGACGAATTTTAGAGATTTGTGGCCGCCTGTTCTTGTTCCCCTGTTTTTACTGTTCACAAAATCTTTTTTTTTTAATTTCTTTCCTCTCTGAAATCTTCCAAGAATTATTTCACCCATCAAACGAACTTGTTTTCGTGTATGTTTTCCACCAATATTCTGCAAATGACGTCTAGTTTTTTTACATATTTTTGTTTCAAATTTTTTCAAATTTTCAAAAATTTTCAAATTTCAAATTCGAAAATCGGTGTACCGAACTTATCGACTCGGACCGATATCTTCGATAATCGTGATTATCGACCGATAATCGTCGATATTGTAAACCTTGGTGTAGTGTAGTCGAGGTCTTCTTCGTTTCGGTTCGAGCTGCTTCGCGGCTTGCACAGTGGTCCTTGAGGATGGATGCTTCTCGACCGGCTCATGTTCATCAGGTTCTAACGTAACATATCAGTTCGGATAGGTAGATGATTTTCATGTATAGTTGGTACCTGACAGTTCTTGCACGAGCAGTCAATAAAACACAGGATAGGAGATAAGGGGCCAACAAAATTCCAACAGCCAAATCATATGCAGCACGGGGCGTTCAGAAGCTGGGGCCTTCCTCTTGTCAAGGCAATCTGCCAGTTAGTACCGCTGTACAATAGTCATGAAGAACAAGAAGTCGAGAATGGAGTTTACATTTTACTTTTTAGATAATGGAAAAGAGTTACATGTAGGCGTTACTGATGATATTCGCAGATTTGCCGGGACTGCAGGAACTTTAGGCTCAACTGACAACAGTGACGAATACCATTATAAATTCCTTGAAAAAGAATATGTATATAAGAGGCTACTCCCTCCGTCCTTTTTTAGATGTGACTATGCAGAAAATTGGAGAAAACAAGGAACATGAAGAAAGACCCTGCTGCCCTCAATTAATCCGGTGGCGCCAGGCAGCTTCGTACTCCTTCCTCCTTTCTTTCCTGTTGTTTATTCGGAGGAGGCGCCATGCAGCTTGGCTTGGTGCATCGGGAGCTGCTCCTTCACCTTTCTTTTTGTTTCTTTATTCAGAAGAGGAGTACAAGAGGGAACCGGACTGGGAGGATTAGACAGACGCAGCGTACGAGGCCAAACCACGACATCTATTTGTGGGACAAATTTTTTAAACAGAACGAAGTTTATGTAC
Source organism: Eragrostis curvula (assembly GCA_007726485.1). Classification (NCBI taxonomy): domain Eukaryota; kingdom Viridiplantae; phylum Streptophyta; class Magnoliopsida; order Poales; family Poaceae; genus Eragrostis; species Eragrostis curvula. The sequence continues at coordinate 39,077,690 of CM017445.1, read as the reverse complement.
AATGTGAGATGAACCACAGAAGAAATTACAGTGCACACGCAGGCGCAACGTGAAACAAAGATTAACGCACGCAGACGCAGGCCTGAATTAGTTGAATGTCTTTTGTGCTAGCTTTCAAGAGGCTACACAGATCTAACCAGAACTGCAGGTCAAAACGAACCTTCTTAGATTATTCTTTGAACCATTCTGGACTAACTTTAACAAACTGTTTCTAATCCAGTTACCAAGTTCGCACTAAGATTCCAACTGCTATGCAGTGATCCGAAGTCATCCATATGGAATAAATAGTAACAGATCATCTGAACAGCATTTTTATCCCATTTTCAGTTCCATAACTCCAGTCCTGGGCAATAAACCTTCTCTTTTCTGAATAAACGGGCAGTTACTCATCGTCGTCATCGTCAATCACCAATCTGTGTTTTCTTTTCAAACCTGCCCTTCCATTAGTATCAGAGTTTGCAGTGTCCCCTGATTCGCCAATATTTCCATCATCAATGATCCTTTGGACAGTATTTTCATGATTAGCCTCGAGCTCAATGAAGTCATCCAAAAGTTCAGCTTCAACAGCATCGCCACTGTTAGTGACTGAATCCAACCCATGATGAAGGGGAGCGTCCCTGAAAATTGAGAAATTTCTCTTGTAACTGTTAATTGTGAGAGGCAAACAAAATCCTAGAATACTATGCCATACTAATATGTAGAATACTAAAGTACGATTTCCTTCACTAATCAGAAGATAAGAATGAGGCGCACACAGTGTTGGAATAGATACCTATGTGCTTTTTCTATTAAAATGGATCCGCAGGTTGGCATAGCAAAACTAGGTATTTAGGACAAAACAGAAAAGTTCAACTAGAGGAATCCATTCTTGTAATGTAGTGCTTCAAAAGCCATTTCCAGAGCCAACAGCTAAGAAGCCGCCACCACCTATCTAGTATCTGCCATGTAATTTGTGATGCACGAGAAACTAGTGCGCATGTACTAGAACTACCAACGGTATTAAATATATCATGTTTAGGACAAGAAATTTAGTGCAAGCTACACTCAGTTTTACTGTCCTACGCGTCATGTATTTGAGAACGGAAGGAGTATTTGGTTAAGAAAAAATAAGTTGTCTGTTGCAGTAGTTCATGCCTATATTTTTTCCCCTGGCAAAGCTTCACGCCCAAAGCTTACAAGCAACCAAAAGAAAAGCTGAATTCTATGAAATACGTGATACAATAGACATCAACTTGCACTAACAAGACTAGAGGGCAAGCTGTCGATCTGAAGGATTTTTATTACAAAGTTGAGTGCACTTACGTGATATTAGAAGCATTAGTCTCGACATTTGGGTCAATGTTTCTTGAAAATTCTTCTTGTATGTTCGCTGAGAAATTTGACGTCACTAACCTCTTCTTTTTTCCATTTCTGTGAAAAAGAAAAAGGAAAGACTTGTTCAAATGCGTGCAAGTAAAGAAAAATGGTGACATCAATGAGGTGTAATAAATGAAATCCTGGATGTTCGAATAATTGTTTGATGATTTCTGTAAAGGTACATGGCCATACCTAAGGATGGATCCTATGCTCTCATCATTAGGATGTGTGTCTTCCATCGTTTCTTGATATTGTGATATATTGGATGCACTATCCTTGATGTGTGTGTTGGTTGAAGATTCTTGATGGTTTTGTTCATTCGCTTCAAAATCTGACATTGACAACTGCTTCTTTTTTCCACTTCTGTTGACAGAATTGATTTAATCAAATATGTAAGAGGGATGAAAACCTGAGAATATATAGGATTAACGGGTTTAATAATTAGCAACATGAACATTAGCTGAATGAGTTCACCTAATCATGGATCCTATGGTCATATCATCAGAATCTGGGTCTTCCGGAGCTTCCTGATGCTGTGATTCATGCAGTGAACTATCAACCAAGGGAAGGTTCTTACTTTTGGTTCTGCAATAAATAAAGGGAGCTCAGCATATCAAAAAAGGAAAAAAAAAAGAAAAGGGAAAACAAACAACAGTAAAATTACTCATCATATGTGACATGTTGACAGTCAGTTATTATGCAGGGAGAATGTAAACTAAAGTATTAATCTGCTAAGCAGCATGTTTGCCCATAACTTAAATAAGAGAAAATAATAATAATTCGGAATGAGAGGCTAGGGATACAAGACAATTTCTTGGCTCATTGGGACGACCCAAAACTTTCTAATATAAACTAAAATACACCTGCATTTAATCACAATAGAGCAAATGAACTAAATTAGTGACCCAAGCGACATTGATCTGCAGGATCGTACCAAAATAATTGAATTCTGCTACGCAAAAAGTAAAAAACCTTTATTGAAACAACCCATGGTCTTTCCAGTGTAAACTACTGTCACCTTCGAGCATAGTAAAAAAAGATAAAAGCTCAATAAATTTTTTCAGAATACATTCAGGCCATCATAACTCAAGATCCATACCACTGATAGTAGCAGTAAAATAGACATAAAGAAACATTTATCAATTTCTTTGAATGGAATAATGAACTATTTATTGTTTACATAATTAGCTACTAAATGCATGTAGGTATCTTACCTGCTTTTAATTACTTGCAGTGTTTCTTCGTCAGAAGATCTTCCAGGACTTGTGTCATCATGACTGCTGCTTAACCGATGTAATCTTTTCCTTCTAGACCTAGAAAATGCAGAGTAGGCTTAATGATAGGTAACTACAGACAATCAGCGAGCTCGTTTTTGCAGTTAAACCAAGGAAACCACATTGACCTTTACAGAAAATGTTTACTTGGCAAACACACTATACAGCATGGTTTCCAATTATGATCTTAAGACACCTGACTTACTTATTTTAAATTCTATACAACTTATTGATTCTACTGGTGAACTTTGCATACTGGTTATCCAGCATCCGAAATAAAGCAAATACCGTTAAGAATAGATAGCACAGTTGACCATTATATTACTCACCGGGAGCTTGCTGACTTGGGATGTTCACTTAACCTGGGGTTCGTATCATCAAGCTTGTTTTGGGGTTCTGCAGCACGCACTCCAGTTGGAACAGATTCATCTGCAACTTTTCTTCTACTCGTGACACTCCTGAGACCAAGCTGTGTAAGCTTACGAGAAACTTGAGCAGAAGATATCTTCCCAGTGGGGTCTAAAGCCTCAGCTATTAGATGACTGCATTTACGGTCATCCTTGTATCTACAAATATGAAGGGAATAGACAGTTAGGTATTGACACACAATTCATGCCCAAATAACAAAAAAGATAGGTATCATGCATAAAATAGATTCAATGATTGCTGCATAATGATGCCAACTTTATGAAAGTACAATGTTACATTGAACCCTTACTTTTCATAAAGATCTCTGATAAGCTTCTCTTGCTCCTCACTAAAAATAGACCGACCTCGTCTTTTTGGCACTTGTGAATCTCTTGATATATTATTTCTGATATTAGGTCCATTCAAATCAAAGTGAGACTGAAGGTTCAGCTAATTAGCTATACTTCCAAATGTGCATCTGCATTTTAAACAAACCTGTCATTGTCGTCATCTTCACTGTCTGAAAGCGACATTAATCTGCTCCTTTTATATGTAGTGCTCTTCTGAAAATCATCCCCATGGTCACCATCAGATGAATCTCCATCCCTGGTTGCATGATGGAATTTGTTAATATGTTGTGATTTGGCTCACTATATAAATGCACATTTTCTGCATGTAGTAACAAACTTACTTATTCGCATCATATGGCGCCTGCGGTATAACAAAGTCAACTTCATCATCACCAAGAGAATCTGCTATATTTATCGGACCTCTCCATCCCTTGCTTGAACCAATACTGGCATCTTTGTTTCCAGCGTCTTTCTTTAGCTCATTCAGTAATGCATCGGCCTCAATGCAATGGCACTCCTTGTGTGTCTTCCAAAATAGTATGTCAACAAATAGCAATGGTTGTTTTTTCATTGCTCTCAGCATCTTCCTCACAACTTTAGAAAGAAAATTTACAATGTTTGCGTACTCCTTTGATCCAGACAACTTCTGTTCTGCTAATATATCATAGAAAGCAGTTAAAAGCGATAGCTGCAAAAGACAGCAAAATGTCAGCTCCCATGGAAGAAACAAATGCTAGCAGAAAAATATAGATACTTCTTTACCTGATAGAGCATTGGTGACAGCTGCAGATCTTCACAGAATCTTCGTAGCATGCATATGATGTAATGATTTGTACGGAAGGAGTTACTTTTATAGTGCTTCAGCAACCAGCATATATTTTGTACAACGGAATTGTTTGCAAGGCTAGATATTAATCTGGATACATCAAAATTTACTTCACTTGTAGCAGGTTGGTGATCATCAATTGAAGAATCTGAAGCCTCATTCTCTTCATCAATGAGATTTCTTGTCATATCGCCACTACCTGCACCAGGCATATCACCTTCTGGATGTGCAGTACTGTCCTTATTAACCGCAGCGCCCTCAACTGTATCTGGTACATCTGCGTTGCTTTGATCTATTTTTCCTTGCTCTGAAGGAGATACTTCTACTGCAGGATCCTTAGGTCTCAGATCTCGAAGTGATTCAGGTGGGCATTTGGTCCCATCTGTTGGATCAACACAGCTTGGTTCCACGTTCTCCACTTTGGGTTCTGAATTCTCATTTTTACCATTTGATGTCTTCTTTCGTTTGCCCTTTCTTTTCTTTTTGGCAACCTAAACACAGATAGTGATTACAAAGAGCAATCATTGACTCAGCAGAAGTTGCTACAAGAATGATGATGCACAGGAGAATAAAAATGTGTAGCTCATGCCAGACCAGAGGAAGAGAAATGTTTGTTACAGTTAGGGAATGGGACAGCATACCCTTAATGCACCACGTGCTTGAAGCTTCTCCATGAGCTGTAGCATGATATGAACTGTTTCTAATAAATCCACTAGATCACTGATAAGAACAATAGACAAGTGAAGTTAAACAACTGTACATTAAACTTGGGTAGTTGTTTAGTTGATTAAATGGAAGAAAAGAATAGTGTTGATCTCTAATATGGAGCAATGACACACAAAAAACTACAGTTCAAGGAATCCACTAGCTTGGTTATTCTATGATTACATTTTGATTTCCTGTTTATATTTCAGAAGGAAAATTTTCATCTGTAATTCTAAAACAAACGATCAAGTCTATCACTCGAAAAATAACAGCAATAAATACCACTAACCTTTGAGAACATGCACATCCGAATTGGAAATATTTGTCGAAACAATGTTCCCGCCTACTCAAGATGGTAACTTTTCCAGTTTAGGATGTTCACCTACCTACTTTTAGGAAACAATATACAAAAAACCCCTAACATATGTACAGGCTAGGCAGTGCAAGGAAAACCTAACTCTAGTTTTCGCTCTATACCATGAATAGCACTTGTATCAATATGAGGGCACTAGACCTGAATATTTACATGTCGAGGTATGAGCCAATATGCACGAAACTCTCTATACAATAAAGAAATGCAAAGAAGGTACATACTCCCTTCATTCTTTTTTTTATGTTGTTTCAGACAAGCTTTGTAGTTCATTTTTAGTTCATTATTGTTGTCTGAAACGACAACAAAAAAAAGAATGGATTTAACACAGATAATCGATTGCGTTACATGCGTCTAGAAGGAAAATAAAATCCAATTCAGAGTGTGGAGTTGTGGAACTTAACATATCCTGAAGCTTAATCATTCTCAGGGGGTTCACTAAAAAATATATATAAAAAAAAAAAGAGTTCCCAGGTGAAGCTTATGAACAAACCTTTTTGGTTGCTTGTGACTATCAAAAGATTTGAACAAGTTCAACAGAAATTGAGTGAGGCCTTGTTCTGTCTGATCATAGAATAGCTTATACAGTAAAACACGTGCTGTTTGAGATTCCCTTGAATCTTCAGGAAGTATTTTTATCACCAAATATATCATGTCAATCTGCAATGCAAGGTACAGCATGAGAATCCGGAGGATGCATAAAGTAATACTCCCTTCGTCCTTTTATTCTTGACGTTCAGACAAACGTTTTAGTTCAATTTTGCACTACAATTCTTGTCTGAACGTCATCAAAAGAAAAACAGAGGGAGTAACTGAATAAATTACCACAAAGACGTAATGGAAAATTGCAATGTCTGATGAAACTAGGCTCATAAGGGTTTGTCAGAAAATTGATTAATTTCTCTTTTTGAAGTAGGTAAAACATTGTAATTCTTTTGCAGACCTAGTTTTGCCTAGTAACTTGATCTGAAGTATGCATATCGTTCACAAGGTTTATCAAGTTAGTATGTTTAAGAGGTCTGTCAGATTAATATGCAGTCAGTTTTAAACGAAAACAAACAAAACATGACCTAGTTTTATGACCTATTTTGCTTAAACCAAGCTCAACTTAAACAAGCTCTGAGTAGGCCCATCTATGTTTATTTATGCCTTCACCCCTAATTGTCTCTACAAGTGTTTTCAAGAACTAGAAAGCCAATCAAGCTCAAAACGCAAGTGTTGCGTGTTTTCAGAGCTAGACATGGAGATTATACACAAATCAGACATACTTTCACATGCTCATAACCCTTGTAGTTTTGCAAACTATTCTCAAAGTATATTGGTTCAGGCATTTCAAAGCAAACAAGAGGGAAATCTGATACGCATTTACTTTGGATTACTGGGAAAGCAAAGTTTAGCATTGCTGCCTTTGTAAAACTTATGAAGTACATATTCTCCTACCATGCTCTTCATTAAAGACCCAGCTGCTGAAAGAGTTTTGTAGTCGCTAGTTTCCTTCAGGCTCTCATATGCCTCACGCCACCTGGAAATGACTAGATTGAACATATCTTCATTCAATGTGGCTGCAACAGGTCCACATATGTCACCATGGAATGGCAGATGTTCGTCGAGTCCATCGCTAGGAGAAACCTCAGCCGGTTGGGTCCCTTTATTAGATTTCTGACCAAAAGAATGTTACATCATGAATCGTTGTGGAGAAAAAGTGATAATCAGCTATCCAAATGGATCATATGTGTGTCTTCTACGCAATAAAGCCAAAACACAACTAACAACAACTTAAGTTTTATGTATCCCAGTAGGAAATAAAAAATATTTATTTAAGTGTGCCACTTGTTAATTCAAGTCATCACTGCTGCATGACAAGCAAAATGAGAAAGAAAATCCATAAGCATGAAAAAATATATTTGAAAAAAATTAGGCATAAACAGCTTGTGAGTTATGTTACATACATGATCATTTGAAGACTTCTCATGTTGAAAAGCTAAAACAAAGCGAGCAACTTTGAAGAATATAGTTATATCTGATTTCTCAACAGAATGATGCTCACCCATGATATCTTCACGAACTGACTGCATCAGGACTGATAAGAACCGTGTTATAACAAGCTTACAAGCATAGAACATAATAGTTTTGCTGAATAGAAATGAGATAAACTCACTGTTGTATCCTCCAGATAAAAATTGATCCATGAAGTTTCTTAGCATCTCTATAATACCCTCCTTTGGTATGTACATAAGATCGTTATCCCAGGCTATCCTTTTCTGCGGACCTCTTTGGACATTACGTATTTTCCGGAGGCTACTTGCTGATGCGGAGCTGGGGTTACCTTTGCACAGTGATTTAGATCCGTCCTGTTAATTCAAATGTAAGCAAAGGGAAAAAAATAATATGTCATCATCTAGTTTTGATAAAAACTCCAATTGATAGGATTTGAAATAATACAGTACCACTGAAAAGCATGTAAAAATCCCATTGATTGAGTTATTGTCTGAGTTTTGCTGCCTGAACATTCTTCTTTTCTTTTCTTCCTCTTCCATCATCAATCTCAATGAATCTACTGATGTGTCGATATCTCCATTAACCTGATCCTACAAGTACCAATGGAGTAAACAAACATGAGGTTTTCCACTGATAATTGACAGGGGAAAGGGGGCATATAACGGGACTTGCCCCCCCCCCCCCCCCACCCCCAAAAAAAAAACTCTTAAAGGAAAAGAATACCTTTGAACCTGTACCAGAAGTTCGGGCAATCAACCCTGGATCTCGGCCTAAGAAGAGATAATGAAATATCTCCATGAAAAGAAGGTTTTCCTGCCTAAGGTAATCAGATGGCTCATCAATATGCTGAGTCAGCACTAAGATTAGGTCCATCACATTCTCTTGAAACATGAGCTCCAAAAAGCTGTCAGCCAGGAAGAGTAAGTGGGTAGCTTCTCCAGATGCCTTTTGAGGCAATGTAATTTCTTGAATAGCCAAGACGTTGCGGAACAAAGTAAGCACCAACTGAACTAGCTTCCAGTCATCTTCTGTGAATGAAGTTCTGATCGGCATTGAAAAGTAAATCATGTAAGCCCAAGTCACTATAAGGAAGAATATATGCTGCATTTAATTGGTAAATAACAGACATAACTGTGGAATAAAATGTAATGCGAACGATAGAGGGGAAAAAACTTGCACTCCCCCTTGGGAACATGATATGTATAGTAGTAATCAGGCCATCACAATGCTACACGTAACACTTGAACAAGTATGCAAATAGCCCAAAGCTGTTTGGTTCCAACTGTCACTTGGACAACTCAAAATTCTAGGATTTCTTTTTTATCTCGGAACAGATTAATGAACTGCTTTTAGGAGCATAATGGCAGATGAAGATGGTGCAAGTAGAGCAGAAACAAAAAATACACCAGGGTAATCTTGCCAACATGTTAATAGCACAAATTTAACTTCACTGTAACCTAACAATTCAGTATCCCATCAGAATTCCAAAAGGAATACACAAAAATGATACATGAATTAGGGATGGAATGGTGCAGGGATTTTTTTTCTGGCACTAGGAATAGAATAACAACCTATTTGACTGATTGGTTCATGTAAAGTTCCAAATAAAATCCACTTTCCTCCTAGAGTAGCAGAAGAGCTGTGCATCTTTGTATTAAGAAAGAAAACGTTTGGTTGAAAATCTCATTCCTCCCTCAAATTCCATCCCATCTGACAATGCAAACAGAAACATCCTGAGTTTGATGGACTCAGGAACAATCGAAGATGAAGGCCATTTTTTTTCCAGTTTACCACATCAACATTGACAAATGCTACATGTGTTCCGGGGGGAAAAAAAAAGATGCAACATGCAACCAATTTAGTAATCAGTCAGCAAAATGATTGCCTGTACAACCAACACAAAGTAAAGGCATAAGACCACAGACAAACCAAAGTCCAGGGATATGGGTTCAGGTCCAGCCTACCAGCTTGAAATCGGCATGAGCAAATAGATAAGCATGTGCACAACTATAATGAAATAACCCTTTTGTGGGCTAATCATTTTGTTCCTTATCTTTCCTTTTGTACCACACAGCAATCGTAATGTGGACTTCTTGAATAATACTTTTGCATCGGGATATATAAGCCATGTAATAGATTATATAACAGTATTTCCTGATCTAGATGTTCACTATGTTAGGAAAAATATGATTAAAACAATGCACTTTAAGATATGCCTGCTCCATGGTACAAAAAATGGGAAGAGAATTTACCTTTCCAAACGATCCAATGGGTCTTCGAGAAGAGAAACAATGACTGCCACCGCAACATTGCGTGTGAGTGCAGCCTTCAAATCCCACAGATACTCAATCTGCTGTGCAACATCCTCTGAAGACGGCTCCACAGGCATCGTAAGGAACACCAGTACTTTCACTGTAATGCGAAAATGGATAACTAGTTATTCCAGTGGTGATGGAACGGAGAATCAATTGAAATAAAGGGATTCAAACATATATAGCTATAATGTTGTATGGTAGTGAACTCCAGAGGAGACCCAATTTAAATAACGCAACCTTACAGCGTGTTGAGAGCTCAAGGAATGAAATGGTGGATTCATTACCTGCAGTAATCACCAGATTGCGATCGGCCTGGTAATTCTCAATGATGGGCACCAGATTTCTGGACGCGATCTTCCACTTGCAGACCTGCTTGAAAACCTCCCGCTTCTGAGGGTCGTCGCGCCGCAGGAATCTCTGCAGATCCTTGAGATTATCTGTCGAAACACGAACGCGCGCGCACATCAGAGATCAGCAACCGCTCCTCCGCGGATCGGAAATGGGGACAAACTGAAGCCAAATCCGAAGGAGCGTGGGAAGAAAAGGGCGAACGGCATACCTAGGCAGTGTTCGCTCTTAGCGTACCCGACGACGCCGCCGTCGTCGTCCTCCTCCGGGGCCCCGAGGCCGGCGCAGGTGAGAGAAAGCACTGTCGAGTCCATGGCGGCGCGCGGCGAGGGGGCTGCACCCTCTAGGGTTTAGCCGCCTGGCCGCCGGTGCGCAGACTCGGAGCTTCGCCGCAGTTGGATGGATGCGCAGGCGAGGAAGGGCGATGTGGCCTCTGGGCAAGGGAGGGGTAGCGAATCGGGGCGAGAAGAGACGGGAAATCGATCTGCGCAACGCGATGGATTGAGCAATTTCCCGCCGCCGCCGCGCCATTTCAGGGCGGATTTTCCCGCGCTTTGCTTCTTCTTGGTGGGCTGCGCTACCACATGTGACATGTCCGTGTGCCGGAAAGCTTGAGACGTTCATGGGCTTTAATCCCAAAGCCCATTATATTTCTAAAAGCCCGTAGTAAAATACGGCCCAAAGGAAGGATAACGCAAGGGAATGAGAGGAGGAAGAAGCAGTAGAACAATCCAAACTGAGAGGAAAAAAAAGAAAGAAACCATGTCCATGGCTCCGTCGAGCTCGCTCCGTGCCCTTGCCCTGGCCCCCTCGCCCCTCCCCTCCGCTGGCCGGAGCGGAGTCGCGGCCCCAGCATCCCGCGCGGGGTTTCTGCGGAGGAGGGGAGCGGGGCTCGTGGCGCTGGCGGCGGCGCTGCCGTCTGACGCGCAGTGGCTGGAGCGGCTGCCGGAGAAGAAGAAGCCGCTGTACACGCACAGCCTGCCGTGCATCGAGGCGTGGCTGCGCAGCCTCGGGTTCGCGCAGACCCGAGAGGATCCCGCCGTCTGGGTCGCCGAGAAGCCGCTCTGGCACGCCCGCCTCAGCCTCGACGTCACCGACCTCCACATCAGGTATGTGTGGAGCAGATACCAATTCGATTTGTGATCATAATTTGACCAAAATTTCGCCAATTCGCGCCTGCAACTTAGTTTACGCGATTAACTCATGCGATGTGAATGTGTATTGTACCATGAAAAAGAAAATCATTTTTGAGGTGCGGGTGTTCCATCGATGTGAATGTGCATTATCCCAACGACCCAATCACCTCGATACAGAACCCATTGCTCGTCTAGTTGTTTCTGAAGAATAATTTTTGAACTAGTGTTGCCCATTCCTATTCATTGAATTGCTACTCCCTCAGTTTTTAATTATATGACACCGTTGATTTGTTTCGTTACTTTGACTATTGGTCTTATTCATAAATATTTATGCAAATAGCTAAATGTATAAGTTAATCTTAAAGTACTTTTGATGATAGATCTAACAATATACATTTTATGTTAAACAATTAATTATTTTCACATATATTATTGGTCAAAGTTCGACAAAAAAGTCAACGGTATCATATAATTAAAAACAGAGGGAGTAGTTTAAGTTTGAATCCTTTGCTCGTCGGCTGAAATGTTACCGATCTAAGTGTAAGTTGTTTAACTTTACATGAATTAGGTACTTGAAGAGTGGCCCTGGAAATCTTGAGAAGGATGTGGAGAGAAGATTCAGCTATGCCCTGAGCAGAGAAGACATTGAGAACGCAATACTTGGAGGACCTTAATCCAATGTGGAGCCTGGGATTCGTTTAATCATGTTTGTCCTTGAGATGATCACTGTAAGAGCTGTGGGTCTTCAGATTAGAAGAGAGTTCTCTACCATCACTGTAAGAGTAGATGGGTCGTGTATAAAACTCAATTGTTATCGGCACTGGTGTGGAGTAACGTGACTTCACTCTCTGTTGTTCTACCTCCCCCTCTGCTCTATCCTTGTGTTTGAACATAGACAGTCTATAGTTGTCTCTGGCAGACTTGATTTAATCTCAAATGTTCAGGTGGGTTGTTCGCCTGGCTGCTTTGCAACAGCTGCGAATCAACCGTTACAATGTTCTAGTTATTTGTTCAGCAGCCGTTACAGTAAAACGGCTGCTATTCCGCTTGCCAAACAGGCCGAATAATATAATCAGAGGCGATGGAGGAGCACATAACGAGATTAAAGTCAGATTGAAATGTCAGGACCTCAGGTTGCATGTTCCTTTGAGAAAAGAGAAGGTTGTTGTCTTTTATTGAATGCTCGAGGTTGTATTTCTTTTAACTACTTCCACCATTATTAAAAAGGAAAATTTGCTACGGGACAGTGTTTAATCAACGTGTTCGGCAGGAGGTTTTGCAGCAGCTACAGTATTTTGCAATTATTTTTCTACAGCAGCTACAGTGTTTTCAGCAGCAGCTACAGTGTTCGCAGTTATTTTTCTGCAGCTGCAGCGCAGCGAACAGGCTGAATGTTGGTTTTGGCCACAAGACACCGTGTCCAGCAGCCAAATGCCACAGATTCTCTGTGTCCTACAGCTAAAATCAGCTTTTTGCTGTGACAAATTTTCCCTTATTAAAATGTTGTTGTTAAGATTTTAGTTTTTTGAACTAAATTTGTTGTTTTAACGACATCAAATTGAGAATGGAGTCAGTATGCACTTGATTCTAACATGGCACAATAATATGATACTAGCATCTTAAATATAGTGCGTGTTCGGCAGGAGGTTTTGCAGCAGCAGCTGCAGCAGCTACAGTATTTTACAATTATTTTTCTGCAGCAGCTACAGTGTTTTCAGCAGCAGCTACAGTGTTCGCAGTTATTTTTCTGCAGCGCAGCGAACAGGCTGATAGTCATTCCGTCCGACAAGTAAATATTCTCCCGCGGAAAGAGAAAATCGCTGATACTATGAAGCATTCGCGTGAAACATGATTGAAATGTCAATAGCTATCGGTCGATGACCCATGAGGATGAGAAAAGAACATCCCGCCGCAGAGGTGACTCAAGTGGAGTTTCTCTTCTCCAGGGGATCAACGTGGAGTACACGAAGCAGTGCCACACCTCGGTCCCCTGCACCCGCCCCACGTGGGATCGCCCATCCGCCTCCCAAGTCAGGATAAGCTGGCTAGACCCCTGAGCTGGCACCTAGTCTCGCAGCCCCAGCGTGGGGCCCGCGTCCACAGTGTTGCGGGCTACGTGGCTCAATCGTCTCCTGACTGCTACGCAGGCGCACATGGGCTACGATGTGGCAAATTGACGCACATGTTTGCCGTTTTCTCGTATCACACCGAGCGGTGGGGCAGCGAAGAGATCCTGGCCCACCGGAAAGAATGTACAGTTCTCGTGCGCGTGTAAAAAGATTTCGAGGGTCCTCGCTTTTCTTCGTCCAAAATGGTTTACACAGCCTCCGAAAAGTATTTTATTCCTTTGGTGGGACCCACCAGGGAAGCGGCCACCACGTCATCCACATGACTGGGATGCTAAGCTGGCCACCGAGGGTCGCCGGGGCGGCGACGCGTAGACTGGCGGAGTGATCGACACGTGAGCGGACGGTACGCCGGTGGTGGGGTGACGAGGAATAAACAAACGGGCAACGTCTAGTCACCGTGGCCCACATTCCACTTGCAACGGCGCCCATCTCCCTCAAATATTTTAAAACGCACCTCCAAATGTACACCATTTATTTTATGTTGAAGTTTTTTGGAAAAAATGGAGATCTTATTAGATCATCGTTTAAGCAATCGGCAAAATATATGTACGAATATTATTTGCTAGTAAATGAGGAACCCTATTTTGCGCTTCAAGACCATGGACATTCTCGACTTATCAAGGCTTACTAGTTGAGCATCTTTTATTCGGGTTACAGTAGCGTCTCATCGTATTTAATTATATCATTGTAACGAACAATAATTTGTATTTATGATATTGTTGTAGCATATAATGAGTTGTAATATTGTCAACTACTTAGGGGAAAAATATGGCCTAAACTAATGCTACATCTGTATATGAACATGCGTTAGTTTTTCTCTATGTGTCCACACTCAAGATATTCCCCTTCGTTGTTGCAAATGTATGTATAATAGCATGCAAGTTGTTACCCAAGTTTGTTGCACCCATTCCACAAACAATATAATGGTGTCTTCTTTCCATAACAATTACATACTATGATTCTTTCTGCACATCGATTGATTGATCGTTGTTGTGTTGGGAGGCGTTTGCTTTGAGAAAATTGTTGATTTTTAGCAGCGATTAACCTCAAATTCGAATAGAAAATTAGGTGTTTCTCTTGTGTAAGTATTTGATTTGTTCCTCTGGCCTTAAACATCTTTAGGCTCCCTTCAAAAAAAAAAAAAAAAAAAAACATCTTTAGGCTCCCATCAAGGATCCATAGCTGTTGCTATCAAGAGATCCTACGCAAATCTGTGGGATGCAATCTAGGTGCTTGTAGCAGGTTGCCCGCCGGGCACGCCCCAGTGGCCCAGTCCTTATCACCGACACGTGTCTCGTGACGTGGCTCCAGCATTTGGCGCCCCTCCCCTCCCACTTCCTTCCTCCACCTTCCCACTCTCCGCTCCCTTGTTTCCGTCCTCTCTGTCGCACCACCTCTCCTCCCTCCGTGCCTCTTCCTCCCTCGCGTTCGCGCCACGCAGCTCTCCCAATCGGATCAATCGGGCCTTCCGTCTTCGGGTGATCCGTGAAATCTCGCCGCCCGGTGGAAGAATCATCTCTTGATTAGGTGAGATTGATTACTCCGTCATAATTCCTGCGCAATGCTCGTTGATTTCTCCGGTTTCCCGGCGCAGATTCATGTTTGCGTTATCGCATCAAAAGATTGAATTGTTTCTGGTAATTCTGTTTGAAGCTCGGTTATACGGTAGTGCATGCACGTCGATTGTTTTGGGGGCAATTTGAGTTCTAGGCATGTCTGTTAACGAGTCCCCCGAGAGTTTGGTGCGCCTGATGCATTGACGCGTCATGGAGAGAGGCCGTTTGCATCATGTTGCCCCTTCTGTTCAATTTTTTTTTTAAAAAAAAGGCTAACCCTGTTGGCTCTGCCTGTCCTGTTTTCGTAGGATATGGATTGAGGCTGTCATAGCCTCGTAGAGTGTTGGCAGGGGAATTCTGTATTGGTTGGAAAATTACTCATAGTACAGCCGCAGTCGTTGAAATTGACGACGCCAGCTCATAATACAGTTCGTATGCATTCGCAGCATTCTAGGGTGAACTGGTGTTGTCTTTGTGCCGTGGGTCGTAGAGAAGGCTTTAGTTTATAGATCTTATATCTCATATAAGTTGACAGGTCCAATCTGGTCTGCAGTGCTGAATAGTGAAATAGTGTTTTCACAACGTGTCAAAGATTATTCACTTTTAACACTCATGAGTCATGAAGTACTAATTTGCTAAATTTTACATTGTTGCGTTCCCCAAAAACAAATTGTGCGATGTGATAACCTGAACTTTTACATGACAGGTTCGTATAAGACATGGCTCATGACGAAGCAGTGGCTACCCAAAAGACTGGAAAAACAGCATCACCTCCTAAGGTAATATATCCTATTCAGTACATATTTTTTCCTGCCTAATATGGTTCAGTAGTACTTACTATAGCATACTAATATGTTGCCTGATCCATTCAGCATGATTTCTGTGGAAAACGAATAAAGCTGATGTATACAATAGCCTCTCTTAAAAGTTAAGCATGGGCATCACTGAACTTAGTTTAGTTATACGGAATTGGGGATTGTAGCGTCCTTAGTCTGTCAGCATAATATGTGCTGACTGCACTTTATTATGCTCACAGTTACTGCTGGTTTAATATCATTACATGGAATTGTAACATGTTGTATTCGCTGGCTGCAGTTTATTAATTACAATTTTAGACTACTTCTCGTTAAAGTCTCATCAATTGCACTTATTTGCAGGATCAACCAGCTCCTTATCCATATCCTGATTGGTCGGCGATGCAGGTTGAGTTTTGGTGCTTCTTTGTCATTCCTTCACTTCATTGGAACACAGTAGTTTAAGTGGAAAGCCAAAAATTTTCAGGCATACTATGGCCCTGGTATGTTGCCGCCGACATATTTTGCTCCAGCAATAGCTCCAGGTCATGCGCCACCATATATGTGGAGTCCTCAGGTATGAGTTTGATCTTATGTGATATTTCTCGTACTTTATTGAAATTTAACAGACCGTATATCTCTGCAGCCTTATATGCCACCTCCTTTTGGCACACCGTATGCTGCGATGTACCCACATAATGGAGCATATCCTCACCCACTTGTGCCTATGGTAAGGATAGAATCATCATGTGCTTTCATGTACTGTTCTTTTTAACTGAATACATCTGGCAAAAAAGAGATCAGGAAGATGTTTGGTATTGTCATCTGTTGTATTGTACTAATAGTAGTGTAAGGTATAAATAAAACAGGGAGAGCTGAACCCCATCAAGCAATGTTAATGGAAAAAGCTAAAACACTGACCGACCAAGTTACCAAACTTACCAATCTATCCAATGTAGGAAAGAGAAATTAACATTAGTTGGACTATTGTTATATTACGGTAGTTCACCCTTGGTTGCCTAGCATGCAGAATATGTCTCACAGCAGAAAACAGTGTAGCTCGTCATCTGTGCATCTAGAACTTTAAGTCAACTTTACACTCAATGATGCACTTGGACAGTTTAATCGTTTTTAACTTATGATTTAAATATTGTGTCTGCTCTTGTATTTGATTTCTGTTCTTAAACACAATTCAAATGTTATCTTTTTATGCTCTTCATTCGGTTGAGTCAATCAAATTGGTTTGCTTATGATGTTTTCAAGATGTCAAATGCGACGGGCATGGAGCCAGCCAAGTCTACAAGTAGCAAGGAGAAAAGTTTCAGCAAGAAACTTAAGGAAATTGATGGGACTGCAGTATCTACTGGCAGTGGTAACAGTAAAAGAACAATGTCATGCAGGTACTGACATGTCTTTCTTATAATTGTGGAATTTTGTATTCCCACCTTGTTACAATTTTGATAAACTAAAGCTATATGCTTCTGATGGTTTATTCAGTGAAGATTACAGTGCTGAGGGTTCCAGCGATGTCAACGACCAGAAGGTATGGTCTTCTGTGCTTGTGTGCGCCAGGTTTTGTTTTACATTTTCTTGAATGTATCTGAAAAATTTTAAGCGATCCTATCATGATTTTCTTCATAATTTTACTGAATCCTTTTGCGTTATGCAGGTCAGCAAAACTCCCAGGAAAAGGACCTCAGATGATGGACTTGGTAATTCGCTTTTCTAAGAAAGTTTTCATTATTCTTATATGTCGTGCTAGTTTCTTCTTCACCGTGATCCCACTGTGCAAGACTTGTTAGAGCAGAGGTGGTTGCTAATTACATTGGTCATGCCTGCTCTTCCATTATGCCTTCTTTGGTGGTCTTGATTGCATTTTCAACAAATAGTTGCACAAATCTTTCAGTTGCTGCATAGGCTGTCCACTGTGATGAAATTGTGTTCCAAGCATCAGTTTTGGCCGGAAAATTAATAATTAAAATATATTGGCTGGCGCAGAAAAAAATGCAGCTGCAAATATGGAGGGTGTTGTAGCTTCTAACCATACGCTGGGGAATACATCCATTTTGCCACACCACTGCTTTCCGGCTCCAGTAATTAAGCCCAGTGCTACAAATGTTGTTAATTCGGGAGCAATGGGCACCACAATATCTCCACCTGGTGTGATCCTTCCAGCTCATACCGGAGTGCCAACAGACTTATCAGTCAAGGTATATATCTCAACTGCTGACAAAGTAACGTTTATAATTTTGCAGAACACAATAGAATTTGGAGAGGATATTACTACTGGAGAAATGCTTTTTCCCTAATGCCAGAATGGTCTATGTTGAACTTTTCCGTGTTTATGCATTAACTCTTTGGTATTTCGTCTGTGCCAGGATGAGAGGGAACTGAAGCGTGAAAAAAGGAAGCAGTCAAATAGAGAGTCTGCTAGACGGTCGCGGCTGAGAAAGCAGGTGCGTTCAGTTATTGATATAGCGGTTCATCTTACTAGGAGACCACAGTGCAGTGCAACGAATGTATGACGTTTGTACTTTCTTGGTGTGTAGGCTGAAACAGAGGAGCTGGCTACACAAGTGGAATCACTTGCACAAGAGAACGCATCCCTCAGATCAGAAATCGGCAGGCTATCCACTAGCTCCGAGAAACTCAGATTAGAGAACTCAGCTCTCATGGTACGGAACCTTCTTGGCGATGCTATTGTCATGAACCTGAATGTTCTATCCACCTTTCTCTGACAAAACCGTCATTTCCATTTCAGGTGAGACTGAACGACACTGCAGCACCAAAACCTGCAGAAGCAGAAGAACCGTCTCTGGACAAAGCAGCTACATCCTCCTCCCCGGGAGGCCCTGAAAACTTCTTGTCGATGATCGACAGCACGAACACGGCAGGTGTCAGTCAGCACACGGAGCACGGCGAGCCCAAGCTCCGGCAACTCTTCGACTCTAAACCGGCAACCAATGTTGCTGCTGTAAGCTGATGCTTTTCTGCCTTCGCTTTCTTCCCCCCTGGCACGGAGGGGGCTGATGATACAAGCGTTGCGGCCTGGGTATTTTGCAAGCTCATGCTGCTCACATAACATCGGCTTTATATTACAGTGTAGGCATTGATCCGAGTATATTTGAAGAACACCGGTAATTTATCTGCTCTTGTGCTGCCGTGTTCCTACGCGTTCTCCCAGACACTTTGCTGGGATGTCTGATGTAAAATGTTCAGATTTTTATTGCGAGTTTTAGGACTGTTGTAACATAGGGGTGTTGTGCTGCATGCCAACCTTGAAACATCGAGATCTTCGAACCATTTCGGTGTGATAACTACTGTACTAATGTATTGAATCTGTGTACAAGAAAGGCAGTGGTTTGTTCGATTTCAGTATCATTATCTGGACATACATAGTTCTCTGTTTTGACCTTCCAGAGTCAAAGCTGATCACACGCCAGGTGTGGTTCATATCCAAAACAACTTTGACCATTGTCACGGGTCGTTGCGAAAGCAAGGCTTGCTGCACTCCAACTTGAACAGCACCATCAAACGGGTTGCTTGCTTCGCTGCTTTCTACTGCAAAAAGTTTCGCATGAAGTGCCCAAGTCCATTGTGCGACGTGCGCTTGCACACGCGTGAACATGCAACATTATCCATGTGACGACGCGTTGTGTGCAGAGTTAGTGCTTACTGGCTGTTAAGTGGCAGATTAGGCGAAAAGGGGGCTGCACGAAACGGACAGTACGAGAACGCCCTTCCATGCCTTTTCACCTTCAGGCTTTCACAAAAAAGGTTTCACTAAACAAAGGGGAACGGCGTACTGGAAACACGAACATTTTCAGAGTCCTAGATAGCGACTCATCACATGATAAAAAAAGGAAGGGAAAAATCTAGCCTTGATCCCATGCTCATGCTGACTGGCCGCCACCTCTTTACACGAAGGACGAGGCTGATCCTGGCACGGGACTCTGCAGGAGGCCTGCACATGCTCAAGGCTCAACAACCAACAATGGACTTTTTCTGGGGATGAGCTCGGTCCCGAAATCTTCCAAGCCCCTGACTCATCGATGACACTCTTTTGGTTGGATTCTCCATTGCCTTCAAAGGAACCATGTCTTTTTTGGACAAAAGAAAGGGACTCTAGCTACAACCTAGAGGCTAGGGATAATTAAGCAGGGTCTTACCGCACATGAAACGGATAGCTTTGATTTAGTACTAGTATTCCCTGTGTGGCACTGTTATAGTGCTATGGACAAGGACAATTCTGGTGGCTTGTATGCGCTCAACGGCTGCAGGAACAAGAGTCTCTTTCGGCTGCACTGTTTGTGGCCGTGCTTGTGTGTGCGTCCGAACAAAGCATAGCTTATCATCATCCATCGTGTACACAAGCAGGCGGCAGTTTGCGGGGAAAAAAGAATGCTTGTTTCTCATCGGTGTAGATAAGCAGGCGGCAGTTTGCAAGGAAAAGGAATTCTGGTATCTCGGAAAGGGAAGGGAGCAGGCAAATTGGATCAATTAGACTATCTCCAACGGTTGGAGAGACCAAAACCCAAATTGTGTGTTAAAAATCCTCAACACTGAAGACCAAAAAACTCCCATCTCCAACGGTAGGACCAAAAGAACATATCCTTTTCTCTGCCGACGCCACGCCACGCCGCCTCCGGCTGCTCTTGCCCGCCGACGCCGCCATGGACGCGAGGTGGCGAGCTCGCGAGCGTGCGACGCGGTGCCACCTTCATCTCCAGGAGGACGCCTCGCCAGGCAGCACGGCGACGCGACCCTCGCCACCATCTGCGGCGTCATCGCCGCCGACGAGCGGCGCCACGAGGCGTGCACTACCCGTCCCTCATCTCCCACTCCTTCCGCCTCTCCGCGCCCACCTCCTCCTCCTCCTCCTCCTCCTCCTCCTCGTCGCAGCGGCGGTCCTCCCACCGGAGCCTGCTCGGCAAAACGGCGACGTACGGCGGCGCGGCGTGGGAGCGCGAGGTGCGACGCAGCGCGACGCCGCGGCGGGACGGCGGCCTGTCGGTGCTGGTCACGGGCGCCGCGGGCTTCGTGCGACGCAGCGCGACGCCGCGGCGGGACGGCGGCGATGACGCGCGCCTCGGCCGAGACCGCCATGGCCGCCACCAATCCGAGACAAGCCGGCGAAGGAGGGGGAGGGGAGGGGAGGCGTACCGGGGCGGCGGAGGACGAGGAGGGTAGGCGTCGGGGGGCCGGCGGGACGACGCGGTCCGTGCGCGCGACGGGGTGGAAGTGGGCCTTGGGGATCTGGCCCTCGAACTCGGCCTTGACGAACTCGCGGCGAGGTCGCCGACGGCGAGCACGACCTCGGCGTCGGCGACGGCGACGAAGCAGAACCCGAAGACGGGCTCTGGCGAGGCGGAGGCGCCAGCCGCGCCGTACTTGGCGACGGTGAGGCCCCAGAACAACGGAGCGGGTGCCCTTGCGGCGGCGGAGGAGAGGCTCGGCGAATGGGGAGGAGAGGAGCTGGCGCGCAGCGGAGGATGGCGAGCAGGCGCGAGGTCGACGACGACGGCTGAGGCTGCGGACGAGTGCGTCGCGGCCGCGCGGCGCTGTATTTGTGCGTCGCCTGCGGGAGGAGCCGAAGAATGGATAGCTGCTTTGCGTCAACCGTTGGAGATGTGTTTTTCCAATTTTCCTACCCATTTCGCATGTAATGCGCAAAATGCACCATCGGTTGGAGATAGTCTTAGAGCGAGGATGAAGCGGACGCGTCGAGAAACGCCAAAATCCTTCGAAACTCGACCGTTGGTTGCCATGTGGGGCTCCGGGTTCCCCTGAGGGAATCAGCGGAAGATCATGGTTACACAAAACAATGGTACGCGAAGAGAAGCTGTAGAATCATCTCCAGACCACAAGCCATGGCAGGCAGGCACCGTGATAAGTTATCACTGATAACGTAACCACGCAAGTGCTCCACACTTTGACATCGGAAGAGAATCGAGAAAGCTACGGTACTGACAAAGTTAGAATAATTCTGTTTGCAGTGTTAGTATACAAGGTATTCGGCAGGCTGCAGCTGCGGCTGCGGCTGCAGAAAAATAACTGCGAACACTGTAACTGCTGCTGAAGAAATAACTACGAACACTGTAGCTGCTGCAAAACAGCTACTCCAAAGCAGCAAGGCGAACACAGTCTAGTTCAGTAGTATAATACTAACCTTTTCATAATTTCTTCTGTAGTGGAATCCTTTTTGCGGTGGTAGACTTTTCCACACCCGCAACCTCGAAATCTCGTTCCCGTAAAGCGGCGAGCACGTGTCCCCTCCGCGTGTGTTCCACCGGGTCCCGCCTCTCTCGGGTTCGTTCCTTTCCTGCGCTGCCGCTCTCACACTATTACTACAACGTTCGTCGCTGCCTTGGACGCACTAGCACGACCAGTTGCATTCATCACGCTCTCTAATCTCTCCCGCCTCCTCCCATGGCATTCTGACCACGCCAGGTGGTCGCGCCTCCCTCCTCACGCCGCTCTTCTGACATCTGCCTCTCGCAGTAGCAGCAACGTCTTCTCCCCGCGCGCTCCGTGGCGTGGCGTGCGGACTTGCCGATCCCGTTCCGGCTTTGCGGGTGGTTGGGAAAGCAGAGGAGGAGGAGGAGCAAGGCTGCCGCTAGGTGCCTAGCTAAGCTCACGGGTTCTAGGCCGCCCGCGCGCGCGGGTGCCTTTTTCACTCACACGGAAAGTGCCCTGCGCCGCGCGCCGCCCCGCGCGGCCTGGCCGTAACATCCGAACCGCCCCCAATGGCGACCCCACGGCCTGCGCATTAGTAGCAGCTCTCTCTCGCCGCGTTCGGTCTTGTGCTTCTTCTTCCTCTTCTCTCTCTCTCTCCGGGCGCCGCGGCGTCTCAAGTGCTTCTGTGTACGGCTGCGGCGGTGGCGGTGGCGGTGGTTGATGAGCATGGGGCACTTCACCAACTCGGCGGATCCGAGGTCGGGCCTGGAGGTGATCCGGGACTGGAACGGCGTCTCCAAGGTCGTGCTCCGCTCGCCCAAGGGCCACTCCGCGCGGGTACGAACACCAGCTGCAAACTCGTTCCGGCTCGGCATTGCTTGATTCGGTGAGGTTTTGATTGGGTTTGCCGTCGCTGCTTTGGTTGGTCTGCGTTGCAGGTGAGCCTGCACGGCGGCCAGGTCGTCTCGTGGAAGAACGACCGCGGCGAGGAGCTCCTCTTCACCAGCAGCAAGGTCAGTTTCTTTTTCCTCCATTCTTTTCGCCTGCTCTTCAGTAAGCTGCAATGCTTAGAACGTAGTTATCTGGCAATTTGATCCTCAGTTAGTCTGTTCTGAGGTTGGTGAAGGATGAGTTGATGCCATTGATTGCTTATGGTTATGCTAAGATGTGGATATTCTTGGTAGATCATTTATGGCTGCTCTATGTATATTGTTTTCTGAATTTCACACTGGTCAAATGAAAACTGTTCAAACACAAAATTGAATTGGACTCGTACCCTTGCCATTTGCCATCCTCATCTGTAGTCCACCCTGATGGCTGTAGCAGGCAGATGGTGAATTGAACTTTTGGTATGGTCCCCTTGTGCTGGGACTAAATTATAGCCCTAAAGTCTCATAATGACTATCCTCAGTTTCCTGTGCGGAGCTCCTTTTATCATCTTGATTGAGTAGTGGGCCTGTAGCCTTTTATTTGCTCCAAATAGTCTAATCCTAGGCACTTTCATGCCTGTTGATTTTGACGTGCAGGCAATCTTCAAACCGCCATATGCGATGCGCGGTGGAATTCAGATGTGCTTCCCACAGGTACAGAAAGGCCCCCATTATACTCGTTGTTTCGGTCCAATTACATGATTCTGCTGTAATTTTGAATTTATCTGAGGTGTCTTTTTCCTGTTTCTTATGACAATTGTAAACTCCATGTAGTTTGGAAACTCTGGGACATTGGAGCGACATGGATTTGCAAGGAACAGGATTTGGATCCTAGATGATGAGCTTCAACCAACGAATCATAATGATAATGGCAGCAAAACTTCTGTTAACCTTTTACTAAAGCCATCAGAAGATGACCTCAAGTGCTGGCCACACTGGTATGCATTTGTTTTGGCTTATCTTTGTTTGCTTTATATCCTATGACTGCACATACTTTGTATGTGAAATAAATAAGGCTAGATGTCGCATTTCTGTTAAGTATTGCATCATTGAGGTGCGTGGTCAAATAACTTCTGATGATGTTTTCTGGAAGCAAACTTTTGACAATATTTTAATCTATTTTTTTTTTATAAAAAAAGTATGTATTGTTACATTGAGGGTCTTGGGTAAGAAGTTCCCCCTTCGTCGTATTGCATTTATGATTTGTGAAGAAAAGAAAAAACTGAACAAGGCTACCGTTGGTTGGATGGATACTCCCGATAAAATTTAGTGTTTGATCAGTGAAAAAAAACAAGATACAGTTTGTCGATGATGAATATAATTGACAGCTAGCAACTTATTTGCTTCAAGACATGTAAGACATCAAGGTTGCAAGAACAGACTGCTATATATATTTTTTTTTTGGTCAGTCCAGATGCTTTCTCCTGCAAAACTGATAATGTGCATTCGAGAAGTAAAGTATACTAATAGTTTTCTCCTCATGTTGCAGTTTTGAGTTTCGTCTGAGGGTCTCTCTTTCAAAGGATGGAGACCTGTCCTTAGTATCGCGCATCAGAAATGTCAATGGCAAGCCATTCAGTTTCTCATTTGCTTATCACACATATCTTTCGGTTTCTGACATCAGGTCAGGCATTATTTGCCCATAGAAAGATTTTGTCCACCTCACTGTCTAACTACTCCCTTCAGTGATGCTATATGATTTTACTAAGGTTTCATTCTATGCTTATTAATTCCAGTGAGGTAAGGATAGAAGGTCTGGAGACACTTGATTACCTGGATAATCTGAGCCACAAGGAACGCTTTACAGAGCAAGGAGATGCCATAACATTTGAATCCGAGGTGAATAGTCCGCTTGATGTAACTGTTGATTTGACTGTACATATTGTTTGAATGTATTGAAGGTAGCTGAAACCTTCCTTTTGGCAAGTAAATTGTTGGTAGTTTGGTATAGCCATCCACATATCATATTCTTGCGTTTGTGGAATTTATACATCTTAGTGGTGACACCACGCCTTTTGTTCGCTTTCACAGGTTGACCGGGTCTATGTTAGCTCCCCAAATGTAATAGCAGTTCTTGACCATGAGAAGAAACACTCATTTGTCGTAAGGAAGGAAGGTCTTCCTGATGTTGGTAAGACATGACCCCCTTTGCCAAGTACTAGGAAAAACACTATTTGACAATGGTATATGGATTGCACATAGTAACCATTGTACTCCTGCCAGTTGTGTGGAATCCATGGGAAAAGAAATCAAAGACTATGGTGGACTTCGGTGATGAGGAGTACAAGCAGATGCTTTGTGTTGATGCAGCCGCGGTCGAGAGAGCAATCACTCTGAAACCAGGGGAGGAGTGGACAGGGAAGCTGGAGCTTTCTGCAGTTTCATCGACCAATTGCAGCGATCATCTTGATCACCCTGTCAGCATCTAGCATATAGCAGAGTAATGCTATATAGCCACCTCACAAGAGAATTATGGACTCTTTTTCGTTTTTTCAATTTGGTACATAATGATATCAGTAGGTTCCTCTGTGCTCTGACTTAAATAGGTATGCTGCTGTGATCTAGTTTCTGTAGTAATATGAATAATGATGGCAGTGGTGTGCTCCATGCATATTTATTCATACAGTTGGATCAGGCCTTACTTTTTCCAAAATTTCTATTTATGAATCCATTGAGGTAACTCATGTGATTTTCCAGAGCATTGGAATTTTTTCTTGGCAAATTAAATGGCATCTAGAAAAGGTTCCTGAAAGTTACTAGCAACATGACAATGAAAACTCTCAGTTGCACATCTTCACAGCACTATTGCTTCTGTAACAACTCTTAGCCCCTCGCGCTGGCATTGGCATGTAACTCTCTGAATCTTCAGAGTTAAACATCTGAGATTCTTATGCAGGTCCAATCTATTCAGAAATGTGTGCTTCAGAATATGATCGTCTCCATGCCGGAGTTCCAAATCGATGTGAATGCCTCACAGATCACAGATCGAGGCAAGCGTTCAGCGGCGACGGGCCTCGCTGCCGATGCAGCCATCTTCGCCCCGTGAGCGCCTGCAGACCAGACCAAAGGAACGGAGACGAGAACGACCGGTAGAGGGGCGAGCGACGACGGAGGAGAAGCGGTAGAGGGGCACTCCGACGGATGCTCCAACGCTGTGGTGCCGGTTACAAGCTCCGGGAGTTTGCCGGAGCTCCGCCGCTGTGTCAGGGAAAGGGGAGAACCGAGGAAGGTGAAAGGGGCAAACCGTCCAACGTTTAGCGGTTCTGACGGTGTCACCGGGGATTGTGCCGTACAACTGCAGGAACATGCGTGGCAGCCAACTCGAGGCACGAGCGGGACCTAGCGAGCAGCCGCGCCGGGCCGCGCCGCCGATGCCGCCATCTCCGCCAGTGCGCGACCCGCGTCGCGTTTGCCAGCGGGGCGGAACATGGAGACGGAGGAGAGCTACGGAACAACGGAATCTTCTGAGGAGGACCGCCTCCGAACGGCCCGACTCCTTGACGCTGATTGTTCGCCGGAGCTCCGCCGCCGTCGGGGGAATGGGAGAACAGAGAGGAGGGTCAAAGGAGGAAACCGTAGAAGGAACTACTGCGTGTTTTTGGACCGTTTATTCGGACCCAACGGCTCGATCCGACGGCCAATAACGGGCACTCGTCAGAATTCCTCACAAAATAGTCCCTGGTTGGATCGCGACCATTAATCGTGATCCAAACCGAGGGGCTATTTATAAAAATTTGGATCGCGATTATTAACCGCGATCCAGTATTTTATATTTAATCCCTTGGTTGGGATCGCGATTAATAGTCGCGATTCAGTATTTTACAAATAACCCCTTGATTTGGATCGTGACTAATTAGTTGTGATCCAAATATTTGCGTATTGCCCCCTGAAGTGGAATGAAGTTTTGCACCTCAACCCTCGTCTCCGGCCGGATCGTTTGGCTCGCGGTTCTCCCGCCGCCGCCCGTCCGTTCGCCGACCATCCGCCGGTGCCAGGCGCGCTCAACGAGGATTCTCTTGGATCTGGGAATCATCGTCGTCGATGCGGGGAAGCATTGCAGATTAGCCCTCTTTCAAATGAGAAGATTGTTTCCATTCCCCTCCCCTCTTTCTCCCGCCGCCCGTCCTTTCGCCGAAAATCCGCCGGCGCCCGGCGCGCTCCTCGACCAGAAGCTGGAGGTTGGGCACTCCGAAACTGTAGCTCGGTAAAAGAGCCTTCAAAGATTGCGGATCGCGCTTTGAGATTCCGCAACGCAAAATCGATTGGTGCCGCGGCCGCCGAGGAACGCCGCCGGCAGGGAGGGTGGGCAGTGGCGCGGCCATGGAATTAGCGTGAGGAGACCAACGGAGAGACGGGATGGTGCTCCGCCGCTGCAATATGCATCTTGAGTTCCAAGAAGAAGAAGCAGAGGATCACACGCACACGACACGTAGGTACGCAGCAACCGACGTTCCCCATTCTCCATTTCTGCCGGCGCGCGCGCCAATTATTACAATGCCATTATCAGCAACGCGGCCACGAGGCAAGCGGCGAGGCCAGCGGGGCTGATCAGGGCGACCGCAGCGACGGCGCTGGGCTCGTCGGGCGGCGGCGGCGCGACGGCGCAGACGTAGATGGCGAGCTTCTGGCCGACCTCGCAGTGCTCGCCGACGCCGCAGAAGTAGTAGCGCATGCCCGGCTCCGTGAGCTCGATGATGGTGGGGCCCCGCTGGTACCGGTTGGTGACGTTGCGCATGCTGCACGCGTCGAACAGCTCCCGGCTCGGCACCTCCACGATGTTGTACACGCCGCTCCGGTACAAGAACACTGCACACACACACACACACACACGCACAGGCTTCGTTGATGAGAAGAAGACTTTGGATCCTGCCTGCTGTTTTCATGAATTCGAGCGACGCCAAAAATTGATGACGCGAAACTGCGCCGCCTTACTCAGCTTGTCGCCGATGCTGATGTTCCTGGAGCTCGCCCAGTCCTCGTAGTACGTCTTGTTGGGCGGCATCCGCCACCCTTTACCGGCGCCGACGATGTGGTACACGCCGGCCGTCGAGCCGGCGACGAGGGAGGCCAGGACGGCGGAGAGGAGCCACAGGGCGTGCCGGCTCCGGCAAGCTGCCATGCTCATTAGCCTCTTCTTAATTTGCTTCTGGCCTTCCCTCCCTAGCTAGGCCTTCCCTTCGTTTCACCTTGCACATGCAGAAGAAAAATTTGCAAATGGTGGTGGAAGGGGTGCCCCGCCCGTAGGGAGGGGGCCGGAGGGCATGCCGCGAAGAAATTAGGGAGAGTTGAAGCCATCATGGAGGTTTGGCTATTTTTGATGTGGGTTGTTGGCTTGTTGCTGCCTCTCTCTGCTCCAAAATTGGCAAATCATTGGGGGTCACAAATGGATAACGATACACCTGTTTCTTCTCCATGTTTGGCTGGTGAGGTGATTCAACGAGAAGGTGGCAAGTCAGCAGCTATGCCTGCTAAATTGAGACACTATGGTTCATTGCATGCTTGCAATTGCTGTGCAGTCTTTGTATAAAGGTAGTAGGACTAGGACGTTGGTGTTCTTTGTACCAGTTCGTGCTTGCAATTGCTGCTAAATTGCTGTGCAGTCTTTGTATAAAGGTAGTAGGACTAGGTCGTTGCCTGCTAAATTGTGTGCAATATATGGTGGCCATATGTGAGAGCAGTTTTATCATCCCTGGCGTAGAACAACTGTCAAATCCAGGTCATAATTTTGATACTACTTTCAAAAATGGTAATGCGGTGTCAACTCGTTATATGCGCAGCACATGCTACCACACCACTGCCAAATGCAGGCGGCGGCACGGGTTCACCCCTACTAGCAACTCAAATCCGGAAAAACTTACATCCACTTAATATGAAATGAAATCAACAATAATTTTGGTGAGTTATCAAAATGATAATGTTTGCCGATCTGCTGATGTTACATGACAAACGGAGACATAGAAGTGAAAGAAGCATCACTGGTGGGTGAGGTCAGTCAAGGCTCGTGCACAAGCATAAGCGAGGAATATCTAGTCCTCCACTTGTTCCTAACAAAGCGAAAGCATCATCAAAATAACGATGTACAGGCATCAACCTTCCATTAATCTTTTTTTTAGGATAGCATTAATTATACTGATTTGATGACACAATCTTTTGGGCACTCTCCTCTAGTTACAAGACCCTTCGGTAGCCGATCCTAAGGCATATGTACAATACTAAGGGGAATTAAAACACATACTCCTTGCAACATTCCCTGTTCTTCGATTCTACAAGATCACCTAATTCTCTTCCCCTTGTTTGCTCTAACCATCATAACAAGTCCACTGCACATCAAAACTGAGTTCATTTCCCATGCGATACGGATTGAGAAGATTTATCATGTCAGCCTCTCAAACCCCAAAGACAAATTAAGTTTTCATGAACTATAGCATCTGACCTAAGGCCCCTAATTCTGTACAGACCCTTGGGTCTTCCTTAAGGTGAAGAATAGTACTGCATCCAAATCCCATTCAAAACTACACGCACAACAAATAGATGCTGGCAGTAGCCTTCCAGAATAGCTGAGGCCCCACTGGAATATTTTGTTCAGTTAGCTTGGGAGTCTCAAGTGAAACGCTCAAACCAATAACCGGCATTGTAGGGTGCTTGAATAGTGCAATTGCATCTTATAGATGCTGCGGTGACTCAGTGAAACCTGAAGGATAGTGGATGCTTAGTGTTCTGCACCGAGGACACAAAACACTCGGTAATCAGAGCACCAGCACATCATGGAGTTGGCATGACAGCTTAAGCATTCAGATCTTCTCCTTCAGTGTAACTCTCATTGGATTGTTCACACAAGCTCAAGCACTTTGATGCTGCCACTAGAGTTTGCAGCCACAACCATGTTTGACTTCCCTCTCCAGCAAACACTTGACACAAATTGCTGATTGTCTTCATTTGTCACTTGTCCAGTTATAGGGTCAATCGAACCAAACTTATGAGAGGTTATTGGCATGGGAAAGGTTTTATAGTAAGAAAATACCTGCACGCCAAAAAAAAATATATGAGAAATTCTTCCAAGTAATGGAGTAACGGCATGCTCCAGTTGACCCATTAACAAATAAATCTGTGAGCTGAATTTCAGGTGTTGCAGTTTCCCAGTAGATCATCAACAGAGAGTACTTTTGACTTGTTATCCCATGCTAAACACTTCGGACAATTTGAGCTCGAAAATATCACTAAAATATTAAAAGGTAACTCCAAAGGTGTTATAGAGTAAAAGCCATGGCATCAGCATAAGCATCTTCATTATTTGAAATCGGGCCGGTTAACATTAACCGTAAGGTAGGAAAGGTGATCCACAAATTGTATCACACAGCTAGGGGTTTTTTTTTCTTTTCACAAGGGGAACAGAGTAACAATGGAAAATTGTAAATCATATTGTGAGGAATTGGACATGTTATGAGGCTGGGGCCATCAGGATTGTCTGTGCTATGAGAAATGGGGCATGATCACTAGGAATAACTATACGATGAACACATAGCTGCTCATTGAAAGATATCAACTCGATGGGAATTCATTTCTGAGTGTCTCGATTAAATTTGATGCAGTATGTCAAGGAAAATGTACTTGATAATAAAATACTCACTTCGTTTGTTTCAGAGCCACATGTTATGTATCCATCATGAACAGATAACCCTACAAAATTCTGCACAAGCAATTGTTAATAAGGCTGATTACAAGCAAATCAGAAAAACAAGTCACCAGAAGACTATTAACATGCAGCGCACCTTCTCGTTGGTATGACCACTCAGTGTCAGGCTGCAAGAATCAGTAGATAATCCGCTGGAATTAGTCCGGGTGAGATCCCATGTCTTCAATGTGTTGTCCGTTGATGCAGAGATAAGTGTTTCTGGATCCAAAAACCTTACATAACTGACAGCTTTTCCATGCCCCGAGATAGTACACCAAGGGATCCTTGTGTTTCTCAGATCATAACAGTATATCTTGTAATCAGCTGAACCAAAAGCTAGCATGCGGGAGGAGTATGGGGAGAATTGTACACAGCATACGTTGGCCACATTTCTGATTGTATCAACGCAGTTTTTCTGATAAAAGGGAATGGTATGTCATTAAAAAATGTTACAGTGGAACTGTAGTTATGGAAGAAAAAGCAACTCAATTAAGAAAAATATCCAAACCAAAGAGTGGGAGCATTTCAGTAAAACATGCCTGGTTTATACTCCAAACTTTCACACAACAATCGTCACTCCCGCTAGCCAACTTCGTAGGGTCCACTTCTGAAAAACTCACAGACCAAGCTCTTTTTCGGTGCTCTGTAAACTGTGTGAATCCTTGACCAGAGCTTGCATCCCATAACTGCATTACACAGTAATAATTAAACTAACAAGCAGAAAAAGAAAGTAGTAAACAAAGAAACAAAACACAGTTCTCATGCAGTCATGCTTATACCAAAATGGCTGGCTTTTGCACCATGTAAAAGTACATAAGAAAATGGTAGTGAGGGGAGGGCGGTTTAAACTCAACATGTTCTTTGGGTGTAGGAAACGGCAATGCCGAAGGCTGAAAGATAAGAACCGCTACTTTTTTCCTTGAGGCATCTACAGGATTAAGCAGTCTAGACATAAAATGGTTTTACTAGTTGCTACCTTGATGTTTCTGTTTGACCCGCTCATGAACCTATTGTCTTTGAATATAACTCTCTTAATATTCCACATTACCCCTTATCCTTCCATCGTATAGACACCCCGGTATAATGTAAGTGCAGTAGTGTAGGAAGTATGAGAGGCTGATCCCATTTCCCCCACCAGCTTAAGCTTTCTGGATGAATAAGTGCATGAAACCAACACAAAGAAAATGCAATTTCTCAACCAACAATCAGTACAGCCTAATGCTGAGCAGTCATTTAACAAGCAACCTACTTGTGCTACCTCCTTGACCATAATAGTACCGACAACAGAAAAGGCACCCAAACAGAAGAACAGCACACATCAGATTGCGCCCCCCCCCCCCCCCCCCCCCCCCCCCACCCCCGGTAGACAGTTTGTGGGATACAGATCTATGTCAGCAACATAAATTTCAGTAAACACATTATCTGAAATCCAGAATCAGCATGTTACTACATTATTCAAAGAGTAAAGTGCATCCTAGGTCCTTAAACTATTTCAGGATTCTCATCTAGGTCCATGTACTCTTAAAACGAAGATTTGAGTCCCTAAACTATTTCAAGATTCTCATCTGGTTCCATAAACTCTTAAAATGACAATTTTAGTCCCTAAATAATTTTGGTGTTCTTACCTGGGAACAAAAACTCTCAAAACGAAGATTTTAGTCAGGTGCTTGATAGCTTCGTTTTCACCGCGGTAAACCGAACAGTTTTTGAAAAAACTGGTCAAGTCTGGTTTACGATGTTCGTCAGTTTTCGTTTTTAAATTTGAAACAAATGATTTTTTTATTTTTGTACTTTTTTCGATTTTTGCTCTATGAATTGGTTTTTTGAAATTTGGTCTGGTTTCTCGGACATTTTGACTGGTTTTTGATTTTCAGATTCAAAATTCAGAATTTGAATTTTGTTCTGTTTTCGGACCGGTTTTTCGGAAAACCAGACATTTTGGGTGTTCCGATATTACCGGTAACAACGGAAATTAAAACATTACACACGATATCATTATGATTCAAACGCAAGCCATATTTTGAATGGTTGTTTAAGCACCAAACAAGATTTGAGAATCAAATTTTGTTTTGAGTGTTTATGGACCCACATGAGAATTTTTAAATAGTTGTTGGACCTAAATTGTTATTTTAAGAGTTTATGGACCTAGATGAGAACCCTGGAATAGTTTAGGGATCTAAATCTTCGTTTTCAGAGTTTATGAACCCAGATAAGAATCCTGAGATAGTTGAAGGACCTGGGATGCACTTTACTCTTATTCAAACATCCAAAGACCAAAAGATCAAATCCCACTGAACAAGATAAATGGTGCCAAAGCAAGAACTATAGGGGGTTGAAACATGACACCTGATATTAGTTTAACTGGATATATTGGGAAACATATAGCCTTATATTTTTCATATACATACCTGTACAGTGCCGTCATAGTCTGTTGATGCCAGATAGTTCTTTATATAGCTGTTCCAACAGACACAGCTAAGCTTGGATTTGCTAGGCATCTCTATCAAAGGGTAATGAATATCAACTCGATCATTTAGAAGAGAATCAAACTCAAATATTTTTATTTTCTTTGAAACTCCCGCAGCAGCAAAATATTCTTCATCCCGGTCAAAACTCAATGAACAAATGACATTTGGAGAGTTAAGAATATCTGCATTCTTCAAAACTCCTCTTACTTCAAACCTGCTATGCCGAGCATATTTGCATAAACCATCGAAAAAGCATCCAAGGCGATCTGTTTGTTCATTTGTGCCATCAGCACTGTGAAGTTGATAAAAGTTTTCACGGACTCTCAAAGCCTCATTATCTGGACGTTTTATTGCGTCAGTCTCACATGTATCGACGGCTGACCTCATAGAGTAATAAGCATTCTCAAGCTGCTCCAAATTCATCATTACCCTTTCCTCATAGCTTGACTTGCACATTGGTGGTAATAAACCAGAAAGCAGTGCACCTTGTGGAGTATTCGCAGAAGCTCCTGATGAAGCACTGGAACTTGGCAAAAGATCCATAAATCCAGTTCCCTTTAAGTGTCTTCTCTCAACCTCTGCGATATCAGTTTGTAAGCTTGCAAGATCTGCTGATAACTTGGCAGCTTGCATTTCCTTTTCTTCTTTTAACTGAGAAAGGAAGTTAAGCAGTACACTAGACTCAGCGTCTTTTTCACTGATGGCAGCAGCTGGTGCCTGATCTAACAAGGACAGGTCTCGGCCCTCATTTATCAAGTCACATCCAAGAATATCTCTAAAAAGACAGAAAAATAACTATTAGGATCAAATCAGCAGACAATTATATTTATGGGCTATCATGTTAAAAAATGCACAAAAAGAATACAGCTGGACAAATCCTTGTATAATTTTTGCACGCCAATAACATCAAGAGAATTCTTAGACTTAACAATAGTCTCAGTTGTCGTATGCATGAGCATGAGTTTAGGTTTCATTTCATGGCACAGGTAAGCTAGATTCGTTATTGGCATATAAGCTAAAGCATATGATAATACGTGCCATAGCAGGGGTGAAGAACAGTAGCAGACAAAGCTAATAACAATACAAATGCTGAGAATGGTAAGTGTTAAATTTACAATGAGATAAATATATCTTCCGAGCTTGAGGACTTCCCTTCATTCCACTAGAGAAATAACTTTTCCACAATTCAAATGTAGGTTACAAAATCAACCAAAATGGAAACAATTAAATTTGATCCGATTTAACTAATATTAATGGGATGCCTTGTTTGTCCTCCATAATTCAAGAGCGGGGAGGAAGATAAATGCTAACCTTGCTTTTGGTCTCGAACAAGGATCTGGGTGCAGTAACCATAGGCAGAACCCAGCCTCCTTAGGACTTTCTGAAAGAAAACTTGGAGGCAGGATGCGATGGCGCAGGTCTGACATTACAGAACAATGCACCTCCCATGTCTCACAGCAGCAAAAGAGCTGGCAAAATGAAAAATAGAGGCCAATAAGTAGCTTACCTATCAGGATGAAGATACAATCTACCACATCACATGTAAACTAGAAAGTCAATTAAATGAAATTTTAGTTAGAAAGCATAATCAATTATTTGTGCATACATGTGATAGGGGTACATGTGGCGTATCCTACAATAACAAGAGAACATGTCATGGCTAATTGCATATGGTAATAAAAAGGATATTGATCTGGCTTCTAGTATACTGGTAACTAAAAATGTGTGAACTTGCTTTTAATGAACATCCACAAAATTCTATCTAGCGGTGTAAATGAAGAGTATTTGTACAACACTGCCTCAGAGTCATCAGAGGTCCAAAATGGATACTACAGCAGAATGTGTCATAAAGATAATCATACCTCAAATAGCAGAACCCCAAGGTTGTAGATGTTCGACGGGAATGACCCACTAGGCTGACTTAACTCTTCCGGGCTTTTATACCAGCTTTCCTCTAGAATCCTCAGTTCAAATGCCGATTGCTGACTGACAGAACCAGATGTATGTTGAACATAAGATCCTTGCCTCGAGACATCAGGATCAACGAATTCATTCTGATTGCCGTCTCTTTTGTCAGGCCCAAAGGAATGCACCGGTCGCCTGCCAGCAATGGAGCCCTGTTCACTAACCTTTTGATACTTCAGCATAGAATTCCCATGACCATTTGATGCTTGGTGCTCACTTTTATGGCCGAAAGACCTCTTTCTGTTCATAGTATCTTCCGGAGCGATGTCTCGTCTGACTGAGGTTGATAAATCTTGTGTGGTACAAGAACCGATATATTTAACTTCACCTGAAGATGGGATTGTAAAATATGAGGGACATAAATGTTGTAAAGTTAAACCCTCTGCATGACACTTATCCACAAGATCAAGGATCTTCTTGAATAAATTCATTTTTTCAAACTTGCTCATCGTTTGCCGGCCAGGCTTAATGAGTTCCCTCAGGCTAACTCCCTCACAGTGAGACTTTGTAACATTTCCACCATTGTTGAAAAGCAACGGCTCCGCCTTAGCCATAGAATCAGGCATTGGGGTAGGAATCTTGTCCAAAGGAACTCTGGGCTTTGCATTAGCTTGCGCTTGGATCTCCTCCCGCGCACCTTGGTTCACGGGTCCTTTACCTTTCAAATTATTTTTAAAAGGAGATCCTAGAACCCCAGATGGCGGTGTTAAAGTCTTACTTCTCATCTGGTCAAGAATTCTATTTGAAAAACTACTAACTTTTAGAGCATTCTCCCTTTCAGCTCGTTGTTCATTCTGATTAGGCCGCGCAGACAAGAGAAACTGCTGACTAAGAAATGGCATCGTGAACTCGTCATTCGCATTGCCACCACGACTCACAGGTATATCCATACCGGACAAGCCATTATTCCGTGAGATCGTGTTGTTGGCAACGCTCGCTGCCAAAGTTTCCTTGCTAGACACATCATCAGCCCTCGGATTTGCAATGTTGCCACAACTAACTGCCGCGTTTTCCCTGCTGGCCACATCGCCAGTTCTCCATGCCATCCGCGTGAAGTTTCCCCATAGGCCCTTAATAACAGTAGGCCTATCCCCATTTCCTGAGCTTCCACCGGCAGAAACTTCGGGTTGACTATCAGTGTTGATGCAATTCTTCAACGTGAGCTCCTCCACCCTCTCTTCCGCATCGTCCAAACCGCGCTGCGTCACGCTGTCCGGCCGCGACCCGGAATTGGACAGGCCCACGCTGGTCATGCCCCTGGCACCATCTGAGCTGCCCCCGAGCCCGCCAACCGAATTGAAGAAAGAGAAGTGCTCCGACCAATCGATGTCCCGCGGGAGCGGAGTGGCGGGCATTTCCAGGGCCTCACTGCCAGACGGCTGATGCGCTGGCTGCCCATTCTCCTTGCTCCCCTTAATCTGTGCATCCCCGGCAGTGCCTTCGCCGGCACCAGCCACCTCAGCCGCCGCCGTCCCTTCCATGGCACCACAAAACTCTCACCCTTGCACCAAAACAGCACCAGTCCCTCCCAACAAGATCACTGCGCGACCAACCTGAACCATCCTCTGCCCGATTCACAGCTGGTCGGAGCCGAACCTCACGGCGGAGGCAACCGAACCAGCTCGCCCGCGCGGGTCACCTCCGCGGCGCGATAGCTCTCCCGCGAGCGGCGGCGATCCTCCCGAGCGATTTCCTGCAGGTTGAAACCAGGGATTAAGATTCGTCCGATCCAAACAGCGGCATTCAGAGCAGCGAAGGAGGGCCACACGTTACCGGAAGCGGCCGCGGAAGCCTTGGGAGCGAAGGAGTCCCGACACCGGCGCCGGAATCCGCGGCGGGACGAGGGCGGCGCGGCCGGGGCGCCCGAGAATTTCCCGAAACGGAAAGCCGCTGAGGTTTCCTTCTTTTTTTCTTTCTCGTCGGACCCCCTCTCTTCTCGTCTCCCTCTCTTTTTCTCCCCCCACCTCCTCCTGCGAGCGGGCGAGCGAGGGAGCGTGTGGAAGGACGGGAAGCGGTGGTGGTGGAAGGACGAGGAGGAAGAAGTGGTGAGATTAAACAAATCTGAAATCGCAGATGGGGGAACGAATTTTCTGTGGGGGGATTCGGATGAGCTTTGCTCCGCGCTTTTCCGGTTTTGCTTCCGTCCACCGCCCCGGAGGAGGGACTGCTGCTTACGTTTCAGGAATCGGTGCCGTTTGTGCAAGAGGGTCGCGCGACTTGCAACGCTGGCCTCGTGTTCCGGCGTGAAATCCTCACGCTTTTGTGCTGCTTCTGTGGTGCCTAGCCTACCCTGTGGGTGGGCACTCGTTCGAGGGACAGCCATACATTCGGGCAGAGAGCTTTCACTTTCAACCTCCAAACGTCGGACTAACAACTTGCATTCCGGTGGTAAAACTTTTCATCCAGGGTTACGAAGGCATATGTAATTTAGTTTCGATGGTGGGATTTTGAATTTTTTTAAAACCAAAAAAGAGCATTGTCATAACATATAAGAAAAAGGAGTCATATTAAAGGAAACAATATTGAAGTAATATTTAAAGCAAATACCTCGCAAAAAAATAAAGAGCATGACCATCAAGCTTTGGACTAGGGGTTCGTTTGGAAATTAAGTATACATCTATCATCCAATGCGTGGGAGCCCCAACAACTTGGAAGCGATTTCGCTCCCAACCATTTGTTTGCAACAACAAGTAAAAAACGTCAACGAAGGACATCAAATCAAGCGCTACCCAATGTTTCACAGGCAAGTTGACAATGGACAGGGTGAGGTTTGGTATCAAACCAAATGTAGCCTAGTTGTCATAACGCATACGGATTAAGTTGAGCAATACAATCATAGCATGAAATAGCATTGTTCATCATTACACTTTTGGATTTCATTTAACCTGTATACATTTGTCGTGTTCTAACGTCGAATGATTGCATTTAATCTAGTTGTTTTTAGCTACAAAAGCCATGCCACTCTTAATGCAAATAAAATATTATCAAACTGGCAAAAAAAAAATGATGATATGCATATCTGCATTATAAATCCTCATAAGATTTTTGTTGCCACATTTCTTTTGGACTAAGATATAATTTATAATCTTATTTTTGACATATGGCACGAGACTGTGAAGTTTGCATGGCCTAACACAAAGTTATGCTAAGCATCTGGCACCGGCCAAGAAGATCCATAGCCTAGTCTCTTCCTTGACTTGATATTATTTGCAACTTTGAAGAAGAGTTGCATGAAGTCACATGAACCGAGCACATGTGAGCCCTTTTCAATTCATACAGCTCCCATATTGCAATCCATGTAGGCTCCAGTAGTACGTCAGAATTCAGTAGCACAGGCGTCCTGCTAGCCATGCAAATATGGTTTCCTAATCTGCCTATGGGAACAAATAAAATGAGATTACAAGAGGGTTAGCAGCATCCTCCTTTCCCATGACAGAAATATAAAAGGCGACGTGGTCCATATAAAACCGTGGTGGGCGGTGAAGGTGGGTTGGCTCTCAGGGCACCAACCAGCCAACTCCTCCGTACTTCTTGGCTCTCCTCCGCTCCATCCATGGTCGATGGTCCACAAGCACAAGCACGACGCTGCAAGCAGGGCTGCGACCCCCGAAATGTTTTGCCAGTAACTGTGCTGGCACAGAGACAGGGTTCGTGTGGATTGCTGCAGCGGATGACCACCACTCCGTACCAAACCTCTCTCAAGTTGATATTTTCCTCCTCTTTTATAAGGGTGCAAATTGAGATTTCTGTTCCTGGAAAGTGAAGGCCAAACCTGACTCTCAGACTTTCACGAGGAAGAAGATAAACCAGTCATCTGGCCCGCAAGCTTCGAGGCTTCGACCATGTCAGGCCGTGTCCAACGAACGGTACGTCGATCCGCACCTTATCTCTGGCGTGGTGTGGCCGAGACAGACCGTCACGTGTTCGAAGGGTCCGATCCATCAACCAGTTGTACGTAGTACGTACTAGTCCACTGAGACAACAGACTAGACAGAAACAGGTTGACGTGCGCCGAGCCGCGCCACAGGTAGCTAGCGCGGTTTGGAATTTTGGATGGAAACGGATGGGGAAACTGCGTGCGTGCGCGCGCGCGCGCGGCGTGCCGTTTGGTTTGGGCTCGGGCGGCCGGTGGCTTTCGCATCGCAGGGTCGCGCCGCGCGCCTGCTCCCCGGCGCCGCGACGTGGGGCGATGCACACCACCACCTCAGCCGCTTAAACTAGTCCGGTTTCCAACGCCGCGCACACGCGACCGCGGGCTCGGCTCATATGATATTCGTGAGACCACGAGCGAGCGGCGCCCGCACAGATTTTTCTGCTATATTTTCTCGTACTGACTGAACTGGTCTCCAATCCGTCCACGGATCGGGGTCCTCTCAAGTTTAGCACAAAATTCAGGCTACTGTAGCGACGGAAACACTAATTTATGAGAGGGCACACACTAGCCTGAATTAACACTGTAACGAACACTGTTGGAACAGTAGAGTCGGCTACTGTAGCGAATTTGTAGCACTGTTTGCGGGTGACTGTAGCACTCAATGGGATCCCTCCGTTTCTGATCGGACTGTTAGAGTATATTGGGATATCTCTAGGTATGGTAGGATAAGATCATGTAATTCCGGCTTGCCTTATCTCTATCGGAGGCTTGTTAGAGTATATTGGGATATCTCTAGATATGGTTGGATAGGATCATGTAATCCCGGCTTGCCTTATCTCTACCGGAGGCTCCTTGCCCTCCAAGCAATGTACTCCTATATATACCACCTAAGAGGCTCAGTAATACAATCATCCATCGATACAATTCTATCCTTCTACATGGTATAGAGCCAAAACACGATCTAATTTTTTTTTTCTGCTGCGCTCCAAAACCTAGCGCCGCCGGCGCCTCTCCTTTAGCGCCGCCGCCGCCCCGGTTCTCCACGGCGCGCCGCCATCGCGCTCCCTCGACGGCCTCCTAGCGCGCCCCCGGGGAGATCACCCATGTCGATCTCGGCCGGGGGCCGCGCCCTCCCGAGTCCGGTGATGGATCGAATTGATCCACCACCGTCGTCGTCGTCAAGCAGCATCAGATCGTGAAGAACTTGCCTTGGGTGTCGTCGTCCCGGCCTCTGCACGCCTTCCCGTCCTTAGATCAACCACAAGGAGCAACGGCGCAGCGCACGGCGACATCCTCATGCCAAGCCTCGTCGTCGCGCTCAAGGTCCGGCGACATCCCC
This sequence comes from Eragrostis curvula, assembly GCA_007726485.1. Classification (NCBI taxonomy): domain Eukaryota; kingdom Viridiplantae; phylum Streptophyta; class Magnoliopsida; order Poales; family Poaceae; genus Eragrostis; species Eragrostis curvula. The sequence continues at coordinate 39,037,701 of CM017445.1, read as the reverse complement.
ATGCCGGGCCTCATCGCCTCTTCCGCCACGGAGCTCGGTCTCCTCCGCCTCACCACGCTCGAGTCCCAGTGACCTCCCCACGCTGGGCCTCCTTGCCTACTCCGCTGCAGGGCTGGACCTCCTCGGCCTCATCGCGACTCACTACGCTGTGTTGCGGCTCCGGCTTCTCCGCACACCAGCGCTCTCTCCCTGTTCTTTTCTCTCTGTCCGCGCTGGTCTCCGCGTGAAGAAATGAGGATTGGAGGATGAGGGGCCCTCCACTACGTGCACCCAAGTTGCTACACGAGAAGATGCTGCTGCTATTTGGTTTTTTAGTTTCTCTGATTTTTTACTCGATCACTGATCGGGGTTGCGTCGCCCATCGCCTGTCGAGACTACGCGCCTCTACATTGACATCGTCGCCGGCCACTCGTCTTCGTCGCCTTGTGGCTCGCCCTGGCGTGCGGTGCGCGCAGGGGCGCCCCTCCCGCGGCGTCGCCAGGCTGCTCCGCCACATCGTCTTCGCGCCGGTCGTCCTCGACTTCTCCATCGCCACACGTGCATCGTCAGACTGATCACCTGACTTGTGCATGGTCGTGGCGACTTCGCTTTTAGGACGGGTGTCCTGAGAGCGCGTACTTCACCGTCGACTACGACGACTGCGGCTGTGTCGCTTGTTGCGCCACAGCGTCGCCGCCCGTGATCTTTGCCACTGCATTTTCATCGCCGTCTACTACATCGTTGTGCACTCCATGCACAAGGTCTTCGTCAAGCTGTTCGAGTTCTTCGCCGCCTTCTTCAACCATCGCCGCCGCGACCACTACGCCAAGCACACTAGCCTTTGGGCTAGCGCTAGGCCGCTCTACCTCTACGCTTCGTCCAGCTCAACCTCGTCGCCAGCATCGTCACCTCCCCGACTACTTCGTCTACTCCGACCACCACGGGCTGCATCGGCATCTTCTCCCTCGCCGTTCTGCGCACCGCGACCGTCGTCGAGACCTCCTCTGCTGATCCCTCTTTCAGATGCTACGACATGGCTGGCCCTCAACCTCGTGCGCCCGGTATTGGCAACACCGTGCGTGCCTTCGTCCCCGACGCACTATCGGGTCTGGCAAACCCGATAACCGCTTCGGTCTTGGTGGATCGACGACGTCACCTTTAGCACTGTCCTCGACGTGTCTCCATCTTCGTCTATGGCGCCTTCTCCTATGCGCCACACTATACGGCGCCCCTCAGCGCGCCAGCGGCATTGTGTGTGGTTCATCTCCATCGGCTACCTCGACAACGACATCGACCATGGCTACTTCAAGCACGGCATCATCAATCACGGTTACATGTCTTCGTTTCGGCTACCTCGACATCGGCACAAAGGGCTACCATCTTGGTTGAGCTCTCCAGTCACAACGTCTGCACTGCTCCCGTTGCGACTGCGGGGGGATGTTAGAGTATATTGAGATATCTCTAGGTATGGTAGGATAGGATCATGTAATCCCGGCTTGCTTTATCTCTACCGAAGGCTTGTTAGAGTATATTGGGATATCTCTAGATATGGTAGGATAGGATCATGTAATCCCGACTTGCCTTATCTCTACCGGAGGCTCCTTACCCTCCAAACAATATACTCCTATATATACCACCCAAGAGGCTCAGTAATACAATCATCCATCGATACAATTGTATCCTTCTACACGGACGATGCAGGATTAGCCTAATTCCCACTACTGTAGCACCTCTGAATTGAAACCGCGTCCGCGGCCTCCCTCCGCGGCGGCCGCGCCCACGCCATGGCTGACGATGGCATGCTTCATCTCGTCTCCTTCCTCGTTTCCTTCACGGCTGATGATGTTCGGTTACTGTCAAGCACGGCTGGTATTGTAGCAGAAGCCGATCCATGGACGAACGGACGCATGTTACCGGATTCTTACTATCGACGCTACACGTTCCGGACTCTTATCATCGTCACTACACATGTCACGCATCTTTCCTTGAAACCAGTGATTCTTGTTCGGGTAATGTCTCGTGGTGCTTTCGCTTACCCTGGTGACTCGATCGTACGTGACAGCTAACAAACAATCAGGCATGGGCGTATGGGCGACGAGCTGAGGACAGCTTTGCGCTTCGACCACTCGCTGGTTTCTCGTTTCGAGGGAGAAGATAACCTAGTATATTAAAGCTATCTGAAGGTGACATTGTAGTATATTACTGCCACAGTACGGCCGCCATACATTCCTGCTGCTTGTTGGAGCAGTGCAGCTGTCGTCGGTCCGTCGCCTTCGTTTTCGTTCAGCCAAAAGAAAGGAAGATTCATGGCTTCCAAAAATAAAGCTGCCGTAAACTAATAATCGAGCGTTGTTGCAGCGGCCATTGGAGAAGCTGCAAAGGCATTCGGGGCCCTTGCTTAGTTTAAGCGTTTTTTTTTTCTCTTTGTGGCTTCAGGCCTTCCCCTGATATAACCACCTCCATCGCCGCGCCGGCAGGCTGCATCGTGATCTGCCGCGCGAGCCCGGCCGGCGCAGTGGATGTGCCAGCGCGCAACCGCGTGATCGGCGATCGGAAAGCATGCAAAAGTTGCATCAGGCATGAGCGCCATGGCGTCGAGTGTTAGACACAAGGAATATCCTGTGTCACCAGCGTGCGAATTGCGGCATCCCGTTGTCAGCACAGCAAAAGTGTCAGCGAACTCTGCCTGTCCCGGTATCCAACGTTACAACTTCTGAAATTCACGGTAACTATCTCGTTTAAGAAACTACTAGTATATTGCCCGCTACGGTAATCTTTGAAATGCATACCAAACAACGAAAGCGATATATGTTTTGATGAAACATTTGTCAGCCGTATCCAACATTGCAACTTCTGAAATTCAAATCACAGAAAAAAAAACTTCTGAAATTCATGGTAAGGTAGGCCCAAAAGAGTCAGGAGTGGGAAGGAAATAAGGAAGGCCCAAAGAGTCAAAGAGCAGCATCTCAACGCAAGGCCCCCATCTTTGGGCCGAAGTAAGTAAGGCCGAGCCCACTCACATCCTCTCAAAAAATATCGCTCGCCCAGAACCCAAAAAATATCCAACCCATGACGAGGAACAGAGGTTTTATCCCTACCGCAACCGAACCGATGCGGCGAGGGTGAGCGAGCAAACCCCTCGGCCGAAATGGACGCCAAGCTGCTGCTCCCCTTCCCCTCCGCGCCGGCCGCCTTCCCGGCGGCGGCGCCCAAGTCCCTCTTCCTAGGCACCTCCCTCCCGCTCCACCCGCGCGCGCCGCCGCCGCGGCCGTTCCCGCTGCGCCTCCGCCCGCGGCCGGCGGTGGTGGTGGCGCAGGCCGCCGTGAAGCGCCGCAAGGAGGTCCCCTTCGACAACGTGATCCAGCGCGACAAGAAGCTGAAGCTGGTGCTCAAGCTCCGCAACATCCTCGTCTCGCAGCCCGACCGCGTGATGAGCCTCCGCGACCTCGGCCGCTTCCGCCGCGACCTCGGGCTCACCCGCAAGCGCCGCCTCATCGCGCTCCTCAAGCGTTTCCCGGGCGTGTTCGAGGTCGTCGAGGAGGGCGTCTACTCCCTCAAGTTCCGCCTCACACCCGCCGCCGAGCGCCTCTACCTCGACGAGCTCCAGCTCAAGAACGAGTCGGAGGGCCTCGCCGTCACCAAGCTCCGCAAGCTCCTCATGATGTCGCAGGAGAAGCGCATCCTCCTCGAGAAGATCGCGCACCTCAAGCACGACCTCGGCCTCCCGCCGGAGTTCCGCGACACCATCTGCCTCAGGTACCCGCAGTACTTCCGTATCGTCCGGATGGACCGAGGGCCGGGCCTGGAGCTCACACATTGGGACCCCGAGCTAGCTGTGTCGGCGGCGGAGATTGCAGAGGAAGAGAATCGGGTGAGGGAGGCGGAGGAGAGGAATTTAATCATCGACAGGCCTCTCAAGTTCAACCGGGTGAAGCTGCCCAAGGGCCTGAAATTGACGCGGGGAGAGGCGCGGAGGATTGCGCAATTCAAGGAAATACCATACATTTCGCCATATTCAGACTTCTCGCACTTGCGGCCCGGTTCGACTGAGAAGGAAAAGCATGCGTGTGCTGTGGTTCATGAGATTCTTAGCTTGACGCTTGAGAAGCGCACATTGGTGGACCACCTCACACACTTCCGAGAAGAATTTCGGTTCTCACAGTCTCTGCGGGGGATGATCATCCGACACCCAGACATGTTTTATGTGTCATTCAAAGGGGATAGGGACTCGGTCTTCCTCCGTGAGGCATACAAGGACTCACAGTTGATTGAGAAGAATAAACTGGTACTGCTTAAGGAGAAAATGAGGGCTCTTGTAGCTGTCCCACGCTTCCCCAGACGAGTTCTGGGTAGCACTAGTGAGGAGGATGTGGGAACCAATGGGGCGGTGCATTTTTTGGATGAAGGAAGCGACATAGAAGACGATGACGAAGATGAAGGATTGTCTGACATGGAAGATTTGATCAGTGAAATTTCTGGTGGTAAATCTGATGCTGACTACCAATGGGGAGATGGTTGGTTTGGTGAGAATGATGACTCGCCACCGGACTTTGGAGACGATGACTCAAGTCCACAAGAAGTCAAGGTTACTATGAAAAATGCTGATGGTTCGACCAACGGCAGGGCACCTGTTCCTGTATTTCCTGATGGCAGACCAAGGGAACGGTGGTAAATTGAGCTATGTTTATCTTTCAGGTGATATCTGTAGTGTTAGTTCTTTCATCATATCTAGCTGCCAAGCTCTTTGTCATTTTAGGTGTCGTGCTGATTTTTGTTGCCAAGCACATCAGTAGTACATCACATTACATGAAAATGCTGAAAAAAATTCACAAACATGATTCCCTGGTGAATGTTGAAAAAATACACAGATTCATACAACTGTATTTCACAAGAATGTGCATATAGTCATTACGGCTGGGGTTATGTTCACATTAGAAAACATGATTGATTGATCATATCTTGTGATACATTTGCAGTGAGCTATTTCTAAGGATTGTGTATCGACCGGTGATTCCTTCTCTGACTTTTGTTGCCTTTTCGTGGAAAAAGAAACAGAGTGAGGCTTCAGTGGTTATCAAATTACATAGATTCCTAATTTGACATTGGAATGAACTGGGCAGCAAATAACAATTCTGTTTAATGGCGAAATGACAAGTGTGGTTTCTTTTGTTTCCAAGATATAGTTATGGTCACAGATTTGGCAAAAATACCTTAGCAATCGTAGTATCTAGTTAGTGGTACTGGGACCAAGGGGCAAGGGCAGTAGAACTTTATGGTTATTCCATCCATGATTGCTTGTCCAAATTGACGGCACAATAAAAAGATGGAGGCGAGAAATCCAAAGAAGTAAGAACTGGAAATGTGCAATGTCTACATTGACCAATAAATATACCAACTAAACATTTTTAGAACTTAATAAAGCGTGTATCTCGTTCAGTTTACTTTTTTTGGTTTTAATGTACGACAATTTTATGACCAAAGACAAATTCAGGGCCTTTCTCAATTGTTATGCTGGAATGTTTTTTCCCGTACCTATCTGTATGAACTGACGGACATGGCTTTAGAAGCATTCAGTGTTTCATAATTCACAGATTTGATGTCATTAAAAAAAAATCTAGGTCTATGATTGATTATACTTTGTGATATAAATTGTGCTCCAACCTGTATGTAAGTATTTAATATAAAAATAGATTAATTTGACATCTTGTTAGCTTTGTTTTCCTCCTCTTTGAACGAGCTACCCTGTTTATTCAGACATTATACAGTTATATTCTATACGGACCTAGACTGTAGTATACATTACTCTGCAAAATCATGGATGGAGCAATTGTTTTACAATATGCTTGTCGTTTCAGAACCAGTTACCTCCTAATAAATTTGTAAGGCCCAGTGGTAGCATGAACATTACATATTTAACCTCTGTTTGCCGTCCCTTTTAAACTTGCTGGCTAAGAAGTTAGCGACCCAGAAACGCAAAGCACATAACAAACACAAAACAGCCCATACATGAATTCGCCTTTCAGCTTACCATGTTGTCGTTCTAAGGGTTTGTTTGTTTGGATTGAAAATTTTCAAAAAGCTGTTTTTAGAGATGATTGTAAAAGCTGGCTTTCTGAACCTGGAACTCAGAAGTATTACCCAGCGTTTATCTGTTGCACCAGAACATTATGTGCTGACTGTGTACTGCCAGCAGTTCAGTTTGAGACCTAATTTATTCAGAAGTTGATATCTGCAATACTTCTATCTTCTGTTGTATACTTACCAGAACAATTTGTATCATTGCTGTGTACCGCCAGCATTTCAGTTTGAGACATAATTTATTTAGAAGTTGATATCTGCAGTGCTTGTATCTTCTGTCATGCTCATGTCAGTCCGTATGAATAATTTATCGTGCAATGTTTATAATTCTGTAACTGGAATTTCCATTATCCCGTATGTAGTTCAGTGAAAACCATGTGTACATTTGTGTGCTGTTTTTACACGAGGATGCTGCACACTGCACACACACTGTCAATATATTTGCAGTATGATGGTTGCGCGCGTTTCACCACATAATATGTTACTATGACTCCACCTAACACAAGCGACATAACTAGTGGAAAAGCGAGACTAATGACACGAGCATGATGACTATTAAGGGGGAACAGTACACCATGAACCGTCCCATCACACGGTGCCCGTGATGGGGTATTTATAGGGGAGTCGAAGGGACATTTACACATGCCCAATATGCCCTTCGATTTTAATTACAAGACGCGTTCGTGGTAATGTACAAAAATGTCCAGATGGGTACACGTGTCATTTCATACTGGAGACCAGAACCCTAGGACCATGACGTCATCCGGTGTCGCGGTGATTCTCGCCATCCGCTTGGCGCTCTGTCGGAATGGCGATACTTCAGGAAACGGCGGCGACCTGGAGCTGGTCCCGGTCCCCCGCGGCGATACCTTCAGGGAATGGCGGCGACCTGGAGCTGGTCCCCGTCCCCAACATAGCCCCTCGGGGGGAATGGTCGCTTCGCGACGGTGCGGATCCGCGACGACCTTTCCCCTCGACCTTGTAAAGATGGTGAACAGCGCGTCGTGACGTCATCCCTCCTGAAAGAAAAATAATAAAAAAATGAAGTTTTTTTTTAACACGAACATGCTCTCAATAACTGCCCAGCGCGATTTTCGGAGCGGCGAGGCCTATATAAGGGCGGGGGGTGGTGGAGGGGGCGATCATTTTTGCCTCGGCCTGCTTCTTCTCGCGCTCTCGCTCGGGATCTCGCTGATTTGTGGGATCTTTTGCGACGGGTGGCCTAGTGAGGTGGGTTTTCATTTACTGGGCTGAAGCTGTTTTTCCTCGCGTTTTCTGATCGCCGCGTTTTGTGGTGCGATGTCCCGTGTGGCGCATACCGCTAGACTTGTTGACGATAGCGGGGAGGCGGGATCTGGTGATGATGTGAACCCGATATCGGCTTCGTAGAGGCAAAGGTTTGAGACGCTGGCTGACTCTTCCGTGGAGCAGGCTCAGGAGGGGTCTGGTTTGGCCGCTGATAAAGGCGGCGAGAAAGGTAAGGATCTGGGAGAAACTCGCTATTTCGATTTGTATATTGAGTCTGCTCTCGCTGAGTCTACTGCTAAGGAGTCGAAACGTCGCCGTTCTGTGGCTGGGGGAATTTCAGATGAGATGGAAGCTGATGCTCGCCAGGAGGTTGTCGACGTTGAGTCATCGTTGTCTGGTGACCCCCGTGATCGTGCTGGTAAACTGAGGCAGCCAAAGGAGAAGGAATATAAGGGTACATGCCGCATTGGACCTTCTAAGGTGACTGATGAAGTCATCGCTGATTTCGTCAAGCTTGGCTATTTTGAGGAGGGTCGGGCCCGGGCTCCTCGCGGAGAGGAAATGCCGCAACCTGAAGTGGATGAAGCGGTGGTGTATCGCGATCTCTATGAGGCTGGCTTGCGTATTCCGGCGCATGACTTTTTGTACAAGGTGCTTTATCGGTTTAACATGGACCTTCACCATCTTACTCCCAACGCTATGGCGATGCTGTCTAAGTTTGCCTGGGCGGCAAAGAGCTTTGGAGGTGCTTTGGACTCTGGGTGTTTTTGTCGGTATTTTGATGTTCATGTCACTCCCCGGATTATTTCTTTTGGAGAAGACGACCTCAACGCGCAGTATGGGACCTGCAGTTTTAGATCTCGCAGTTTCGGTGGGAAGGCGAAGCTTGACAAGGTGAAGTTTGCTGGCGGTGACAAGAACAAGTGGCCGGATGACTGGAGGGATAGGTGGTTTTATGCGAGGGTTCCGTGCATGGAGAATCGCAAGGGGGAGACCGTTTATCCGCTGCATAGTCGGATGATTGATATGGATTTGAACAAGTCTCCAACTTTCAATGAGACCGAAAACTACAAACGCTGTGACCTCGCCTTTCGGAAAGCCATCGCGCTTTGTGGGGGGCGTGACTTGGTTGAAGAGTTCATCGCTGCAGGTGTGTGGCCAATTCGCGATGGTTGGCATCCCAAGACTTTCTTGAAACGACGATTGAAGGATTTGAGGGTGGAGTACAAAGTGCCTGGCTTGAAGTTCCAGAAACCCGAGACCATTACCAACGCCGTGTTTGTGAAAGCAGTTGAAACTGCGGCGTCCGTAATTTGCGGACCATTCACTGCCCTGGAAAAACAACATCGATCTGAGCTCCTCATTCCCCCTCATCGGCTTAATCGTGTTTTTGACGAGATGAAGCTGAAATACGGCGACCACGTCGTTCATATTACTAAGAAGGGTCGCAAGAAGAAAGGCGACGAGGTGGTCCCCAGTTCTACTGATGTGGAAAGGAGGATCTGGGAGACAGAGGTTGCTGTCTCTGTTCCACGCAGGCCTGCCCCAGCCCCGAGGCCTGCACCATTGCCGAAGGCGCCGCCCGCGGCTAAGTCGGTGTCCAGCTCTCGTGCCGCCGCGAAAGCGAAACGCCGCCTGGTCTTGCGCAATCAATCCATTTCTCGGGCCACTGGCGGTACGAGTGCATCTGCATCTGCTGGGATTCCTGGAGATTTGCGCGGAGTTTCCGAGAGAAATCGCGAAGACTCTGGAGTTGGCGGGGGTGTGGCTGAAAATGCCGAAGAGATTTTGGAGGCTTGCTCTCGCCGTCGCAAATTGATGGCGTCCGGCTTTGATGATTCGGACGAAGAGTTTCTGGAGGAGGAGCCTGATCGCAGCTCAGAAGCGCCGCAATTTCCTGACGCTGCGGCGACCTTTGATGCTCCTGTCCTTGACGCTGAGGCTAAACAACAAAGATCTCGGCGGCCGTTGATTGCGTCGCATTTTGGCGATGATGAAGAAGAAGAGTTGTTGGAGGACGAGATGCCAGAAGATGACAATGACCCGCCTGTGCTTGAAAATGTCGATGATGTTGAGTTGCCGAGAGATTCTCCCATTATCGACGTTGTTGGGCGCAGCCGTAGTTCTGAAACTGCGGTGGGCTCGAGTTCTAGCGAGTCTGGTTCCGGCGACTCGTCTGAGAGTGATTCCTCTGACACAGGTTCAGGTGATTCCACAGGTGTGCATAAAGAAGCTACAAATGCTATGACGGACCTGTTGCTGGCTCGCTTCAGACTGGCGCTGAAGGTTTTTGCCTCGCTCTTCTTTTTTGGATTTTTGGCATTCTTTTGGTACTTATATTTTTTCTTTGGTTGCAGAATTTGCGGCGTATCTTGCAGGCGCCGATGCTTCTGCTATCGCCGAGATTGTGGAACGCCAAGCTAGCTTCGTAAGTTGTCGCTTTAAGAGCGTTCAGATGGATGAGCTCTAACTGCAGAGGTCGCGGCAAATGATGACTGTTGGTTTTTGCAGGTGACGGCTGGGATGAGGGTTCTGCGGGAGAAACTGCCCGGTGCTAGGGCTGAAAATGCCGATGCTTCTGAGCTTGCACGCTTGCGCGAGGAAAATCAAAAGCTTGCCGAGCGATGTGAGATTCTCGAGACTGGGAATGCTAACTATGAAAAGGAGATCGCTGATGTCCGCAAGGCAAGCAAGGCGCTGCAGGAGGAGGTGTTAAGTATGACAACAATTATTGACGGCCTGTGGACAGACCTGGATGTGACTGAACAGAAGCGGGCCGCTGCCGTGTCAAAGGCGACGGATCTGGAGGAAGCTAATCGTCAAGTGGAAGGGGCGGCCAATGTTTACGCCGCGGAATTTGTTGCTGGAGTCGGTGAAACTTTTGGCCAGCTCCGGGAAATTGTCGGCAGGTTCGGTGGGGAGCTCAACCCTCTTCCCGCAGAACCATCGCGTATTCGTCCTGCCGCTTTTTTTGCGTGGCTGAAAGGGGAACTTGGTGATCTCCCCGATGTTTTTGATAACATCGGTGTATTTTCGGCGAAGGCTGCCTGCCATGCCATCCTGGACCTCCTTGAGAAAAGAGGTTGTAAACATTTCATTGAGTTCGGGCGCCCTAGCTATGCTGACGACAATTTCAGCGGTGTTGATACCGGCAAGATGAGTGAGCACATTCGGGTTGTTCTCAAGAGATTCATGCTGAAGTATTGGCGTACTCATGGTGTCGAGGCTAGCCGAAGATTTGCCGCGGAAAAGCTCGCTGAGGTTTGCGATTGTTCTGACTACAGTTTCTATATTCGTTTTTGTCGACGTTTTCTTTTGCTGATTTGCTTTTGTTTGACAGATTAAATCTGGCGCGTCTTCTGAAGGCCAGCAGTCGCGTAAACGCGGCGCGTCCTCGTCTACAGAGAGCCCCGCTAGCAAAATGGCGAGGACAGAGGCAGCGCCGAAAGCCGCCAAGGCCATTCCGATGACGGAACCGTCGAAGGATGGGTCATCTGTGGGGGATGTCGCCGATGCTCCTCCTGTGGACTCTGCTGCTGGAGCTGCCGCTGCCACCCCAACTAAAAAGGCGACGCCGGCTGCTGAGGGCCTGACGAAAGAGACTGCTCCTGCTGCGGGTGCTACTGCGGCTGAAGATGCCGCTAAATCTGCTGAAGAGGTTTAGATTTCTCTAGGTTTTGAGAGATGAGGAACTTGGTCTGTAATATACTTTTAATTACATCTTGCGTGTACGTTATGAACAGGAATGGTTGGAGCGTAATGCTCTCCGACTTCACCCGTTGAAGTATGAACGCGATGGAATTCATGTTTCTGGAGAATCCCATCTACAATTCGTATCGCGATTTCCGTGTGCTACTTTTGCTAGGTTTTGGAAGATTGCGTGGCGCAATATCGCGAGGGCAAGGAGGTATTGGCGAGCTGTTCCGCGCCGCGTTCATTGCGCGGAACGGATTCTTCGATAAAGAGCGAGCCCTCGGAGACGATGGACATGGATCCATACTTGGATTACTTCTGTTGTTCCTATGATGTGGGAGTGAATCCCGGCTTTGTTGTCCAACTGGACTTTGATGCATGAAAATGTCGCCCTTGTGTACTTGGTTTTCTTTTGAACTGTGTCGCCCTTTTTTGGCTTATAATTGAATATTTAGTGATGCGAGATATGCGACGTGTTGGGGGGTCCTATTTGTTTCGATCGAAATACGCACGCTTCTGTGTGGTAGCCCCTTGCTTTTTTTTTTTTGGAACTGCTTGGAGCGCTTGAGTACAATGGCGGTGGAGTTGCTAGTTGCTTTGAGTGATGAACGTCATCCCTCCCCCCCGAAGCAAGTTGCAATGGCCCGAAGCAAGTTGCAATGGAACCGCGTTGTAGGATTGAGTTTTGCGGCGCTATGCGAATAGTATTGCTTTTTGTGGTGTTTTTGCTTTTGCGCACATCCCTTGGGATGACCTTCTCCTTAGAGAAGAGTTGTTGCCTTTTTGGCCTTTTGCTTTTTTTCTGTCTTAATGACTTGCAACGAGATGACTTCGCCTGATGGCACGATTGGAGCATATGCGTATCGGCGTTCTTGCGGATTGCACGGCTCAGATTTATGCAGAAACGCCTCGATATGGCGAAGCGCTTTGACTTCGCATCGAGTGAATAGGGGATGTTTTCTTGGGGGAAATGCACCATTTTTATTGATAAAGGGTTACAAAGGTACTGCCTCATTAAAAACCTCACCCCTTGCGAAAGGGTTCCCCTGTGAGGAAAAGAGTACAGACCCCGGGATACAGTTTTGAAATGCGGGAAAGTAAAATCTACTCTAGAAAGCGACGACGTTTATAACTGCACGCCGCCCTTTTCGCTTACAAGCTATGGGTAGTACTTCTTGAGGTTGTCCACATTCCATGAATGCGGCAACTCTTGGCCTTCGCTGTCTGCGAGACGGTAAGATCCTGGATGATTGGCCTTTACTATGACGTAAGGTCCTCGCCATTTTTCGTTCAGGTTGCCGTTGTTTTCCGTTCTTGGTGTTCGGAGGAGAACCAGGTCTCCTTCCTTGAGCTCTCGAGGCATTACTTTCTTATTTCGCAATTTTCTTGTTTCTTCTTGATACTTCTCTAAGTTGGTGATTGCTTTGTCTTTGTCGAGCTATGGTATGTCTTTACTGACGGCTAGAAATTCGTTTGTTCCACTGGCCAGGCGAGCTCGCAGGCTTTGGTGTTTTACCTCTTCTGGGGTCATTGCTTCTGCACCAAACAGTAGTCTGAACGGCGAGAATTGTGTTGTCCTAGAAACCGCGGTATTATGTGACCATACCACTTTGGGGAGCTCTTCGACCCATTTCCCTTTCTTTTGGCCAAGGAGATTTTTCTTGACTGCCTCGAATATTTGCTTGTTGGCGTTTTCAACTGCGCCGTTTGACTCTGGGTGGTAAACTGATGCGAAGTTCACCTTGACACCCAAGGAGTGGCAGAATTCTCGGAATTCCTGGTTGTCAAATTGCTTGCCATTGTCTACTGTTATTTCCTCTGGGACGCCATATCGACAAATGATATTCTGCCAGAAAAACTTTTGGACTGCCGCGCTTGTGATGCTTACCAAGGGCTTGATTTCTATCCACTTGGTGAAATAGTCTATTCCCCATCGTTGCAAGGGCCAAACCGGTGTGATTAGCTGAGTTAGTTGCGACGGATTACTGATTTTGTTTCCGAATTTCTGGCATGCCTCACATGTTTTGACGATGTTCTCGGCATCTCTTATGGCGGTGGGCCAGTAGAAACCCTGTCGGAAGGCTTTGCTTACCAAAGACCGAGCCCCGACATGAGTACCACATATGCCGCTGTGAATCTCATTGAGCAATGCTATTCCTTGCTGCTCGCTTATGCATTCCAAGAGTGGGGTGCATGTACCATATTTGCATAGGAAGTCGTCGACGATCATATAATTCCTCGCCCTTTGCTTCATTCTCTTGGCTTCAAGTTCATTTTCAGGTCATAGAACCCCTGAAGGTAGGCTGTTATTGGGGCTCGCCAATCTTGGCTTTGTATCGCGTTTATCATCTTTGGCTCTTTTTGGATCGCTTTTACCGATGAAATGGTGACTGTTTCAAAGAACACGTCTGATGGTAAAGGTTCTTTCTTTGCTCTGGCTACATCGCTGTTGAAGCCTCTGTCAAAATACTCGCAAGTGAATCCCCTGAAGTGCTTTTCCATGCTGCGAACAAGGTCCAGATATTTGACCAAGTGCTCATCTCTTGCCTTATAAGTTTTGTCGATGTGTCCTGCCAATACCTTGGAGTCTGTTTTGATGATAATGTTCTTGACCCCTAGTGCCCTTAGCTTCCTGAGCGCTAACAAGAGGCCTTCGTATTCTGTGATGTTGTTTGTGCATTTGTTAGTGTCAGGGTCGAACTCTAATCTGACAGCATATCTGAGTTTCATTTTTGATGGGGATCGTAGAATGGCGGCGGCTCCGGCACCTAAGTGGCACCATGCCCCATCGCATTCTACTATCCAAGGTTCTTCGAATACGGGGCCTTCCGTGTAAGAGCCGGGCTCTGTCCAATCTGCGATGAAATCTGTCAGGACCTGGGAATTGGCGGCGCTTCTGGATTCGAAGTCCACTACGTGTTCTGATAATTCCAGGGCCCATTTTGCTATTCTGCCTGAGGCCTCTCTGTTGCGGAACATGTCGTGCAACGGTTGGTTGGTCAGTACCTTGATAGTGTGCGCTTCGAAGTAGTGTCGTAACTTTCTCGCGGCCATGATCACCGCGTATGCTATTTTCTCCAACTCTGAATAGAATACTTTTGATCCTGAGAGAGCTTCAGATACATAATACACCGGTACTTGGATTTTCACCGCCTTATTTTCTTTCTTGGCTTCCTGCTCTTGAACCAAGGCTACACATACCGCTGAGTGAGATGCTGAGACGTACATCAGAAGGACTTCGTCTTTTTTCGGGCTCTCACTGGCGGTGAGTTCTTTCAGATATTCTTTTAACTCGGCGAAGGCTCTGCTTTGTTCGGGCCCCCATTCAAAATTCTTCGAGTTTCTTAGGACTTTGAAGAAAGGAAGGCTTCTTTCAGCGGATCTCGAGATAAATCTGTTTAGTGCCGCGATTCTTCCAGTGAGCTTTTGCACATCTTTTTGACACCGAGGTTCTTTCATGTTGGTAAGGGCCTTGATCTTGTCTGGGTTGGCCTCGATTCCTTTCAAGGATACTAGGCAGCCGAGGACCTTCCCTTTTTTAATTCCGAAGACACACTTCTCTGGGTTGAGTTTGAGGTTGGTGCTTCGCAAATTGGCGAAAGTTTCCGCCAAGTCACTGATGTGGTTTCGCTTCTTGACGCTTTTCACCACAAGGTCATCGACATACGATGAAAGATTTCTGCCTATTTGATCGCCAAAAGCTTCTTTTGTCATTCTGCAGAAGGTTGGCCCGGCATTTTTCAACCCTTGTGGCATTCGGACGAAGCAATAGGTTCCGAATGGCGTGATAAGACTTGTCTTTTCCTCATCTGGCATGTACATATATATTTGGTGGTAACCTGAGAAGCAGTCTAAAAGCGACAATAACTCGGACCCTGCCGCAGAATCGACTATTGTGTCTATTCTTGGTAGAGGGAAATCATCTTTGGGGCAAGCTTTGTTTAAGTCAGTGAAATCTATGCACATTCTCCATTTTTCGTTTTTCTTTTTCACCGGGACGGTATTGGCTAGCCACGTCGGGTATTTTACTTCTCTGGTGACTTTTGCATCCAATAACCGCTGCACTTCGGCTTTTACCGCTTGTACTCTATCGTCGGACATTTTTCTGAGATTTTGCTTTTTTGGCTTAGTGTTGCTGTCTATTCTGAGCTTGTGCTCGATGATGTCTCTGCTGACCCCCCTGAAGATCATTGGCGGACCATGCAAAGACGTCCCTGTTCTTTCTGAGAAATGCGACTAACTCCTCTTCCTCTTCTTTGGGCATCCCTTCGGCGATGATAACTTCCTGACCCAGCACACTCTTATCGAGCAGAGCTCTCTTGGTCTCGCCCATTGGTTCGATTAGTGGGTCTTCTTTATCCATTTGTTTTTCTAACTCAGTTGGCTTGTTTTGCCGCGGTTTTTCTGGTGAGGGGCGCACAGCATGAACATTTGGATGTGCGTACAGGTAATGCACATTTCTCTGTCCCGGAGCTACTGCCCTCTCAATATTTCTTGCCTCTTGTTGATCGCCAAAGATTGTGATGACTTTTTTGATCGCCGGCATTTTCATGCACAGATATGCACTATGCAGCGCCGCTTCGAACTTGTTTAATATGCCTCGGCCAAAGATGGCGTTATAGGGGTAGGGCATGTCTACAACGTCGAAAGTTATGTGTTCAGTTCTGGCGTTGTCCAAAGTGCCAAAAGAAACTGGCAGGCTGATTTTTCCAATAGCTCTGACTTCTCTACCACCGAAACCGTAGAGAGGATACTCCGATGGTTGGAGTAGCGATGGGTCTAACTTCAGTTGGTTGGAGTAGCGATGGGTCAAAAGTGGACTTGAACAGAATATCCGCCGAGCTTCCATTGTCAACTAGGATCTTCGTAACTGTCCAGCCATACGTGTTTGCCGAAATGACCATGGCGTCCGTATGGGGGTAACATCGCAGATTTAGATCTGCCTCAGTGAATGTGATTGGGATGTGTGACCACCGCGATTTCTTTACGGGGCCGTTGCACACTGCGTGGACTGCTCTGAAGTAGTTATGTCGTTGTTTCTTGCTCTCGAACTCACATGAAGACCCGCCGATAATAGGTAATATTACTCCATACGATGGTAAACCCTGATTCGAAGTGGGTGGAGGTGTTGAAGGCTTTGGTGGAGGTGGAGGTAACTGTTCCATTGGCCTGCCTTGACTTGATGGTGGTGGGTGCGTCGGTATATGATTCACTTGCGGCGCGGGCATGTGTTGGATATGCGGTGGGGGTGGGTGGAATTGATTTGCGAAATGATTCGTGAAGTAATGCTGTGGTGTGAAATGACTTGGGTAAAAAGTGTGAGCGAAAGGGTTTGGGAAAGGCGGCGGCTGCCAAGTGTTTTGCGACGTGTGATTGATTGTTTTTGGCTGCTCTTGCTGCGCTTCTTTGCTTTTCATTTTCTCTAGCACCCATTTTGTTTCGGGACATTCCTTGATCGTGTGGCCCTTGTCCGGACCGTGAAAGACACAATATGGCTTGCGTGGTTCTTGATTTTGCGAATTGTTTGAGAAACCGCGACCTCTTCCGCGGCCTCTAGAGTTTCTTCCGCCTCTGGGATTGTGATCGTGTTGTTCTGTGTCGCCTTTGTCTTGACCATCGATGTTGTTGATGAATTGTGGCGATTGTTCTTGGTTGCTGTCCTGCCTTCTGGTTGAATTCCAGTTTTGTTGCTTGAAACTTGTCTGATTTTTCTTTGCTTGACGGTGCAAGTTTTGTTGCTCAATTCTCCTTCTGTGATCATTATCTACTATGATGTATTAATCAATGACGGCTTACAACTCTTCAATTGATTTCGGCTGATTCATGGACAGATAAGTCGCACACGGGCCGGCCCTTATGCCGTTCATCGCCGCATCTATTACTATCTGGTCGGATACATCCGCTGCCTGTGCTTTCAGTTTGACAAATCTGCCGAAGTAGTCTTGTAATGATTCCTTTTCCTCCTGAAAACATTGCCGCAGTTCGTTGGCTGATACCGATGCTTTGTGGAACCCTTGAAAGTTGGTTAGGAGTTTGTCTCTCAGGTTTTCCCAGGAGTAAATGGATCCTGGAGGTAGTCGGGAATACCAGTCGAGGGCTTGATGTTCGATTGTTGTTACAAAAATTTTCGCGAGGACTGTATCATTCCCTCCTGCTGAAGCTATCGCTGCTTCGAAGGACATGAGAAATTGTCTTGGGTCTGTAGACCCGTTGTACTTGGACACTGACACTGGCTTGTATGATATCGGCCAAGGGGCGAGTTGGAGGCCCTCAGATAGAGGTGAACTTCTGTCTGCTCTACTGATTGCTGGTACTGTTTGGCGATGAGGCACTCTATATCTGTGGCCGCCGTCGCCATTGTCTTCGTGCTCTTGATCCACAACTGTGCGCTGATGATGGGGTTGCCTTATGCCGCTGTTTTGGCCGCTGGCGTTGTTGATGTCTTCCCATTCTTTCTGTAGTTCACTGATGACTGCCTTGGCTTCGTCTATCTGGCGCTGTAATATTTCTTTTTCTCTTTCTCTCTCTTCGGACATTCTGCCCTCTTTGGCTGCTCGGAGTCTCTTGACTGTGCTTTGCAGGGCTAATAACTCTCGCATTTGCTTTTCTGCTTCTGTTTCTTCGGTGTTGTTGTCGATGTTGAAAGGATTGATGATTTGGGGTTCACCTGCTCTTTTGTTGCTTGCTTCAGCTACGTTGCCGGAATTGGCGGCGACTTGGTTAGGGTCGAGTTGCTTGCCCAATTGCTTGTCGGTTACTGCGCTTGCTTCCGCCATTTCGGCGTTCTTCTGGATCTTTGCTGCTTGGTAGTCTTGAATTGCCTGCCACGGGATTTCTTCCTCGGAGAAACCTGGGTCTACTGGAAGGACTTCGTCTTCGATCTCTTCTATTACTGGTTCAACTACAACTATCGCTCTTTTTTTTTATTTCTTGTGGGGCATCGCAGGTGCTTCTCGAGCTACACCAACGGTGGGCGCCGATGTTGGGGATTCAAAGTAATCATCGCAATTACTATGACTCCACCTAACACAAGCGACATAACTAGTGGAAAAGCGAGACTAATGACACGAGCATGATGACTATTAAGGGGGAACAATACACCATGAACCGTCCCATCACACGGTGCCCGTGATGGGGTATTTATAGGGGAGTCGAAGGGACATTTACACATGTCCAATATGCCCTTCGACTTTAATTACAAGACGCGTTCCTGGTAATGTACAAAAATATCCAAATGGGTACACGTGTCATTTCATACTGGAGACCAGAACCCTAGGACCATGATGTCATCCGGTGTCGCGGTGATTCTCACCATCCGCTTGGCGCTCCGTCAGAATGGCGATACTTCAGGAAACGGCGGCGACCTGGAGCTGGTCTCGGTCCCCCGCGGCGATACCTTCAGGGAATGGCGGCGACCTGGAGCTGGTCCCCGTCCCCAAGACACATTCTGCAATGAGATCCTGGTGTTGTACTATAATCAACATAAAATTCTGCACTTCAGTAGCATGCTGGCGTTGTCTTTTCCTTTTAACACGGCTGGCATTGTGTTGGTACTACATAGAACTTGACCGGCAGCATATTTGGCCTTTATATTTTCTGGTCCCTGGTAAGCAGCTCGTTGTTAGACTTGAACATAAATTCCTTCCGGTGCTGGACCGTGGATTGATTCCCAGAAAAAAAAGTGTTCGAGATGTGAACCTGGCACCTGAGCTGAAAGGTGCATATGTAGCCATCCGTCCAGAAATATAAGGACTTGTTGACTTTCAGACATCACCTTTGACCATTCATTTTATTCAAAATATTTATAAAAATATAAAAATTATTAAATCATACTTAAAGTATATCTAGTGATGAAACAAATTATAATGAAATAAATAATATTTTTATAATTTTTTTGAATAAGACGAATGATCAAAGATAATGTCTGAAAGTCAACAAGTTCTTATATTCTTGGACAGAGGCAGCACAACACAAGCAGCAGGCGCAGCGTGCAGACTGTGTCTCCTCCGTAATGCCTCGCGGGCTGCCTCTGCGTCCTCCGCCCGCCAGCCACGGCTTCACACTAGCGAGTAGCGCCTGACCTGAGGCGTACGTACCGCTGTGAGGTACAAGCGCGTTGGCCATTGCGCCATTGGTTGATCTGTGGACTGGACACGAACGTGGGGTGTTACGTTACGGGATGCCGGACTCGAGAGCCCGGGGACCTCGATCAGGAAATGTCCGTCTACCACACTGCAGAGCGGCGGCGAGCAGCTCCGGCGATGCTGTTTAAAGTTAGCTCTGCTCTGCCACCCACGATCCCAATCCTATCCATCATTGCAGGTAGTACTAGAAAGGATCGTCGCCCGTGCCGTGTGTACATTGTGCCGGCGCATACAGCACGCCATTGCCAAAGAAACACGTATCCGATGACTGCGTTTGGTTCTGCGCGCAGTTCCCTCGATCGGCTCGCGCATACTGCAACCGCCCCGTGAACTCCAGTGATTTCATAACTTCATTGCCGCAGAAGAATCCTAAGAATCTATTAAAAAAAAAAACTACCTGGTGATTGGGGGGAATTGCCGGGAACATGATCAGAAGACATTTCAGTCATGGGAAAGAGAAGCAGCTCGGTACGCTCTTGCCGGCACTCATGGCTGCTCCTGTCCGGAATGGTACATCGCTGGTGAACCTGCCCGGAATAAAAGGCGTCTGCCGAACATGGTGCATGGTGCACTGCTGCAGCGCCACAACACAAGCAGCAGCAGCAGACGCTGCGCCTGCCAGCCGAGGCGCACAAGGCGCCGGCGCGTTCTTCAGGCCCGATCGAGCGCAAGGCGCCAACGCGCGTGCGTCCAGATCCGGGCGTACGAGGCGCCGGCATTCTACCCGTACTGTCGCCTCGCCGCCGCGCCTCCAGTCCAGATCCCATCAACCACCTATCAACCCAACCCCGTTTGTTGGGCAGCACGACGCTCCAATTTTCACGAGGCGGTCAACAGTCAAAGGCCCGCCCGAGTCGCTGGCCACAGACGAGGGTCCCTCCAATTTTCCGGTCAAATGGTCAAACCAAATTCCGTCTCCAGCCGCGGACGTGGAGAACGGAGAGATCATCATCACCGAGAATGGAGAAAAGAAAACTTTCCATGCAAGCGACGTCCTACCCGTCATCCTCCTCCATGCCAAAGCTAACGATGGAGCCCGGAGAAAATACCCTGCCTTTTCCCTGCTCGAAAAGCGGTTCGGCCCGGCATGATCGCCGCCGCTGCTGCTACAGTGCATGATTGCTTCACGTTTCCGAACCACAGTCCACAGAGGAAGGAACAGGGAAGGAACCTTCGGTTTGGGGCTGGAGCAGTTCAGCGAAGCAGGATATTCCATTTTCAGGGGACGACGTGCCTACCTGCACAACACACACACACACACATGCGTGACTGACTGACTGACTGCATGGATTTCAGCTCGATCGATCAGAAACAGCAAATGTGAGGGCGGCTTTCGTGTGGTGTTTTCTGCAGCGGTCGCTGGCTTCAGATGGCGATGCGAATTGATACGAGGGCTGAAAAGCAAGCGAGCTTTGGTAGTATTAGTGCTCTGCTCGCTGGCTCGTGGTCGTGGATGTACGGATGTTGAGAGGAAAGCCGTTGCTTTGGCGGTGTACTGAATGATCAGAGGAGTGGTCGCGGCCGCCGGACTCGTCGTCGTGGACGGACGGATGTTGAGAGCCGGAAACCCGTCGCTTTTCAAAAGGACGTGCGGCTTTACGACTCCTCAGTCCCCAGCAGCAAGGCGACTTTTCTTTAATCATCGTCGTCTTTGCCTTTTGGAACGAGATTGCTCTTCCTACGTACGAACCACTTGCTGCAGATGACGCAACGAGATCCAGGCCTGCTGGATCACCGATGACGTGGAGCGCTTCAGAGTCAGACTTCAGTCTCTGTCTGCACTCACTGGGTAACAAAGGGAGCGTTTGGTCATCGCCGACCTACCAGGACACTGACGAGCTGCACAACAGCACAACCAACAACAGGGGATGCTTGAATGACTCCTCCTCGAAGGTCTGGACTGAGTGCGCTTCATCTGTACCTAAAAGGGCGCCTCCAATGAACCAGGCCAGGGGCTACTGCTCGCAGCTAGCGTACTCGATCGAGTCGAGTCGAGTCGACGATGATGGACTCGGTCGCAGCAGGGACGTACGCTTAGCTCGCTGCTCGCTACTCCGTCAGACGTTACTACAAGCCACTTGCTCACTGCTCGCTGCTCGTTTACAAGCCGAATAATTGGCGCCATTCAATCAAGGCTCGGCTCGCCACTGAACCTATCCCTCCCGTGCTCAGTCAGACGTTACTTCGAGCCGGGGCCATCGCATTGCCTGAATTGAGCGAACCGGCCAGCCACTTGCGGAATGGATGAGTCCTTGGTTCGACAATGCTTCACTGGAATGCCATTTGGGAGCCATAAAGTCAGTGCTACCACTAGTCAACTCTACGATTTTCAAGCTTCGAGTAGCAGTTAGCCTCGTCCCGGGCCCCGGCTACACTAATGACTAAACCAAGTCGGCATTGCCCCTGCTGCTTGCGTGCGATCCACAAATGTGACCATCAAACACGGGCCCGGAAGGCGATTACGGGATATTCTGCAATGTTGCGATTCGAAACCACAAGATTAGTATCTGGGATCCTCTAAAAAAAAAAGATTAGTATTTGGGAGCGGACTGGCCAGCCACTTGTTGAATGATGAGTCGTTTGGTTTGTACTCCCTCCGTCTCATTATCTTGTAATGCTTCACTGCAATGCTAGTAAGTACTGGAAGCAGGATAAAACAAAAAGTATTTGAGACCCATAAAGTGCTGCTGCTAGTCAACTCTATGATTTTCAAGCTTATAGCACTTTATAGCCTAGTCCCGGCTAAACCAAATCGACTTTGCCCATGTAACTGCGATCCAGAAATGTGACCATCAAACACGGGCCCAAAAGGCGATTACGAGATACGTATTCTTCTGCAATGTTAGAATCTGAAACCACAAGATTACACACTGAGGCAATCTGCTGCTACAGCCTACGCTGGTAGCTAGGACACGACACCACGGATGCGGACCAATCCAATTCAATCCAACGGAGTCACGCTCACTCGAGTGCGAACCGGCCGGCCCGTGCGGCACCGAAAGAGCAAAGCGGTAATCTTCTGAGAGTTTTGCACGAAGCATCACCGCAACCGCACGGAGCCTTCCGAGCAGCTCCCTCCCCACGGCAAGGCGCCAACGCCGCGCACCCTTTACTGCGCCACGTACCGAGGACACCGGGCGCGGGCCGAGGTTTTTC
The DNA here is from genome assembly GCA_007726485.1 of Eragrostis curvula. NCBI lineage: Eukaryota > Viridiplantae > Streptophyta > Magnoliopsida > Poales > Poaceae > Eragrostis > Eragrostis curvula. Next base: position 39,015,403 of record CM017445.1, on the reverse strand, counting down.
CCCGCAGGAATCTTCACGGAAAAAAACACGCACTGTCAGTCTACACTGAACTCCCCCTTGTGGCGAGCACAACCGCGCAATGATGATGATCTTCAGATCAGGGCAACTAACAACTGCAAGATGCGACCACCACGTAAAACACACCCGCGGTGGGAACTGGAGGACCGAAAGCCGCCGATGATTCTCTCTCCTCTCTAAAAAATAAAGACCGGGGAGGCGAGATTAGTCAGAGGCCGGAACACTCACTAGGCACCACGACTACACCAGGCTTGTCTGGGACATCTCGTTGGCCAGCAGAGCCGGACCAGATCGAAGACCGGTCCAAAGGTTTGAACCACTACCACACTGACTGGAGTGTAATATTCTCGGCTTAGTCTCCAACTTTTCCCCGGTCTCCAGTCCAACTTCAAATGATCCGTATTCCAAGCCATCAACAGTAGCAAATCACCTTTCCCCGCCCTATAAATACCCCCTCCCCCTGTCACTACCACACTCGCCAAGCTCACACACACACTGGTACCTGATTGGTGAGGAAGAAGTTGTAGCAGAGCAGCTCCTAAGCTGAGGGTATGGAGAGCGTGGTGGACGACGTGTGCGGCGGGAGGCGCACGCTGGCGTCGGAGCTGGCAAGGGTGCAGGCCATGGTGCGGATGCTGGAGGAGAACATGGACCGCGACCTGCCGGCGGCCGCGAGGGAGGTCTGCGGCGAGCTGGCGTCCTCCGTCGACAGGTCCCTCCAAATCGCCATGTCGTGGTTGCACGGGCCGGAGTCGCCAGCGTCCGGCGATGGCAGCCCGCGCGGCGACGGCGGCCACGACACGGCCGGCACCGGCAATGCCCACTTCAAGAGGAGGTACGTACGTGGATCGATCGATCGGTCTCGTGTCAATGCGATTCTTTGGTATTATGTGGCGTGGCGAGAGATTTATCAGGGGCTGACGAGCATGTTTGTGTTGATCGATGGTGCAGGAAGGGGATTCCCAGCGCGCGGAAGCAGGTGCGGGTGGCGTCGGTGCACGACACGGCGGCCCTGGAAGACGGGCTCAGCTGGAGGAAGTACGGCCAGAAGGAGATCCTCGCCGCCAAGTACCCCAGGTCAGCACTCATCACCAAGCACGTACATGTCAGTAATAAGTAATAATCGCTCGCGAAAACTACGAAATAACGAGTACTAATCGACGGCGTTCTGGCTTGCATTGCAGAGCCTACTTCAGGTGCACGCACCGGAACGCGCAGGGCTGCCTCGCCACCAAGCAGGTGCAGCGCGTCGACGGCGACCCGCTGCTCTTCAACGTCGTGTACCACGGCGAGCACACCTGCGTCCAGGGCAGAGCACCCCAGCCGCAGCCTGGGCACGCCGGCCAGGACCAGACCTCGCCGCCGCCGCCGGCGCTGGAAACCGGGTTCGAGCCCACGACGCCGTTCCCCTTCGCCTCCACCCCGGCCGGCGGCGACTACCCGCTCCTCTCGCCGACGAGCATGGACTGGCAGCTTCGAAGCATCGACGCGACAGGGGCTGACATGGAGTTCGCGGCGCAGTACGAGGAGTTCTTCTCCAACCCGCCCGAGTCGTACCAGTGGGAGTTTCAGGACCTGTAAACCGCCAATTAGTCGAGTGTGATCAGGCAATCTATGTTGCACCTTGCACGTACCTGGTAGCTGTGCTGAACTTTGGCACTAGTAGTATTATTAGCTTCAGATTCCATAGAGAACTTTAGTGTGCAGCTACCTGCAGCTGGCCTTGGTGGTTAGGAAAGGTGCAATCGGATAAGGTCCACAACCGTTATGCCCAGGTCATCTGAATCTAGACAGGAGCAAAAGATTCAGACAAAGAAGCGTTGTGGTAAAATGATGTTGGTGCACTTATTCCCTTATTAGAATGTGAATAGTAATCCAAAGTGGAAGTTACAGTACAGTGTCACTGCCCATTACATACTGGGCACTGCAACTACTACTCAAGTTGCAGTAGCTCAGTTGTTCTGAATCAGCATATGCACAGATCGAATTTCCGAGAATTCTTATGCCAAAATCTCATTAACTAACTGAGCACAACACAATATGTACTCATAACACTACATGCACCATTAGGGTACTGACAGAAGTATCTAGGCAGAACTCTTCTCTTTACTGTCCTGAGAAGCCTAAGAAATTTCCTCCTTTGTATCCTCCAACTTCCTCAACGCTCCCCTCAGACCCAAAACGATGAACAGATTGGTAAGAGTAAGCAGCGATTCTGCAGTCCCGTGCAGCCAGTCGACGTTGGAGAGTGAGGTTCCATAATGAATTTTTGCTGCAATGGACATCAGTGTATCAGTGAGTAGTGATGGAATGAAAGCAAGGAACGTAAGGATGACTAAAAAATCATGGTGCAATTACCATATATCCCAGCAGGTACTGCTCCAGGGATAAAACCGTTGCATGAAACACCAGGAAAACAATTAATGGTACAGGCATAATTTTCTGCTATACAGCTAAATAGCCAGAAACAAACAGTTGGTAAACTAAAGATGGCTTTCTATAGGAATTACACTAATACAAACCGTGAAGTTTCAGCTAAATTGCAAGGTTCACTAGTAGTACATCGATATAAATTGGTTTTATCTACACAAATTATCCACTTCATTCAGATTGATTCGTCTTTTAGAGCTTATAAAACTAATTTTACTTCTGTCCCTGTCCAACTTTAATACAGGTAAACAACTAAGCAACAGACTCCATATATATGATTAAAGTTACATTCGAGATTCTCTTTGCCTGACCTCTCCTACCAGCTCAGACATCTTTTGGCATTTGACTGATGGTTCAGAAACAGACAGTTATATCTGAAGATAGCTAAGTTGTACTGATTGTCCTACTACTCACCAAAAAACTAGTTGATGAATTAGTATGAAAAATTAGAGATCAATTGATAATTTTGGTTCGATATACTGTTTAGTATAGGTGATTAATCAAATGTTGAGGGGGCCAAGGCCCCCATTGGTCTTAAAAGAAGCTCCGTTAGTGTAGTAAATTTCTAATGGCAAGCTAGGTATTGGTATCCAACATTCACCAAATTCGACGCAATAGTGTACCTATGCAGACAATGTAAGTGGACACAAGTTGTTTGTCAGTAGTACGACTTGCCTACTCACTAGTACTCTATCAGTGTACAAAGCACGGAGTTTTGCATTGCATCACTATTACTTCCCCAGGTGACTGCACGACATTGATTGCGAAATGTATTTGCTCCAATGTTTTGTGCAGCTGAACGAATGATTCGGAGTGGCATGTGAAACTGAACAATGGAGTCGGGACTCGGGAGTGAAAAACAGCGCGTACTGGTAGCGCCGACGAAGACGAGGAGGAAGTAGAAGCCGAAGAGCGTGAGGCCGGGCGCCGTCTTGGACTTGGTCATGAAGTAGAGGAACCCCAGGTAGGGGAACAGCGACGCCGCGAAGAGCTGCGACGCGATGCTCTGGGAGTCCACCGTCGGCGCCCAGGGGTCAACGGGCAGCAGCCCGCATCGCACAACCGCTGCTCTCCTGGGCGCCCTTCTTCTCGGGCTGGCGACGCGCCCAATCACATAGCCGCAGCTGTATCTCACTGCCGCCGCCGCGGGGAGCAGCCCCGGCCTCGTCCACCGGCACGGCGGCGCGCGGCAGGCGGTCGCCAGCATTTGGGCGTGGGGATTGCACGTCTCGGTTTTGGGTGGCTCCCGGCGTTTGCCGTCTCCGGCCGGATGAGGCGTCCAGGTGGGCCGGGCGTTATGACAATCCTTCGGCCCAGTACAAAGTCACGTCCTATTGGGCCATGAAACGGGCCGTCATATAAGCTTCGCGTTCCTTCTCCAAATTTGTTACAGTTTTGAGGTACAGTTGTTAATGAATGGTCGGTAGCCTGTACAACACAAGAAGAAATGACTGTCGATCCCTTTGTTTAGCTGCTAGGTGGCTAAATATATGGAGCAAGTAGCTACAATTGCTGTCCATCGCTCGCTTACCCACCGCCAAGCTCCCGGCTCGACGTATATGAACGTGGTTCTAGACTGCACCCGTTTGCTCAGTTCACAGATCAATACACATACAAGAGTTGGCAATGGCACGGTGGTCTGTCATGATCGCGGCGGTGATGCTAGCGGCGGTGGCCGCTAGTGTTGCCGTCGTCGGCGCCGTGAAGGACGACGACTTCTTCGTGGAAGGCTCGGTGTACTGCGACACGTGCCGCGCGGGGTTCGTGACGAACGCGACGACGCCGATCGCCGGCGCCCGTGTGCGGCTCGAGTGCCGTCACTTCATGAGCAAGAGCGGCACGGTGGAGCGGTCGGCGGAGGGCGTGACGGACGCGGCGGGGCGGTACCGGGTCGAGCTGGTGGACAACCGCGGCAGCGAGGAGGTGTGCGCGGTGGCGCTGGTGAGCAGCCCCGTCCCCGGGTGCGCCGAGAAGGAGGTGGGCCGGGACCGCGCCACCGTGGAGCTCATGCGGGACGCCGGACTCGCCACCACCGTGCGCCGCGCCAACCCGCTCGGGTTCCTCAAGGCGGAGCCGCTGCCCATCTGCGGACAGCTCCTCAGCAGCCTCGCGCTCGGCACCGCGCCCAGCTACTAGTTCTTCCTTCGATGTACTACTGTTTATGTTCTTCCTTCCTCGTCACCGCGGCAGCAACAGCATGCGTCAGTTTCTTCATCTTTCATGCAGTAGTTACTGAATTCGTTACCTAATCAAATGATGAGTGAGTGTTTCATTTCATTCTGTCCACCTGTAAGATTAGAAGTATGTACGCCTAGTGAAACGTGTTTGCTCAAACGTTGTCAACATACATTTGGGCTTTTTGGCCTACAAAATACGCAACGATGCAGTATCGGGATGAAACCCAAACGCGCTCGTACATGACTGACATTGTTCAAACACGAGCAGTAATGTTCCCGGAGCACTGAACAACAAGATGTGATGAGTGTTCATCCGCGACGCGCATTATATGAGTTAACGAGTGCCATAAACTAACGCTAGTGATCATAAGGGAGAAGCTGTGATTGCTGGTGCAAGTCGCTTGGAGGTTGTACATGATGCACTGTGTGTGCAGAGACTTGCGCCTGTCTTGCGGTCCTATCAGCTGCATTGTCGAATAGTATGGCCTCTATTTTGTTGGTAGCTGATTCCAGCTTGCTGGTGACGGGTCTACAGTCGGAGGACCTGGATAGGTCTCTTGCTCGTGCTTTACTGAAGGAAGCCAAATAATTTATCGCTTAAACTTTGATAATTTTTAACTGTTGGTGCTTTATTGAAGAAAGTCATGGAAATACATGTAGATGATACAAGTGAGGTCATTCACCACTTCAGTTGGGCCTGTGATGGTAGAAACCGCTAGCTGAAAGAAAGAAAGCTGCTAGCTGATTCTGGTGTATGTGGGAACTCACGCCTAAAAATATGTGGGAACTCACACACTCTAATGTAGCAGTTTCATCTTTCATGCAGTAGTTACTTCGTTACCTAATCAAATGATGAGTGTTTGCTTTATTTTTGTCCACCTATAAGATTAGAAGTATGCACATCTAGTGTTTACTCAAATGCTGTCAACAGCAAAATGAACCCCTTATGTTGCACCATCATTTTCTTGTGTCTAATATACAAAAACTAAATGTCATACTAACATACAAATTTGTTTATGAGAGAAGCATAGGGTTGCTACTTGTGTTGCACCCCCATTTCCTTTGTCTTAAATATACGTGTCTTTATCCGGCAACAATATTTACCGACAACTATCACATTTGGACAACGGTGCTAGCTTTCTTTCCCATCTGCCGTCATGTCTTGCCAGTTATGCATAAGCTTGTCCCACGTTCCTGTGTTGCATCCTTATTTCCTTGTCTCTAATATACAAATTAATATGCATGCTATCATTTCCCTATGAAATCCGCTACCGTACATTTGAATCGTGAAGAATTGCTCAAAGCCTTGCTCGGAATACTATTATTTGTGTTATTGGTAGCGAGTGACATGTGTTTGGTTCAACAGTATGGTTTGAGCTATTGATTTCGTATAAGGTGTAGTGACATGAAGCCACTAACGTAAATTTACGAACCATTGGATGAGGACTGGTCGCCCTTTCAAAAGAAGGATGGAAGAAGTTCTTTGATCAAGACATGCAGACTCCTGGAGACAATTACAATGGACATCTTTTCCTAGAATGGGTGGAAGTTTAGTAATAGGTTATGCTGAGATGAACTTTGTACTATTTGCAAGCCATTTATTTAGTGATGTTCTATTTGTCCTATGAAGTAGACGGAGTCTACACATAGTCGAAATTTCTAATAATAAACAGTTAAATACATTTTATTTGAAAGGTTCAGGACATTATATTTGGTTGATTAAATAAATTTTCCTTTATCTAAAAAAATACTAACCTACATTTTTCTTTTATGCTATTTTTTTTAGATAAAGGAATAAAAACATCCCGCCTTTTGCAATGGTTTGCATACAGCCCACACTTCAACATTATTACAAAGTATCTGAATATGAGAAATTAAGGCTCAATATGAGATAAAGATGAAGCACAAATTCTATTATGCGACGGCCATCCATTCTTGGCGAAGACGGTCATAGCAATTACTTCCAAGGCGTGGCACACTCGCACCACCTCCTCCCTGTAGGCTTCTTTTTGCAATAACCTCCAAAAGCGATACCAGTAAGTACCCCTGAATGTCACCTGTAACAAAGAAATCACTGATTTATTATTAAAGACAATATCATTCCGGCATAACCATATCGACCAAAACATGGCAGCCACTCCTACAAGGATTAAGCGTTTTTCTTTTATGCTATTAGTGGAGGCGTTCACTTTTTCTAGGGAAATAGGAATGCAAGCGCTCTATTGCGCCATCTAACCCAGCATTAGAGCATCTCCAAGAGGCTTTGTAAAAAATTGCTGTTAGCTAAATATAGAGAAATGGCCACAAAATCTCGATCCAATAGCCTCGCTAACCGCCTTGCTTTTTTTCCCAGCTAGCTATTCCGGACTTCCCGCTAGCAATCTTTACCCAGCGAGCGGCGCTCGCCATCCGCTTCCTCCCGCGTGCGCGCAGCTGGCCCCACTCCATTCCGCTTCCTCCCGCGCGCGCAGAAATGCGAGGGCGCCACGGCGTGGGCGACGCGACGGGGGAGGAGCGAGGGACGCGAGGCGAGGCGCGCGGCGCGACGACGCGAATGCAGAGGAGCAGGCGGATTGCGCACGGCTTTGGCGCCGTCGAACTCCTCGCCGCGCAGCATGGCACCGGGCGCGTAGTAGACGCCGACGTCAATGTACATCCGTGCCGCTCGAAGCCTTCGTCCGGATGCGCCATGAACTTGAGCGCGTCGCCCACCTCGTGCAGTGGCACGAGCACGTCCTGGATGACGTGCGGCCTCTCCCTTGGTGATCTTGAGCAGTGAGATCTTGGGTGGCATGGCATGAGCCATCCGAGCAGGAGCCTGAACCAGAGCTGGTTGGCGAAGGGCAGGATGAGCTTGGCCTCCCAGTACAGGGACCGAGTGTGCCGGTGGTAGCAGGGCAAAGAGCAGGTCTGTGCGCGGAGAGCGCAGGGCGCGCGGGGGAGGACACCGTGACGGCGCGTGTGCCAGGGCATGGCGACGGCGTTGGTGTTGGAAGAGGAGCAGGTGGATGCACGTAAAAATTGGGAGGGAGATGGGCACTGGTCTTGCGAGGAAGATGAACTTCGATGTGTTTTCTGTCTGGAGCTCAACGTGCCACACACCTCTGCTTACAAATTTGAGAGCACGAGACAATGCAGGCAAGCACTTCGTCATTAGCATCATTTGAAGTTCAATTAGAGGAGGTCGATTCAGGCTAGCTATCGCGTTGAGTAAACGGCCAGCAGCGGCGTGTAGTGTCGCGTCACGCAGATGGCAAGCATCAGGCGGGTGTGTGTGGCTAGCAGCGGCGTGTAGTGTCGCGTCCATGACCTGCAACGAGCGAGGTCTACGGTCAGTCCGGCAGGCGGGGTGCGACGCGGGGCCAGGGACTGCGGGGCCCAACGTGGGGCTAGATACGGCGGGACCATGGGCGGCGCGGGGCCAGGGACGGCGGGGCCATGGGCGGCGGGGCGTGGAGGCGGCGTGCGCCGTGCGCCACCGAGCAGAGGAAGAGGAGGTACGCGACATGTGGAAGAAGATGACCAGGCGTTGGATGTCCTCGTATGCACGAATCTTAAAGCCCACAAGTTTTTTGAATAAAAAGAGGGATAAACTTTAGAGAGGCTGTTGGGTTTCATCAGTGTTTTGCTAGCTATTCCGTTTTACAAAATAGCTAAATCAAGATTTTAGCTATTCATTTTTATCTAGTCTCTTGGAGATGCTCTTATGTGTGTGCCTTCTGGATATTTTTCTGGCCTCTCTTTTTGGTCCTGCCATTTGTTGTGCTCACAGCTAGGGGTGAAAACGGGACGGATAATTCCCGACCGACCGACTGCCGAATCCCAAAAAAATTAATATAAGCAAATACAGGATGTGTCAATAATTATCCGACACTATCCGTGCTCGAATCCGAGTCCGAAAAATAATAGCGGGATAGGATACGGGATGAGTGATATCCGTCCCGAATCCGAATATCATGTGATCTGAGTAATTTTATAACGATTATACCCACAATATATGGTGTAAAATTAAGAGATTAACATAAATAAGAGTCAAATTGTTGTTCATCACATATATCAATGATTAGTATGCCCTTTTTTACTCTAATTGTTTCTCCATCTTTTGATTTTTCATCCTTAAAAACTTTATAACAATACCTGTGTCCGACTCCGAATCCGAATAAAAAATATGGGACAGAATACGGGATGCAAAAATAATTATCCAGTATTATCCGCTCCGACTTCGGATCCGAGTAAAAAAATATAGAATAGAATACAGGATGAGCACTATCCGTTTTCACCCCTACTCACAGCAATGCGACGTCGATCGAAAGAGGGAAAAAAAAAGGCAATGACTACACATCTCATCACACGCGGAAGTCTTTGGACCTTTCGCTTCTCTCCTTATCCATTGTTCGCCGATGTTTTGTACAAAAGTTCTCCCGGCACTTGACATATATGCAAAATCCTGTGAACTTATACGTGCAAGTCAAAATGCAAGGGAAAGCAAGGAAGCTCTAGGCATGCAGCATGCACGAGCGCATGGGCATGGCAATGGAGCTAGAAGAACATGCATGTACGTGCGCCCGTCGAAGCTAGCCGTCACATATATGGATTACGTATTCGTATATAAGCGATCCGCCAGGGCTGCGGCCAGCTCCTCAGCAGCGACGCGCACAGCGCCCTGCTAGTAGTTGACGAGAGCATCGCTCCTTGTTCTTTCTTAGATATACGGTTCTTCCTTCTTTCCTAGTCAGCACAACAGAGGTTAGTATCTTGATTACTTAATCAAATGCTGCCTTAATCAAATGATGAGAGTTTGTTGTTTCATTATGTCCAGCTGTAAGATTAGTAGTATGCATTCCCGCAAAAGAAAAAAGATTAGTAGTATGTACATCTAGCGAAATGTGTTTGCTCAAATGCTGCCTAACAAAATGGATGATCCGGAGAGGCATGCATTTGGGCTTTTTCGCCAATAAGATGGGCCATATTACGCAACGCTGCTGTAACCGGAAGAAAGCAAACGGAGCTCAAGAGAAAAAGGGAAGGAAGAAACCAAAACGCCCTAGCACACGACTATGACGCGCTGTTCAAAAACGGGCGTTAATGTTCCCGGAGCACTGAACAACCAGATGTGAGTGTTCATCCGCGACGCGTATTATACGAGTTAATGAGTACCATAACAAGCGCTAGTACCAGATATGATGCTCGCACGACGGAGATATCGAACGGAACCATGTTCAGAACTTTGAGATATCGTGTTCAACATCCTTTCCTTCCATCTGTGGTTTAACCTCCAGCCATAATGCGAGCAGAAACATGTTACTCTCACTCACCATCTAACCAGATCGCCAACGTGTCGGACGCGACGTCTCTTATTGTCAACGATCGTCTCATGATCTGACCCCCGCGATGCACAAAATCTAGCCAATTACTAGTAGCCATATATACACGTCGACGTCAAGCTCGTGAAAAAGCTTACCTAGTACTACCACCAAATTTGAACACAGGGTGGAAATTGATTACCTCATCGATCGGTCATCACCGCGTGAATGCAGATCTTGGAAATTCGCTGGTTTAATCTTGTGTGATCTGGCTCGATATAATTTACAGGCTAGGCTAGTTATATATACCACGATTGATAGATAGCTCGTTCGTGGCAATGGAGATGGAACGGCGGGGTGAGAAGAAGGTCGACATGACGCCGCCGGCGACCGCGTCCTCCCCGCCGTGGGACTGCGGGAGCCCGCTGTACGACGCGTTCGAGCTCGCGTCGGTGTACCGCGTCCTCGACGGCCACCTCATGGCACTGCCGTTCGCGCGGCGGCCTCCTGTCGCTGACGTCGCCGTGGTGGCGTCGAGCAGGAGGACGACGAGCTCGGCCGTGGCGAAGAGGAGGAGCCGTAGCAGGAGGGCGGTTGCCAAGGCTGCGAGGAGGACGGGCAAGGCGGTGCTGCGCTCCATCTGCAGAAGCGTCACCTGCAGCAGGAAGCTGTAGCTGTCCTGCACTCGCAACTCGTGCTGGGTGTCGTGCTCTTGGGAGCAGGTGATGGAGTTGGGCGATTGGACGAGTTACCTGCATGAAACGGATTGATTTGTTAGCGTTCAGCTCATGTCCAGTGTATCTCTTCCGTTTGATGAGTCATCAACCAGCAAAGTTAGATTTCCATTGCCATCGGTTCCTTTTCCTATAGATTTTCATTTTCCATCAGATCTACCGCAGTCGTACTTCAGGTGCACTGTTCTGTTATGGCAGGATTCGCAGCTGACAGACAGTACAAGCCTGACTCCTGCGAACCGAATCGTCCGCGTCGCGATTGGTCCGTATCCTGTACAACGATTCGTACTGGCCAAATACCGTTCGTTCAGGTCTCTTTATTGGTACGTTCATTCCATCACGAATTCAGCAGGTTTCAAGAATTCAGGCTTCAGAAGACGCACGCGCGTAAGCGCCCACGTCGATGAACTGGGATATTCAGTAGGTTTTCAACAATTCAGGCTTCAAAAAACACGGACGGAAGAACGTTTTGCACTTGTACGTTAGAATCAGCATCGATCTTCACGTGGTCGAGTCTCGAGCCTCCAATTGGCTGGTCAGCAAGCCATTTGACTTGCAGCAGCTCTTGCACTGCAGTTCGTCGTCTGCAGAAATCAATCATTTAGAGGCTGCACATCGGAATGATCGGACACCATAAGGCTGAATCCATAAACAAGAGCAACTGTTTGTGGGATCAAAACGAGAGAGATAAATGAAGCTTTCGAATTAGAGTTATGTTGTTTTAGCCGCTTGTGCCGTTGTCCAAACATTCGAATCATGCTCGTACACCGGCCAGATTTTGGGTGGTTTTGGTTCAGCGGTGGAGCCCTGTCGAGTCGAACCAACCACTGATGAGGGCACATGCCTACCACGGAAAAACGGAGCACATGACACCATCAGTAATCTCCGTGGATGGACCACGCACAATTGGCAGGTTTCCATCAGCAAATCAAACGAACGAACTCTATAGGATATGAAACGGTTAGATGGGGATGCAGAGACCTGAATAAAATCTTTCCTCTGCTTCGTGGCCCATGCCTTGTCCCTTGGCTCCTCTGCTCTGCACTTCAGGTTCAATTCAGTGACTCTGCAGAGTGAACACGCGTTTTCTGAACTCTGAACTTCCAACCATGAGGGGGTGAAATTGTGACACGATGTTTGTCTAAAATTCCCAAACGAAACGCTCGTACTTATATTTCGAGTAAAATATATTATAGCTGAAGGATGAGACCATAATAACAAACAGAACAAGAAGAACTAGAAGCAGAAGAAACGAATGCAATTACTTGTTGAGGAACACTGAAACAGTCATGCAGAGATAGAGATTCAGCAAATTAGCTTTTACAACTTGAGTATCAGGTTACTAATCAGTAGTACTAGAGGCTACTACGCCCGATTTTCTTGGGCATTTTATTGGTGTTCATATGATCGATCCTTCTACTAGTAAATATATGCTCACAAACAAGAAGAAAAAGAAGAAAAAATCCAGCACCTAAATGCAAACTCCTCTAAGAAAGAGCTCGCACACTGTAACCATGTCCATGGAAGGACCTCGATGTTGGTTGGTCTCGGTGTCCATGGTTCCCTTCACCATCTTCCATCTAGCCTAGAAATTAAGCATCTCCCAGATCAGTTCGGGGTCGAAAGACGGCATGTGCTCCAGCGGCAGCTCGCCGTCGGCCGACGCCGCGCTCACGGACAGCACCCCGTCCGGCGACCCGTACGGCGTCGTGGTGGACGTCGTCGTCGTCGTCGTGGTCTCGGACGTCGTGGCGCCCTCGGAGACGACCGGGCGCGCGGCCGTGGTTGTCGCCGCGGGCGCCGGCTTCTTCTCGGCCGCGCCCTCGGAGGCGCAAGAGCTCTGCTTGCTGCTCTGCTCCTCGCGCTGCTTGCGCGCTTTGGCGCGCTTGCGCGCCAGGCGGGCGCGGATGGCCTGGATCTTGGCGTCGACGGCGGCGCGGAGAGGCTGCAGGTTCTCGGGGCAGTCGCGCGCGTCCATGACGCCGGGGAAGTTGAGGCGCGCGTACTCGCCGCGGAGCTTGAAGGCGGCGCGGTCGTAGGCGTAGGCGGCCGTCTCGGGGGAGTCGTAGGTGCCGAGCCACACGCGCACACGGTTCTGCGGCAGCCGGATTTCGGCCACCCACTTGCCCCACTGCCGCTGCCGCACGCCGCGGTACAGCTTCTGCTGCCGCAGCGCCGCCGCCTCGTCCGCCGCCGCCGCCGTCCGGAAGCAGGTCGCGGCACTCGAGGACGAGGAGGAAGAGGAGGCCGACGAGCAGGCGGCCGGCTGCGTCGCGGCGAAGTGGCGGAGCAGCTCGCACTGGCGGTAGTAGACGCTGGAGCCGAGCGGCGGGATGGTGACCGGCGGCGGGAGGTGGGAGAAGACGGTGTCGAGGGCGCTGGCGCCGCCGGGGGAGAGCAGCAGGGAGGACACGGCGGAGCGGACCTCGCCGGGGAAGCTGGCCGGCGGCAGCGTGCGGAGGCTGGCGTCCATGGTAACAACTCACTTGGCAGCAGTAATTGATTCGCTTACTGGAGAGGGGAGGATTGTTACAGGTGAGGCGGGAATGGCATTCGGGGTTGTGAACTTGTGATTAGTGTTTGATGATCTGCACGGGTTGCTGAGGTAGGAGGAGCGCGCCAAAGGGGTTTATATAAGCGAGGAATCCCGCCACGGTCTGACGGAAATGCCCTTGCCTCAGCGTATGTGAACTCCTAGACCTTATCATTTGGCATTTGCTACAGAGGGTTTGCTAAAAACAGAATGCCTCTGCTTTACGAATTGAATTGGGGTTATCACGAGCGCCGTTTAGTCAACTTCTCCGCATGTTTACACTCTTGGTCATGACTACACGGGGCTCGGCTAGTTGCCAATCCTTCCATGGTAAGCGGTGCTACAAATTTGACCGGTTCATCCAGTGTCAATTCTATATTCCATGAGAAAGCAGTAACATTCCGTCTGAAAACTCTGGTGGTCTTTGTTTAGGTTGAAGATAAGGTAAAATATTGAGTGGACTCAAGGAAATCGGAAGAAGTCTTTTGTTGCGACGAACACAATGATTATTTTGTACAAAGTCATGGACCATGAAGAATTTAAGTACAATATTTGCATCTCCTTTGAGGAGCTAAAACCTCTGAAATTTGGTGCTGAAAATACAAGTCGGGAGCCATTCTTTGAGTTGTAGCACTCCATTTTTAGCTGTTTGAGAAATTGTAGACCTCAATAACACCATGATGGTTCATCTCTTTTCCCTATGGCCACAGTTCATTCTCATCTCTCTTGTCTCTTCACAGCAAGGAAGAGGATCGCACGCAGTTCGCAACAAAGATGCCTCTCTGAGATGGGCAGTTTGGGAAAAACGGTGGCCGGGTGGGTGGCTCCAGGGACACGTGGCGACCGGTCAGCGGACGCGGACGTACGGGCTGGGGCCGTCAAAAGGTCGGAACAGAGGAGGAGCCGTGAAGGCCCAAAAGCAAACTTTTGGCATTTATGGCGATTGGTTGCGGTGACAGTGGCCTCTCCCGTGCCACGTTTCCGGCCCGCGTGGACTCTGCCCATCCTCCTTGATTCGACACGGTCCTCCGTGATCCGCGGACACGTCGGCATGTTGCAGAATGATCACTTGTTTTCGCTTGGGAGCTGACGGATGGCCTCGAGAAAAATCTGCAGCTCAACTTGCAGATGCAAGTGTGTATCGATCGCTTACTGAAAAAAACTGCAGCCAATTTCGCCATGGCTCTTGCTTGCTTTAGAAACCGTGGCTCAATTGTCACAACGGACAAGGCCTCGCTTTTCCGCCGTTTCACCGATTTGGAGCAAGGGGTTGAGTGCAAGGATTCGTGGAAGGACACAACACAAGCCTGGCCGGTGTGATGATGAAGCAAGGCCACTCGAAAGTGCTTGTTTGTCATCTATGGAGAGAGTGAGGGACGGGAACGGGATCGTTCACACTCAGCTCCCGTTGCTTTCATGGTCAAAGACCATTTTTATGTGGCGAGGCAAAAGGACAAAAAGAGACGGTTTCAAGCTGCATGATGGGCAGGGACACGTGGTGGAGTTTCTAGAAACATGTTTTAATGATTTGCACGGTATGGTGAGTATTTGATGTGATTTGATTTATTTGGAAGAAAGTTTAATATTTGGTGTTATTTTAAGTGGTGAACTATATACTCCTACTTGGCAGTGGCCGGTAACGAAAAGAAATATGATAATGTTATAAATCCGACTAAAAGAATAAACCGAGCATGATTGCCAATCACTCTTCCTGTTTGCAGGTCGATCGGCATGAATGAGAGGGTAGTACGTGCCAAGTCAAAGGGAGGCCATGGCCGGGACCAAGTGTCCGTGCCCCACACAGGCCATGACTCCCTGTGCGCTACAGCAAGTCGACGACCGACCTCGACCTACCTCGCTCTCCCATGTCATCATCTGTCTGTCTGAAGAACGTCCCAGAGACCGGGAGGCCGCCTGGTCATTCTGTTCAGTCTCCGATCAGGTCCGCAGATGACTGATTGATCGTCTCTACATAAGATGCCTGGTTCGTGATCGCGCCTGATTACTTTTCCACAAGTGAAGATATATTTTGATACCGAGAGTTTTTTCAGATTGCCTTGTTACTGATGAAAATTTGGGAATGCGCTTTGATCCTCAAAAAACACAGGCTGCGTACAATTGTACACTGAACTGAACATTCTCCTTCGCCTGTTTGATGATACTGTAAACTGCAATTGCTTTGCTTTGCACCGTTACACTGGCTGGCTATGAGCCACGGAGATGCTGGTAGAAGGGAATAATTAATCCTACTGTGTGATGATGCAGATAGTAGCAGTGAGTAAGAGAGACAACAAAAGTATGGTCAATCCCGGCGCGTCCCTCTCCGACGCGGACGCCGATTGGTACCCTCGTTGAAAGGCAGAACTCGTTTCAAGCCAAAGAAAGCAGGGGACGAAAGGCCAGAAAGCAAGCAAGCAAGCAGCGAAAGCCACCACTCGCCGCTTTACAGAGCACAGTTTCTTGTTGGCGTGGACGGAGCCAGGGAGAAGAGAAAGAGCAGTGAATGCACATCACTCGCTCATCAGCCTGTTGAGGCTATCCGTTCGGCTGGCGCCGCGTTCAGATGTGGAGAGGAGAACAACAGACTTGGCTTCGCATTGAAACGCAAAAGGTGACCCCCCCCCGCGCGCGTGAAGTCAATGGGGTCGTCCTCTTCCTCGTGGCCGGGGTTGGGCGGGGCGCCGCAGCCACGAGCTGCTCCCTTTCCTTTCTTTCATGTGATGCCGCGGCCAAACTTTCTGTTCTCTGCCTTTCTGTTTCGCTCTCGCTCGCCCTTGCCCGATCGGCTCAGGCGTCGCTGTAGCTACAGCAAACCTGTCTAGAATTGTTTGACTTTCGTTGTTCTTGCCAGTGTGATTCGCGATGGGCTCGACTAATTTGATTTGTTTGTGTTTATCGACAATTGAGTGGTGTTGTTTGCCATTGTACGAGTACGACTGAAACTTACAAGTATATGAAACGAAATACTGACGACGGTTGTGCGTTTGCTAGTATGGATTTATGCAACTTGCTCTTCGTTTTGATCTTGTCCACGCACTGTATTTCAGTCAACATGTGGAATTGTGGATTACGGGCTCTGCGCTTGCCCTGTGTCGTAGGTTGGGTGCCACCCCGTGCCGCGGCACAACCAGTATTCTGTCACGTATGACTAAGGAATGACTCATCCATGATCCATCCCAAGTTCCCAACTCGACGAGCAAAAGTTTATGAAAAACTTATATAAAAAAAACGATTTGCATAGTCCTGATTCGTGGCCATGCGATGCTTCTAGTTGCAGGAACCAATGAAACTGCCATGGTCCCTGGTTACGCCTTTGTTTCGTCACTCCTCCATCCGCATACACACCTTGACACACCCTTTGATCTCGAGTCTCCTCCATCTACTACTCCACAACAGACTGAGGATTCTAGAACAGCGCCGCGGCCACTGCCTCCGTCCTGCGATAACCACTGTGCAACAGGGTCCCCGTGGGTGGGGGCAGCATTCTAATGCATGCAACACCGCGCATCGCAAGGTCGCAGCAAGAAGGAAGAATTCTTCAAACCGGTCAGTCAGAGCCGCGGCGAGCGCGAGAGAAACGCGGGCGTCTCACGTCGCCGTCCGGGGAGTTCACGTGTCTGCGCGCCATTCGCGTCCCGCGACCGCCCACGGCCGCCAGGAAACATTTCAGCGCCGGGAAGGACGAAGCGGTCGTCTCACGCAGCCAAAACAACGCTTTTTCCGAACCGATGGTCCCCGAAACCAACACAGCACAACGCATCCGTCGTCGTCGTCGGCTCGGACGGACGGACGCGTCGCGCCGGCTGTGCACGGGCTCGCGCTCGGACCGCATTTAACACCGCCTTTCCGTCTTCAGGCCCGATCGATCGGATGGGTCCGCCGCGAGTGCAACCGCCAAGCGAGCGAGCCAAGTGTCAGGCGCGCCTCGACCGAGCGGCGTCCATGCCAGGCTGCGCTGGTCAAACCGGGAGGAAAATTTCGGGCCGCAACGAGCTGGACCTGCATCATTTTCAGGGTGCAAGCAAGCAAAAGCTTGATGCTTGAAGAGTTTGAGTTGGTTGAGAGGCGAGAGGGGTAATTAAGCCCGTGAATGGATGATGGATGAGCGCGTGTAAACAGAGCCGTAGCGTGGCGTCGCAGCGCTCAATCATGGAGGCGAGGGCGAGGCGAGCCCGTGTTACCCGAGGGCTCATTTGACTTGGGCACACTAGCCAGTACAGAGATGTGAAAATCGCGTTAGGAGGTCGCGTTAAGAGGGCGAAAGTCTTAGCTTGTAATTAATCGACTTGGTACCGATCGAGTGTGCCCTGCTGGAACGGGAATGGGAGGTCAACAAGGTGCGGAGGTGGCAGTACCTCGTCGCACGACGATGATGTGCACGGCTCAACTGCTAAACCATATCGGGGATTAACCCATGAATACCCTGATCAGGTTAGTTTCTAGTTTTACACGGAGCTGTAGTACGGAAGGAAGGTTACGAATGCTTACCAGGGAGATACTCGACCCACTTGTCGCTTTGCTAGAGCTGAGCTCCAGTGAGTCGTACAATCGTGACGGAACTACAGTAGTACCAGGAAGCTGAGCTAGACGATTAACAGCTCCTGGCAGAGGAAGCCGGAGCTGCCTTGTCAGCAGCAGTAGTAGTACGGAGTACTAGTAAATGACCGTTGTGTTATTGGTCCACGTCCGTGCTCGCAAGGGAAGCGCATCTATAGAACAGTGGTTAGGCTCGGCCAATCATGGCTGAACACGGACGGCCCTGTTCCTAAACCGTCGACCACGGGCACGGACGTGGCGTGCTTCTCTTTCTCCGTATCCTTTTCTCTGAAAGCGGCCTGGCTTCCCTCTAGTTCTCCCGCGTGTGTTTTGAGCAAAACTGATTTCATCGTCGCTTACTGTGAGGTAAAAAAAAAAAAGGGTGGGGACTCGAGGGCCAGGCCTATTTCGAAAAACAAAAACTCGAGGACCAGGAAGTTAGTGGGCTGCAATGATTTTTTTTTTGACACCTAGTGGGCTGCAATGATGTCCACAGAACGAACATGCGGAGACACACATTGTCATCCACTAATGTGCTCAGTCCAGTCGAGAGTTCTTTCCCTGGGAACAACCAATGCAACAAGGTGCCATCCGGAACTTTGCAATGGTCACGCAAATGTCCAACAATCTCAGGTAACGAAACCTTATCTCGCTCAATATATGACAGTGCTTCCCTTCCTCCACAGTACTGCATTTGCTTCCCACCATTCTGGAACTTCCCGTCGTAGTGAAATCTCACCACTAGCATGCCCAGAACATCCATAGTACTGCTCGTCAATCCTACATGCAAATCGAAACAACCAATCACTTTCAGGCTCAATAAACAATTACACTACCGCATCCCAATCCTAACAAGCCTAGATCCGTGTACACAGATGCCTCCAATAAAAAATTGCGGCCACTAGGAATAAACAATACGCAAATTAAGATGATGTAGACATACCGTATCCTAATCTTGGTCAGATCCGTCCCGCCAGGATCACCTCACCGAGCCAACCATGGTGCCACGCTGATGAGCTAGGTTTCGAGCTGGGGAAAGAAACGGGGAAGGGGGAGAGGGAGCACGAGAACGGGAGGAACCGCGTTTAGTTGACTTAGCGCGGGTGGGCCCAACTTGGCCAAAACCATTCTCCAAACCAGCGGGAGGGGCAAAAGTATCTGGTATGGATAGTTGAGGGAGGAAATGTATCCGGTTTATTAGTTTAGGGGGAAAATCGGACTCCAACAAGAGTTCAGGGGGTCAAATGGACTTTTTCCAAAGAAAAAGGACTCAGTGGCCGCACGACTGTGTTTCCTTGGGCAGGCCGTGCTGTTTTTGCTATACTGGGCCTGATGGGCCGGAGGTCCCCTCGGGAGGGGCGTCGTTGAGGAGGATTTGACGTTGTTGAACAAGTTGGAGGTGATGCGTGCTCAACAAAATACCTATTAGATCTTTCGGCCCACCTTATCTCCCTCTCTCCCCACCTGTCTGGAGCCAATCTCCAGCCGCCTCCTCCCGAGACCGAACGGTTTGTGCGCGTCATCAGGGGAAATAAAATGGCCTCCCGAGTCCCAACCGGCGCGCCTCCGAAACACTAATTTCATTTTTTTCCCTCTCCCGTCCTCTACACAGCCGGCGACCAGGCGAAGCCGAGAGAGAGTGAGGAGGGCCGCGCCCTTCTCAAGCCTGCGCGCGGCTTCGTCGAGTGGATCTCGGACACAAGATTATTTCTAACACAAGCAAAAACAACGGCGGTAGAATATGATCTTACTGGATCGGGAATGGGAGGTATCATGGAAGAAGCGAACACAGGACCTTACGGCTGAGAGCACTGTCTAGCCGGCGAGCTTACTACTTGCAAACTGTGAGCTACTGGCAAACTCTAATGAGGAGCGCTGTCTAGCCGGCGAGCTACTAGCAAAATCCAATGTGGAGCGCTGCCTAGCCGAGCTACCAAAATCAAGCGAACATCGCTGCCTAGTAGCAAACACAACCGAGCTGCCTGCCTAATTTATGTAAAACAGATCTGCTTGCCTAACCGGCGAGCTGCCTATCAAACTAAGGGCGTGTTCGGCAAAACCGACTTCAGCTCACGCTTATTCTGACACGGACACTGTTCTGCACTGTAGCTACAGTGTAAAAGCCGGGAAAAGCACCAGAAAACCTGCTTATCCGGCTTCACCATTTTTTGTCTGTAGGAACAGTAGTTATACTGTAGCTACAGTAGATGAACAGTGTCGAAAATAAGCAGAAGCCGGTGAAATAAGCTGTCCCAAACACACCCTAAGTGATCTGCCTGCTTATCGGGCGAACTTTATACGGAACTCTAATTTGTGTATAACTCACGGAAGTATGGCTCCTTTTTCTTTCTCTGTTATTACTGCCTGTATATTTATTAATTAAGTGGAGAGAACGGCGTGACTTGCCAAGAATGTTAAAACAATAATCTAAAACATTATGTCTGATAATATCAAAAATTGTGTCTCTGAACTTGTTTTTTTGCTTTCCTTTTTGACAAATTCTATGATATATGGTATGGTTACATCTTAGGCCTCGTGTGGATTAGAGCTTGAAAGGAATTTCAGAGGAAGAGTTGATGTCACCCAACAGGAAGACATATTAAGCATGCATGTCCCCTCTAATCCTCTTAGCTAGGTCTGGCTAAGCCTTAATCGCCGCATTATTACACGAACCTGGTTCTGCCACTGCGCAGCACGATCTGTGCGCGTCACAGGACGGTAAGACGGTCTAGCTCAATAATTGCACTCGGCCCGTTTTACCCGACGGGTCATTTAACTTGGGCACATTAGTACAGAGAAATAATATATAGCTTGTAATTAATCAACTCGGTGGCGAGCGTGTCCTGCTGGCATGGGAATGGGAGGTCTAAGGTGTAGAGTTGGCAGTGCCTCTCACCATGAAAGTGTTCTCAAACTGATCGCGGATGGTGCTTTCGATGGTACTACTTTCAGAGGAGGAACCGGCGCTATTATCCGGGACTCGAGTGGCACAATGATACGAGCCCAAGCGCGATGGTATGATAATCTGGAAGATGTTATGCAAATGGAAGCACTGGCTGTTAGTGATTAGCTTCTCTAGTCATCCCGGCGTAACCGCGCCGAGAACGATTTGGGCTGGTCGCGCCTGTTTTGCGTCGTTGGATCTCAATCGCGAGCGTGTGCGGTGATGTCGCTAGAGTGGGGCCGCGGTGAAAATGCGTCTGCGTACGGCTCCGCGCGCGTGTTGTCTCCGCGTTCGCCGCGTGCGTCCTCTACATGTGTGTCTGTTCGTCATTGCGTGGCCGGCCCTCTGAATTACTGCGGTGGTTGAGGCGATGGCCAGGGGCCTTTGGAATGCCGGATTTTTTCTGCGTTTTTTCTGTGAACAGTCAATTAATTTATGTACAATTGCTGTGATTGATTACTGTACAATTGCTGTCAAAATCATCCGTCGCAAATGGGGCCTTACTCCGAGACTCTCCGCCTCCCCCTTGATTCCTCCTCGCTTCTGCTTCGATCTGCCGGCCGCCTGTCTCGCCTCCTTCCACACAAGCAGCACGGCGGCCCTGGACAGCGCCCCCCTCTCCCTCCGTCTCCCATCTAGGGCTGGCGGCGCAGCCCCCTCCGATGTGGAGGTAAGGGCAGCGGCTCCGGCTTCCTCCGCTGCTCGTGCTCTCCTCCCGTTTTCCTCCCTGCGGCGGCGACCAGGGCAGGGCTGCCCCGTTGGCCAGTGGTGTGCAGGCGGCCCTCTTCCTCTTCCATGGCGAGGCGCGGCCGACTCCGACATGGAGACGACGGCGACGGCGAGGAGACGAAGGTGACGACGGCGCCCTCGTGCAGCCAGAGGCAGCAAGCATTCCCCCTCAGGTGAGCTCCTCTCATCTTCATACTCCATTCTTTTCCCTTTGATTTGTGATGCCAGCTCGTGGATTGATGCTCTGGTGCTAATATTTCTCTTCGGATGTATTCCCTGGTGGATATTGATCTCCCATTGCCACCACACGCCATGGTGCTCCTGGATGCATGTCGTTCTTCCTTTCTTTAGTTCATTGTATATTTTGCATTTTCGTTTTTTGCCTGCGGATCCTGAGATGTTGATTTAGGGTTTGTGGTTTCGTTTGCCTCAGCCGCTTTATCAGATTCGAGCTGCGCTATCCCTGGGAGGCGGAGGACCAGCCCTATTGCAGTGGCGGTCTGCAGGGCCATCAATCGACCTCCTGCAATGGCTCACACATGTCCAGGTAAGGTAACGTGAGTCTGCTGTTAATCCTTTTCTTTGTGCAATTCATTATCTTTGTTCTGATTTTGTGCATCTGATATTTCTGATTTTTTTCATGTACTAATGAAGGTATGAATGCTCTGCAAACTTAGTTCAGTTTTGCTTATTTTACTATTTTTCTGCATCAGAGCAAGGAGGCAGAGAGGAAACATGCCCTGTCCTGTGCATTGCAAGCAAGATCTTTTTAGAGCTAATTTGCAGAAGAAGAACAAACTCATAATTAATGTTGGTCTTGCCATATGACTTCTTTTTCTAGGTTGCACTGGCTCATTGAAGTTTCATGTTTAGGCTAGACTGTTTTCCCACCGAGAGACATTTCTGAAAACCAAACAATAAATATGGCCACAATAAGCATGAATACCAATAATTGATAGATCGCCATCTCTGCAAATATGGCACTGTTTTCTTGTTCTAGGTTGATTCAGTATGTGGTGCATAAATGTGTCAGGAACCTATTTATGTGAGTGCTATGGTGAGGCTGACTGATTTCCATGTTTACATGTGTCGTTGGTTTTCCAAGTGTAAGCAATGATTTACGTGCAGGATGAGGCGAAAATGGGCGGCCCCTCCTCCACTATGCTAGCAGGGGCCGGGCAACAGCGACCTCCTCCAGTGTGGTGAGCTTTTTCCTCTTCCTCA
Organism: Eragrostis curvula; assembly: GCA_007726485.1. Lineage (NCBI taxonomy): Eukaryota > Viridiplantae > Streptophyta > Magnoliopsida > Poales > Poaceae > Eragrostis > Eragrostis curvula. The sequence goes on along the minus strand of CM017445.1, from coordinate 38,992,775 downwards.
GTCCTTTTTCCCTTTGATTTGCAAAGCAGCGATGGATGCTCGATCTGTTTCTTCAAATCATCTCGGGTTCAGTTTATCAGTTTTCCCTAAGCTCTGTTCACCCCAAGGGTCATCTAGCTTGTTCGTTCTGGTGTTGTTGTGCAGGTCCTGTTCTTGTTCATGTCGGCAAAGAGGCACAATCAGGGATGAGGGAGAGAGAGAGATACTGGAGTTGTTCCACCCGACACTAAGGCACAATCAAGGATGAGCCAGGTACGATTCATTTCCCTAGATTTTGTTTTACTTGAGGTAAACACGATCTCACGTGCTGCCTCATGATTTATTCAGATCCTCCTCGTGTATATGCTCGCATGTGATGTGTTAAGAAAATTCAAAAAGTATCACCTTTCAATGAGTGTAATCTCTATTGATTGTTAAGAAATTCATCTTTTTCCACAAATAAAAAGTATTTTTATACTTTTCTTACATGCTTGCCTTTACTGCCTGCATTATTCGTGATGTCTGTCACCATGTCATTGATATTATAATTGCAGGTTGATGGAGGACCAGAATCATCTGCATCATCTTCAAGCTTGAGTTCTGGATCTTTGGGTGTTTGGATGGTGGCTTTTAAGTTGCTTGTCGATTGTCTGATCAAGGTGACGGTCCATCCCTCCCTTCTATTCCTTGCTTTTTTTGCCTACCACATTTTCAGTTCAGTTGATTGCTTCTGAGCTTTCAAGCACACTATCTTCGATAGCAGTCAATTATACCGATACTTATTGTGGCAGCATTAGGTGGTTTCAGATGGAAATGGAAATGGTTGCACAATACTGCTCTCTGGGTTAATATTTCTTTGTTGCGTGATACAGTATGGATAGAAAAAAAAAGATAGTGACTTAAGTTGGTGAGTTATTTTTCAGTGGTTGTTTATTTGCATGGTCTGAAGCTATATTTTCAGCTTGTGTGGGATGCGTTTTTTTGTGGGCTCTTTTTTTTTGAAGTCCTGCATCTTCATGATTTTGAGTTCAAACTCTCAAACACAATGGTGCAAAGATATATGACATGTGACTTTCAAAGCCGTAGTTGAGCGTTAGAAGATGAAATGAAAGGTCCTGTAAGATTTGAAGTATTTTTTAGATTTGGGAATTTGTTAATTGTTTTGGTTGTTTCCATACTGTTATGGTGAGACACCATTTGCAAAATAATTTCAATTTTTGTATAAACCATTCCTCCTGATCTCTGAGCTTTTCTGATGTGCTCAGATCTTCATTGTGACTGGCTCTGTTTCTAAATATGTCTGGCAGTGATATTTGCTTTCAGACTGAAAAGTTTTAGTTTACTGCTAGGGGCAGGAGCTATTGTACATGAGAAATTTGAAAACCTTTGTCAATATTTATCGAACCAAAATTACAGACATTTTACTTCACATTTATTTGGCTGCTTATGTTATTTTTACTAGATATGGATTCTCTACATAATAGCTGCTGACGATGGGCCCTTGCTATTGATCTTGTCTTGATGATGCTCTTTTTTACCCCAAATCTGATTTGTGTTGATGGTTTATAATGCTTAGAGTATGTGTTATATTTTTCAATAAACAGTAGTCTTTAAAGTAAAGAAGAGAGCTTGTTCCTATTGATTTATCATAGCCATACGGCTCTGTTCCTGCTTCTACCTTTCACATTGCAAGAGTATTCTGTATGTTGTATATTTTGCATTCTGTCATGATTAGTTTGTTGTCACATCAGCTATCTTACACCTGTGTTTATATTTTGTAGTTCAAAAGATTGAGTTTCGTTTTCATCTGCTCATGCAGGATTTCAGCTAATATATTATTTTACTTTTATACATTTTAAAGAAACTATTTGTTGCTGGTCGATCTGTATAGTTTTTCTTACATTTGTATTTAATGCTGTTTTTGAGTTATATGTGATATTCGAATATTTGTTAACTGATAATCATAGTACCTCCATTCTTTATTGGCTCATCAGTGTTTTTGTTGGTTTGTGGAAAATAGCTCAGACCCATATAGCAATGCTATTGTATTGCAAACACATATATACATGTCCATGCATAACGTTTTCTTCCCAACCATTCAGTCTCATAATTTTCCTACTTTGTTTCCCTTGATATGTGCGTCAATAGTTTGCCAGCTAAGAAAATAAAGGAAAGGCTACATCACTCAAACCTTTATATGTATTTGAATTACAAGACTTTGTTTATGTTTTATTTAGAATTATTATATGGCTACGATCTTTGCCTTTGAGATAATTTATAGCAATGGTAATCACAATTATGTGACACGACTTTGAAGTTCTTACATAGAAATGTGTGTTGCTTAATATTTTTGCTGGTTCATGAATTATGTTTTAATTTCCCCTGTTTTGTTCATTTTTGCTTACAGGCAAATATTGCTCAGTAGATAGATCAATACCTCGCTAACAAGGACCATGTGTTCATCTGCCAGGTAGTGACCCAGATTCATCTGTTTGATGGAATGGGACAAGCCTGCAATTCATTACGCTGTAAAATTTCTGAAGGTAAATTTGTACTTGCACTTATTCCAAGCTTTCGGAATAGACTTCTATTTGGCTACCTTTAGATATTGCTTATCGCTCTTAACAACTTTAATGCCCCCAAGGTCCATAACTTTCGATTGATTCTTTATATGCTTATTCTGTCCTGATTACTCTTCTGCCCATCACGATATAGATGCCTATTTTTATCTTTCTCCATTTCAGGTGGGCTAATTGCTAGAATCTCTAAAGACATGGTGATACTTATCATAAATAACTTGACAGATGCGTTTCAGCTATACAGTTAGATCCTTTTACCTGTGGTTTGGTCACATCATTTATGTCCTATGTAGTAGATGGAGTCTACTCATAGTGAACGGTTGTAATAATGAACGGTCAAATACATCGAAAGATGTAGAGGCCGGGATGTTTTCATTGGCTTGATGAATAGATTTCCCTTTATCTAAAATGTAGGCAGAAAAAAACATTTAGGTGACATCCCTTAAGAAAAACATTATTTAGCATTATGTACTGCAAGACTGTTACAATGCCATAGCAAGTAAAATGCCTGCGCAAGCAAAACTTACTCATTTAAAAGACTATTGTCTCTGACAAAATGTCAAATTTTGCTTTCCAATACTTGCTCCGACCAATGTATACTTATGCAATTTGAATAATCCAGGTGTGACTTCTTCATGGAAGTGTATGGACCATGACAACGTCAGACCTGTATGGATTTCAATACAGTTGTGAACAATACATATTTCTTCAATGTCCATTGATATCTCCATTTGAAATGTTTGTATTAATTCCTATCTGTGTCTCATTGACATTCTCTTATTTCTGGTATAATAACATAGGTGCCACTACTCTGTGTTTGCAGTTACCGTTTCTCCATCACTTCAGCTGGGGATGAATACCTTAGTGTTGGTGACTGGACACAAGAGCTTGAGCACATCTTTATCGATAACTGCTTGCCACATTTGACCAGAGCATCATTTCGCGAAATAGGTGTGGCAGAACTAGCAAAGGTCCATCCATCTTCCTTTCCACGGCAGCTTCTCTACATGCCTGATAGAGATAAAAAATTGAACAAGTTTTGTTGCCTATGCCACAGCTTCTCAGTATTGCTGTTAGACGATCTGTATGGTGCCCCTGCATAGGATCTTAGAAAATATGATGTTCTACTTAGAGAACTAGGAATTGGTGCAGCATTGTTCATAATCTCCCTAAGGGGTCTTCTTAATAACATTAAGGTTATCTGAGGAGCTGATGGTACCGCTTCATCCTTTGTGGTCGTCATCTTGTCATTCCGTGGACATGCATCATTGTTTATAGCTGACATGATTCTTTTGCAACTATTATTAGATTTGTGATGAGAGGCATCGTCGCCACTGGGAGTGGCCTCCGCAGAGAACTTGCGTGTGGCTCGCCTCTGCACCAAACAATGCCTCTCTTTGCATCATGTATTTTTGTTTCAGCATGGTTTTTAGCAAGTGCTACAAAATACGATTGCATGTCTTTGTTTCAAGACTTACGTCTTTTGAAAGCTCATTGTGTGCTATGATTACCTTGATATATCCAGGACAGAGGTCTAATCATACATGAACAAATAGGAAGCCTTTACGCACATCGGTGGATGCACTCTTCGGCGACATCTAGATGAGCGGCGCGCGATAGCGCGCCGGATTATACTAGTGGTTATCTATGGCAAAGGAAATTGGAGTTGCAAGAACTGTTGTCGAGCATCAATCTGATGAAATCTTTAGCTGGTGTAAGATTGAATCTTGCTAGCATATGGCATGACGTCCAAGAGTTTAGCAGGAGTTTTAGTTCTTTTTCTTTGTGTTTTGTCTATAGGGAAGCGAAAGTGGCAGCAGACTGTTGTGCAAAATTCGCTGACCCTTTAAATAAGGTGTGTACTTGGGTAAGCGGAGGCCTAAATCTCTTAATGGATGCTCTAGCGAACAATTGTAATCCTGCTATTAGTTAATATAAGCTCTTGCCACTTGCTCTAAAAAAATGTTAAACCATATCGGGGATTAACCCAAGAATACCCACCATACTATTTTTTAGTTGAGAAAATTGGTTTTCTAGCACTGAAAGTTCCTCGGTTATGCAAAATACCATAAATGTTTAGAGCTCTGAAAAATACTATTGAAAGTTGCATGTCTAGTCAAAATTAGCATTCTCTTATTTCTTTTAGTGTTCATAGCTGTTTTGCTTAGAATGCCTAGGAAAATGACGATACTACTCTTGACCAAAAATAACATGAGGCGAAGCGATCGATTGACCGCTGTGTGATTGGTCCACGTCCGTGCTCTAACGCTTGAAATGTGATTAATATTCGAGGAAGCTCTCGCATCTATGGAACGGAAGAGGATCGTCTGACTTGCTCCCTTCATGCCTTAAGTGTGACTTTAATCTGCGTGAACCGTCGGATTGAATCTGAATGGACAAAGTTCATCGCTACAGTAATTCGATACAGTTGCTACAGTTTCGCTAACCAGTAATTCGGGTACTGCTGATGCAGTTTTACTGCAAAATCACTGTAGCACAAGACTCATTTCCTGTTCAAACAGTGCCCCGCTGCCGTAAATCGCTGTTAAGGCAGCGGATCCGCGCATCTATGGAACAGTGAGGCTAGGCTCGGCCAATCCTGGCTGAACACGGACGGCGGTCTTGTTCCTGACCTAAACCGTCGACGGATAGTTTAGTAATTGTCCTTTGGCTCATTCATCTCCCACCTGCTTTGCCCCTCGAAGCATAGGAACACATCACGAAACAATCCAGAACGGTTGCAGGATCGCAGTGCTGTCTCTGACTTTTTTTTTTCAAAAATACGCAGGAGAACTGCATATCATTCTATTAAAAATAAAATTTTATTACAAGTGTCTCCAACTTTTTCCTACGCCATCCGCCCATCAGCCGCCAACCAGGGTCGTCGGGGTTGCCTCGGCGGAAGCTTTCTCGCATGCAGCTGGGTCTCGTCGCCCTGTTTCCCCGCAAAACCAACGCTCACCAGTCGGTCTGCCGCCATTGCTGTGCCACCTGTGCTCTATTGCGTTGTCTACACGAAGTGTTCGCCGGAAAAGAGAAAAGGCCGACGGGATCGCTGGATAGAAGCACTCACATTTGGGAGACGGCCCTCGCACTGGTAGTCCCCTAGTTCGGGTCATCCTTGTCGCTCGCCCATGTCTATTGATGTGATACATTAAAGTACCTAACTATCCTTTGCATAATTTGAAATAAAAGAAGTACTTAGTTCGTGGCCCACATAATTTTAGTACCGGTCCACAACTTAAATTTCCTTTTAATAGGTATTCTCTCTAACATCGCCTTTTGTTCTAAGCAAGTTGGGGTAGGTGATATGTACCTCTCTACTTATAACCATTAGATATGAGTAAATGAACGGTTATAATTATTTTCAAGCACTATATAATTCCTCTTGCTTGAAAAGGGAGGAGAGTAGCGAGGGGCCTCACATAAAACAAAAAGGGCATACGTCTATTTGATAGCTGAAACAAACGGCAGAATAGGATTGTTATGCTAGAGAGGAGAAGGCAGCGGTAAGATCGATTGGGAATGGGAGACATCAGGGCGCAAGCTAACACATCGTTTCATATTGCGGCTACGTGTTGTGCTGGAACATGAGTTGCGTATGGTTGGTGTCCTGAGATGCCGCTTTGACTCGGGCTTGTCCGTCAGGCTCAGGGGCCAAAATGGAGCGCGTGAGGTCAAGCATCGCCGACCGCTCCGTGCCTGACCCTCCTCTCTTCCACCGTCTTCAACGAGCTCGCCCCAATCTTTACAGAGCATGCAAGCACCGAAAGCCACGGCCCGCTTTACAGAGCACAGTTTCTTGTTGGCTTGGAGCCAAGGGGAGCGAGCAGTGAATGTATTGCAACATGCCGCTTTCATTCATCAGCCTGTGATGGCGCTGTTGTGGCTATCAGTTCCCGTCCACTGATCGGCTGGCGCCGCGTTGAGATGTGTGAATTTGTACAACAGCATTGAAACGCAAAAGGCGATCTCCGCGCGTGAAGTCAACGATGATGGGGTCGTGGCCGAGGCTGGGCGGGGCGCGACAACCACGAAATGCTCCTTTCCTTTTTTTTTTTTAAACCATGCGGCGCTCTTTATTAATTAGAAAACAAAGTTACATCATTCACCAGAGCCTCCAAAATAAAGCTAGGAGGTTCATCGACCCAAATACAAGTTTGATGTAAAGAAAGGGCTACCTTAGCTAGATTATGAGCTACTTGATTTGCCTCCCTATTACAGTGTTCTATAGTAACAGCATTAAAACCATACCAAAGAGTGACACATTCATCATATATGGCTGCTCCCGCTGTTGCCGAAAAACCTCCATCCTTCATCGTTTCGACCACCTGCATACAGTCAGTTTGAATGATAAAACGATTGCATCCGATATGTTGCACCAGCATCAAACCTTCTTTGAACGCATAAGCCTCCGCCATTGGTGCATCAATCACATGTGGTATGTAACTCTGAGAAGCTGCTATGCAAACTCCACAAGAGTCCCTTATAACAACACCTGTGCTCCCTGACCCTGATTCAACATCGAAAGCCGCATCCACATTCACCATCAGTTTGCCTTCTGGGGGTTTCTTCCATCCTTCATGCCTTTTACTTGTTTTCCTCATCGACCTCATGTAGTTAGTTGTGAGGGTGGCAATTGACATCGCCGCTCTAATTGGTGTCTGAATATTTTCCCCATGGATTAATTGTCTTCTCTCCCACCAGATGTACCAGCCACCAGTTAAGACCAGTTCTGCCCATCCCACATTATTCAGGGAAGGGATTGTTTCTCTTGACAGAATTATTTCTTCCACCAGTACTGAGCCTGAGCGATCTATATTCAAAATTTCTTCAATCTTGCTCCACACTCCTAATTGTTTCCACACCTGTTTTGCTCTATCACATATAAATATCAAATGCTTAATATCTTCACAAATCACAACCGGATGAGCAGACAGGACAGCCACCAACATTCCCAACATGCTTATTTGCGAGAATTCCACGACCAGGTATCATCCCATGAAGAGCTCTCCAGCCAAAGATTTTGATTTTCTCAGAGATGTCGAGCTTCCAAAGTTTTGACCATACCTGATTATCTCCAACTCCACTTGCATGGTTTCCATCTATGGTTCTCCCAAATTTGTATTGCCACTGACAATGGTATGCTGACCTGACAGAAAACAAACCATTACGATTGTAGTGACAAGCAACTTGATCTTCTCTTCCTGTTGTGATCGGTATTTGAAGGATACGATGTGCATCAACCGGCCAGAACAAATCAGTTATCAGATCCACATCCCACATCCCGGTTATTGGATTTATAAGCTCATCAACCTTCCTTACTATATTGTTTCCTCGAGGTGTCAGAATCTTCATATTATGACTCGATGGAATCCAGTTGTCCTCCCATATATTTATTTGAGTCCCATCTCCAACTCGCCAAATACATCCCCTCTTGAAGCACTCCAGTCCTGCAAGAACACTTTGCCAAGTGTAAGAGCTGCCACTTTTTAGCTTAGCATTCAACAGCTTTCCGTCTGGGTAGTATTTTGCTCGCAACACCTTAGCACATAATGAGTCGGGGTTACTAAGTAATCTCCAAACTTGTTTTGCGACCATAGCTATGTTGAAACAGTGCAGGTCTCGGAATCCCATACCACCTCTCTGTTTTGGTATACATAATTTCCACCATGCTTTCCAGTGAATCTTCTTGTGTTCATCGTCATCACCCCACCAGAATTGTGATATGGCGTCAGCTATCCCTTTGCAGATGTTTTTTGGGATTTTAAACACCATCATCGCATACACTGGTACGGCTTGAGCGATGGACTTGATAAGCACTTCTTTCCCTCCCATACTCAGTATTTTCTCCTTCCACCCATTTGTTCTAGCTCGAACCCTATCAATCAAGTGCCGAAAGCAACCACTTCTATCTGCTCCTACCAGGGCCAGGAGTCCCAGGTATTTGTCATTTAGTGACTTAGTCATTATATTCAGAGCTTCACACACTTCTCCTTTATCTATTACATTCATGTTTTCGCTGAAAAATATGCTTGACTTCGTCTCACTTATTTTTTGGCCCGAGCTTTGGCAATATCGATCAAGTATCTGCTTCAAATTCTCAGCATTTCGTCTATCAGCATGCATCAGTATCAAAGAATCATCTGCAAACAGTAGATGTGACACCACCGGTGCCTGCCGACAGACTCTAATTCCCTCCAGTTCGCCCCTACTCTCTGCTCCTCTCAACATGCTTGATAGCCCTTCTGCTACTAACAGAAACAGGTAGGGGGATAATGGGTCCCCCTGAATTAGACCTCTTGTTGGCGTGAACACTTCTGTTTCCATTGAATTAAATCTCACGTTATATTTAACCGAGGTAACACAAGCCATAATTATTCTCACCCATCTTCGGTTAAAACCCATCTTGAGCATAATTTTCTCCAAAAAACACCACTCTACTCGGTCGTAAGCTTTGTGCATGTCTAACTTGACTGCACATAAACCTCTTTTACCTTTCTTTCTTTTAATAGCATGCACACTCTCATAGGCCAGGAGAATATTATCTGTAATAAGTCTACCCGGCACAAATGCACTTTGATGATCACTTATAATTTCCGGTAAGAAAACTTTCAGCCGATTAGCAAGCATTTTAGATATTACCTTATATACCACATTGCACAAACTTATCGGACGGAATTGTGATACCATAGTTGGATTCTGTACCTTCGGAATTAGCACAATAGTGGTATTGTTCCATCCTTCTGGGATTGTCGCTGTGTTTACTGCTTCCAGAACTTCCTTTACCAAATCATCACCTAGCATATCCCAAAATCTCTTATAGAACACATGCAACCCATCCGGCCCTGATGCTTTTAAATCGCCAATATTGAGAAGAGCTTTTCTCACTTCCTCATATGTAAACGGTGCAAGGAGTTCCATATTTATATCTTCCGTTACCCTCCTCTGAACATCAGTTAGCACTGTCGGATCAGGTTCCTGGACCTCCGATGTAAATAGATTTGTAAAGTACTCCTGTACAAGAGTACACATCGCATTCCTATCTTCATGCACAACACCTTGTCCATCTACCAACCTCTTTATTGTATTTTTTCTTTTCCGATTTGTCGCAAAATTCTGGAAGTAACTTGTATTACAATCACCATGTTTGAGCCAATTTGCCCGAGCCCTTTGTATCCAATATATTTCCTCTTGTTCAAGCATCAACTCTAGCTTCACAAGAATCTCCTTCTGGGATGCGATATTAGCATCAGTCATTGGCCCTCTACGTAGCCTTTCCAAATCCTTCTTGAGATCATTCATTCGTTTTGTAGGCGCCTTTAACACCTCCTTGTCCCAAACATGCAATTCTTCATGGACATCCTTCACTTTTTGCATAAACTTGGGTCCCTCGCCATGAACAGCCGCTCGTGCCCACGCGGCCTTTACCATCTCCTCCACAGTATCCTCATGAAGCCACCTTGCTTCAAATCGTTTTTGTTTACAATCATCTTCTCGATGTGTTCCAGCAAGGAACTCTGTATCCACCACCAACGGTCGATGATCAGATTTTGTCATACCACTGTTACTTAAACTTGCATTTGGAAATAACATGTTCCATTGGGGATTTGTAACCCCACGGTCGAGGCGTTCCCTTATCTTGCCTCTTTGCCAAGTAAACATATCTCCAACATACCCCATATCTGACAACTCACACTCGGACAACACGTCATGGAAAGCCTGGATCGGAGTTGCCTTTGTGTTCTTGGTCTTCCCCCTTCTTTCTCATAATTATATAGAATCTCATTGAAGTCTCCAAGTGCTAACTGTAGCACCCCACCTCAAATTAATGAGGGGTTTGGCTAACCAGGATCATAATCGGGAGATACTTGACGAAGCAAGTATGCACATGACCACACACATAAGCATAAGTAAAATAATTTTACAACAAGTTTAGTTATTACATTGGTTCCATAATTAACATAGGATACAGAGTTCGAAGTTCGGTTAATATTACATAAAAGAGTTCGAAATTTCGATTACATAAAAGCGAGCGGAAGCGAAACACACGACGATACATATCTACAAGGAAATCATGTTCGGCCCGTAGACACGATCTCACTCATCTTGCTCCTGGCTGGGAGAGGAGGGAACCCACTCAATAGACCAATCCTTGGGCGGCTCACCCTCCCACACTACTTTGCCACAACAATCGCAGAAACTACAATTAGGAATACCTGCAGCAAAAATTTAAGCAACAAACCCTGAGCAACTAATACTCAGCAAGTCTTACCCGTCAAAATGGTCTTCTAAGACCGACCTCTAGTATGCAGGGGTTGACCAGGTTGCTGAAATTTAATTGCTAAAACAGCACTAATAATTGATCCTTATTTTCATATTTTAGCCAAATTAAAAGGGTTCTTGCATTAATATAAATACTAGCAACCTAACTAAGCAATACATGATTGCAATACAATTAATTGAAGTATCAAAACAGCATATAAACATCATCATGTGCACTTCTTACTACGATGTGACACAGTGAACAAGTGATACTCAATAACCGCGAGGGACGGCGATTCGAATCGATTTACACCTGCAGGCGAAACCCGGAATACACGACGTACGCACACTCAAAAGAGTCACGCACGGCAACTTTTCACAAGACATCGTAAGGTCGAGCCGATTTCACCTCTCCCGGACACACGTCCTCCACGCGATACCCGCGCCAGGCAATCCGTGGTTAGCCCGTGTGCCCTCCCTTCCTACACAAACCCACAACCATCATTCCATCTTCATCACCAAAAGAGAGGGGGAGCACCGTCCAACACATACAACATCGAGCTACTCAGTTTACTAGTTCCCATTCTGCTAGCATGCATCCGGTACTGTTCAAACTTGCTCAGCGGTGCCACAACGAACGGTCCTCAACCGACACAAACGGGGCTATGGCGAACAAAGCGAGCCTTGTCACCTCAACCTACACATGAAACTTCCCCGTTCGGTCTCAAATTCATTATCATCATCATGTGAGAACATAAAGTAAATCCGACCCCACTTACACCGAGCGGTCTCCATACCACTCGATTTTCTATCGATGACTCGATATTAAGCATAGCAAAACTAACGAGCGGCTGTACCATCTGAACCAACCCATAGGAATAAGGATCTCTAGTGCATCTACGGTTTCATACAACTCCTAAAACTTAAATGCACAATTCATGACTCGAAGGACATGTGAGAAAATGTAAAACTTTGTAAAAATAGGAGTGCACCGGGGCTTGCCTTGGGGCTGGTGGTTAGCACACTCAAAAGAGTTCAAATCAGCGCCGGTCTCCTCAGCCTCGATCCCCATGTCCTCGGTTCCGGCGTCGTTCTCTAAATGAATGCAATCAAATGCACGAAGTCAAAGAGGGTTCATGGAACTTCCTTGACAAATATGCCATGATGATGTTATTATGCACAATGCAACATGCTTGCTGGGGGATTGACGTGATTTTGGTACTTAGGTGCTCAAAAATTTACATATAACGTTTCCGATTTAAACATTGTTTAGGCGTGTACAAAGAATCTTCTTCGAAAATTCATAAAAGGTTTCTGGAAGAGATATAATTAATTTTATATTTTTATTTAGCAACCTAATTCTAGGTACAGTAACATACCCAAAATTTGGTGCCAAAATATGCAGGAATAAAATGATAACAATGATTTTGTTAGAAACTTAAAACTGAAATTACTCCTAAAATATGGAGAATTTCAAGAAACTGTTTTGTGAGCAGTTCAGTGAACTCACAAGGAGTATGTGTGCCAAAAATCAGAATTTATGCATGTATAGATATTTTTATAAAAATGATTTCCTGATTCTCTTCTCTGAATTTTAGACAATTAACTAAGACGAATTAAGATGTTTATGTTGTACCACTGGATAGGTCTAGTCACAAGGAACCCAACAAACTTAGTTTCACATTTTTCTGAGTTGTATTAGAATTTCTATCGAATTTACAAGTTTGGTCAAATTTCTGAGAAAAAGAAAAAGAAAAGAACCGGGCACTGTAGTAGTGCCAGGGCACGGCGGCGTGCGTGCGACAGGGACGACGGCGAGGTCGCCGTTCCGGCTAAACGGCGGCGATTTTTGCGTGAACGTCAGCGGCATCGTGTAGAGGGCGTCGAGGCGGCTCTAGGGCGTGGCGGTGTGCACGTGCGCGAGCTGCGCGGTGACATCGGCGGCGAGGGCGGCGGCGGCGAGCGGCGAGGTGAGGCTGCACACCGGCGAAACAGCGAGAGCACGAGCATCTACGCGACTAGGGGCATCTCACCTTGGTACGTGTGCACGTGGAGGAAGGCTGGAAGGAGGAGTTCGTCGGAGAGGCGGCTTGGTTCGGTGACCGGCGGCGGAGAAGAACGGAATTCCGGCGAGCTAGCTGTGAGATGGACAACGGGACCACGTCAGCGAGCTACGAAAGAGAAAGACGAAGCTACCCACGAGAGGAATTGAAGTCTCGCTCACCGGAGAGGGAGTATTTTGCGACGGCGTCGAGGTGGGTTAACCGGCGGCCATGACTGAAATTCCGCGTCGATCTCTCTGCAGGGTGGGGGAGCTCGAAGTTCATGCTGTGGATGGGGTAGAGTGACTCGTTGCGCACCCTTTCGCTGTTGGGGCCGAGCTCAGGGAGGCAATGGAGCAGCGGGGCGGCGTGGATGCGTCCCGGCGGCAATGGCGGCCGTTCGTGCGCGAGACGAGGAGGAAAGGAGAGCGCGAGACGATGACGACGACGACTTGACCGAAGGAGGAGGAGATAAGGGACGTTGAATCGTAGCCGGTGCTGTGCCATGGTGACGCCGGCCACAGTCCGGCGGAATGGGCAGAGAGAGAGGCGAGGAAGAGGACGGTGACACCCGGCGCTACAGTAGAATTTTCGAATTTTTCAAATAAATTTGCACGTGCTGACTTGGATTGATTGAAACCAAACTCTACTGTGCTCCAAAAAATCTGATAAAATCATTTCTGGAAGGTTTCACCGAGATGAACAATTTTCCTTATTACAACTTTTCCTGATTCGAACTGGATTTTGAACTAAAATTCAGTCAAGACAGAATTTGAGTAAATGGTCTTTGATTTATCTGGGTACCTTCCATTTTGCAGAAAAATCTGCAAAATTCTCCAAAAATCTCTTTTTGCCCCTGGATGCCAAGGAAAATTTTAAAGGGGCTCACTTGTATACAAAATTTTGAAGTTCTAGTTCAAGCTCATATTTGACTATTTTCAAATGATTTGCCTTTAAATTAAATTCTCCAATGTGATCATTAACATTTGTGATCAATGTGCACTAACAGAAGATTTAGACCATGATTAGGGTGGGATGTTACACTAACCATGGAAGATTCATGTTAGCATGCAAAGTACGAATGGCTTCCCAGGTTCTACTCTTCTGATCCCCACTTGGTTCACCATAAATTCCAGTTAATCTCCAGCTATTTCCATCATTAATTATGACGTCAATAAAATTCTTGGTAACACCTTGTTCTTGAATATTGATATCATTCCTCCACATTAACAGCAAACCCCCACTTCGACCATCACTCTCGTGAATGATCATGCGATCGAAGCCAATCTTCTTAACTTTTCTGCCTTAATTTTTCCCAAATGTGTCTCAGACAGGAAAAAACACATCTGGCTTTGTTTGCTTCTGGATATCCAGAAGTGCTCGAACTGCCCGGGCACTTCCCAGCCCGCGGCAGTTCCATGCTAAGATTTTCATTGTGTCCGGCGACCCTCCTCGAGGGAGGACGCCGATAGACATGTTTCATTATTTGAGAAAGAGTCCTATCTCATCAGCACAAATTTCTTTACTCCTCTTGCATTTTTGTTCCCCTTCATTCTCCATAAACGCGTCCCTATTTCTCTTCTTCTGGGAAGCTTCAACAGTAGTACTTTCTGAAATCCTTTTATCAGAAGTTCGTGGAATTCTCTTGAAAGTATGGATTTTGTTGCTTCCTTCAGCATTATCTTTCTTTTGTTGTTCTTCATGGGGGGCCTTGGCGAGGGCATCCTCACCATTTTTGTGCGCACCATAGTTTTCACTATTAATGTGACCAATATTTTCTCCCACCCGTTGTGTTACCTTCTGATCTAACTCCTTTTCCTTTTGTCCTCCCTTTTCTATTAATCTGGCTTGTGAGTCCTTGTTCTCTCGACCATCTTTAGTTTCTTGGTTCTCAAATACTTTGTTTATGGGACTGCTGCGCCAATTTGGGGTATCGCTCCTCCGTCCCTCGTTTTCCTTCCACTTGTTCAAGCTCGATGGTGACCGGCTGGAACCTGCCTCACCCATCCTCCTCCCTGGTAAGATTCGCAGGTCCGCACTATATGGCCTCTCCTTACTCCTCCAATTTCCCGCTGGACAATTCTTGTCAATGTGGCCTATAATACCACACAGGTGACAAAACTCAGGGAGGAATTCGTATTCGAGTGGGCACCACCGTACAAGTCCTTTTCCATCCACCTCTAACTTCACCCCTCGGAGTATCGGTTTTCGAATATCAAGTCGTACTTTGATACGTAAGAAAGGACCACTTGACGCTTCATCGACCTCCAGGCATTGGCCAATTTTATCTCCGATCGCAACTCCAGTATCACGATCCATGAGACCCATAGGAATTTTTGTTATTCTGATCCAGATCTGAATGTAATGAAATGCTCCTTTCCTTTCCTTCATGTGATGCCGCAACCAAACTTTATGTTCTCTGCCCTTCTGTTTCGCTCGGCCCTCGGCCGATCGGCTCAGACTTCTAATTATTATAAATTATAAAAAACACTATTTTTAGAATAATAAAAAATAGCCAAACAATACCTCTAATGCCTATTTCTAAATTACCCATCATGCCATTATGAGTCCAAAAAATAAATTAGGAATAATAAAAAAGAAAAAAAACCCTTAATTCCATTTTCTAATTTAAACAATTATAAAAAAAATACTATTTTTCGAATAATAAAAAATAGCCAAACAATACCTCTAATGCCTATTTCTAAATTACCCACCATGCCATTATGAGTCCAAAAAATAAATTAGGAATAATAAAAAAGCAAAAAATACCCTTAATTCCATTTTCTAATTTACCCACCATACCAATATGAGTAAAAAATAACTAAATTTGGAATAAAAATAGCAAACAAATACACCTAATTCCTATTTCTAGATTACTCACTTTTCCAAATTTGGATTAAAAAATAAATCTATTTTAATATCTTAAACACAAGTAAAAAAATAAAATTGAAATGAAAGTGAATATATTTTCTTTTTAAGTTGTTAGGAAACACACCTTAGAAAATCACATGAAAATATAAATAATATAATAATTTAAATCATATCCTTAGCTAAAACTTTACATGCAATGCACCTTTCATTAGAATCCAAAGTCTTCCTTCACCCAAATATAATTTAGTCGAAACATGAGTTGCAATGCATTATTTTCTAAATATGTAATGCCTTAATGGTTAAACACTAACAATATTTCTTCAATAAGTAAATAGGTAATAAACATGCGTATGCGTGTCTATCATCTATCAAAGCGTTTATTATTCACTTATTATGTGCTTCAAATCAATGGAAACAAAATACAAGACAATCAAATTGAATATAAAAACAATTATAAAAAGCTCAAAATATTTAGCCATGGTCTTATGTAGCAAACATGCATTGTTGCAAAGAGATTAAAAGTGCAAGAGATGAGATATGTGAATCAAAGTTAAGAAGTTCATCACTACATGCTAATCTAAGAAAATTAAAAGGCATTGTTTATTCCCTAAAAGTATATTGCATAACTTTTATTAGTGTTGTGTCTTTGTTTCGTTGAAAACAAATCAAAATAATTGACAAAGTCAAATATCACTTTTAACGTGACAATATTATAGAACTTTAAGAACATACACCCATAACTTTTGAAAAATAATCTCAATATATAAGCATACATGATGGTTAAAGTTTGGATGACCTTAGGCAACCATAATGGTCTCCCGGGATGCACATGAGCAGGATCCATCGTTGGCAGCGCTAAGTAGGCCTCCTATTACATTACGCTTATATAGAGTCTTCAAGGGAACCTAGGTTTGCGTAACCGCAAGTGACATGAGGTTGGCTTGATGGTGATACTAGGAGAGAAGTTAGACGTCGTGGTGGATAGATCCATGTTATAAAGCATGGAACAAGCGTTTATTATTCACTTATTATGTGCTTCACATCAACGGAAACAAAAGACAAGACTATCAAATTGAATATGAAAATAATTATAAAATGCTTAAAATATTTATCCATGGTCTCATGTAGCAAACATGCATTGTTGCAAAGAGATTAAAAGTGCAAGAGACGAGATATGTGAATCAAAGTCAAGACGTTCATCACTACATGCTAATCTAAGAAAATTAATAGGCATTGTTTATTCCCTAAAAGTATATTGCATTACTTTTATTAGTGTTGTGTCTTTGTTTCGTTGAAATCATGTTAATGTGTTGTATTTTCTAAAAAACAAAAATTAAAATAGAAGCATGTCCAAGATGAAAGAATGATGATGGAAGAACAATTTATCAGAATAAATAGAGGGGCATGACGAAACAAATTATAAAAAAATTAGGAGTTTTGTATTATTAAGATTGCATAGAAAAGCATCAATTTTGTTCATTTGGTTGGTTTAATAAAAGATATAAATATATTATAATTAGGTTCATATCATATCTATTATTTTATATTGTTCCCGTGATTCATCTTTTATTCTAGCCCTTACATAGAATACTTACATGTTCACTACTTTCCCATATATCTTTATTGGCCAGTTGCCGCAATGATAACCTTTACAAGGTATCTATAAATATTAGTTATTTCAATATGACATACAGGTAAATGATGACTCATCACACACTCGAATTGATAGAGTCGGTGAGCAGCTTCTCGAATCAATTTTAGCTATGTTAAAAATGTATCACTATAAAAATAATAATAATAAAACCATGTTCAAACTTCTGCAATAATATAAAAATAATGTAAATAGTTTAACAAATCTAGCCGCGCAAATGCGCGGGTAGCCATCCTAGTTATACTAGTTTTGTTTGTGTTTATTTATCGAGAATTGAGCGTGTTGTTAATTAGCTTTGGTACGACTACTAAAACTTCACTTCCAGAAACGCGAATACTCCTGACGGCCATCCTCCTCAGCTCACAGGAAAATTCGTCGCGTCCCTCAAATCCCTAATCCACCGAGTCCTCACCCCCCGCCGCAATCTTGTTCTTGTCCCTGACTTTCTTTCCCCACCCCTCTCTCTCCTTGCGAATGGAGCTCCGCCGCCCCTCTCTCTCTCTCTCTCTCTCTCTCTCTCTCTCTCTCTCTCTCTCTCTCTCACCCAGTCCCCGTCACACGAACACCCCCGACGGCTAGGCATCTCCATGCGCAGCACCGACGCCCGTCTCCCCTCTCCTCGCTGTCCAAGCAGGACGCTCGGGCAGCCGCCATCCACGCTCCAGATCCGCCACGACCGGCCGCCCTGCCGGAGCACCAGCGCCCGGATCTGCCAAGTCCGGCCTCGTACGGAGTTCCGGCGTGCCATGGAGAAGGGCCTGGTGCAGAGACCCGTCGACCTCCCCGACTCCGGCCCCTACTCCACCCGGCGACGACTCTGCCCCCACGCAAGGACTGCGCCCCAATGCAAGTCCCGACTCCACCCACTGCCCTCCTCAGTCGACAATCTGCACAGCCAAGATAAGCCCCTGCTTCCTCTTTCTTTTTTTCAATAGTTATGCTATGAAATTGGGCTGCTGGCTCCTATGGAAGCACCGCAATGAGGTCGTCTTTCGCGAAGAACAACCATCCCTGCAACGACTGCTACATGCTTGTAGGGAGGAGGCCAAGCTCTGGCGTTGCCGACTGCCGCGGAGCGATGCGGACGTCACTAGTTCCTGGTGCCATTTGTTTTCCATCATGTAATACACCACCGCTCTTTCTTTGTCTGCATTTCAACCTGTAACACCTTGACAAATGTAACTGAGCCATGTTGGGCTGCCATTATCTATTAATGGAATTAGGTGGGGATTCCCCCCCCCCCCCCCCCCCCCGGTTGACCGTCAAAAAAAATAAAATTGGGCGGATCTGATTTGTGCCTTTCAATACTTTAGGGTTGTGTGGTAGATTTTTGGGGAAACTGAAATCGTGAGTGTTTATACATGGACAACAGAACCAAGTTCCTGCTTAGGATTAGAAACTATGTTATTTGTTTACCTTTTGCCTTAGCTCCTGACAGATTTTAGTCATTGCTAATGGTTCAGTTGATTGAGTGCAGTAGTGTTAAGTGACTTTGCCTATTTCATATACCCTACTGTCCTTTACTCAAAGCAAAATGACTTCGTGCTCCTATTTTTCTGTAACTGAATTTGTGCTCCTTCTATTTATCTTTAACTGAATTTGTGCAGGGGATATGCTAGTGCAAGCGCAAGTGAGTTTAATGTTAGCTAAGATCTGCAGATATCATTCAGTTGTATTATGAAACAGATGCAGTGCCTGGATCAAGCGCTCGACTACACCAGCAGATAAGATAAGGTATTTCTTCCATCCTCCTGTAGCATAAGTGTTTTGTATCTTGCCATTCGACCTGCTATTGGCTTGGCTGTTATTGGCTTGTCAAGTGCAGACATTACTTGGTCAATAAAATCAAAAATGTAGTGCTGACATTACTTGGCTAGTAAAATCAAACTTGTAGTCTGCTTGTCTACCTGCTAGTGCTAGTACTTGGTGAAGAAAGAAGTCTTGGAGGGTAGAGGACAGCAAAAATTGATCCAACATAATACTAATATCTGCCCACAGTGAATTTTTTATCTCCTGCCATGTTGTTTTGCAGTGATAAGTTGAGGTAGTGCTGAAGTACAAGTGGAGGAGTAGGACTCTGAACAGCTGCAGTGAAGAAAGAGATGTTGCCGCCAAGATGTGATGCAGTATTGTTAGAGTTACCTTGTGATTTCCATGTTCAGTGAGTTGGGTGATCTGACATTTGTATTTTCCTTGCTCATTTGATCGTGTCACTTGACTCACTTGTGAACCTGTGATGACAATTGTAACCATTTGGATTGTATTGAGCTGTTATAGATATTTGTATGCACAGTTGAATGTACTGGATTAATGGCCAGATGTGTTTTTTATTTTATTTTATCCTGAGCATGTTTTCCCTGAGTGTCTACCGTCAGAAAAAATGTATTTCCTGTGTGCCAACCCTCAGGGAAATTCTATTTTCCTGTCGTCATATCCCTGACGATTATTCCTGAGGGTTCACCGTCAGGGAAATTATTCCTGACGGTTTTTTCCAATTTCCCTGACGGTTTTCGGCACACAGGAAAATTTGAGTTGCTTACAACTTAATGTAAACGAGTATTGTGCGTTTGCTACTACTAGTAGTACTAGTAAAAATGCACGTGCGCCACGCACGTGTCTAAAAATTACATGACTTGGCAGGATAAGAATTATGAGAAACTTGACGTTACTTAATTTTTTATATATAATTTATTAAGTTTTAAATAATTTGAAAAGAATCATGCAACAATAGTCAAAACTTCAAGTATCCAATGCACGACATCATGTATATGACCAAAAGGCTCAACAAAATATTTACAGTGGAGTTGTTTACATATTCCTAGTGGATCACAAAATCCGCATATGTGCTGGATCATAAATAATTCTTAGCTTCCTCATGTTTCGGAGGGTTATGATATTAACATATAATTATTTTGGAAACCCAAAAAACAGCAGACCACACACAGCCGCTTGTAGTATTTGAAGATGCAGTCACTGCCTAAGAATAGTTAATCCTGAGTAAGTATATGCCCACGAATGGTTAATCCAGAGGACTTGTTTACATTGAAAATCAGAACAGTTGATAACGTATGTATCAACTGTTTCATGTTATGGGGAGCCAACAAAATTATTTTTTGTCCTTATCATGTTTTCTGAGTTATTAAGCAGAAACTTCCAGAAAGGCACAAATATGATCAGCAAACCTCTGCAAATCACATAACCAGCATAGAAAATCACTTTTAAGCTTTGATGACTTCAATGTCTTCCTTGCTGAACACAGATAAATGAAACCTGATATCAAAACGAAACAATAACAGTCACTCGTCTAGCTTCTTCCTGGCCCCAGAAATCGTTATATACCATACCTTTTTACCTATGACAATCTGTCACATCTGCTAGAATGACACATCAATACAAAAAGAACATTTCCTTCTCTTGCACCGGCATACTTGCGTACAGCTCCCTCCATCTAGAATTCTTTTGTTGAACTACATAACCCCCCCCCCCCCCCCCTGCACATTTGATAGATTTGCATGACGAAGTGGGGAAAAAATTAGAGTATGATCATAGGTGATCACGCTATGCAACTAACCATTGACATCAGTATAAGAAGATCCCTCCCTCGTACGTTTCCGGTACTCACGCTGATAATCTCGCTGGTGCCTGCGACGCTTAGCAATGGCATCACGTTGTGCTTCTGATGAGGGTTTCTAATTGGATTAGAAACATTATTTCTGTGTAGCCAAGTGCCATCAGGATCAGAAAGGGTATCAGTCAATAGTGTAGAACTCCCTATCCCCAAACTGGACTTATGCTAATTTCCTACATGCAAAAGAGTGAAAGACCATAGATCTGCATTAGTTTCGATAGTCACGTAATAATCTTCCCAAAGCATTATTAAAGCAACGACACAATCATATTGGTTTACCAGTTTCGGAAGTTTTTGTCGTCGACGATGAGTTTGACACGACATCAACTACATGATTCATTATTGGCAAAAATGGCGTCAACATGACATTTTCTGTCACAGTTCTCTGTTGTTCGCCTGAAAGAAAAAAATATCACGCCGAGTTAATCTCATGTTCATAGGCACGCCACATTCTAATGCCAAAAATCCTTAGTAATAAAAATCCTGAAACCACACTGGATTCGCCTATCAAATTCTCGCTTCCTGCATGCAACGAAAACTACTGTACCATCAAGTAGGACATGATTATATATGCAAGTAGCAGCATTCTGAATACCAGTTATAATAGATTTTTCCTTGATTTTGATTTTGACTTGTCCTGCCCTATATGTAGACTGTTTGTCAATCGATAGCGGCGTTAATATGCCACCTTTTCCCTGGTTAACTTGTTGAGAGCCTGAAAGCAGCACGAAAAGAATTCATAGATATACCTAGATTGATATCACATACGAAAACACATGAACTACAAAAACATATCTGGAACCACTATCAATTCACCAGTTAGTTTAACAAAAACTGCATCAAAATAAAACTAAAGTATATATGCATGGAACGATATTTAAAACAAAAGCATCTATCCATGCATATGATGAGAAATAACAGCTTGCACAGTTGAGGGAATACATATCACAAAGTTAAATAACAGTTTAGGAGAGGATTCATGTATTAATTTAATTTGGCATAGATGCTACAAATTGTTTTGACCTGAAAAACTAACATGGCTTCATGGTTAAGAAAATGGAAGCATAGATATACTGACAGTCACAAAGAGAACAGGACAAAGATAAAAGATGAATATGATGCTTCCACTTGTATTTTCTTCCCCGTTGGCAAATGAAGTGAACTCCTCAATCAGCTAAGGAACAAAAACACTCGCTGTTCTTGCAAGAATTTATCCTGTTACACGTTCTGAGCTCATACGGTGACTGCATTTCCTCAAGCTACTCCAAGTTTACCCTACTGTGACTGCCACTCCTCAGGTAAGCACTTGCAAAGAGGTGAAGAAATGGTGAATCTTTTCACTATCAATGTGGAAATGTGAAGCGAATCCTTTTTTTTTTTTGCGAGGGAGTGAAGCGAATCCTTTGTAGTATTAGCATAAGGAATCAAGGATTGGAAACGTTTCAGTGATAAATTAACGGTACAGAATCAAGCAATGGAAACGTTTAAATCATTTTTCCATAAGGAATCCTTTGTAGTACATTTCTATCAACATAACAATGGAGGCTGTATGTAATTATTATCCTGAGGGACAACTTTCAAGCCCGTGTTATTGATTTGCACAGTCCAAGTACTGACATACAGAACCCACATGTTTGATCAGATAGACTTGAACGTCAAGTGAAAAAGGTTATACTACATGAAAATAATAATGCGGAGAAACAAGATATACGAAGAAAAAAATACCGTGACATTTTTTCCCTGCATAAGCACTGAGATGAGGATAGCATATACTATTCAATTGATAGCTGTCATAATGCGCCCCATTGCTCTGGTCTGTGTATAACAAAAAGAAGGAAATAATTCGAAGTTTTGGTTACAAAGCTCAGAAACATAGGATTTGAAAGGGCGTGGATTAATTAATGGTCAGATATGCGAAAGAAAAGGTTGATAACGTTGGAACAAAATCAAAGGGATCTGTATCGCATGACGAAACGGATTTACAGTTACCATCATATATCATTTTTCCTCCTTTGTACTGAAACTACTAAGCTATTGAATTCTTAAACTAAAGCCTTCGCATGAGAATTTAAACAGAAAAATACGAACATACAGGAAGATGTCGGGGCAGACGGCGTACCAGATAAGAAGGTCTGTGTCGGCGAAGACGATGCCGCCGATGTTGCTGGTCGAAGAGGCCGAGGAGACTGCCCGGCGGAGTTGGGAGCTTTGCGACGGCCGCAACCTCCCACGTTCGCATCCACGCGCCGGTCAGGGCCGCTTCTTAGCCGCGTAGAACCACCTCGCCGCCAGGGCTGCATCGATCGCCCAGAGCTCAATAATCGGCGGTGGCAGCAATCACCGTTCTTGAAGTGTAGATGAATTGTTCTTGTGTGACCATCGCTAAAATCCAAACGCGATTAAATAATTTGCATGTCAAGGAAAGTTTATAGCCACGCGAGCACTTATTCATGTCTAACCTGAAGCTAAACACGCAAGAGAGACCGGCAGCAGGCAGGGAGGGTCATCGCCGCAGATCGACTTCGTGGTGGTCGTTGTGCGCGCTGTCGTCCTCGCTGCAAATCGTCTTCACCGCTCAGATCGTCATCTTGATCAAGGAGGACAGGAGGCGCGCGGCACGGTCGTCGCAGATCAACGACGAGCTGGAGCAGGCGCAGATCCTCGGTCACCTGGAGCAGGCGGCGATCGTCGTGAAGCTGGAGCAGGGGGACGTCTTGTGTGCGTCTTCTAGTTCTCGCAGAGGAAGGAAGTCGAATTCCCGGTTTTTGGCAAGGTTTGCAAATTTGGAAACCAAAGGCAATCAAGAATCGGATTTCATGGGGGGAGGGTCGGGCGGGTAGAGAAATTTACAGGCATGAATGAAAGGCAATCACGGAGATGCGGAAATCGCGACGATGGTTAGGACGCGGCAAGGAAGGCAATCACAATCACGGTGAGGGATCGATTGGGGGGTGGGTGGGGGGGTGGGGGGTACGCTGTCGTATTGGGTGAGAAAAAACCGAGATTTGAGGGTTACGGTGATGCAACTTTTAATGTAAAGGGGAGGGGAGAGGAGGGGAGCGTTACGTCCCGAGGTGGGTGAAGCGATTCGGTGCGTTGGATTTTGGGCCCACGATATGGCAGGACGGTTTAGATGGCAGGGTAGATAAGATGGCAGGGTGAAAATGATTATTCTTCCAATTGGTTCTTTAAGGGTTTAGATGATTTATGCAACGTGCTCTTCGTCTTCAGTCGCACTAGTATATCTCAGTCTCCACGTGTGGATTGCCGGCTCTGTACTTGCCTTGTGTCCTCGGTTGTATGCCACCCCATGCAGCTGCACAGCCAGTGTTCTGTCGTGACCAAGGAATGGCTCATTCATCCCAATTCGACGAGCACAAGTTTATCAAAAACCATTTGCGTTTCGTGGCCATGCGATCCTTCTAGTCGCAGGCCATGGTCGTCCCTAGTTACGACTTTTGTTTCGTCACTCCGTCCACATACACGCCTCTGACACACACTTATCAAGAGTCTCCTCCATCTACTGGAGTACTCCACAACACGGACACGCATGGATACCCGGACGCAGCCAAAAGGACGCTTTTCCGATCGATGGTCCCCGAAACCAACAAAGCACAAGGCATCCGTCGTCGTCGGCTTGGACGGACGGACGGACGCGTCGCGCCGGCTGAAGTGGCTCGCGCTCGGACCGCATTTAACACCGCCTTTCCGTCGTCAAGCCCGATCGGCGAGTGCAACCCGCAAGCAAGCGAGTGTCAGGCGCGCCTCGGCGGAGCGGCGTCGACCTCACCAAGCCGGCCGCGCTGGTTACGTGAGGTGTTAGCGCTAACTCAAAACAAATGATGTGCCAAGAAAAGGCGGACTAAAGGGCCATGAAGTGGGCTGGAATGTAGTGCTTCTCAGCAGGTGACAAACATGGAACGAGGCGTTCAACGTCGGCAAGACGACGATGCGAATGTAGCGCACAACGAGGGGAAAATCTTCTTTCCCCCCTCAAGCTCTTGTTAACGGTTGGGCTCAACCGGGCTGGTGGGGTGCGACTAGGTGAGCCCAGGATTAAAATTAAAAAAAATCATTTAGCTATTAACTGCTTCAGGATTCATGCATTTTTTTTTCCGAAAAAGCTCCACCAAAAAAGAACTTGATTCGTTAATCCCAATCGCCAACCATCAAGAAACGATTTTCTGGGTCTCACATGTGAGAGAATCAGAGAAACAGGGGGGACCCAAAAAAATCGGATCATGTAATGAGGATGATCATCCGTGGTACGATAACGCTCCCAGCAATTTCCACTGGCCACAGCATTAGAGGTTTCGCTTCTCCTTTTATAGACTTCCACTCTAGCGCAAGTGAAAACATCCTTTTTCCGAAAAAAAAAGCAAGTGAAAACACCATGTACTCGGCCTCCCCTTTCTATATACACTAGGTGAATGCCCGTGCGTTGCTACGGAAGTGACAACAATATTAGAACAATATTACATGAGTAGTAACAAATATAGACAATTCACGCAATTAATGTCAACAAATACCTTCATTAGTTCTTTGGATTTATGTATTCTCTAGGGTGTCCCGAGCGTTGCAATGTGAACAAAAAAGAGTAAATGACAAAATACTATTTATTGTGTGAATTTAATACAAAATAACACAAAATACTCTTATAATCAAATTCAACGGTAAATGCCAAAATAGAACAATGATGAAATCAATGGTCGGTCAAGACTTAAGATAACATGAAATTAAGCAGCAGGAATGAAATTGATGTATGACTGTTTGTATATAAAAGGAAACCAAAATCAGTATGAGATCCAAAATTGCCCTCTCAGCAGATTGCTCCTCACCCCTGTATTATTTTACATTACTAAATGGAAACAAAAATGAATATGGGTTCCCCAACTGCCCCTCTCAATCAGCATTTTGCTCCAAACCCAGAAACTGCAACATCCTATAACACCACCACTTGCTTCTGTTGCTCTTCTCGTGGATGGACTAAGCCAAAGACATGTTCATCAGTGAAGAACAATGTTATAGTGTAGGCTAAACTATATCATGTAGCAGAGCTCGCACATTACTGAGCTCAGTCAAGCAATTATCAGGCAAAGAATTCGACATCCTCATCGGTGCTTACCCAAAGTATTGTAGTCACATTTTTTTTTTCAGAGAAAGAGAATGTATTTCAGCTGTAGTGTCACTATATGCTCCTCATGTCACCATAACTAAGAGCACAAGGAAATCTAAATAACAATGTGTGTCTACAGCTCTACTAAGTATGTTTTACTGAACAACCACGGTACCGAGTCCCACACTGGTACATCTACTGCAGTTTCAAAGTTCAAGAGTATCATCCAGCACACAGAATATTCATTAAGAAACTCATTTTGTACACTGCATCGTTGAAGGAAAAAAAACTTAGGAGGTCAACTGAAGTGTCACACATTATCAGCAATTGAAAAAAAAGGCTATAGTTCATGATCACCATTGTTACATACCTGTCATGCAAGACGAACTCATCAGTTTATCATTTATATCTCACACAAAATAAAGATGTTCTGTCAGATACAATTAACAGAGAACATTGCTTCCAGGCTGCTAATATTTTTTTACGGGAACTATGGCAAACCTTGAGGTTTGCCTGAATTATTGCCAAAAAGAATTGTACAAGCTGCACTTTACAAACCAAAGGAAAGAAAATAAACCAGAACAAAAAGGGCAAAAACAAGACACCCGAAAAACATTAAAAGGGCGTAACAGAAATAAAGAAGGTAGCCCACAAATTGAGAATAGCTTTACAACTATGCTTTGGCGCCCTATGTGCCCAAAGCATCAGATCATCAGCACAGCGACGGAGAAGGAAAGATTGCTTCTGAGAGAAGCTCTTCTTCTTTTCAAATTGTCTGCGCAGTCTTAGTATTTGAGTTAACAAAAAAAACACTTTGCTAAAGAATATCATCCAGTTATATTCGTTAATAAAATTCCTTTTGTATGCTGCATTGTTCAAGCAAAAAGCTTAGTGGAGTTGCATTATTCAGAAAAAAAAACGTTGGAGTTTCTATAAAATGTCACACATTATTGACAGTGAAAGGGTAAAAGCTACAGTTTGTGGTTAACATTTTATTTTAATTAAGCTTTAAAATGGAGAAGCAAGCAACACACATTTTAGAAAAGCAAGCAAAAAAGACGGACCAAGAAAATAGAAGGGATAAAGAACAGTTTCTCTGAAAGAGATTGAAATACGAGAAAGGCAAACATCAACATCAAACCATTTCTCCTCTTATGACCCTCATTATAACTTGCCTGTATATCCGCTGACCTGAGGGAACAATGATTTTAGTCAAGAAACCAATTCAGACTGAAGCAAAATAAGGCAACTAAGAGGAGACATGAAACACACATTAAGAAATTTGATTTATCAATATCAAAAAACCTATCAAATTCTTCAATGGGATAGATCAAACACAGTTCCTAGAGAGAAAACTGTAAGAAGCAATTGCTTGTGTTGCTCAGAATTGTTAATCAAATTGAGCCTCATGCCTTTTAGAAAGTCACATCTGCAATTCACCTGATTCTCAACCTCCTTGGTGAGATCTGACTTCGCTGCATCTTTTTTAGAAAGTCACATCTGTGAAACATGAATATCTATTTACCAGATATAGAACTGATATTTTTTTGATAAAAAATGTAAATTGGTGGGAAAAGGTGAGATGAGCTGCATTATTTACCGGCTAGCAGTTCACCTATAATATTCAGAAATGTCAGTCAAATTGCTTTATAGTTTGGTACTCTAGTTATTTTGGTACAGAGACAGATACAACCCAGTAATCTAGAGTTCTTACAAAATCTAAAGTTCTTTAGCGTGAAGCAACTTGTTTATTTGATATTTCATATGAAGAAATATTCCTTTAAAAGAATTATTAGTGCTACCACTGAAATATGTTGAAAAAAATGTATTTGTCTGGTTGAATCAAGAGTATTATTAAAATAATAAATATTACAGATAGATAAAAAGATGATAATACTAAGATATTGTGGCTGGGTACCTCATATTGTCGAAATGCTCATTGAAGACTTGAGACAGAGGGAAAAAGGAAATCCTTCAAGAGAATTCCAAGTCTCTCGCCCTTTAGTCCATATATGTTCAAGAATTGAAGAATTGCCTGTAGCCACCTTCTGGTATATATTTTGAAGCACACATTTTGCCTGTGCATATCTTGGATCATAGCCAACAATTCCTTCCAACACATGCAAAACATCTGAAACTGTTCTAGTGAAGATAGACGATTTCACATAGCAACTTGTGAATGAAAGAACTGACTGGTGATTCCAGTGGTATTATTTATTAAGTATATATATTTTACACTCTTAAGCAAGAAAACTCATGGTTTGTTTAAGAAGAAAGCAGCACGCATGAGTGGATGAAAATCTGAACCTAGATGACCAAAGAATATTTTGCATCGTTGTAGCACTACTGACGTCCAGAGACTCGGCAGTGCAGACTATAGATACTTAGAATAAATTGATTCTTAAGTGAGTCTTAATTATCATTCTTCACCGCGCCTCTTGAAGCAAGATTCTCCTACGGCAGATGCATGGCTACAAGCAAAGGGACCTCTGCATCGCAGTGGAGCCGTGAAATTCGAATCGCAGATGAGCCAATTTGGGAGAGTGGTGCCCGTTGCGTACCTCGGTCCCTGACGTCAGAACGAGCGAGATGACGGCTTTGAGGTAGTACGTGGGCTGCGCCGGCGGCAGCGACCGCGTCTCGGCGTACATGGAGGAGCTCCAGGTCGAGCAGGCAGGCAAGGACGCCATAACGAGGAAGAGAAGAATCAACCGAAAAAAAAAACCGAGGAAGAGAAGAAGACGGACACCCGCCCCGGCGCCGCCTGCTCGCTGCTACCCTGTTCCTCCTCGGGGTAGCGCCGCCCAGGCCACCGCTGCGATCCGCCACGAATCCTAGGCGGCGGCTCCCCTCCTCGACGGCGTGCGACCGCGATTGCAGTAGCGACTGGAGCCTTCATTGGTTGGTGGTGTGGCACCGCAACGGCCACATTGTTGGCGGCGGCGACCTGATTCACGTGGAGAAGGCGGAAGATCATCACGATGGACCGGGGGCCTTGCGTTGAGGAAGCGCTAGGGAGTTGCGGTTGTGGGAGGCAGGGGAGGGGATGACGGGGAGTTGGCAACGTGGGGGGCGTGGATTCCGGATCGCAGGCGGGCGGACGGGTCGCAGGGGCCAGTATTTCGAATCGCAAGAGGCGGCAAATTTGATCGCAGGAGGACGGTTTTTGCATGCAATTCAGGAGTCGGAGAGGAGGGAAGCCGAATTAATCGCTCGGGAGCCAAATTAGTCGCTCGGGAGCGGAATAAGGCCAGTCTCAGTCGAAACTTTCATTTCACACTTTTTAAAGGTGTCATATCAGATTTAGAGTTTTCACATGATAAATGAAATGGTCTCTCTCAATGCACAATTTCATCTCACGGTTTCATAAGCAAAGCATAATATTAAATTCTTGCATTGAGATTGATCAAAACATGTTAGGATGAAAGTTTATGCTCTCAATGGGTCTTTCAATAAGCTTTCATATATATGAAACCGTGCCACCTTCCTTTCATTAGGATGAAAGGAACTTCTCCTCTTTCATCTTAATTGATGTGCCATGTCATCTATTTTGTTGATGTGACACCTTATTTAATGTTGATAAAAGGCCCATTGAGACTAGCCTAAGAGCAAGCACAATAAGCTTGTCTGATGGTTGTCTGATAGCCGAGCTATCAGACAAGTTCTACAACAATCCGTCTCCCCAAAGGCTCTAGGAAATAATTCTTTATTTTTCAACGGACCCACAACTTCAGCTTTTCTGCTCCACCCGAACACATCGCCATGGCCCCCAAATTCGGAGCTTCGTGCTGTCGCCTGGAGATTGTACAGCTTGATCTCGCCTTTGTTGCCGCGGCTCGACGCCACCTCAGATGCATAGCACGGACCGGTCTGGAGAACGCGGACGGTGGAGAGGCCTCGCACATCCTTTCGCACAGGCAGCGCATCGCGGAGAGCTATTGCATCAAGCAGCAGGCCAGCCTCATCTGCAGAACCAGTGAGTCGTCCATCTAGCACCTTCAATGGCCGTCGGCCATGGCGGCGACCGGCGCTGGGCCAGGTCGTCATGCTGCTGCTGCGTGGCCGACGCCGCCACGGCGCCGTCGCCGTTGCCCGCGAGCTCGAGCTTGCGCGCCTTGATGACGGCGGCGAGGTACTGGTCGAAGGTGAGGCGGAGGAGGAGGTCCTGCAGGTCGACGTCGTCGCGGGCTGGCCGGCGGCCGCGGCCTCCTCCATCTCCGCTGCAACGCGCACCGCCGTCTCACCGTGGCAGCCGCCAGGGCCGCATCCTCCATGTCGCAGGCGCCCTTCCTCTTGCCTCTCGCGCCGCAGCTTCTGCTGCTGCGCGTCTTCACGCAGTCGCCCCGGCCGCAGCTTCTGCCTGCGCCGGCACGCCGCCTCTGCTTGAGCCTTCATCTACTCCGGCCATGGCGGTCCCGGACCAGCTCAGCCATGGCGCGCCGTTCGGCCACGCGTAAGGAGCAGCAGGATCTCGCCGCTCTCGTCGGCTCCCCGTCCGCCCTGTAGCTCGTCGTCGTCGTCTCACGGCCTCGTCTGAGCTCATCGTTCCGTCTTGCGGACCGAGGAAGAGGACAGGCGAGGCGAGGCTGCGAGGAGAATGGGACTTAGCACGTGGGTTGGAACCTAGGCGAGCGTGCTCAGCCGGTCGATGCCAGAATCGACAAGGTCTCCTTTCTCTCTCCTTAACAATAGTTTTTTAACTACGGAACCGGTCGATACGCCCTTTATTGGGCTTGCTCTAAACCGTGCGCGGACGACACGCAGGGAATTCATAAGTTGTAGAGACTTCCCTTTCAGTGCAACACTCCATCTGCATGCGTACTAGTCTGCATCTTTCATATTAGGGGCAAGCGCAAGCTTGGCTTGCAAAGGGAGGAGAGTAGAAAGGGGACTGACATAAAGTAAAAAGGGCATAACAGCTGTAGTTACAATACACTGAAACAAACGGCAGATGATTGTTATGCTAGAGAGGAGAAGGCAGTGGTAATATGATAGCTCAGGAATGGGAGATATCAGGGAGCAAGCAAATAAAACATCACCGAATGCTGGAACTATGACTTTTGAAGGAACGTCCTTAAGGGGCACCTCTTGTGGCACACAGTGTGATACAGTTTTGGTGTGCCTCGGCAAATTTCGTCGAGGATTAATCTTATGGTGTTTTGTCCTTCTCCACACCTAGTGATGTGTGGGACTCTGGGAGTGGACCGGCCATGACATGTAACTTAGGATGTAATTCTGTGCCTGAACATCCTCTCTTCCGCCGTCTTCAATAAGCTCGCCGCCACCTTTCCTGGAGTGGTTCCGAAAGGGGGGACGGGCGACGCGTGGTAGACAACCTGTCGCTGGACGTGGCTCCATCGTTGCGTTGGAAGCACGCGGCTCTGGGCTCCGTCGTCACGGCATTCCCAATCTCTATTCAGCTCTTGTTCATCAGCCGCTCGCTCGCGCGCGTCGCGTGCTTCCAGCGATGCGGTGATGGAGGAGCTCCAAAAAACTCCCTTCGCCTGGACCCTGTGATCACCACGGTGATGCACGCCACACTCATGGACGAGCACTGTGACCGCAGACAGGACTGCCATGTTGTGGGGTTATGCAACAATCTTAGAGACGATAATGAAAGCTTTGGTCAATTAACAACATAGCATGCATACCTAAATCGCGAGGAAATTTTTTTCAAGAACATTATTATAGGCCCATAGGGTTAACAGTTAACTAGCATGACCATCGAGTACAAAGAGCATTTCTTTTCTTTTTTTTGAGGAATTCAGGAGGGGAGACCCCTACCTAAACTTTCATTATGAAAGCAATAAGCAGAGTACCATTACATGCAATGCAGGTTTGCGTGAAAATGCAGGAAAAAAGATGCACTCACAGGTGCTAAAAAAGAGCATTGCTTTTCACCAGCCAAAATCAAATTAAGGCGAGGGCAAATAAATTGCAGTAAACCAGGGGGCAACATTCATTCCATCATACTAACTTTTTATGGGGAAAACATTTCCGCACATGATCCTTTTTATTTTGCATTTATCCACACAACAATTAAACCTAAATGATGCACAAAAAATAGGCCAGGATTGAATTCATCCACCCCAATCATCAAAAAGCAATTATCTGCACTTCACACATATGTGAGAGATACATATGGGATCTGAGAAAATCAGATCATGTGAATGTTCCGTGGTAGGTAATAATGAACCCATCAATTCCCCCCCCCCCCCCCCCCCCTCCCCCCCCCCCAAAAAAAAACCCAATCCACACACACACACACACACAACCAACTGGTCGCATAAATGTTTTGTTTCTCCTCCTATTTAATACGGGCCCAAACGGCCACATAGGGATGCAGGTTTGCAAATGAACTAGAATTTTCTACCATCATAGAAAGCTAGTAGAGCAAATGAATTAGAAGCTTGACTCACAAATACCCATTGGGTACCCACTTACATCCCTACCAGACCACACCATTCACCGCGGTCTCTCCTATAATCTTCCATATCACCGCAGCACTTCACCTGCTTGCGGGTGTACCCATCTCTACCAATCATTAGTGAGTCCGACTAGCTTCCGGCGCCGTCGCCGCCGTATATGGTATACGGTGTACGTATCCTAACCCTGCCGCCGCCAGCAGCCAAAAGCTTTTGCGTTTGCTAGCAGGT
Organism: Eragrostis curvula; assembly: GCA_007726485.1. Lineage (NCBI taxonomy): Eukaryota > Viridiplantae > Streptophyta > Magnoliopsida > Poales > Poaceae > Eragrostis > Eragrostis curvula. Next base: position 38,959,988 of record CM017445.1, on the reverse strand, counting down.
GCAAATTCGTGAAGGTACGGCTCTTGCTTGTATGGTGGGCCAATGGACTTGAGGTAGGGCTCTTGGGCCTTTTACACTGTTGGACCTTGGGCCTCACAACTCGAGCGGCTCGCGAGCGGCTCGCGAGCCAGCTCGAGCTCGGCTCGTTAAAATAACGAGCTGAAAAAGAGGCTCGGCTCGTTTCAAAAATTCATCGAGCCGAGCCGAGCCGAGCCGAGCCGAGTCGAGCTGACACCGAGTTGAGCTGGCTCGCGAGCTACGAACTTTTCGTCCAGCCCTATTAGTGACTAGCAAAAGGGACATACATCTATTTGATCGTTACGTTAGCGCAGTGGCGTAGCTAGGATTCAAACTCAGGGTGGGCCGACAAATTTTTTTTCGCCGCACAGCAAATTTGAAGGGTCAACATACAATAGAAGTTTGATATCATAGATACAATGTCCTACAAACATAGTAAATCAACAGTTCGTTACAAGCCTGATGGAAAGAAGATAAGATACTACTTCTTCTCTTTATCGGACCTTCGCCTTCTTAATAGACATAAATGTCTCAATAATCTCATAGATCATTAGTGTAAGACATTTTAGTATTGGTACCTTCAAATGTGCACCTTCTGTGCATCAAAGGAAGCAAAAGAATTTGAAAGAGGTTGTGATACAAGAAAGCAACTCCCTATTCACCTCATCAAATCGAGTTGAATCCCTCTTGAGCTTCATTTTTACCCATCTGCAATACAAATGGCCAAATATCACTAATTTGCTACCTAAATCGGCAAATCCTAATATCCATTATGCAATTGGTTCAACTAAAATTGGATCGAATGACTTGAAAAGTGGAAAGCAATTCAAGACTCAAGAGGGCATGGCCGCAGGGGAGCATTACCTTGTTGCGCAGGGGAGCTGGCCAGCTGATAGCACATCAGGAAAGCATTGAGCTGCAGAGGACTCGTCGGCGGCCGCCACCAGCCTCCGGTCACCCGTCGCCGGCCGCAGGGGAGCAGGGCAGGCGCGCGCCGCGCCGCTGGTCGCCGCTGCCGCGCCCGCGCAGGGGAGGTCCGGAAGGAGAGCCCCGCCGCGGGGGGAGCCGGGAGGACCGGAGGAGAGGAGAGAGCACGCCGCGCAGGGGAGGAGGACACGCCGGAGCCGCGCGTCGGCATCGAGTCACCAACGGCCAAACCTAGTTCCCCTCCGCTCCGTCGACCGCTTCGGCGCTTCGCCCGTCGCCCGCTCGCCCTCGGTTCGCCACTTCGCACCAATTTTCCAACAGGCCGCGCTCGATGGGCTGGGTGGGGGTGGGCCGCGACCCAAATCTCAGGGTGGGCCGCAGCCCACCCTGTCCACCCTATAGCTCCGCCACTGCGTTAGCGAGAAGGTAGTGGTAAGATAGACCGGGAACGGGAAGCATCAGGGAATAACGGCGCACCTTACTGTTTGTAAACGGTGACAACCATTTTACAAGAGGGGCCAGCTAATTTGGGAATTTTGCAAAGGGGGCCACTCAAGTATGAGGAACTCGTCTTGGTCCGTTCGGTCCACGACCGTCACCTCCGGCTCGGCACTGACGTACGGTTTCAGGTAGTAGTCCTCTGGAATTTATGTCAAGTCCATAAAGGAATCAGATGTGACTGAAGAACAAATCGAGCACTGCTACACTCCTATATGTTGCTCCCAGTGGTGACTTGTATCAAACTTTGATGTTGACGAAATCAACATTGTTATGATTTTTGGAATGGGTATTATACACAAAGTGAAGCTAATACATGTGGTCGTGTGAGATCATTCTTTATTTTACTATGAATCAAGAGTCACAGAAATTTCCAGCAAGCTACAATTTTGGATCTTAGCTAGTCATATGAACACGGATCACCCTTCAGTTGTCATCGTATCAGACTGAATCAATAACACATTTGAACCTATAAAAAAAACACATTTGAAGGATGAATAAATCTCGTGGAGCTCCAGTGAAACCAAATCATTCCCAAGTTTTATTAATACTTTGATAAAGAAAAGTTGCAAAACTTCAGAACTTATTAGATGGAAGCCTCCCACTACTGATGTGTTTAAATCAAAAGTCAATGGTGATTTCAGACAAGGTGGGCCTGTGTGTTGCAGCCAGGGCAGGAGAAGCCACGCACGTCAATGATGCCATCTCGGGTGAGAGACTGAAAGCCAATCATCTCACAATTAACTGTGATGCACAGCTACTTGTTCTTGCCAATCAATACAAAGAAGATACCTCCAGAAATTCTGTTGTGATTCAAGTGTTGATGTGGCTGATGTCCAGCAATTTCATTGTGTTCAATTTCGTGCCGTTACGTGCTTGTAACATGTCGGCTCGTGAATTAGCCAGCTGAGGTACAGAACACGAGGCCGGGTCATACAGTTCAGAACTTGAGCTTATAAATTGGCTTGTCCATTCTCATAGTGGCCATGGCCAACAGCTTTGGTAATGCCGAAACTAACACTGAAACTTTGGTGGGCAGCGTGTCGGTGGAGGTGCCATCGTTGAACACATCAACAATACCAGCTCTTTTGAGGACTTTCTTTGTCACGGTCTCACCAATGAAATCAGGGCCGCGGTGATGCTATGCAGTTGCCGATTTGTATTCCTGTTATCCTCCTCGACTGCCTGTACGCGAAGCTGGTTTAGGTAGAGGCGGGCGGCGGGAGAGGGCACGCGAAGAGCTACGTAGAGCAGCCTCCAAGAGGCGAGGTAGAGGCCACGGGTACGGGGAGTTGCTGTAAGATCATGTGCTGAAAAATTGGCTCCTCTGCTAGCTTGTTTAGAGGGGCATCGATCCTACAGTTGCAAAGCAGTGCCGGCTGAAGCTTACGGCGGCGTAATGACTACGGGGACGATCGTCTCCCGGGAGGTGGGGTGGCGCGGAGTTGGGCCGCGGCTGGTTCGGTCCATGCATTCTTTTTCTTTTCCGACCCCTAGAGAAGAGTCTGGACTTTTGACGATGGAGGAAGCAGATTCTTTTGCCGTGACTGTGTGACAGTGGGTTACGCTTGAGTTGAAGAACATTTGACGATGAATTCACATTTAGTCCCCTTTTGGAATGCGGGATTTTTTTCTATTCTTGTGTTTTTTCTGTGAACAGTCAACTGATTCCTGTGAAATTCCTGTATAATTCCTGTGAAAATCCTGCGTTCCAAAGGGGGCCTTAGTAACATTTCAGAATTGCAAGTTCCTGAAGATACACGAGATGTTTTTTTTCGAGCAATTCGAGGAAGAGTTTCCACACCTAATATATTATAATCAAAAAGTTACAAGGAGCCGGGAGCCGAGCCCGAACGTGGATACACGAGATGTAAACTGTATCCTTCCGCATTTGTATCCTTTCCCCCCTCAAGCTCTTGTTTCGATCGATTCGAACATTATGGCTGGGCTCAACCGGCCGGAAGAGGATCGCCTGATGTTGAGCTGCTCTACCTTAAGTGTGACTTCAAGCGACATGAGCCATTGGATCAAAGATCGACGGACGAGATCGACTGGAACAGTAAAACAGTACTGTAGCTACATGTTCTCGCAAACAGTAAATCGGGCACTGTTGCTACAGTGTTACTGCAAATCACTGTAGCTTCAGACTCATTACACTGTCGAAACAGTGTTCACCTGCCGTAAAACACTATTAAGGCAGCGGATCCGCGCCCCAACCGGCCTGGGTGTGGGGTGCGGCTAGGTGAGCCCAGGTATTAAAATAAAAAAAGTCATTTAGCTATTAACTGCTTCAGGATTCATGCAATTTTTTTGAAAAAGCTCCACCAAAAGAGAACTTGATTTGTCAATCCCAATCGCCAACCATCAAGAAACGATTTTCTGGGTCTCACATGTGAGAGAATCAGAGAAACAAGGGGGGCCCAAAAAATCGGATCATGTAATGCGGATGATCTTACAATAACGCACCCAACAATTTTCCACTGTCCACAGCATTAGAGGTTTCACTTCTCCTTTTGTAGACTTCCACTCTAGTGCAAGTGAAAACACCATGTACTCGGCCTCCCCTTTCTATATAGTACTTCCCTTTCAGCGCAAGACTCCAGCTCATGCGTACTAGTCTGCATCTATTATAATTAGTGGCAAACGCGAGCTTGGCTTGCAAAGGGAGGAGAGTAGAACCGGGACTGACATAAAATAAAAGGAAAATTGCGTTTTTACCATCATTTTGAAGGCCAATTGCATTTTTAACCTCGAATCTGCGATTTTGTGTTTTTACCATCACTTTTTCCAAACAAAGCTGCCGTTTACCATCAGTTTCACACTCCGTTAGATGGACCAAATTGAACCATTAAAAAAAAAGAAAAAACACGGATGATGACCAAAGTGCCCCCGACTGAGGCGTTTCCCTCTCCTCTGTCCCCGTCCCAAGCCCCTCTGACCCAGACTCTCTCCCTCTCCTCTGGGCGCGAAACCCTAACCCTAGACGCGGCAGCGGCGGCGGCTGGAAGTGGGAGCGCGGCGCGGGCGCGCGACGCGAGCGCTGCTGGTGCGTGCGACGCGAGCACGGCGGGCGCGCGGCTGGCTGGCGCACGACGCGGCACTGGTGTGCGGCAGGGCGCGGGCGACGCATCCACTTGACGGCATGGACACTCCAGCAGCAGGGCAAGCTTCTTCCTCGGTTGAAATCGAAAATGGTATGAAGTCCAGTAGCTCGTACACTTCATGTGGGGATGGTCAAGTTCTGTAGGGGACTAAGACATTAAAATGCTTTTCTCTTTTCAAAATGCTCTTTAGGGAAGTCCGTTTGTTTCGCAATCCACTGTTTTTGATACGGCGAATGACCCCTAACATGCTGCAGCAGGTTGGGTTACTGGTTTTCCGAATAAAAAATCCCTGAGGAAACAGAGCGATCTTGTGATATTGGGTTGTAGAGCCATTAGGCCGTTAGAACTCAAAATGCAACCGGTTTTGAGAAGAAACTTCCTAATGATCCATTGTTGCGGATTCAGATGATGTGCTACTGGCTTGTCCTTGGTTCCATTTTACACAAAGGAGAGGAGCTTCGTGATGGAAGAAATGCAAAGGAATGCTATAGCTGTAGAAGGCTGTGATGATGGAAGAAATGCAAAGGAATGCGACAGCTTTAGAAGGGTGCAAGCTTGATGATGGAAAGCTGGCTGGAGGCATTTCTTGAAGGTGTAGTTACTTTTGCATCTATTTTGGTGTTTCCAGTGCTCGTATAACGCTGCTATATCAGCTCATTTTGTCAAGTAGCAACTATCAAAACCTTTGTAAATTTGGATTTGTGTTGCTCTAGGAATACTTTGGATGTGGACATGTGTGGATGTGAACATATAATATCTAGCCTATATTGTTCTTCTATCTCAAAATGTGTGCTGGACATATGTCATTATGTTGAAATGCTGCCAAAATTTTGTCCAAAATTGTGTCAAATTTCTGTCCAGATTTACCAAATCTTGTCAAAATTTAAAATTTATGATAATATATTCCAATCTATTACATTTTTTCATTCAAAAATAGCAAAAAACCTTCAAATTCTGTTGTATATGGCTTTCATGTCCAAAGTGATGGTAAAATCACAAAAGGGCAACTTGGTCTTTTTCCTCACCATTTAACACCGTGAAAGGGCAGGTAACAGACTGATGGTAGAATCTTTGCTCAGTTCAAAAAAAGTGATGGTAAAATCACAAAAACGCAGATTCAGTGGTAAAATCACAATGGCACAACAAAATGATGGTAAAAACGCAATTGCCTCAAAATAAAAAAAGCATAACAGCTGTAGTTACAATGCGCTGAAACAAACGGCAGAGGATTCAGAATTGTTATGCTACCTAGAGGAGAAGGCAGGGGTAAGATAGATCAGGAATGGGAGATATCAGGGAACAAGCCAATACAACGTCACCCAGGAACAATGACTTCTAAAGGACCGTCTGTAAGTGGCACCTCATGTCGTCGTTGATGTAATAATGAACAGCTACAAGCACCGATGTTGCAGGCGTTGGAATATTAAAATATATTCTCATTTCTAAAAAACAGTGCACCTCATGTGACAAACAGTGTGATACAATTTTGGCGTGCCTCAGAAAATTTCGTTGAGGATTAATCTTATCTTGCTCCCCTAGTTTAATGAACGGCAGCGCTTCTGCCTATTCTCAAAAGAAAAATAAAAAGCAGTGCGTGATGTCAAGCACCGCCAACTGCTCCGTGTCTGACCATCCTCTCTTCCGCCGTCTTCAACAAGCTCGCCGCCACCTTTGCTCGCTGTTCCCCGACACCTGTCCTGGCGTGCGATGGTGTGGTTCCGGAAGGGGCGACGCGTGCTAGACACCATGTCGCTGGGCGTGGCTCCATCGTTGCGTTGGAAGCACGCGGCCCTGGGCTCCGTCGTCGCGGCATTCCCAACCTCCATTCAACTCTTGTGCATCAGCAGCTCGCTCGTGTCGCGTGCTTCCAGCGATGCGGTGATGGAAGAGCTCCGAAAACCGAAAACTCTGTTTCCCTTCAACTCGCTCCTGCGATCACCACGGTGATGCACGCCACACTCATGGACGAGCACTGTGACCGCATACAGGACTGCCATGTTGTGGAGTTATGCAACAATCGTTTTTTTGTGTGTGTGTGTGTGTGAATGCGGGTTATGCAACAATCTAGAGACAATAAGGAAAGCTTTGGTCAATTAACAACATAGCATGCATACCTAAATCGTGAGGAATACATTTTTCATGAACATTATTATAGGGTTAACTAGCATGACCGTCGAGTACAAAGAGCATTGCTTTTCACCAGCCAAAATCAAATTAAGGCGAGGGCAAAAAAAATTTGCAGTAAACCAGGGAGCAAGATTCATTCCATCATACTAACTTGTTATGGGGAAAATTTTCCGCAGATGATCCTTTTTTATTTTTGCCTTTATCCACACAACACTTTAACATAAATGATGCACAAAATATAGGCCAGGATTGAATTCATCCATCCCAATCATCAAGAAGCAATTATCTGCACTTCACATATATGTGAGAGATACATATGGGATCTGACAAAATCAGATCATGTGAATGTTCCGTGGTAGGTAATAATGAACACATTGATCACTATATTATTTTATTGTAACTTTTCTTTCGCTTTCTTTTTTCTTGTTTTTTCATGTATAGGCAGCTTTTAATTATGACCTATAAAATAATATAGTGGAAGACCCCTCCAGTTCCCTATAAAAAACGAGCACCTTGGCTGAGCATCTCGCTACTCTCATTCTCTCAGAAGCAAAGAATGGAGCCTTTTTTGTCGAGAACTGTGATGTTGCAATTGCTTAAACTCACGCACAATTCAGGGGTATATCAACTCAACTTGAACATATACCTCTTTTAAGAATCAGCCCGTCTCTGGTTGGTGGGATGGCTGGTTCGAGATGAGCACGAAATGAGTCTAATGGAGTGCAGCATGAACTGTGTTACGCGCTGGACGGACGGAGCCATAAGCTGATAATAAAAACCTATATTCGCCTCTGTTTAAGAGTAAGACCTTACGCACGATTAAGCGGAAATTTGGAAGAAAGCAAAGCACTCCCCATATGTGATGTTTCAGAGAAACTATGTGATGTTTAGACTGAATTTATGGTTCAGAGAGTCTGTACAATGGGTGATAGCCTAGAACAACGAAGCATATCCTGATAGATTTTTTACTAGTACAAGAAAAATGATCATACTAAGCATAGTTTCGAGGAACTGTTGCTACAAATCGAACCGCATATAAATCCTTAAGCTAAAAAATTGTAACCCCCAAACAAACCGGACTTCGTTGTTCTGGCACTGAAAAGCAGCACCGTGCATGAAAATCATTTTTTCGAAAGATCCCGTGCATGAAAATCTCCTCTGGTCTACAATCAAATCATAAGAGAAAAAAAGGGAAATATCATTTGATGCACTCGAACCATTTTTTTTTTTGAAGGTCAACGGGGGGGATTATGATCCCCACCTGATTCCATTAAAAATGGTGTGCCATAAGGCAAAAGTATTTACAGCATAGCGGGGGTGTAGGGGACAAGTCACATATATGTGTTACATATTTACACTAAAGAAAGAACACCAGGAGTCCGACACATGCGCCTCTGTGCGCTGGAAACGGCATCGCCATAGAAATGCTTCTTCTTTGCATGCACGTAGTAGCCTGGCAATGGACTGTGGTTCATGACGAAATACAACCTCATTCCTGTGCTTCCACAATTGCCAACAGCAGAGGTGAATGAAGGCGTCATAATGCAGAGTGGGGATACCTGCTGGGCATGGGAGTTGCCACACACAGCGAGCAGTCAGATCAGCAGGAATGTCGATGCCCAGTGTTGCCCAGAAGGATTGCGTGAAAGGGCAACGGAACATCAGATGATCAGTAGTTTCAGGCTGCAATGAGCAGAGTTCACACTTGTCATCGTCAACAACATGCTTCTGCAGGAGATTAGTGCGGCACTGGATTCTTTCCTGCACAAGGAGCCACATGAAGAACTGAACACGAGGGGGGGACTTGTTGTGCCAAACAAAGTCCCATGTCTGCTATAACTGCTAACCATGTGTGGGCAGAGAATAGATCAATGCACATTTAGTAACATTTCAGAATTGCGAGTTACTGAAGATACACGAGATGTAAATTGTATCATTCTGCATTTGTGTTTGCGCTCACATAACTGCATTAGCATTTACCACAATAGTCCCGACTGTTAAAGGTCTAGTTGGTGTAGGACTCTAATTGTAAAGTCTTTGTCCTACAGTCATGTACTACCTCATATATATTGCTTACGAGAGCTATTATCAATCATATTACCCACCGGGCTAGAGCCCTTTCTCACAGCCTCGACAGCGAGCCCCTTCTCACGGCCTCGACAGCGAGCCGCGCCGACTTGCGCCAAAGAACCACGACGGCACGGCGCGGCAGACCACGTCGGCATGGGGCAGCGTGGGGTCGCGGCGAAGCGGCAAGGCGCGAGTCGCGGCCGCGCGGCGAGGCCGGGGTCCCAGCGGCGGGGTCGACCATGTCTTCTCCGGCGCGTTCTCCTTCCTGTCCGACGCCGTGACGCCGTGGCGGGTCTGAGGAGTGAGGGCCCGGATCTGAAGACGACCTCTGCGCTTACACCACAAGGCGACGATGGCGCGGACGACGTCGTCTCCTAGCTCCTAGCGCCGTCATCGTAACGCGACGTCGGGAATGGGAAGCATCACGGAAGAAGATATGGCCTCCTCTGCGCATCGCGTTACAGAGTTCCTGTAAGGAACAGAACAACATGGGCGTGACGTTACCGAGTTTCTGTATGGAACATAGGCTATTTGGAATTCTTGCTTACGAATTCCAAACAGCAAGCGCGATGCGCTGGTGCAAACAACAGTTTATTATGAGTAGAGTAATTTTATTGCACTAGGGCTGAAATGTCAATATGAAGATCACTCTTTGATCCAACAAAAAGCTCCAAAAAGCAACTGCAACGCCTGACATGGAGTGGAGATATTGATCAGTGATCTACTCCATTTGTTTGCCAAATGAAACCTAATCGTTTAAGGGACCATTAGAATAATTATTTCAACCATGTCTGTAGATAATTCAACATCACTGATTGTAAACATTTACACCAGCCTAAATCTGCAACGAAGATAGCACCAAACCTTCAGAGCCAAGGTCGTCAGGAAGGATCACGACATTCTCCAGATATAATGAGATGAATAGACCTTATTCACGATCAAGCAAAAAAATTGAAGAAAGCGCGACATCCTCCAGATATGATGAGATGAATGAACCAAGGGATTTTTTTTCCTGAGAATGCGCGGATCACGTATCTCATTAAGAAGAAGAAGAGTTACAGATTAAAACATAGATCCGAAGGCCAAACAACATGAACAGAAAACAAGAACAGAAACCACTAGCTCTACGACCTATGCTAGCTGCAGGGCTAAACATCCTTGACGTGCCTTGAGTAGTCTAGTAGACGATCATCTGCAGCTTCACGATCCTCATATATGCCTAGGGATGAACCTCGCCTTGGGAGAGAGCGATCTTGCAGAAGCCCAGGGATGAGCTTCACCTGGGAGAGAACGACCAATTGAAGTGGATGGAAGTCGAATACTTCATCTGCTGCTTCCAAAACTGTATGCGACCAAAAGAAGACAAACATCTCTTCATAGATGACACGCGGGGCAGACCACCACCTCGGTAATACGCTGGGCGACAACCAAAACCCTGGGTGTGATCTATCGCACAGCAAATGCAGGACGCGAAGACGACCTAGAGCACCTCCTAGAAAAGCACGACCAAAACGACCTAAGCATAATACCTATCCAGTGCCAGGAGGAGCACGTACAACAAGTTCAAGAGTCCATGCCTTGTGGGATATCTAATTTTTCTTGCAAATATCTTGGACTCCCGCTTTCAGTTAAGAAGTTAACTAAAGCAGATCTTCAGCCCATCATCGACAAATTAGTAGACCTCCTCCCGTGTTGGAAATCAGCACTCATGAGCAGAGCGGGAAGGCTGATCCTAGTGCGCGCTGTCCTCACGGCGGTGCCCATCCACCTGCTCATTGCACTCGATGTTCCCAAATGGGTGATTAAAGAGTTAGATAAGATCAGGAGAAGATTCCTTTGGAGAGGTCAGAAGGAGCTACGAGGAGGCCACTGTCCAGTTGCTTGGGAAAGAGTCATGCGCCCACTTGAATTTGGCGGCCTGGGAATTCATAATCTAGAGACTCTCGGTTGGGCTCTCCATATGAGGTGGCTGTGGTTTGAGAAAACTGAACCCAACCGTCCATGGGCTTCCCTGGGAGTACAGGCGCCTGCAAATGCCAGGGCGATGTTCGCTGCCTCGGTCATCACCGTCGTGTGGGACGGCCAAGCTACCTCATTCTGGTTGGACAGGTGGATACATGGCAAATCAATTTCGGAACTGGCACCAGCTCTTATGCCCTGCGTCAAGAAAAGAGGATGGCGGAAGCGTACGGTACAGCAGGCACTTGAGGGAAACAAGTGGAGGGAAGATTTTGATGGGGGTCTGCCCGTGCTAGCTATGTGGCAGTGCCTGCAACTTTGGGACGTCCTACAGGAGATACAGCTAACCCCAGGACAACAAGACAATTTCATATGGACTCTAGAGGCATCCGGAAAATTCACAACTAAATCAGCATACAACTGGTTCTTCACAGGAGCAATCAAATTTGAACCATATAAAAGGCTATGGAAATCATGGGCTCCCCTCAAGGTCAAGGTCTTCCTCAAGCTTGCAATCTTAAACCGGTGCTGGACGGCGGGTCGTCTAGCACGTCGAGGCTTGCAGCACCCGGAGCGATGCCCATTGTGCGATCAAGAGGAAGAAAACATTCACCATTTGCTTGTCGGCTGTGTGGTTGCTAGAGAGACTTGGTTCCACTCTCTCGCCAAAGTGGGGCTGCAGCTGTTGACCCCTTCCTCAGGGTGAACCCTCCTCAAAGGATGGTGGCGTCGTGCTCTCAAGAGAATTCCAAGAGAAAAGAAGAAGGGCTTCAACACATTGGTCATGCTAGTATCTTGGGCGATATGGAGGCAATGGAACCGCTGCGTTTTTTATGACGTGACACCGCAGCCGTCCGTGATAGTCCAAGACATTATTGACGAAGCCTCTCACTGGAAGATGGCTGGTGCCAAGAGACTTGCGGAGCTCATGCATTAGGGCGCGCGTGTGTGTGAGTCGGTGGTGCTTTGTGTAATCGGCGCGAATGTAAAGTTAAGGCTACCTCTGGCCCCATAGGGTGTTGTACTATTTATCTTCTCCTTAATGAAATGACACGCAGCCCTCCTGCGCGTTCGAGAAAAAACTACCTAAGCGACCTGCGACCTAGACAAAGGCATCCACCCTCTGCAACATGGAACACCATCATGCCACACGTACTGTCGACGACCTCGCAAAAGTGAGCTCCCTACGAGGCTAGAGAAGCCAGCTAACACAACCTAGAAGGGCGACCTACACGACCTAGAAGAGCCACCTACGACGTCGAGGATGCACAACGCCGGCGTCAAAAGCCACCATGCCACATCCTCTGTCATCGACGAAATCTAACTCCACCTTTTGAAACTCATTGCAGCCAAACGGACCTGACCTCCAACACGCCGTTCAAGCCTCACCGCCCCGACCTCTGCCCAGCCAAACCGGCTGACGGCGTGCCGCACCACTCTACAAGACGACCAGACAAAGACCCCCAGAAAATTAGGGCCCCCAAATCCTACCTCAAATCCTAAGTTATTTAGATAGAAACTTCAAAGTAAAACTCAACAATAATCCGTGTAAGGAAAAAAAAAGTGACTCAGTGGTAGGGCCTTGGAATGCCTAGTTGATTTTGCCGCCTATAGCCACTATCCTTCGTCCAATATGTTGTTCCGTCTTCTCGGACTACAAAGATCAATGGAGCTACATATGGGGATCACATCTCTACTCATCGACAAAAGTTTATAAAAGAATGATTGGAAATGTTCAAGTCCACCCATCCATACATTGGTTGTGGCAATCATGTTGTTAGATGAAGCACAAGATCTTCTTTTGGCTGATTCTGCAAGACAGGCTAAACACAAGAGGGGTGTTACACAGAAGAAATATGCATCTTGATGATTACAATTGTGAAATGTGTATATTACAAAGGGAAGAAACGATATATCATCTATTTCTTAAGTGCAACTTTGCACGACAAAGCTGGGAATCCATTGGCTTGCATGCTCCTTTGACATCAAATCCGGGAAGAGCTGTCAAGAGGTTAAAACAACAGTTACAAGTGCCATTCTACATGGAAATTATAATTCTTATGGCGTGGAGCATATGGACTACAAGAAATGACTGGATCTTTAATGAAGAGACCCAACAATACAGGCTTGCAAAGACAAATTCAAGAGGGAATTCGCCTTGGTTATCCACAGAGCGAAAGCGCGATATTTACCACAAATCAAAGAATGGCTACAAGCATTAGAATAGCTTTCTTCCTTTCTTTTTGGTTTGCTTTTGGTTTCTTGTGATTTTTATGTCTTTGTAAATTTGACTTCTTAAATATATAAAATATAATCAGTAGGGGAGTTTCCCCTCCTGTTGCTTCAAAAAAAAATATGATGTTCCGTCGCCTATGCCGCCATTGATTTTTTTTTATTTTTTTTTTAGGAGAGCCTATGCCGCCATTGATGACCAGGAAGCTCAGAGACACAGTAAACGAACCGAGGAAGAAGGATGTGGATAGGGATGAAAACGGAACGGTAAAATTCCGTTCCGTTCCATTCCGAATACCGTATTTTTCCGATCGATTCCGAAATATTCGGAATTTCAACGAAAATGGAACGGAAATGAGTACAGGGTAGTCGGAAACGGAATCGGAAATGATTTAAGGATTATTCCGATCATATTTCATATTTCCATATTTTGTTCGGAATTTTTCCATTTTGTTCCAAAGTCAAAGAAATTGGAATAGCCTAACATCAGGAAGCCTATCAGCCCAACAGCCCACACCGGCCTCAACCATTCCAAACCCTTCAAAGCATCTGTTGTTTCTGCATCATCTTCAACACCTTCGATGATATGAATGATGAGGAGGAGTTGCTTCGTGGCAGTGGACCTTGGATCGTCATATTAGGCCTAGCTATATATGTATGATGAATCAGACACTGTGCTATTTGTATTAAGTTCGGACTACATGCTAGTTGTATTGTCTAAGTTAAGACTATGTTGATATGAATGACTTCCTACGAGACATCATTTGTAGTGCTTTTATGTTAATGTCTAAGTTAAGACGATGTTGGATGTGTCGTTCGATGTTATTATATTCCGACTTAAAATATCGTTTACCGATCGTTTTCGACATATTTTCGTTCCGACTTGTTCGTTTTCGAATGTCCGATTATTCCGATTCCGTTTTCCGATTCCGACTTTTCCGTTTTCGTTTCCGACCGATAAAGAAAATATGAAAATGAAAATGATTTAAGCATTTTTCCGATCATTTCCGTTCGTTTTTATCCCTAGATGTGGAGCAGCGTACTGTTATTTGGGCTCTGGGCTGTTGCGTGTGGCTGTTTGGGCTGGCGGTAGCGACCTGTGGTTGTAGCCCATAGTAGATGGCTGTCAATTTTCTTTGTGGAGACCGTTTTGATTTCTGTCTCTATATCTGTTTTGTTTACTAGGTTAGATTGTCTAAAAAAACAGATTACTCAGCCAGCACAATCAGTTTGCTAGATCGTTCTCTTTTTTTCTAAGCCCTTTTAGTTTTCTTTAGTGTAATCTGTATGATATCTTGCTTAAAAAATCTAGCTCCTTTCTAAATAAAGGAATCCAGCTTTGTTGAGTATTTTAGTTGCATTGGCCGATTATTGTTCCTGCATAAAGTATTTTTTATTTAATGCACAATAGTCTATGCTATCAATAGTCCCATAAATGTCGTCACTTACATAAAACCCAAGGATGATGAGTGTACTTGACATCACACTTTAATTTTCTTCCGTCATCCGACTGACATAGGTAACCCAAGTATGATGGGTGTATTTGAGCCAGCCCAAGTCATGAACCCTTAAGGGCCCCATTTCCGTTTTGCCCAGGGGCCTCAAATTCTTAGAGATGGCCCTGCTCCGTGGCACCGAGCAACGCGTTGCAAGTTGTGAATCGACGGGAGTCCGGATCCCCGGCGCGCCAAGCGGCTGAGATCCCTGAGCGCAGGGCGGGGCGTTTTAGCAGCCAAGATCCACGGGAAATGAAAGGAGAAAAGGGTAGAAGACGGAGCTGACGAGGTGGAGACGCAGAGAGGAAGCCAACAACGGCGGAGTGAGTCGGCGGAGGTGGCCGGGCGAGATGACGGCGATTGGAGGGCGATGGAGCCCCTCAAGAAGGGAGAAACGACACGGAGAAGCCCGCCGCCGGCGTCCTTGCAGCCGCACGGGTAGGCAGCTGCCCGCTCGGACGATGGCGAGGTGCAATAGACAGGGTAGGGGGCCGCGGCGGCAAAGGCTATGGTTCCACTCGTGTCGCCCTTGGAGAGCGACGCGAACACGGAAATGTGAATCTCAATTCTCCTAGGCTACTCACTTTTCGTGAATGAACCGAATAAACCAAGGAATATAAATTGCATACTGCTATAACTATTGATTAGCACACCGAGTCCAACATTTGACAAAGTTGGATCTGTACAGACTGCCTCGCCATCCCTCATATCCGAGATCTTTCCCATCTTCCCACCACACTCGAATATCAATTGTCAACATCTACACACTACAGCTACTCGCTCACGCTCTCGGCATATCAATTATAAGATCTGAGATTAGCTGTACCCCTTCAGTCTCCGCAGCTCGACCACTACAACGCTGATGTTATCCTTGCTGCCGCGCGACATGGCGAGCTCGGTCAGGAGGGCCGCGGCGTCGGCGGCTGTCCGGCCGGAGACGGTTTCGGGGAACATGGACGCCGCCCGTCCGTTCAGGCAGTTCCGGGCGATCTTGCACGCCACCTCGTTCGACACCACGTCCCACAGCCCGTCGCTTGCCAATATGAGGAACTCGTCTTGGTTCGTTCGGTCCACGACCGTCACCTCCGGCTCGGCACAGACGTACGGTTTCAGGTAGTAGTCCCCTGAAATTTGTGTCAGACCATAAAGGAATCAGATGTGCTGAAGAACAAATCGGGCACTACTACTATTATATATATTGGTCCAAGTAGTGTTGGGACAAGAAATTAAGGAATCCCAGTAGTGCTGGGACAACTGGAGAATAAAATGAAAAGGATGTTCTCACCTATGGACCTAGAAGTTGCTAGGACTCCCAGGACACGATACCCATTCCAGTTGATGACCCTGCCGCCAGCTGCTTCCACCCTTTCTAATTCATCTGGTCGATCTGGCTGCGTAGTCAGAACAAACAACCATTAGACCACTGATGTTGAGCTACCGTTTCATGTCAATTGGCAAGTGAGAGAAATGCGATGTTTAGACTGAATTTATGGTTCAGAGAGTCTGTTACATGGTGATAACCTAGAACAACAAAGCATATCTGGATAGATTTTTTACTAGAAAGAAAAATGATCATACTAAACAATGTTCTGAGGAACTGTTGCTACATATCTAACCACGTATAAATCCTTGAGCTAAACAATTATAACCCCCAAACTATGGATCTAAATATCCAAATCGGACCTAGTTTTCTGGCACTGAAAAAGCAGCACCTTGCATGAAAATCACATCTGGTCCCCAATCAAAAAAGAAAGGAAGAAAGATCATTCGATGCACTTGAACCATTTCTTGGCTGACAGCATCTAAACGTTGCTCCATGTCTGCTATAACTGCTAACCATGTGTGGGCAGAGAATAGATGAATGCACATTTAGTAACATTTCAGAATTGCGAGTTGCTGGAAATACACGAGATGTAAAATGTATCCTTCCGCATTTGTGTTTGGCACGCACCCGCTCACATAACTGCATTACTCTCATTGAGGAACGTTTTTGCCACAATAATCCCGACCACCGGCCTAGAGCCTGTATAAGTGCTGGATGGAGAAACGTTTTTGCGAGGAAGAAGTGGCTGAACCTAACACAATTCCCATTGAGGAACAGCATTGCAGCACTAGGCTCTCCAGCTTTGCTTTTTTCCCCAAGAGAGATAGTAGATCACCTACGTGTCCCACCATTTCTACAGCAAGGAATGTAACCACTCAATGAAATACTTTTTTTTTTTTGCACCAACCGCAACCACTCTGTACCAGCAGGGAGCTCTGGGCATCGCAATTGCCCATTCTATTTGTGAACAAAGTGACAACTGACCCACACCAGCCAGCCAAGCCAGCTTTGGCATCACTCTACCAGGAGCAGACGAACGAGATTGTCTTGCACCTCATGTGCCGCAGGAACATTCGGGAGACTAAATTAGTGCGCTAATCTCGTACTGTTTTCATAGAAAATTAGATCTAAGCATCCTCACGCGCGCAACATGTTCTTCGCACTAATCATGTGGGGAGTACTAGCATAGCAATCTAGGATTAGCATTTGTTTATGCGGTAGAGTACATGTCAGTATCAGGACAAAGATTGGTTTTGTACTAAGTACCTTGTGGTCAGTGGAGAGCGGGACTGCCACGCCGCCGCGGGAGAGCACCGCGCGCGAGTCGCCGCAGTTGGCGACGACGATGCGGCGGTGCCCCACGACGGCCACCACGGCGGTGGACCCCACGGTACGGAAGGGTGAGCCGGCGTCGGCGTCCGCGGCGGCGGCCTTGAGCTGCACGAGGCCGCCGGTGACCTCGCCGTCGACCCTGGCGAAGCTGGCCAGCATCGCGTCCTTCCAGCGCACGGCGTCGCCGCCGCCGGCCAGCCGGCGCCGGCCGACCTCCTCGGCGAGCACGACGTGCATCCGCTCGCTGCACGCCTTGGCCACCCGCGCCCCGCCGTGGCCGTCGTACACGGCGAAGAAGTCCTCCTCCCCGCCGTACCAGCTGTCGCGCGCCGCCGTTGCAGCCGTTCGCGTCGGCCTCCGCGTCGGCAAGGAACGTCCGCGCGACGGCGACGGCGTCCTCCATCTCCCTCCGGCGGCCGATCACCGACACGGCCCCGTGCGAGAGGGACGGCGGCCACCCCTGCACACCGCCGGGGTCCATCGACGTATCCGCCGACGTCCTGTCCCTGGCCGCACCGGACCGGATCCTCTTCGCCGCCTCGTTCTCCGCCGCCGCCGACGCCGTGCGCCCGAGCCTGCGGAGCTCGAGGCGGCGGCGGCGCCGCGCGGATGCCGCCACGCCGGCGACCTTCCCCGCGTCCGCCGCTACAACCTTGCACACGGGGCCCTCATCCCTCGCGCTCGTCTCTCTCATCAGTGGCCACTCGACTCCGTTCCTCGGAAAAGCAATGGAGGAGGCCGGCGAGGAAGGCGAGACGCGGCTTTAATACTACGGCCAAGGCAGCTCAGGCGGAAGGAAGAAAGGTAGGAGACGCGGCGCGTGCCGTCGGATCCCCCACTGACGGCCCTACGCGCGCCAGCGCCGCTGGTACCGGGTGCGGACGTGGACGGGCGGGATCGGCTCACGGCTGGACAGAAAATATCCTGCGCCCGGCGCATGGACCACGGCGTTCGGGTTCGAACGGAGCGTGGTGGGGGCGTGGTCGCAGTGACTCCGGCGTTGGTGGGACGGGCGCAGGGACGGGTTTGATCGGTTGGACCACCGGGTCGCGGGGTGGGTCCCTGGGTGGGGGCGGCAAGGGGCTACGTGGAGCGAGAGAGCGGACGAGGAAGGAGGAAGGGGTGGGGCACGTCGAGCGACTTGGACTGTGCCGGGGTCAAATGGTTGGGCCACAACCTTTACGTGCACCAAAGCAAGATTCTTCTTCCTCAGCAAAACGCCCTTACGGACTCTCACTAACGGAAGATCAGCACGTCACGCTGCTGTGCTGCCGGCCCGGCATTTCAGTCATCAGGTTTTCAGAGAAGTTTGAAACGGTTTGGTCAAACGGTACCGTTTCGCGCGCAGCTCATCAACGAGGTGGCGACCTGCACGTTACACGTATGTAGCCGTGAGCGAGCTTTGAATTTGCAGAGCGGTAGAAGTGGCGGAGCGGAGGTTGCGTGGGTAGCCCGCGTGGCGACGAGGATTCAGCGGGCGTGGGATATTTGGAGCGAGGCGGCGGACGCGTGGCGGCCGCATGCCGGGGTCTTGGCGCGAACCACGGCACCAGTACCACGCACGCGCGCGTGCGGCAACAGAACGATGGCGCCTGCCGCGCGACTCCTGTTCGAGCGGGAGAGCCGCGCCGTCGGCAGCACTGGCGCGAGCAGTGCGGCCTACGCGGCGACGTGGACGCCGCGATGGCCGAGGCAGTGTCCCCTTCCGGGCGCTCATTCCCTCGCCCTCTCTCCTCTCGTCGTCTCTCTCGCGCGCGCGCCCCTTTCTCTCTCCCTGTCTCCATGCCTCCTTCACCACGCGTCCAGTCGTGCGCGCGCGTCGAGGCGCCCCGCCCGCTGCCACGACTGCCGCCGTGTACTTTCGCGGGCGCGCGCTGGACGGGACGTACGTGGGGCGCGTGGGGCGCCCGCGCATGTCGTCGTTGCCGGTTTTTGAAAATCCATCCATCTCCTCGCAGCTGCGGCGCCCAGCCCAGGCCCGCGCTGTCGCGGCATGCATGGTATTTCACCATTTCCCGCCGAGTCCGGGCTCCTTCCTCCGATCGCCTGGGTAAAGATTCGTTTCTCAGACAGCTGTGGTCTCTCCAGACGCCAAGAGACCCGTCGGTTGCGAGATCAGCACTCCATTTTGCGTCGTCAGTCGTCACCATGCTCGTTGCCGAGAAGCTTGTTCCTGTTCCCGTTTTTAAACTCCCTGCCATTGATAATTCTTAGCTAGCTGCACACGCATGTCGTATCAAGCTAGTATAATCGAGATAACTACTCGTGTGTGACGCGTCGTTACGCGAAGGAGAGTGTCCAGGCTAAGAGTAGAATATATACGTACGGCCTGGCAGCTGAGATGCTTGCTTTCCCAGTTAAGAGCAAGTTGCATGCCGTGCGTACGTAGCTGCTTGGCTAGACGAAAGCATCTGGGATTTATAAAATGGAAGTTTATACTATACGTGGTAGTGGTACAGTGCAGTGCTTGGTGCATATACTCCGTTTTTAAGTGATCATCAATGCAACGACATTAATAATGCTTGGAGGATTATATATAGAGGGTGTTATGGATACCCTTTAGTCCCATGACTAAAACTAGTCAGACTAGTAGTCTCTAGTCTCACTTATGTTTAAAAGTAAAGACTAAAAGTGATTAAAGACCATTAAAGATTCTATCTTACTAAAGAGAGAGAGTGACTAAAACACCTTTTAGCTACCCCTTCCCTATTAGAGAGTTTTAGTCAGGTGACTAATTTTAGTCTCTTTCTAGTCCCACCTGTTTGAAACTTTAGTCCCTAAAAATAACTTAAATCTAACCTGACTAGTTTTAGTCATGGTGATCCAAACACCCTCATAGTAAGCTGTTTATACTTAGTAGACATGCTAGTGGTACAAGGTGTGTTGGACTGCATGGTATGGGCTGTATAGCAGCAAGATCTTCGCGATCGAAATTACAATGCTGCCCTTGCATGCCTACCTTGCTCATAGTGCATGATTACCGTTCAACATGAAGCCGGAGCAGCTCAGCTGAAAAAAGGTGGGCGGTTAATTGCGGCTACCTTAGCTCCAAGTGCACCATTACCGTTCAGCATGAAACCAGAGCGGCTCAGCAGAAAAAGTGGGCGGCTAGATAGCGTCCGTGACAACGACGCGACGAGGTTACACATGCTCCGATCCGAAAGCACTCGGTCCATTCATGCATCATGAGCTAGCATTTCCGTTCCTCCTCCTGTTTCCTCTCTGTGCGTCAGTGCGTGCGTATGTACCTTTCTCGACAGCTAGTACCACACGAGGAGTATATGGCGACTGCAACTAGCGGATTTACAGCTAGTACCACACGAGGAGTATATGGCGACTGCAACTAGCCGTGAATGTGGATCAGCCCAGTTACGATCAATGACAAAAAGACCGGTTTTGGCTCATCGCGTCTGCGCAAATTAATTCTGCAGCTGATGTCGCCACCGCCCGTAGTAGTACGTAGCCGAGAACACTGTTCTCTGAACCTTCCGAATACCAGACAACTGAACAACAATACTCAAACGTCCAGGTGCAGAAACGACCAGGGTGTCTCGCGCTACGGTACTACTATGACATAAGCGCCGGACGGTGGCCGAATCAGAGCAGAGAAGTTTCGCCATCTTCTGCTGAATCCCGGACTGCTTTCCTGATCTTTTCCGCCCGGACAGCGACGGGGCGGCGATCGAGCCGTGCGCGAGGGCGTGGACGGACGCCGCGCCGCTCCGGCGCGCGGAGAGGAATTTTCTCCGGGCATGTGTGTTGTCGCGCGCGCGCGCGGCGGAGCATCGAAACAGCGAAAGGCGTGCGTGGGCCGTCCCTGTCGTGGCTCGGACGTGGCGGGGGGACCGTTCGCCTCGGCAGTCTCGTCGTCGTCGCCACGGGACGTGGCACCCGGGAACAGAGAAAAAAAGCTCGATGCGCGAGCGAGCGAGCGGAGAAGCCGACGAGTCTTCCGGCTCTGGTCCCGGTCCGTACGTCGTGTCATCCATGCTACTCCCTCGAACCGGCGGCGGAGCCCTAGCGATAGACTTCTTGTAGCAGGGGCACGTAAGGTTTACAGTACAACACGCCGGCAAAGGTGCGGTAAACTGCGGTCGTCGCGCATCATTCCGACACCTGTGATCGAGGCTTCGAGTTCAGGAAGTTAGATCACGCGCGAGTCATTGCGGCTAGCGGATGTGGCGGGCACGCACGGTGCGCGCGTGAGATTCTCGAGCAGAGGCTAACACGCGTCTCTGATAATTTAATAACGCTTTTACAGTAGACCATGATACCGAAGGATAATAAGTATCATGGTTACAATCCAACCTTCATTTGAAAGGGCAACTTCGTTATTAGATTGTTGGTTAGATAATTTGACCTTTTTTTTCCCTTATGGGAGGAAACGAATAGCTTTGTCGTTTTGTTTCAGATCACACCGTCGAGGCAGTCGAAAGGACCAGCGCCGCCGTCAGACGCCGTCCGGATTCACGCCGGCGCCACACCACCTCAAGACGTTCGATCGCCTCCGGTACCACCACCCTAAGACATTCGATCCTCTCTGACGCGCCGTTCTTCCATCTGCCATCCAACGCTCAGGGACTGCTGCACCTGGCTGCTTGGCTCGACTACGGCCCAATGAAGCCGAGCCGCGGGACTCGGTGCTGGTGGAGTGAAAAAGCGGAGGCTAGTGCAGGAGCCGAAGGAGAGCAAGCATGAACCATCTCTGATGAAGGAAATCAAATCTTTGTACTCCTTTGATCGCCATGCATGATGCATCAAAAGTACTCCAAGATTACTCCATGGTTTCCTTTTGATATCGCAATCGCAGTTGGCAAAACAATTCTGATAATCTACTGTGTAATTCGATCAGCAACTTTTTTAAGAACACCGACATGCTAGACGACGGCGTCGCGAGGGCGCGGGCTCGTCAAGGGCACTGATGCGCGGCTTGCAGTGGCTGCTGAAGACTCGTCGCACGGGCAAGACTCGTCGATGGCGTGGCAGCTCTCCCGTGGCGCGCGCAACCGGTGGGTTCTCAACCTCGTCGGCGGCGTGGGATCGTGAGGTGTGCCACGATGCGTCGGCTCCGGCAAATGCGGCATCAGGCTAAACGTCGTGGCGGCGGAGGGTTAGTGCCACTCAATTCCAACCACCGCGCACTCCTCCTCGCCACCCACCTCGCACCCCTCCTCGCCGCCTCCTACCGCAGCACTGCCGCCGGGCCGAGCGTTGCCGCTGAATCGCCATGGCCACAGGCCCACAGCCGTAGATCACGGTCTGAGACGATAAGGTTGTCCAAAACGTCTCAATGGACCGTAGTTTGCATCCATTGTTTCCGATAATACCCTTGCGATTGTCATGATACCCTGACCATGATACTTATAATACCGGTGGGATGGAAATGTATCATGGTTAAGATCTAAACCGTCGGATGAAGGAAATGGACGATGTGCATTCATTTGGGTCCGTAAAAGAGCTCTAATTTGAAGCGTCTTTTCTTGAAGAAACGTGGACTTGTTGCTGCATCCTAAGCTAGCTCGGCACAACGGCCACATGTTTGGTGTCTCCATCGGTGGCGTACGTAAAGGTGAGGGCCGGCGCCATGGATTTAGCTCGTGCAGTAAGTAGCTCCGATTCTACTACCCAAGTGGCGGCAGTACGGTATCGTTCTCGCCAGGCCCCAGCTCGACGATTTATGGCTCGGCGCGTCACAGGCTCACAGCGCTGCTGCGGTGGGCCGCTGGGCGCGCGTTCCGCGCGCAGGCCGTGCACAGTCTCTCCCGGCCGCTTGCCACCGCCGATCATCGGGCGCGCGTACGCGCGCCCAGAAGTCACGCCTCGCGCACCCCGGGCGTCCCTCCCCCGTGCCTTGAGTTATACATTCGGCCCGTGTGCGCTGGTCAGGCCCAATACATAGAACGCGTGGCCCAGCTGCCTCCGTCGTTTGTTCCAGCCCTTTGTTCCAATTGTTCCAGCCAGCGGCCAGCGCCGGAGGAGAACTGGAGAAGCAGCCGCTGCGGTCCTCGTGTGAGGCCCCGGAGGAGCTGTCCACCTAGTCAGTCAATGAAAAGAAGCACATGCTGCAAAGGAGAAGCAGCAGCGCCGTCGTTTAGTCCATGGCCTCGAGAGCAGAGTCCGCCTGCAGTTCGATCGATGAGCTCTTGAACAAACTGGCCGACTGCTGGAGCCAATGCATGTGTGACTCACTGACCAGTTTGTATTTTTGTTGTCTATGCTGCGACCTCTGAACTGGAACGAGCACTGTTCCCGCATGGCCCCTCGCGGTGCTGTGAGATGAACCACGTCGTCCCGTTGAGATCATGAATGAGTTCGTCATGAATCCACTCTCGCCGGCCGGACGCAGCCTAACAACCATGTTTCGATTTTTAGTGAGGTAGTGCAGATCGCGCTCTATTAGTTGTGCGTCTAAGGTAGAAAAAACAATAATGCACACACGCCAGTGCATGATGTAGCATTTTCCCAAGAGCTAGCAAGAAAATACTACTCATGTAGCGAAATTCAAACGATAGCAGATCTTACCCAGATTGGTTACTTGGTTGGTGAAGCATTAAGAATAGTTACACTGGACTTCAGCCCCTAGCTGGCCATAAGTATTCGGTTGGTGACATGCTCAGAAGGAGATGATGATAAGGAGGTAAAAATGGTGGCCGTTGCATGAAAAGACCTGTAGCCTAGGAGTGGGATGCATAGGGAATGCGAACAAAACTTGCCAATGCTAGCAAAACTAGCAACGCCAGTAGTGTTGTCAGGATCACTACAGTTCCATGAGCAGCTGTGAAGCGTCTCGTGCAGGACTAAAGTGACGAGCCGGGAAGCAACATTCCTAGGACCGGGAATTTTTTTATTTTTTAAACCTTTTTTAATTAATATTTTAATAATAGACCGATCGAAACTAAATTTGCAAATCTAGACCATTTAGTCGCGCCAAACCGAATGACGTGACCGAGACTACAATCCCGCCAATCTATACGGCGCGATCAGATGACACATAGGTTGCTACGTCAGATTTTAGTCACGCCAAAGTGATTGACGTGACTGAGCTCTGAGTCGCGCCATGTAGCTTGGCGTGACTACAAAGTAGAAAAGTCCCCCTTCAGCTCACCTGCCAGAGACGGACGGACTCTGAGCGCAAGCGAAAACGTCAGCACAGTGAGCTGAAAAAGCTGCACATGCAAATTTTTTTAACCTTGGGCCCGCTCTGCACCCACTGCACACTGCATGTGTGCATGCACTGTGCCGCTGGCTTTTTTCCTGCATGCTGCGGGTCTCTCCATTTTACAATTTTGGGTGGATTTGTTCCTAATCAACAGATTGTTCCTCTTCCTATCAAAAAAAAAAAACAGATTGTTCATTTTTTTCTCATCCCAAGCTCTAGCCGCAAAAATCATGAAACTAATTTGTGAAATTATTCATAAGACGGAGTACATTTTGATGGTCGCCAACACTCATCCAACT
The DNA here is from genome assembly GCA_007726485.1 of Eragrostis curvula. Taxonomy (NCBI): domain Eukaryota; kingdom Viridiplantae; phylum Streptophyta; class Magnoliopsida; order Poales; family Poaceae; genus Eragrostis; species Eragrostis curvula. Next base: position 38,935,443 of record CM017445.1, on the reverse strand, counting down.
GAACTTCATCGGACAATCCATCGCTGAAGAAGAAAGAAGCGAACAGTCTTAACAGAATCTATTTTGCCAGCCATACGATTTGTTCGGTTAGATCAGGCAGTATACAGAGCTACTGCATAAGGACTATTGTCGAGGATTTTCTGTGTTCTTAAAAATTCACCCAGTTTTCTCACCTACAAGTTTATTTTTATAAAAAATGTAGTTATACATGTCGGTAGTTTGTACTGACAATATTAGTTAGCAGGCGCCGCATGGCGGGCCCTCGACCTGCGTGGGATCCTGGCGAGGCGGGGTGGGAGTTGGGAGGCTACCTTAGCACATGTCTTTTTCTGTGAGTCATACGACCAGTGGAGAGCCGGGACGAAATACATGTCTCGTGGGATATTTTTGGTAAATATTTCCCACACTACATTTATGCTTCGAAATTTGAAAACAAAATTTATTAACAAAATGTGTAAATACATTAGTGCATTCTATAGCCTATTGTCTTGTATTTAAAAATCTTCATCCATCTTTTAAGTACGTCTCACATCATATGCTAATTTTGATTTTTTTCCCTATAAAAATATTATTGCACCTAAAAAATAAATTTTGATAGACGATAAGATTAGGAACAATGATTATGTTCGTACTTTTTTATACACATTTTCTAGACATGAACTCGTGTTTGGACTTTTCCAATTAGTTGTGAAGATGCCCTGCTATGCATTAATCTCACGTCTGTACACACTCTGTTACAAGAAGCAATATTTTAAGTGCTCTTTGTGACTAGTTTTGGCCTGTACATCGCAGATGAAGTCAGCTGGCGCATATTCCAATACCTCAAGCCTTTGGAAAATCGCGGCATGGCAGCTACAGTGACAGCAAATTTTTCAGGCGGCGTTTCAATCACGCCAAGCTACACGGCGCGACTCAAGCTCAGTCACGCCAAATACTTTGACGTGACTAAAATCTGACGTAGCAAGCCATGCTGACATGGTATTTGGTCACGCCGTATAGGTTGGCGCGATTTTAGTCTCGGTCACGTCATTCGGTTTGGCTCGATTAAATGGTCTAGATTTGTAAATTTAATTTCAGTCGGTTTATTATTAAAATATTAATTAAAAAATGTCTAAAATATAAAAAAAATTCTAGGACCGGTCGTTTTCTGTGCTAGCTGGTCAGGTCGAGCAGCACATGCACACCGCTCTACTACGTTGGTGCTGAGCTTCCTAGTTTTCCGAGTGAGAACTTACTAGAGAAGAGGTGGTGCTACGTTCGACGGGGTACAAGGAGTAGAGGCCAGCCTGTTGAGCTTTTAGCCTCTCTCTCTCTCTCGTCACTCGGTGCGTCGGACCTCGCTTAACGTTGAAGTTCCGCACTTTGCCAAGAAGCCTAACCTGTCACTGGAAAAGGCATGGACGACACCAAACTTCCTCAACCTGTTTTATCTGCCTCTCTCAGAACAAGCCTATGAGCAGCTGCAAGTTTTGTTCAATATTCTAGAGGGACTAGATATGGAGAATGGAAATGATCTATGGTCATACATATGGGGAAATGGTAATTATTCAACTTCCAAGGCTTAAAAAGTGATGAAAGGACATGCAAATGTAGATAAAGCATTTCAATGGTTGTGGAAATCATCTTGTCAACCCAAACACCAAGTGTTCTTCTGGCTATTGATGAAGGACAGACTGAATACAAGGGGAATGCTGCAGAGAAGGAACATGTACTTGGAATCATATGTTTGTGAATTATGTATTACGCAGAGAGTGGAATCACTGTTACATCTCTTTGTTAATGTGGATTTGCAAGGGCAAGCTGGACCTCTATTGGCATCACAATACCACAGCACCTACAAGTTCGGCCTAAAGTCATACCTTTGATCAAGTGGATTAAGAGAAAACTAAATGTTCCCTTTTATATGGACATTATCATACTTATATGCTGGAGTATATGGACTGAGAGAAAAAAATAATGGATACTAGCAAATACCCCGCGCGTTGCCGCGGGTAGGAATGAGTACCTAGCAAGTACATGATATGGTTGTGAAGCACACAACAAATATGCAGGGTCTTCAACATCGTGCTACCAATCTTAAGCAATTTATGCACCTGAAAAAGCATTAAACGTATGAATGAAGAGTAGAATTAAAATACTTTGAAGGTACGAAAAGGGACCAGCCAGAAGAACACAGTTAGAAAAATGTTGTGCAACAATTATCAGAATTAGAATGCAAGAATATATATCTCCACGGAGTTCTGATATTTCGCTTTGGCTGGCTTTGTATTTTGTAAAAAGTGTAAGTACAGTAATTTCACAACCAAACTGTTATTCAATACTTTGAAATATGCAATAATCTCCATTTGGGATTCTTATCAGAGAGATTCAACAAAACAAAATGTGGACTGCTACTCAGCTTTTTAGTAAGAGCTGGGTGGTTCATTGTATAGTTAAAGGTATATTGTAAGCTGAAAAATGTACATGATAAATGTACGCCTTTTTCATGAGTCCTGAAGCAATGGAGGGAAAAAGAAATCTATGGTTACACTGCATAAAGAGAGGCAGGCAGCAGACTGCATGTCTACCAAAAGTTGCATTCTGTGATCTTACTTTGGATGAGTATGTCATTAACTTATGAAGAATGGTTCTGCATGTGGTGGTATATTCACGTCAACTTGTCATGGACGAAATCAGAAAGAAGGGTCCAGGACATGCAAATAATTGAGGTTGTAAACAATTCTGTCACTAAATCTGAAAGCTCAGAGCACATGTACTTAAACTGACCATAGATTTTATTGACATCTTATTGTGAAGATGAAAAACAGGATACTAATTATTCTTTTCTGATCATATATCTTTATGTATGGAAGTTTGGCTTTAAGGTAAATTAACAAAATGAACGGTAAATTTGTAAGGAAACTGTGCAGGAGGGGGGAAAGGCAAGCATCAAACCTTATAGTAGAGAACATCTGGAAAATTTGACAACATTTGTAATGTTGGTCCAGCAAGCTAATCCATTGATGTGAATATATTGTATATGAAAGCTGCAACAGTATGAAAGGCATGGTGTGTTCTATTAGAGTAGATGAAGAAAACAAAATGATATACTGCAAAATGCATTATTCAGTATGGATGCAGAAAACAGTTGGAGATGAGCGTTATTCATGTAAATCGAAATATATAATAAGAGATGTAGAGAGGAGGCAAAATGCATAATAGTATGGATGCAGTAAAAGCTAAATAAAGAATAGTAAAATCGAGATAATTAGGATGCAAATATCTCTGAATAAGCTTTCAAAACAAAACTTACCATCAAGCTAGATCACCAAATATTTCAGTCTATACAACATTGCGGGTTCTATTTGCATGTTAATGGGGATTATTCTCAATGAAAACACAAATAGCTTCTAGTGATGTTACCCGCATGAATGCAACATAGAATTGACCATGTAAAATACTGGACATGGCTATAGCTCTGTGGCCAAAATGCACGATACAACTATTTAGCACAACCAAAAAATCGTTTTGAGATATAACTGATGTAAGCACAGGTTCATCTGGATGCGCACATGCTTAATTCTACATGAATAGTCAGGCTGAGTTTTTTGGAATCTTCATTTTGCAACCAGATATTCAAAGCATACTATCAAAATAGGAGTTAAATGTTGAAAGTAAGGCATTTTTCTTTTTCAGTAGAAGCCATGTGGCAGCAACCACTGGTCCTATATGCAGCACATACCACATCGACAGGTTTGTGATACAAAAATATCATTGGAGTTAAGTTCCATTGGTTCTTTTCCAAACAGGTTACCTGCCAGTGTAAAATTTGAATGCTAAACATTTTATTTGCTATCTTTTGCTGTCAAATGCTAATTGAACTGTCAGGCATGACACAGCTGTAAATAAATTAAAATTTTGCAACAAACATTATACCTGCAGGGTTTGTAGAACCAACGCTGAGGTAAAGAATTCAAAAGTTCAAATTTTGTTATGATGTCTACCCATATCTCTATCATCGGGACCGTGTTACAACATCCAAGTCATTAGCATTGGTATGCCCAAAAGCAATTTGGACAATAACATCACTCCACCGGATCAATAGCTCCATAGTGTATGACCACCTGATAGATATGGAGTTCCAATGGAAACTTTGTACACGGCCATGTATTCTGTGATTGTACCAGAAAAATGTATCAATCAAAACAGTTAACAGGCAGAGAAGAATAGGCCGTCTACTACCCATTCGACATAACAGAGCAACCTGCAATAATAATCTGCTATCGCCTCCAAGTTCATTCAGCAAACAGCACAATCATAAGAGAGATAGGAGACTGTTAAGCTAGGAGACAGGATCCGTAAAGCAGGTCACTCAGAAATGTCAAATGTTCATACCATTTTCATTCAGAAGTTTCTTCCGTTTGGGGGCTCGACCTCATCTTCCATGGCGCCAGGGAGAAAGGTGGATCTCGCTTTTGTCGATGCGCCGCACCATCGAGCCGAGGAGAATACGGGGTGGAGGCGCTGGAGGAGGGAGCAGGAGTGGTTGCACCTCGGGGAGGCTGTGGGCGCCGCCATCGGCTGCATCGGCGTCCGAGAGGAGGTGAGGCGAGCGCTCGCGGATGCGCCTTGGGTTGTCGCCGGCCTCGGAATTGGAGCAGGCGCTAGGGTAGCCATGGCCTCGCAGAGGAGCTGCGGAGCAATCCAGGTGAAGTACGGCGATGGTGGTGGTGTATGGCAATCGAAGGCAAGCGGCCGGCGGTGGTGGTCTGCAGCAGCGGTGCATGAGGCCGCCCGCCCGAGGAGGCCTGGGCTAAGGCGGCCGCTCACCGACGCCGTGGTGCTGCGGCAGAAGAGGAAGCCAGACGGGTAGGCAGCCGGCGGCGCAGGGGAGGAAACCGTACGGCCTGAGAGGCGGGTAGAGCAGGTGGGCGATGGGTCGGGAGTGACCAAGTGAGAGGCGTGCGGTCGAGCGGAAGAGGTCGCTGCCTCGCTCGACGCTTCGAGACTATCCTTGGGTGGCTGCGATCCGATGGAGCTGCTAAAGGATCGGACAGTCCTGAACAGATGCTACAGGATAACAGTAAAACAGTAAAACAGTATTTCTGCGGGACCCGTCGGGAGGAACTGAGAAACTAGTATGATTTCAAGGAACTAACTGCATGGCCACAGTGATGGCTGTTAAACATGGCGTCATAATGAACTGCATGGCTGCAGTCGTCGGTGAACATAACAGCGATCTTGTGGCCGAGGAACAGTATGATGCAGACTCTTGGGCAGATGTAAGCTCAAATTGAGACATGGGGACTAGCGACAAAACTACGGTGGCCAAGGACGGCATGAATGTCGACACAGAAGAGGAAGCCGGCGTTAGTGCGACCATGGCCATTGGCCTCCAATGTCGAAGACATGGGCGTTGATGAGTGTGAGGTGACCCTATACCCAGGGGTCATCGCGATTGGAATTGCATTAGCAGAACGGTTCGATCATCCTGAGGAAGGCGAATGAGTCTCTGGGGCCGTCTTGGGCGGCATGCTCTAACTATCAGCGAGTTCATGGCGGCGTGCTCACCTTGGCGGGTACTCCCTCCGTTTTTAATTATATGACACCGTTGACTTTTTTGTCAAACTTTGATCGACAATATATATGAAAATAATTAGTTACTTAACGTGAAATGTATATTGTTAGATCATCATCAAAAGCATTTTAAGATTAACCTATATATTTAGCTATTTCCACAAATATTTATGAATAAGACAAATGATCAAAGTAACGAAAAAATCAACGGTGTCATATATTTAAAAACGGAAGGAGTAGATCGGATCAGGGAGGACGAAGTGCCTATCAGGATCAGGGAGGGATTTTGATCAGGAATAAGGGAGGTAAAGCCGAGTAAAATGATTTTTGCCGGGGGTAGATGACTGGATGGGCTGTTTGCACGAATTGCACAAAATAACTCCATTGCACCCAAAATTTCCCCTCCCATTCTAGTCGATAATAACGCCAGCAATATTTATTTCTCCCTATATGGTGTCCAGCTAATTTATGTTGTGTGTATGTGCATGATTACGTGATCTGTTGAACCGGTCTTAGATGTTTATATAAGGTGAAATAGATGAGGATCATTTGAACCTTTTAACAAAATAAAAATGATACAAATTTTATTTAAAATAAATTTCATACTATATGAAACATTGAAGGTGAATCGTTGTAAATACATCGTCTATGTAGTTAATTACCAGTGCTTTAACAATCGATTTTTGAAATAATAAACATTTAGATATCAACAAAAAATAAAGTTCAAAATATATTTGTCATCGGTTAATGATACCAATGTATAAGAAATCTCTTGAACCGTGACATTCAAAAGTAGGTCACTTGGGCTCAAGTTAATCACAGGAACCGGCATGCATATACAGCTCAATAGTTATATCTTAGACTGTCACTAGCGCACCTGCTCTTTGAAATAACACAACAATTTAAGGTTCCAGACTCTGAAAAAGGCATCAATGGAGAACTATAGCAAAGGCGCGGTTTCCGTCATAACTTCCAATGACCTCTCCTCCTTCAAAATCCAAACATTAGAAAGGAGTATAACAGAATCCAAAAACGGCATGATCAAATCCTGAAGCTCCCTGCCTGCTAGTTAGCATAATAAAAATCCTAAACTTAGTTGAAAATGAAATTTGCATAGCTCTGAGGCAAGTAGCTGCTGCTCCTTAACTCCTCCAAAAACTATTCTTTAATTGTGCTTTCATTTAAGTGAATGAAGTGAGTTTTCATGTAAATAAAATGAAACAAACTTAACTGTTCGTCCATGTGTCAAGCATTTTCTGGTTTTTTGTTTCAGCAAAAATAAAAGATTCATGTCAGAACAGGTGGAAATCAAAACTTATTTGTCAAAATTATAGCCACTGGCATTCATATAACTATAGCAAAAAATCAAGCTTAGCAATTTAATATTTACGCACTGGATTCAACTGTACAAAATGAAATGAATGACGTTGTTTGGTGCTGCTCAGCTTTCATATAAAAAGTTGCAATTATAGCATCAGAAGTTACTAGAGTAACAAAAATTGACAAAAATTCTGTGATAATCCTGGTTGTAGTATTTACTCTATACTTCTCCTAATTAGAATTCTCACAACGTAAGCACCTTAAGTGGTGTCAGTTCTAGCCTTATAAGCATTGGTGAATGATTTATTTTGAGCTATCGTTTTGCCAGATTACTTGACCCTTTGAAGATCACCAGGATTTCAATGTGGTATTAATAATTAATTTAAACATGATTTATAAATATATGAAGTAGGCAGCATAAGAATCACAAAATGCAGGTTTGAATTATGTTATGTGAAGTCAAGAATTGATTCAGTCTAGATACCTTTAAGATTGAATGCATTATTTGTAGTTGGTAGAACTAAGGGTTGCTTCAATCCAAAGGGGGCCTAAGAGTCTTTTTTTTAAAAAAAAAAACATATTAAGGAGCTAATTGAGGAGAGTTGGGTCAACAGAGCACATCTATTTGTTCTACACATTACTGAATCCAACAGTGTGATCGATTATGACAGATGATTAGGAATATAAGAGTAGAGTTCAGATCAACAGAGCATACTTTGCTGATTGATTGAACCTATGGAAGATGTCTTATACGATTCTCGACACCAATTGAAAGGAGCTTCAAACCAATCATGCTATGGACATTATATTTCCATCGATGATGATTGATTAGTCTGGCAAACACTTTCTATATCGTTCAAGCTGGTTGGGAGGCTTAGTAATACTTTGAATATGTTTATGGATAGTTCCACATAGATAAATAGACACTATATAAGACCTTAGTAAGCAATCAAACGGCCACAAGTGCACGGGAACAAGAGAGACCTGTGTAGGCTCACGGGCGTTGGATTGGCGCCGCAACTGGGGCGCCCTTGACGGGGTGGATCGTGGGGGTCAGGGTGGGGTGCCCCTGGGCAAATAGCGCCGCGGGGCGCGGCGGCCTGGCCGAGTATGAGAACGCCGGACCGAGAAAGACGGCGATCGGACGCCCTGGTCGGGAAGACGTCGCCTAAGAATCACCGATACGGCGATACGGATACGGCGATACGATACGCGGATACGTGGATACGGCGATTGGCCAAAAACACCGATACTCCGATACGTAGGGTATATTTAAAATTTTAATTTAAATACCCTAAAAATGGTAAATAACTGAATATTCAATAAACACAACAAATAGTTTTGCAACCTTTGTTCATTCATAGAAAAAAGCATCACTATGCAGTAGTAGGAGAAGGCGAACTACCAGCATTTCCAGTTCCAGATCCACTACCACTTGCCATCTTCTACTGATCTACACGCAAGACATGGAAAGAACTAGCTAAGACCTGAATTGCCATGTTTAAGTACTCCAATTGTAACAGAAGGAAAGAAGAGAACATCAGATGGGAGAGAATCGCCATGTTCAATTGTTCAGTACCCTCTCTCCGACAGCTTAGAGAAGCTCGACGCCGGCTACGTCAGCCGCCGCGAGCCCGCTGCTCGAGGCCTCCGTCCTGCAGCTGGTCGCCGCGCCGCCGGAGTCCATCTCTCCAGTCCCTTCGGCACCGTTCGACGGCCTCTACCGGTGCACAGACAGCAGCTGCTCGGCGAGCTGCGACAACTACCTCGGCTCAGGTGGCGGCGCGGCGGTGCCAGCACCCGACGGCAGCCCAGTACGTATCGGCGACGGTATCGGCGAGTATCGGCGGCCGTATCCCGAATTAAAATCTTTATTTTTAAATCGCAATCACTCGATACTCCTCGATACGCGTATCGCAGCCGTATCCCGCCGTATCCCGTATCCCGCCGTATCGGATACCGGTACGTTGCCCTTCGGGACGTATCGGTGATTTGTAGGACGTCGCAGTCTCGAACAGCAGGACGGGCCGGTGGCGACGGCAATAAGGGACGGAGAAGACGGCCGTGGAGCGAGAGGTCAACACGGGATTGTCCGTTGGGAGCCTTGGGGCAGCGAGCGGAGTGGGGCGCCGGCGGGCTGCACCGCGGCAGAGAGGAGAACGACAGCCGCCGCGTGAATAGTTGGATCAATCAGGAGTAACGGACCAATCAGGAGCCGAGAAACCGCGCCGGTTTAGATATTCAACTAGAAATTTTGAGAGCATATCAGAAGAATAGTTGGATCTCATAATTGGTCCGTTACTGGTTATGCTCACACAGGTTCAAATATTCAACCACTAATTTTTGTAGCCAACTTTTCAGTCCTTTGTCTGACATCAGAAAGTGCACTGAATTTCCACCAAAGAGTTTTAGCTGAAAGCACCATTAGCATCGTTATGTTCCAACTTGCAATCCCTGAAAGCATATCAGTAGCACTGGTACGTTCTAATCACTCTTTCACGTCAATGTCTGATGTCTCCATTTGCAAGAACATGAATTTTTAAGCATCCTTTGGCATCCTTGAACCCATGATTGTATTCCAGTCAGCTTTAAATTTCTTCAGTTCATTTTGATCTCGATTTTTTCGTTTTATAAGAGTGTGTCCTCCAATTGTGGGAATATGTGAATCATTTTATCGACATGGGAATATGTGAATCATTTTATCGGGACATTAAATGTTGCTGATAGAAATTGTACAGAGGGATCTCACCTCACAAGAGGAAAAGCGTCCATGAGACGCCCATAGTTCCCGTTAAACAAGGCGCTTCGAAACTCTAATCTGGATAGGATTGTGGTTTTGAATATGATCCAGATGTCAACGACGGCTTATGTGACACCCCGTGTCACTGAAAAGCAGCTCGTGCGATCAGCTCAGCTGAACAGGAACTAAAAGCAATTCAATTTCAAATTCGGAATCAAATATCCAAACAATTGTCAAACTAAGGCTTGTGAAGGAATTCAAATTTCGCAATAACAACTCGAGGAACCAAAAATACCAGAGGATGAAGGTCAGCTAGAAATAATTTTGGACAATTTTTGGTGATTTTAGAAATTCATTTGGATGCCCAAATAAATCCCAGAAACTTCAAAAGTAACCAACTTTTATCAGCTTTAGTTTTAAATATACACGGAGTCCAGATGTGCATGTTAGTCAGATTGAAGTCCAGATCAATATCTATCAAATGAGACAAGTTTCGTGATTTAGGAGTTGGTTTGCTATTTTAATAGTGTGCCAAACTTTGGGAAAAATCACAGTTTGAATTAATCAGAAAATGGAAAAGATCCCTCCGGGCCCACTCATCAGCCTCTCAAGCAGTTTCCACCGGAGAGCGCACGCCGCGTGGACGCCGTCGTACGGCTCCGCCGCACCGCCCACGCCGTCTCCCCCTCCTTATCCCGTGCGGACAAGCTCCAGAGGAGCCATTTCCTCTCTCCCAGCCTCGCACGCTCTCCCCGCTGCCTCAGACCCTAGCCACCGCACCACCATTGCCGTGCCGCTCGGGAGCTCATTGTCGCGCCGCCGCTGTGGAGCTACTCCAGCCGCGTTTCTTGGCCTAGAGCTGCGCCGCGACGTCCTCAAGATATCCATGGCGCCGCTGCCCCGTTCCCCGCCGTGAGGAGCCCGGGATTTAGCTAGTCTTCTTCACGTCCGACCACCGGGCACCGCTGCGTCGCCGTTCGATTCCCCGTCTCCGGTGAGTCCACCCCTCGATTCCTCGCATCCAGAGCTGATTACCGTGTTCGCGCACACCCCTGAATCCGCCCTTCTCTTCCTCTCGCAGCCATGTCGCCGAAATCCGGCTTTTCCCCGCCGCTGGTCGTCACTGTCTAGCCCGCAAGCAGCTCAACCCCGGTGACTACACCACGCTCCGATTCGACATCGATGCGTTCCGTGCCGAGACAGCACCCGCCACCTGGAAGCTCGAGCGCCAAGAAATGCAGCTGCAGGACCTCAACACCGTGCTCGGGTCGCCGTCAAACCTCCGCCATCGTCGTACCTCGCGGCCCACCCTGCTCCGGCCTACCCCGCGCCTTCCAACTCGTCGAGGTGAAGCCGCCATCGCATGCTCTATCTCCCCGTACTCACAGTTCTTCGCATCGCCTCCGGGAACCTCATTCCGGCGAGAGCGCCGCCCAACTCCGGCCATCCTCCGGTCGACACACCTTTGGCCACATGCCTCGGATCTGTTGTGGCTATGCGGGATCGTTTGTGGTTAACCGTGTAGCCCAGCGTGCGTCCTGGCATGCGAGTGGCTGGATCTGATGTGGCCAGCCCAGATCCAGTGCGGCCCAAATCGTGTGGCCCATTGTGTTGCCCTGATTTGATTGGCCCGCCAAAGTTTTAATCAATTCCGGTATTTTGTTAATTCCCAGAAAATCACAGAAAATTGTAAAATTCATAGTAAATCGAATACACCTCCAAAAATTATGAAACCAATTTTTTTAGCTTCCTTATGCTCAGATATACTTAAATAAAAAGTCAAAAGCTTACAACTCATTTTCCTGTTTTCTGTAAAATTATAATTGATGCAAGAATTGATTAATTCCTAGTAAATTCTATGTTGCGCAATAAATCATGAACTCTTGCATGCTTGTTAAGAAAATGATTACACACATACAGAGAATTTTTCTAGTAACAGATGATGTTTAATTATTTTCTTATGATTTAAATCATGCTCTGCATTGTATAAATTATTATAAATAATCCCTTCATCCATAAATCATCAAACTTCACCAAAAATCACTTCCAGTGGTGACTTTCACCAGAAAAATGTCACTGGACATAAATTAATTTTTGAAATCAAATTATTTATTTAATCAACTCAAACCAATTAAATGATTAACTTAATTGAAAGTCAATGAAAGAAATACTCCAGACGAAAGTAATTAAACCAAATTAATCATTTGCACTTACAGTGTAAATGACTGTCCTATAAATAAATACCTTTTAATTGCATCATGTTATTGCATCTAACTTGTATTTCCTTGTCATGGCATATAGCTCTCGAGGTGATTCAGGAGCAGATGGAGGACCAGGATGCTGAGCCGCTCAGGAGGAGCCACTGACTGATCGTTGCTGACTGTGCTAGAGATAGCGTCGTTCTTGAGCCAGGCAAGCCCCGGTGCATGCCTGCCTATTTAGGATTTTTGTTTATCACTTGTTTGGGGCTAGAAATTGATTGTGCATTAGGTTTATTAGGAGTTGATGTGAAACCTTAGAGCTGCATTAGGATTACCCTTCCATATCCTACCTTGTGTCCTATTTTTGTAGATGTGGTCTAGGTTACGTTAGAACTTGCTAGGCTTAGTGGCTAGCAGACGGTAGAAGTCGAGTGGTAGGTCCCACTCGCATGATAGGGACCCCTGGATTGTACTAGTTGGATTTAGGATTTGTTGAGACCGGACGGGGAATTGCTTGTATAGGATGGTTGGAGAAGGCTGGGCCTTCACGGTGGTAGCCCCGTCTGTGTCGATTAAGGACCGTCCGTTGTTGGCCCTGTTGAGCAAGTTTGAACGTACTGACTCACATGCTAGTGTTTTTATGGGCCTAGTAAACCTAGTAGCCTGCGTCGCCCTGGATGTTTGGTAGATACTTTACTCTTTCTATCATGGTATTTGGGAGAGGTAGGGTGGCGTCCCGCGCAGTCAGCCGTCCGGGACGGGGGCTGCGGTGGGAGAGCCCTTCCTCAGGAGGAGTAGAATCTGGTACAGCTCTGGTGGTACGTAGCGTAAACGGTTGCCGTATGTGGCCTTTGCCGCATATGGCGTGTGGTCAGGTTTTCTCCTGCAGGATGTACATCGATGCCGCCGCTCTCGGTCAAGAGCAACCTTGCTCATTGCGTCACATCGTAGTGTGATATGATTGATGAGATGATGATGCTAGTCTATTACATTACTGTTATTTACATTGCTATATATACTGTCACCGTTGATGTATTGTTACTTATACCTGTTCTAGATATATGAACACTGCTTTATTGGTTAAGTACTTAATTGGAATTAAAACTTGAAAGTAAGGACCAAGTAATTAGTGCGCTTTTATGCAAGTGAGTCAGCCTAACCCCTTGTAGCCTTTGCATTCTAGGAGTCGGCTGTAGTTAGCCACGTTGACGGGTAAGTCTTGCTGAGTAACTAGTACTCAGGGTTTAGCTCCTTATGTTTTTGTGCAGGTATAGATTTCGCTTCCGCTGTTGCTTGGTGGAGTTCCTCAGCGGGTCCACATCGCAGGGCTATCGCAGGGCTTCGATGTGCGGCCATGTATCGTCGAGTTTAGTAGAAGTTGTATTTGTAGATTTCCGCTGTGCTATTCACGTGTTTAAAATCATTTAAGACTTGTAATAACTTAAAGATGTAAATTTGTGCTTTTTATATGCTGTACTGTTGCGTCTGTTCATCAGCGTTTTACCGACTCGATCCTGTGAAAAGCGGAGACGCTTCAGCTTATTAGGACAGGTATTGGCTGTAGGCCTAGGTTTAAATTTAAACCCACACAAAATGAGCAAATGAATGGAAAACAAAATTGATCGATTATGACATTGCGGAACAAACTTTGGAAATTTGAAACCAAGAAAAAAAATCCAAATCCAAGATATGCAAGTTTCTATGTTGGTTCTAGGGACATCACGATAGTTAGAGAATGTAAATGACAAGGGTCACCAAAGCATGAACATGGCAGTCAGCCTCCATTACTTAAAGCACATTTTTTAGCCAGCTACCAAGGAACAGAAGATAATTTGGCATCCACTGATTCCAAGTACACAGGCACAGCTAACAACATATAACACAAAGAAATACTTAAGTAAACTTTCATGTAGCAATCATTTCATATCCAGAAAACAGATTCAGCACTAGCAGATTACAGGACCAAAGCAGCCGGAAACAAACCACAACCACAGAAACTGTTACTAGATAGATCCTTTCACTTCCTAGTACATCATGATCATCTGCTCTTTTGCAACTTCATCCAGTTGACCATTACTGCAAATACATTGCATTGATATCATGTAAGGCACAAGAACCAATTAAAACAATGCGTAACACAAAATAACAAATAGTATATGGTATAGGACAACAGGTAGGTCTGCTAAGACAAACAGTATTTCAGTTTGTAATCTCTACTGTATCCATTTCAATACGGCTCCCATGCAGGACTAATTTAAATACTATATCCACTAACCTTCCATTAGCTGAGATGTCTGCAGAGGCTTTCCTTTGAAGCTCAACATCCTTGTTAGTCGTGCTGTAAGACTTCAATCCACAAAAAATGCATGTCAGTAAGAACTGGAGAAACGTAAAAAGATAAATCACAAGAACTACTGATGCAAACTTCTTTCATGTGTTTGACCTTGCCTATATTGTCCTTTCCACAGCATTCTTTCAGGCCCGCCTTAAAGTCTTGCAGTGAGCCAGATTCTTTGCAGTTCAAATATCCATTTGTGCTGACCCTGACAGTAGAGAAATGCAATTTGTGACTAATAATGAAATATTCAAAACAAAAATTTATTTAAGTATATAGGCTTTACCCTATGTGCTTCTCTGATTTGACACTGGCAGGAGTGTTATTACCAACACCATTACTAGGAGTTTTGCAAGCAAATTCTTCCAGAAGCATGGTGAAAACTTTTTCTGTGTATGTCCGGATCATACCGCACAAATCTAATTCCCGCTCTATATAGGGGTCCTCTCGACTCAGCAGGTAACGCAGAAACTTAGCCTCCTTCGCCAAACCCTTCAAACATCATTTAGCAATAGGTAAAAAGAAATAAAAGGTTAATAACAGAATAACTATAACAAATCAAACAAGTGGCAGTTGTTATTATAGGGTTTCGGGGCGGGATCTACCACCATGGCACCAATGGCGGCAGAAGATTCAGGTTCTGCACGTAGGATAAGATTAAAGACTGAGCGCCGAACCTTCTTGCTAAGGTCGATCAAGTCAGTGGTCTTGAACCGGCTCACATCCACCAACTCAACCAGTAGCTCAGTTTCCTTTGCGATACACTTCAAATGGGCAGGACGGAAGTTAACAATCATCAAATAGCAATTACTAGAAATTGAATCAGATAAGCCACAATATGGTGTAGGTCAGTAGCATACATACCACCAAGCCTGCAACAGCTGTTGGAGAATATTCACTCGCTGATTTGATCATACGGTTTGCAAAATCCTCAATCTCGTTGCTCAGGTCAACTTCTTCTATAGGGAGATAATTGCTCCAGCGGAATTCATGCTCAACATCAATACACTGCAATAGATTGAATTATTTGCAGCAGTGCACAAAAGTTAATTTGCAACGCAATCAAATCAAGTAGGACAGGACAGGTTTGTTTTGCAGGACATTACCAGCCGGGCTGCAGAATCAGCACACACAGCATTGCAATCAGAGGCAACGGTGTGTGCATCCAGGCCGGGCCTCATGTTAGCGCAACGAGCAGCATGGGCAAAATAGTTCCTATCTTTGTCAGGTTTGTTGTTGGCACAAAGAGCAGCAACTTCACCATCATTTTGCCTCGCATACTCCTCAAGGTATACCTTGTAGGACCTCCAATCAGCACCTCCAGGAATGTAGGGAAGCAACCTTTGCCATCCCCATGCTTTCTCCACGAGTTCTAAACAAGGGAACAACATAGAAATACAAGATTCAGTAACAATCGCATGGACAAGCACCCCGTGACCTAGTCTCTTCTTTTGATGGGTTGAATTAAGTACCCCTAATCATAAATAAACAGGGGATTCATCGGTTCTAACATCACTTCCCAAATTACTAGCCTCTATTAGATCGAGAGGGTCATGAGAGGCTAAGATGAAAAATTTGAGGAACAGAACACCGGGTCAAGCAGATCCTAAATCCTACAGTTTAAATAGATCAATCCCAACACCAACCGCAACTCCAAGAGGAAAACATCATGTAAAATGTTACCTGGAAACTTGACTACAAACAATGGCGGCATTTCAGGCACATCATCCGCGGCGTCGCCTTCTAGGTTTTCAAGAAACACCGATACACTGTACCGATGCTCCTTTTCAACGTAGCGACGGTCTTCCTCATCCTCGGAGACGAAGCCGGAACCGATCTCCGGCAAGAGGGACTCTTCGGTGCCCCTCCATGCGCCTGATTCCTCGTGGTAAGGAACGACTTCCATTCTCTAGGATTTCGGATGCGCAGTTGGTTTTGGCGGCGGAACGGTAACGGGGAGCGAGGAGGGATCATGGATGCGGTTCCGAGATGAAAAGGGACGTGGGGAAGAGTTAAACGGGCCGGTCCACGACGAGAAGGCAGACGAGTCAAGGCCTGTTGATTGTGAAAACAAACGGCCCACTATCACCATCCGGATCCCTAATAGCAGGCGCTTTCTTTCCTCGGGTGAAAACAAAAGGCAGGGGATTCTCAAAAAAAAAAAAAAGCAGGCGCTTTCAAGAATTTCTATGCACTATAACTATTCGAAAAAAGTCCATTTTACTCCGTTTAAATAATCCATTTTGTCTATTTTACTTCCTAAACAAAATGATGACTCATTTTACCCCCCCCCCCCCAAACAATTTTATTTGGTGTAATGTACACCTTTTTGAATTTTGTCTTTTTTGTATCTCAGTCTACAAGTGAAATTTGAAGCTCAATTTTTGCATGATGGCAACTCACACAAAAACCTATTTAAGAAATTATGACATATTATTTTGATATTATTTACATAGTTTAATAGAAATTGTGTAAATATGATATCAGAAAAATAATTTAAAAATATTTAACATAGATTATTGTGGCAGTTAACATCATGCGAAATTTGAGCTTTAAATTTCACTTGTAGAATGAGAAACAAAAGAAACAAACTTCAACAGGTGTACATTGCACCGAATGAAATTGTTTAAGGAAGTAAAGTGAGCCATCATTTTGTTTAGGGGTAAACAGACAAAGTGAATTGTTCGAGGGAGTAAAACAGTCTTTTTCCTAACTATTTTGACCATGATTTTAAAAACTACTCCCTCCGTTTTTAAATTGTTGTCGCCATTGACTTTTTTTGCTATCTTTGACCATTCGTCTTATTCAAAAAAGTTTTAAAAATATCATATATTTTGTGATGATTTGTTTTATCTTCAAAGTAAGTTTGAACCTAACTTATAATTTTGCATATTCGAACAACTATTTTGAATAAGACGAACGGTCAAACGTAAATAAAAAAGTCAATGGCGACAACAATTTAAAAACGGAGGGAGTACAATTTTATGTCCGGTCCCACATGTCAGCCTCACAGGTGGAAGTGATATGTGGGACCAGATGCAAAAGTTGTGATTTCCTAAAACACATGGTCAAAATTATTGTAGTTCTATGAAATAGATTCTAAAAATTGTAGTTTTCTGAAACTTTGATACAAATAATTGTAGTTTTGTGCAATTCACTCTTTATCTAAACTAGTTACTGTGCATGGCTGTTGCCGTAACATTTTTTTTCACGTGGCATCAGAACCAAAATAATAACAATAACAAATAATTATATTGTTCAAATAATAACATTCAAATATGATATGATACGTTGGGAAAGAGGACAACTTCAATAGTAAAGCTTATACATATATCGCATGTTTAGGTTGTTGCTCACCTCCTTCTAATGGTAGTCCCAATGATCCACTTCATTTTGTTGCTTTCAATATAACGCATCATCTAAAATAGTTTGAAACCATTAAGAAAATAACTCACTCCAATGCTAATTGTTATTTTTTTTTTGGTTTCATAAGCAAAGCAAGTCATAGCATTTAATTCCTGCACCGGGATCTGGACGGTAAGCTCATGAATGGATCCAATCGGTCCAATAGTGATGTCAATTGGTTTCAAAATGTTGAAAATTTCAACATCGAATTCATTTAGATGAAACTTCTTCCATCTATAATCTTATGCCATTGCATCAATTTTGTTTATGTGTCAACTTATTTATTGAAAGTCCCTTCAGGAGTAGCTGAAGCATTCGCCCAATTTTATCGCCGCTTGAGGATCTTCAAGAGACTTCTATAAAATCAGGCCCATAAATTTGTTTTTGAGAGCAACCAAAAAATTATGAGGAACGATTTTTATCACCTCCTCCGACAGTCTTTTCCTAAAAATAGATTAAAACACTTGATTGGGTCACATCAGCATTCGGGGCCAAAAAACATTAATTCTATTGAAAAACAAGGAATGGGAGCTCTAATTCTTCCCCTGTTTGTAGGTGCAAATGATGAGAGTTTAGTGGCTATGAAAAAACTAGAGGTGGTTTTAGGATCCTGTTGAAGATGGTTTTTTTTTTATTGAATCCTAATATTTTGATTTAAAAAAAGTTTATAAAGCTCTTTTGAAGATGCTCTTACACCGTACCTTTAAGCGAGGTGTTACCCTTTTGCTTAGCGCTTCAGCACACGGAAGTGAGCCCAATGATTCCAGAATGCAAAAGTATGTTTAATATTATTGTCCTAGATTTTTCTCAGCTATTAAAATCACGGTCTTTTGAAAAAAAAGTTCACCATTTTTCATCTTAGTTTACCAAGAACATGTCTCACACATGCAAAAATAAGGCAGATTGGCTCCGGAGTGAAAAATAGCTCCAACTTAAAACTTTACTCTATACAAATTAATGATATCATAGTAAAGAGAAATTTCTTTCGAGTAAAATGCACCCCATATCCTTAAACTATTGACAGATGGTCATCTAGGTCCATAAACTCTTAACGTGTCCACCAGAGTCTTTAAACTAATTTTAAATAGTCATTTAGGTCCACAAACTCTTTAGTGATCACATGAGTTCATAAACTATTTATGTTGTGTCAATTAGGTCCACAGACTCTTAACATTGAGAAGACATATTAGCATATAGGTTTTTGACTTCTTTTTCTTTACTAGCATCTCGCCCATTCTTGAAGCAGTTATATATTGTCGTCACACATCGTCGAATTATCGATCGCGATTGATGATGCAAAGAACCTGACATTAGGATTGTCGTTGTAACACTACTCTGAAGGGGTGGCATCGACACTTGATCACTTGCTTCCAACCTGTCTCTCCTAGCGCGAGGTCGCTCATAGAAGTAGGTTCACTTTCTTCCTTCCATTGCTCATAAAAGTAGGGTCACTCTCATATAGATGACTCCACGGTTCACATTTACCTCATCTACCGTCACATGTGACAATACGAGTGGTGGATACATACTTACTGCAACGGCGTGTGATGGTGAGAAAAAAAATGAAAGACCTACATGCTATAAGTCTCCACGCCATCATGTCTAGATTGGATGTTTTTGTCTTTCAAAAATGGACTTGGTTGACATAATATAAATAGTTTGTGGACTCAGGTGATCACTTAAGAGTTTGTGGACTTAAATGACCATTCGGAAATAGTTTAAGGACCCAGATGAACACTTTAAAAGTTCATGGACATAGATGACCATGTGTTAATAGTTTAAGAACCTGAGGTGTATTTTACTCTTTCTTAAAGTTAAAGAAGAACATGACAGGATGAGTAGTTTCCCAAAAGGGGCCGTATAACTTCCAAACTTCACATAATTTTCATCATCTCTCTTGTTGATTCCCAATAGAGAAAGTCGTCAGTCTTCTTGCCTGCCTAGTCTCAAGACCCGCCCCACCGCCCACCTGCCTGGTCATGGCTGGTAACACCATTTTGTTGCCTCACCAACATTTTTTTGTCTCCCGATTGTTCCTTCCTTCTGTTTAAAAACAAAACAGAAGAGCCTCAGACAATTATCCTGCGACTCTGCGAGGCGGCAGCCTCAAAGTTTCAAATTTTTTTTATTTTTTTTTGAGAAATTACACAGTACAACTCAGACACTCACAACGCACGCACACTCACCCCTATGAACGCACATACGCAAACCCTACCCCTATGAGCATCTTCGAAGACTGAGCCAGCAAATTCTCCAGATTCCCGAAGTCACCACTGGCGCCTCGCTGTCGACGGCCACGTCGCCTACCGCTGAAAGCACAAATGCCGTTAAATCCTAGAAAATTCGCTCCCACCGGGAGTCGAACTCAGGACCTCAAAGGTGCTACTCGGATGCCTTAACCAATAGGCCAAGACCCCTTTCACGCCTCAAAGTTTCAAATGGATCCATCAGCACTTACGTTAGGAAGGACATAAAAAAGAAGCGCTCCTGGCCTGATACGGAGCTGGGCCCTATCTACTTGCTTTATCCTGCCTGAAGGGGCCGCGGCCCGTTCTTTTTTTTTTTAGGGGAGGGCCGCGGCCCGTTCTGCCCGACCCAGTTCCTGCACCTCTTCGGCCTGGAACGCAACCTCTCACCCTAGGTTTTTTTTTATTAATAACATTATTTTTAAATAAATTTAACAAAATAACATGCTGTTTCGAAAATTTGTAAAACTAGCATCCCAATCGCCCTTTCAATAGGCGATTAGGATAAATCGCCCATTCAAAGGGCGACTTGATCAAAAAATACGTAAGTGGGGCCCAGTCGCCCAACCAGGAGGCGACTGGTTCTCTGTCGCCCATCCAGGAGGCGACAGGGCCCAGTCGCCCGACCAGAAGGCGACAGGACCTACTCGCCCGTTTGGTGGGCGACTAAGGTATTTATTTATTTTTGCATAATTTTTTGTTTCGATTGCAATTATATTTCATAAAATACAATTAAACGAAATGAAAATTTTGTACATATGATAAATACATGCAACTCATTTTTTGCCACCTAATCTTACGGAAATGTTCGATCCCACCGCCAAGACATATTACTGAAGTTAATGTCCATACTGTAGGGGTTGGATGATGGCTGTGGGCGAGGTGGCGCTGAGAAGTCGCTGTTGGAGGGTCGTTCTCGCAAAACAGATTCACTAAATGCCTCGTCGTCAGGGTCTTCGAGTGGAGGCGGAGGTCTTGAGGGTGGCATGGGCATGAAATCGTCGTCTTCATCGTCGTTGGCGTTTGGTTGCACGCGCGTTGCCGGAGCGCGTCTTCTTGCAGTGTTTCTTCGACGGGATGTTGGTGTGTTAGATGGCTCCGAAACACAACGGTTGGATGAGGTATGTCGCCTTCTACGTGAACCTGGCATGCAACCTCCACCGAAGAACATAAATAGATAGAAGAAGTTTGGGATATGGTTGTCGATCAATTCTTTGTCTTCCGGAAATGCCTAACAGAAAAGAAGCAGTCGAATGAGCAAAAGAAATAGAAACCGATAACATAAAAAAAAAATTGAGTGTACCTGAATGTGGGAGGCATATTGATCGGGGAGCATCATTATCTTGAATGTAGTGCTAGAGAAACCTAACACTGACGGGTGGTTTGCCAGCTCGCAAACTCTATGATACAACTGCCTTTGATCTTCTAAGAGGGCCCTAAGGTCATTTGTGGTGAGATGTTGCGGCGCCATAGTGTGTGAGGTCGTAGGGATTGTTGCATTTAACCTCGAGACAGCTTGTGCGAGATTGTTCTCCCTGAAAGGATCATCCCGGTGTTCACGCACGGCACGCCAGATTGCGTCCAGTGCTCTCTCGATGTATTGTGGTGTCCAGAAAGCCTCCACTAGATGGTCCTGCCATGGATGGTGTTGTTGAAGCGTGGAAGAAGAGTGGATGCCGCTGTGATGCAAGAGAGGTTGCTGTGAATGAAAGAGTGAGTAGAGGATAAGGTTTTGTAGGAGTGGTTCCTGAAATTAAAAGCACGAGTGGGAGGCCGTAGTAGAGATTCCGGCTATAATGTAGCTCCATTATTTTGATGGGAGTCGGATGCATGCATCAAAAGCGTCACATTGAGCAGACATACATGCATGGGGACATTGGATGCTCCTGGGATTATTTGGCTGTTTTGCAAAGCGGGGACCTTTGATGGGAGTTTGACGGGGCTGTGATGCATGCACCGAGAGCATTAATTGAGGGGACATGAAAGACAAAAATATAAGACATATAGTACTAGTACTGGACATGAACATGTAGCATGACATAACATAGAATCTATACGAGCTACAGACAGAAGGTGACACAACACTAAATCCTACCACGCTTAGGGGCGACACCCCTAAGTGTGCTTGGCTTGGCTGCCCTGCGTCCCGCCCTTACGTGATCGGCAGAGTACGTCAGCGGCTCAGGAGGAACGACGTGGCGTGTAGGACGGCCCTGAGGGAGTGGTGTCTCGTAGCCGCCCTGCGAGACCTGTGTAGGACGGCCCTGAGGGAGTGGTGTCTCGTAGCCGCCCTGCGAGACCTGTGTCGCTGGAGGAGCTCCAGATAGCTGTGAATCAGGAACTATATTGGGCTCGTTCTGGACCGGAGCAAAGTAGCTGTCGAAGTCGAACGCTGGTGTAGGAGATGCCTGAAGGCCCTGCCTCGCCTTTAGTCTGCACATTATTTCTCGTGCATTTCTTGTACGTATGTCCAGTGTCATTGCACTTTGTACATCGAACCTCCTTTCTCCCTGCCTCTGACTCATCCATGTCGTTACGAATACGGCGGCTCTGCCGACGACCACGCTTCTGCCTCAGTTTATCCGTATCAGGACCACGTAGGTAGTCAGGGCCCGGCTCGCTTGTAAATGTCCCAAATATAGCAAAACCATAGATCTCAGCATTCCATGTCGTCATGATAGTCTCCTTCAAAAAATACGGCGACACATAAAGTCTTGGTGCCAAGTTTGTAAGCGAGCAAGCTGATATAACATGTGAGCAAGGCCTATGTAGGAGCTTCGGCTTCATGCATGAACATGAGCATGTCTCGTTCCGGATAATGCATTCCTGCACAATCCTGTCACGGTTGCTACCGCGCCGACCCCTGTCTCTACACGTAATCTCAAAACGATTCTCCCTTGTGCCCATAGGTCGTGCGCGATGGAATTCTGCCTTTTTTACCTTTTTTTTCATGTAATCTGTCATGAACGGTGAGAATATCAGCCCACTATCAGCCAGTGCATTAGCAGCAGCTGCATGTCGCTCACGGAAATATCTATAAATTCCGTACAAAATTCCCTCAACAATAGCAACAAGAGGCAGTCCCCTGAGCACACGCATCACCAAGTTGTATACCTCTGTCAAATTTGTGGTCATTATTCCATATCTAGCCCCTTCTGTATCATATAATAATGACCACTTTTCCTTTGGCTCATGCTCAATCCAATCCGAGAAGCATCTGATAGATGACCCGGACCTCCGGACAACATTTCTGGACACATCAGTTGGAATCCCACAAAGAGGCACTGGCATATCATAAGGTTTCAGGTTCGGCTTCTTCCAGAACTCTTCAGTTTGCTTACTTGTCAACTCATCGAGACGCTGCCACAGCGCGTTGAACTTCCTCTGCTGATTCTGATTGCAAAGCCTCTTAAACATATTCATTAGTTGCTTATTCTTGAACCGTCTAAAGAAATTTGCACCCAAGTGTCTCATGCACTACCTGGACTTAAGGTCCGACCACCGAGGCGGAAGGCCACGCTCAGCATTACCTTGCTGCATATCCAAAATCGCCCTCATAAGTCCGGGATGACGGTCATGTATTACGCAAACATCAGGTCGTCCTTGCACCACTGCCAGCCGGACACGTTCCAGAAACCAGTACCAACTATCGGTGTTCTCACTCTCCACAAACGCGAATGCCACCGGTAATATTTGGTTGTTCCCATCAACTCCAATAGCAGTCAGTATCTGACCTTTGTACTTCCCTGTCAGGAACGTACCATCCATACACAGAATTGGCCTGCAATGACGGAAAGCAGTTATGCACTGACCCAATGCGAAGAAGGCACGGTGCAGTATCAATTTCCCAGGCTTTTTTGGATTGTCAACATCCATGATATCATAATATGTCCCAACATTCCTGTGCTTTATGGTTTCCAGTAGCTTTGGCAAGTTCTCGTAAGATGCTTCATATGAACCAAACCTCTTCTCAATCACCTTCTGCTTCGCTTTCCAAGCCTTTGAGTAGCTTATGGTGTACTTGAAATCCTCTTCTATGGTATTGATTATTGATTTTGGCTCGTAGCTTATGTTCTCCACAATTCTGCTGTACATGTAATCTGCGACGAACTTCGATGTCAGGGCACTGTTACACTTCTCCAACTCTAGAAGCTCACATGTATGGTCCCTCACTATAGAGCATTTCCACATCGAACTCCATTTTTGCTCATAAGCATGCACCCGAAACGGACACTGTGTGAAAACGCACTTCACATCATATAGTTTCCTCGTCGACCTAGCGACCGAAAAAGACCTCTTCACTGAAAGAGACCGGTACTTCACAGCACTCATGACACTCTCCTTGTCTTTGTACATTGCTCCCTCAGTCACTTCATTCGAATGGAACTCCCATGACACAGAATATCCTTCAGTAATTGTCAGATTTTGAAAGTTCTGACTATTCCAATCAGAAGGGACGGGAATAGCATCCTCATCGTCTGATGAATCAATATCCGGAATATGCTCGTACTCCATGTCGTCCGTCACCATCTCCTCGACAAGGTGCTCGATTCGTTCTCCTTCGTCAGCTTCACCCATCGGTTCAATAGGTGCCGAATCATGTTCTGCATCCTCAGTGTCCTCAGCACTTTGAACCGTGTCCTCCATATCTTGAGTACTTTCCTCTTCCACGTCTTCCATCTCTGACACCTCCTTCATGTACGCCTGAGCAAGAAGTACCAGAGGCCATCCACATTCTATGGCTTTATTCACATATTTTCTCCAAGTTGATGTTGCATCAAGTGGGATTAACTCCCACAAATATCCGTGACGTGCACGGCTGACCATACCCATAACATTCAGACCGTGTTGGTTTTGATCAAGCCGAAACAGCTTCATCAACCAGTTCCGTATTCCTGTCATTGTCTTTTCATTTGGTTTTGGCACTCCTTTACACACTGATTGAAATCCGGACAGATCAACACCATTTTCATTATAACCAATCTGCCCTTCCCCGTAATAAATTTGAAAATATAACTTGTCTGACATACCTGCCGAAACAGGACAATCGTTTATTTAACCAATCCTACCAATTATACGACCGTAATTATCTGATAATACTATAAATGTACGCTATTATCTGATAATACTGTAAATACGTACGCTACTATCTGTAATACTATAAATACATACGCTATTATCGGATAATACTATAAATACGTATGCTATTATTATTTAATTTATATGCACTACTAATTTCTATAATAATTCAAACTTACAATCTACATTTATTTGCTACTCTAAATTAAAAAAACCTACATTACAAGATTAAAAAATAATTACTAGCTATCTAAATATACAAAACTATTGAATCTAAATCCAGCTATCTAAACTTTTTAAATCGAACTATAATACAAAACTACTTAAATCTAACTATAAATACTAATATAAATCTAAATATAAAAACTAATATAAATCTAAATATAAAAACTATTTAAATTTAACAATAATCAAAATTTAGAAAATTACCTTTCTCACTTTCTTCTCCTTCCTTCCTTTTCTTCCTCCTCCCTCTCCTCCTCTTCTTTTTTCTCTTCCCTTCCCTTCCCTCCTTCCCTCTCCTCCCCTCCTTCCCCGACGCTCTTCTCTTTCTCTCACTCTCCCCGGACGCTCCCTCGATCTGGCTCAGGCGCGCGGTGGGGCGAGCCGCGGCGCGGCTTAAATAGGCAGAGCCAGTCGCCCGACCGTTGGGCGAGTGGGACCCGCAGTCGCCCGACGATGGGGCGAGTGGCCCCTGTCGCCCAACGGTCGGGCGACTGGGCCCCGCAGTCGCCCGACAACGGGGCGAGTGGTTCTTGTCGCCCAACCGTGGGGCGAGTGGGTCCTGTCGCCGGGCTATAGGGCGACTGGATTGCTGGGACCCGGCTCTGTCGCCCTTTTAACGGACGATTAGGCCTAATCGCCCATTCAAAGGGCGATTGGGATGTTAGTTTTACAAATTTTTGAAACGATATGTTATTTTTTTAAATTTATTTGAAAATAATGTTATTAATAAAAAAAAACCGAGTCCTACGCGCAGCTGCTGAACTTCTCCAGAGGCGGACGGCGCGAGGTTGGAAGGCGCTGCGGCGCGGCTGAAGCAACGACGGAGACCTTTTCCAATCCGATTACATTTTCCTCCGCCGTCTTCTCCAGGATAACGCGCCGCCCTCCTCTTTCTTTCCCTCTCCTGTCCTCCCCGCCCGCTAGGTTTTTTTTTGGATGGGCGGTTCCCGGCTTCCTCGCTCGATCTAGATGCGCGGTTTTGGCTTTTATTCTCGTGGTCTGCTCTCGATCTGGTTCCCGCCGTCCTGTAGCCGTGAATTTCTTAATGGTGCTGCCCGATGCCCGTTGAATTTTCTCTGACTACTAATTAACTACTGCAGCTCTCTTAGTTTTAGAAAGACAATATTTTAAGTGGACGACACGAATGATGCCAACAGAGGTGGCGCTGTGACCTGATGCTTCACTGCCTTGTGCTCCTGCTATTATAATACCCTGCTTTTAACTACTCCCTAAGACTGACTGCACCGGCAACCTCTATGCCGTCCTGCAGTACGCACATAGCGGAAATAATGCTGCACCGACTACTGTAAACGCTACGCTATTTTTCAGATCGAGCGCAGCGTCCGCCAAATCTAGCGCTTTGCCGTTCGTCCGCTACCAGCTTCACTCCCAACCAATCAGCGCAAGAGAGAGAGGGGCAAAGGTGGATTAGTGGCGGACCCCACTATGTTAACAAACTAAAAAATGTTATAACTCACAAACCAAAAATCCAAATCAAATTCTGATTGCACCATTAAATTCGTCTCAATAAATCTTTCGAAACAAGATGTCACATGGATATATTTAGATAAAATTACAAGTAAGCCCCATTGATGGTAGTTGAAAAAGGTTGAATAAAATATTAAGTAATTGATATAGATGATGGATATAGAGGAATGATGGGTGCGGAGGAAGTTGATATAGAGGAATGAATCTCGATGATCAGGACAGAATATTTCTTTTAGAGGAAGGATATAGAGGAATAGCAGTACGAGCAGTCTAAGTGCGTAGGACCTATCATCTTCACCAGAAATCCCTTTTTGTTGCCAAATCCGCGTACAAGTCACATGCACGCAGCTCGTTAATCTCGAAGTAATGCAGGTGGCACACACTCACGTAGCCTGTTTACCTAGGGCTTATGTTTCTCACAGTTTACAGCTAACTGAAACTGTCTTGTCTGATTGACCCTGTTCATGACAGAGACCATTTGACAATCGCATAGATTTCCTCTCCGTGGCTTCTAAACAGGTTCAGATTAGCTCACAAGCAAGGGTTAGTTAATTGATCAGCCATTGTCTTTCCACTTTCTGAAACCCTTTGCCTGTAAATGACAAATTTTATGCATATATAGAAACCTTGCAGACAAAAAGTATCTAGCCTACTCTACTCTATTTGGGAGTTAGGACCAAAGCCTTTGTTTTGATTTTTTTTTTGGGGGGGGGGGGGGACTGAAGCCTTTGTTGTTGGTGCTGATAACAGAGATGGATACCATAGAATTTCTTTGTATTGTTTTGAACTGGATCCAAAGCTACAAAACTCGGTAATATGGATCAAACCCATTCAACCGAGCTTAGTTTTCAATACGGTAAAACTTGGAAGTACTTAGCGGTTCTGAATGAACTATCACACAATAATGACAATTCATCATCAGTTGGTTTCCTTTATTTTCATTTCCTATCCCACAGTAACGACGTCCTGCATGAGAATTAGATGTGGAGACTGTATGTTGGTTGATATTTGCACTCTTTGAGTGGTATAGGCATAGTTCTAGATTTTAAATTTATTTACATTACATGGTGTGCCTTCTGAGACCAAGCTAACATAATCTTGACTGTCTTCCAGCTGCCGCGCTTCCTCGACTCTCCCAGCCTCCAGCAATCAACTCCTGCCCTTTGAAACCTCCACTCCGGCGGTTTTCGCTATGTCAAGTGGGGAACTGCATCAGGAAGATAGAGTTGATGAAGATGACACGGACGAGACAGTGATGTTGCAAGCAGAACAAGATCCAGGTGATTTTTCTAATCGGGCTATCCGCGCCAGGTATAAGGGGGCCGGCGCGATTCTAATAGGTAAGTCATTCCACTTATCTGAATTTGTTCTAATTGGTGGCAATTTACTGTCCTAATCTATTTTAGTTCAAGTGTACTATGGATGACTCATGTACATTTTGATTGATATATTCTGGGATAGTATGAATTCCTGTTGTTGTATGTCAATTAAGTCAGCTGGTACTAATATAAACCCTGATGTGTACTTGTGTTACCTATGTTGTGGGACAGGGGCAGTACAGAGCATTGTGAAAGAATGTGTGCCTAAGGCAAGGGTTGCAGAGCTTTGCATTTTAGGTGACTCTGCCATAAAAGAGTAATAAATCCTAGCCTTCTTAGTTTTTGTTAGAGTATATATTTGTAGTTTGATTAAGTATGTAGAGAAAATATCAGGTGCACAAGAAGTATTTGGTGGACATGCGCACAAACTTTTTTGGGCTGTCAGATTTAATCTTGATGGGCTAAAATATAGGAAGTTTGGAAAGTCTCACCCATGAATTTAGCAACAATGATTCTAGGGGATGTTTCTAAAAACATGTGTTTTATAAATGAAATTAGTCGTTTATATGCAATCCAGTGGTTCTCAATGAGTTTGTGCACATGTGCACGAAATACTTGATGTGCACCTGATATTTCCCCATGCACCTGATACTTGATGTGCACCTGATATCCGGGAAGGTGTCTTGCCCCCCAAGTTGCAAATCTGTTTCTCTTACAGTTGCATTTAGTTCATTGGCTGAGTGATATCTGTCACCTAAACAGGGGATTTAAGAAGACCTTCACAAATGCTGTCTCTAAAGGTTTAGCCTTCCCTACCAGCATATGTGTTAACCATGTGATTTGCAACTTCTCTCCAATGTTGACTGATCAGACTGTGCTGGAAGCAAATGACCTTGTTAAAATGTACGCTCATCTTCTACCGTTTCTTATCTGTTTTATGAGCAATATATTCTACTCATTAATTTCTATTTCACAGCAATATGGCCTGCCATGTCGATGGATTCCTCGTTGTTACTACTCATACACATGTCGTAACAGACGGGCCGATTATTGGTAGAATGGCAGATGTGATATCTGCTGCCGAAACGGCAAAAGAAATTATTATAAATCTTGTCAAACCTGGAACGGAGGTAAGTGTTCATAATGATTATGATTTATACCTACCCTTGGTTTGTCTCTCCGTTATAAAATATTAACTATCACATCAGTAATTTATTTTTCTACTCTGGGTTCTTTTGCTTGGTATTTGTGGATGTTTGTTAGTTAGTTAGTAATCATCTCCTATTTATCATCTTTCAGCTAAGGGAAATCACAGATGTAATCCATAAGGTGGCTAGTGTTTTTCACTGCAAAGTTCTGAATGCGTCACATTGCCACCAGCTTAAGCGGTTTTATACAATAAAACCGTCCCAAAATTTTGTACATGCTGATGAAGTTGATGAAGAGAGTATCATTATGAAAAACAAAGCTTATATGATTGATATCGCTCTTAGCACAACTGAAGATAAGGTACTTACCAGTTTCTGCCATAATGCTTTGTGTGCGTTTTCGATGCACTTTTCATATTTATTTGTTTTCATTTGTGTATGTGGGCAGATCGGTCCTTTGGGTGAAGTTTTGCCAACAATATACAAAAATATTGCAGATGACAATTATGAATTGCAATCGGAGGAACTGAGGCCTGTTTTTGAAGAGATCAGGCAAAAGTACCGCATTATGCCTTTCTGTACTAGGTATAAATGTTTGTTACTCTATTTATGCAATCGACACACATTTCCATTCTCGTTTAGTCTATAAACTAACTTTTCATTTTATCTCAGAGATCTTGGAGAAGCTGCTGTGCAGAAATTAGAGGCTTGCGTGCAGCATGACATCTTACAGCCATATCCTATTCAGCATGTGAAATCAGGTTTGACAACCAAAAAAAACTGCTTCCGAAATTCCTTCCTTTTCGTGTTTGATAGTGTGCTGGGTTTATTGAGCTGGAGCCTACAGAGGTCGAAGCCCGCGTTACTATTTTGCTCGCTAGTCACTTTAGGTGCGGTTTAAGTGAACCATAGGTAGTGAATTGCTCAGTTTTGTGCCTGAATAGCACCATTCTCATAATTTGCACATTCTATGGGAATTCTTTGTGACCTGATCTATGTAATATTTCACCTTTCAATCTGACAAAGAGCCATTGACTGGTGTATCATGTCCATTAGTAAGTTTGCAATGACCACATGGCTGCCTTCTTTAAAAATGGACATGACATGTTTGTATATGCATGATACATACTGAATGGTTGTGAGCAAAGTATTTCCACTAAAAAAATTTCCTGCTGATAATCACTTCTGTAGGTATTCTGGTTGCCCACATAAGATTCACTGTATTCATTGGTCTAAGAGATACAGTTGTGCTCAATCCCCATAAACTTCAAGAGTTACGCCCGATGATATCTATTAAAAACAATCCTGATATCAAGATCTTGAGACGCAGCAAGGGACGGGAAAAAGGTTATTCCTGCAACCTTTATATTTTGTTCTTCGTATTTCTATATGCTATGATTGATAACCAGCTCTACTTTTTTTTCCATACATATAGATGCCGATGAAAAAGAACTTATATTCAGTGGCCGTCTGGCAATTGGAAAGGAATCTTGTGGTGTCCGTCCAGTTATATCTGACATATCCTGGAACCCGAAGCCAGCCTGTTGGACTGCTACAGAGGCCTTTGCGTGCACTGGGTCATTTGGTACTTATGTTTACCGACGTCCAACTTCTATTGCAGCAATGAAGCTGAAGGGTGATATTGAAGAAGAATGGAAGAAGGTTTAAATTACACCCTCGTTTAAGCAAAAAAAAAGTTCTTCCTACCTTAGGATTTCAGTTAATGTTAAGATAAATTTCGTTTACATCTTGTTTAGGAACTCGTTTTAGACGATCCCGGAAGATTTTGCACATGGAGCCCAAATGGGCGCTTGCTTGCTATTGGTCTGGTCACAGAGGGACATGAAATAGGAGAAGTGCATATCATTGGATGGAATGACAATTTCAATCATGAAAAGATTTATCAGGTGAGGACACATTAACTCATACTGTGCCCAAATGGACGTTTTCTTGCTGTTTTGAACATTCATCTGTTATGCGCATCTAATTTTTGTTCTTTTTTGTGCTGTTCAGGGTAATCCGCTGCACTGTAAAAATATGAACTCCCTTTCATGGAGTTCTGACAGTAGCTATCTCGTTCTTGCTTCCAAAGTGACTCGTCATGTCGTGGTTATTAGATACTTGGAGAAAAAGAAGGAGAACAAGGTTTGGGTAAGAACACTCCCCTTTAGTGGACAAGCAACAGATTTAGTTGCTGTGTTCCATCCAGAAACCCGTTGCTTCATTGCTGGTGCCACAACTGGACGTATGGAGGTAATAAAGTCAGCTTTGTTATCAGTTAAGTGCTAGCTTCCTTGTACACTAGGGCAAAATTTGATCACCTTAAAACAGAGGGAGCACCGCTTGTAACCATGTTTTATATTTTCTGTGCAGTTTTACAGGCATTCAGAGGAGGAGGATGTGTGGCTTAATCGAAAGGGATGGTAAGTTGATGTTTTGTATAAAATGACGAAACACAAATGCATCTTGATGGTACATGCTATATTGCAGGAGTGAAGATTATGGCATCATTGATTCTGATTTGGCATTCAACCGAAATGGCACTAAACTAGCCTGCGCTAAGTAATCCCCCCACCCCCACCCTTTCATTTAAAATGTTTCTTTTGATGCTGAACAATGGATTCACATTTTAAACCTTAAGCAGGCTCAACTGCAGCATAAAGGTTTGGAAATATGATACCTCGCCTGCAGCGCCTAAGTAACTCCTTTTTATTATCTTAATTTTTAATACTCTTTACTGTAGTATTTTTTTTGTGATATTAATAATCTCTCGCATGTATAATATACACAGCATAACTGAACTTTATACTGTGGCGAATGTTGGTCCTTGTGACCTTTCCGTCAAGTGGAACCACTGGAACGTTGATTTTCTTGCAGTGGGGGATGCAGGACAGGCAATAACAATCTATGATGCTAGTGTAAGTATTTCCTTAAAACTGTCTGGGATCTTTTTAAAATAATGAATAAAGGATCATTCATGTTATGAATAAATTCTCTGCATTTGTGTAGGGTAATCATGTATGTGACAACAGGCATAGTGTCGATTCAAAGGCTTTGTTCAGCCAAGCCAACCAAGTAGATTGGCATCCAAAGGTCAGAGCTTTTATCCAAAACTCTCCGAAATAAAATACGTGTATTTAACTATGTCCTTTCTTCCCCCTCACCCTTCTGCAGGAGGCATGGCTCCTAGCTTCAGGTGGTGCAGAAGGTTTCATATTATTTTGGAGCCACAAGAGAGTTCAAGCTGATGGATTCACCAAGGAACGCCGTATTCATCACGAGAATTTGTTCTACAGCCATTTTCCTCTTCAGGCTGGCATTGCTAGATCAACAGTGCAGAACTTTGATGTCCTGACTCAAAACTTCCGTCAGTCTTTGGTGGAAGCTATGGAAGATGTGGAAGGGAAGGATAGCCAGCTGGCTAGAATAGCCTATTTAGCTAAGAGTGGCCTTGAGAGGTTGGACGGGGGTGAGAAGTTGTCTCAAGCTGAGTTTCGAAGCTATTCACTAGAAATTCTACAGTTTTCCACCAAAAAACTATAGATGGCATGTATTCTCTTTTTTCTTTGGGCCTATAATACAAAAGGATGTACCTGGTGAATGGCAGTTCTGTAACAAAACTGAAGTGGATCTGATGCTTTCATATCATGTGATAAAATATTTATTTTTATAGTTTTGTTACGGTTTAATGCAACAAACTGTTGCTACGATCAAAAAGGCTAGTACGCAGTGAATGCCAGTTCTTTCTGTTATAAAACCGAAGTGGATAATTGCTATACCTAAAAACTGACAGAAAGCCTAAAATCTGTCAAAAAACTGCTCCAGCAGATGACCTATATGGATTGCTATACCTAAAATTTTTAGGTTATAGTCTAAATTTCTCTCTCCTGAACCTAAATATAGCAATCCAACCCATAGATTGCTAAAAGCTGTGAGGCGTGTGTGCGAACACCAACTGCCTCCGCCGGACTTTTCCCCGCCGACGCGGACACCCGCCGCCACTCCGCTCCGCCCCCACCCGCCGCAAAATCGCGTTGCGACGCCCATGGGAGCTCGCCCCCGCCACGCCCTGCAACCACGCTGGCCAAGTCTGCGCCGCCTCGATGCTCTGGCCGACCCTGTGTCGCGCCGCGCTGGTCGTGCCCTTGCCCAACCTCACCCAACCGTCCCTGTGTCGCGTCGAGGCGACGCCATGGCCAAGCTCGCGCCGCGCCCGCCTTAACGCGCTGTCCGAGATCGCGTCGCCCCACCGCACCCTATACAACCGCCATGGACAAGCTCGATCCCGCACTGCGTGCCCCACGCCCACCATGGATGAGCTCACGCCCGCACCCGGCCTCACTTGCCATGGCGCCGATTCGGGGGCACAGCTCTTTGATTCCGGGCAGAGGGTGGAAGAGGAGGGTGCACCGGAGCTTGAGGTGGAGGTTGAAGATGGGGCGGCGGCGCGATTTGGTGAGGATGGCTGCGTATCGGCGATGCGTTGAGGATTTGGCCATGGCCATGAGCTTTTGCGAAAAAGCCTTTGCGGAAGCTTGTAATTTTTCGTATTATTTCTGTGTCTTGGCATTTTCAAGGAAAACCCCCTAACAGTTATGAGTATTTACAGAAAGCTTCATAGGTTTCCTATTTTAACAATTCTGCTGGAGAGAAGCACAAAAACTGTTGCCAAATTTTCTCTCTCCTATACCTAAACTCAATTTTAGCAATTCCATTTTAGCAACTCTGCTGGAGATGCTCTGATGCTTGCGCATCATGTGACGAAATATTTTATTTATTTTTACGGTTTAGCGCTGCTGTGCAGCAAGGGGCATCCCGTTGATCAAGCCAGACGTGGTATCAGGTTCGACGAGAACAAAGGCTACAATGAAAAGCTTGTAGACTAAAAAAACACATGGAAGTTCGGTAGAAGTTCTTCAAAATTAATGACAATATTTCTGGAATACTGTGCAAGATCAGTGGTAATATTTCTGGAACATACTTGTATAACACACACCAGAGTCGATACAACAATTGAGTTGACTGCCATCTTCCTTCGCTCTCTCCCTCTATTCTCTCCATCCTTTAACTACAAATATTCAAGAGCAACTAAGTACCCACATAAATGAACAACTAGTGGCGCTCAGGTACGACCCTGAGCATTCAAAGCAAAGCTCCGTCATTCTTCGGTTGCAGGTATCTTTTCTTTGGAACATATGAATCACTGTACGGCAATTAGTCAATGTGTCCCTCTTCTCTACGGCAAACCACTTTTACCACACCATCTGGGCTCCTAGTAAGTGTACTACGTGAGCTTATGCTTATGTAATTTGAACACATGTCACGACTCATATGCTTCAGTCAAATGATTCAACAGGCTTCATGCTATCCGGACTAGTCATGCACTGATTCACCAATAATCACCACATGAACATACTCCGCCTTCGATACCATGAAATCGAACAGCATCCCTTATGATTATCGTTCTTCCTGTGACAATGGATATGAGTTTGATAGCAACATGGCAATCATCACATATTCTGAGATTTTTCATGATACGGATGGTTCCTCCCTTGGGAGTGTGAATCAGGCCGAACGCAACGGCCAGTTTCTCACTGTGATACATAAGGTGGTCCTCTTTTTGTTCATCCTCAATATCATGTAGGACCACATCAAAGTTTGGAATATACCCGATCGCTTTTATCTGGTCAATCAGCTCTTCAAGTTTTTCCGTGATCTGGTCTATCTGTGGATGTACCTTGTCCTCCGCTCTGAAAACATGAACCTCACTTCCCACTTGAATCCAACTAACACCAGGCTCCTTCCTAACGCCCATGTTTCTCATCAGCTTCCGGACCTTCACGACACCATCCCATCGATTTGCTTTTGCATACATGTTAGAAAGCAAAACGTAGGTTCCTACATCATTAGGCTTCAACTGAAGGATCTGTTCAGCTACTCGATGACCTATGCCATAATTTTTATGTACCTGGCAAGAAATCAGAAGTGATCGCCATGCAACAACATCTGTCCCAATGAAATTGCTCAATATTAACTGCTCTGCCTCATCTAGCCGCCCAGCTCTGCATAACAAACCAACCATGCAAGTATAATGTTCCTTTCCAGGTATTACTCCCACTTCCTTCATCATAGTATTCAAGTAGTAGAATCCTTCATCTACAAGACCCAACTGTGCACAAGCTGACAACACCCCAATGAAAGTTACATAAGATGGAACTTCTTCTGCATACAACATACAATGAAATGCCTCCATTGCCTCTCCTGCAAGACCATAATGAGCATAGCCAGTGATGATCAAATTCCAAGAAACAACATCGTGATGCGGCATAGAAATGAAGACTTTCCATGCATCCTTTATGCTGCCACTCTTTGAGTACATGTTCATGAGGGCATTACCGACAGGTAAATGACTCCAAAACCCAGTTTTCAGAGAACAGGCACTAAGGGCATTGCCATTTCTCAAGGCTGCAAGACCAGCACAGCTGTTGAGTGCCACAGCATAAGTGAACTCATTTGGCCGAACTCCTTCCATCTCCATGTCCAAGAACAATTGCAGTGCATCTTCAAACAGCTCCGTTTGATTGTAAGCATTCATAACAGCTGTCCAGGAAACAATATTCTTTTCTGGCAAAACTTCAAACACACAATGGGCATCATTGGCGCGGTCACATTTCCCATACACATCAACAAGTGCACTCCCCACATACACATTCAGTTCAAGCCTCCTCTTCAAAGCTTGAGCATGCACCTGACACCCAAGCACCAAGTCTTTCATGCTAGCACAATGCCCAAGAACTGCAACATATGACACATGATCCCATTGCTCAACTTCCCTGGCCATGCTTCCAACAATCGCAACCGAACCATCCAACTTCCCCCTGTCAAGAAACCCATTTATCATCGAGTTGAATGCGAATGCATTGAAACCAGACACATTATCAAATATCTTCACTGCGTCCTCCATGTGCGCACACAGGCAGTACATATGCAGCATTGCGTTTGAAACGTAATGTTGATCTGCCAACCCGGCCTTAACAGCATACCCATGGCATTGCCTACCCATGTCATAGCTGCGGACATGTGCAGTCGCGGACACAGCTGCCGACAGAATGTACTCGTTCATGCCAAAGTCCATGACTCTGAGCAGCGCAAGCGCGTCCCTGTGGCGCCCGGAGGAAGTGTACGCGGACATGAGAAGATTCCCGGAGACAGAATTGCGGGAGGGCATTGCGTCGAACACCTTGCGGGCGAGCCCCAGGCAGCCACATTTGGCGTAGAAGGCGATGAGGTGGTTGTGCAGGACAATGTCGAAGCGGGCGCTTACGATGAGGCGCGCGTGGAGAGCCTTTCCCTTGGAAAGTTCGCCGGCTGCGGCTGCAGCGCGAAGGATGGCCACGGCTGCGTGCCGCTGGAGCGCGGCGCCGCCGGGGCTGGCCATGTGGGTACAGGCGCCGCCGGGCTCCAGAAGGTTTGAGGAAAAGGAAAGGGGCATTTGTGTTTTTACCCCTGGTCTGTATCTTAATTGCGATTTTACCTTTCGTTTTTTAACTTTGCGATTTTACCCCTGATTTTTTAAATTGAAGCAAAAATTTACCCTTATTTTGTGATTTTACCCCTAGTTTTGAAGCAAAAACAGGGGTAAAATCACAAAATAGGGGTAAGTTTTCGCTTCAGTTTGAAAAATCAAAGGTAAAATCGTAAAGTTAAAAAACGAAAGGTAAAATCGTAATTGGCTTCGAAATCAGGGGTAAAAACACTAAATTCCCAAAAGGAAATGACACGTGAGACGAAAAAGGGCCTGCGAGATATTCTCAATAGACGAAAAAGGGTTTGCGGTCCAGAAGGTGGCCCGAAAACTATGAGCTATGAGGCCCAGCCCATGTTGAGTTTGGCTCACTGCCCAGCTGCGTATGACAGGATATGGCCCAGATTGACAATGGCATGCTTAGGAAAGCACCCCATTCTATCTCAAAAAAAAAAAAAAAAAAAAAAAAGGAAAGCACCCCATTCGTGTGAATTTTGCCAAAATCTCAGACAATAGAATCACTCCCTGAAATTTGCGCAACATAAAATCTCTCAAACAAGAAGATACACAGTGAAAACTGCAATTCACTAGTAATTCAAACGAGCACAAGGGCTACAAAAATTTTCTGCTTGGTGTGAGTGCTTTTACAACCTTCTCCAGAAGGCAACTACTCAAAATTTTCCTCTACCGGAAGACATGAATATGTATAGACATTGGAATATTTCCTCAATGCTCCTTCAATAGTGGAGTTCATTTTGCCACCTAATCTTTCCAGCCATCTTTTGTCGACCTCCTTGGTGCGAGTCCTTTGGATGATGGGTTGGCCATAGGCTTGGATGGTGTCAATGGTGCCTCCTCATCATCCCAGTCATCTCCCCAGTTATCGTCCCACTTATCAGATTGGTCAGCTTCTTCTTGCCCCCGATTGAAACTGGTAGCTCTGCTGTGTCAAGCTTCTGATATGCAGGACCACCTTCTTGTTTGCGAGTCTTCCTAAGTTTGATGCATACCCCAACCACTGCAAGGAGAATAAATACAGGCACCAGCGTGTATGTTGAGGTCAGCCGCATTCGCATGACTGGACCTGTCTCCCTTGCTATCGCACTGTGAATGTTAATAGTACAGGTTTCTTCGGCGACTTTGAGAACTATCGCCGTGTCATTTGCAGCATCACTGATAGAAACGCTCACCTGCGTCTAAAACAATAAAGATAAGAACAGAATGCAAAGGCTCAGTGAAGCATTTGAAGAACCTCACACCAGATATGAAAGATAAGCACAGCGATAGCTTACTAAAAGCTGCTATGCACAAGAATACTTTAGTAAATATTCTATAAACAGAGGCACTCTTAATAATAAGCATAAGTATAAATAAGCTACTGCAAGTCTGCAACTAAGCATGTATTATGATTTATGAGCAACCTATTAAAGATTATCTTCAAAGAGAAATTACTCATTATACCTCGTTGTGACCGTTTGCTTCGATATGGACAGTATCTTCAGCTATAGTGACATAATCTGGAGCCATGATGCTAGCATCAATTGGGTTCATACCCTTGTTGTCCATCAGAAGTGACAGAGCCAACGAATCTGGTTCCAGCTGTAATAAGTTACTTATGCGCAAAATATGGACAGAATTCAATATAATAAATACAGCTATACGTGGAACAAAAACATAAGAAACATACACTCCTTGCAAAATTCATCTGGGACCCATAATTTTGGCTACATTTTGAGAGTAGAAGCAGCAAACAACCAAAAAAAAAAATTCCTATTTATCCCAAGCCTGTTGGGGTAGGCACGTGTTGACAGAACACTCAACTATGATTGGCCAAATATTTATTTAAAGCAAAAGTTTAGCTACAAACAGCATAACGCCAAATCCAGTTTGCCATTATTATGTTAATCAATTGGCAGTGTCCATTATTTAACCTAGAATCTTCCATATGAGTTCTCAGATAGATGCAAGCACAAACTAGATGATGTTACAACTGATGTTCACATTCAAATGATCTCAAATGGCAATTTTCAAAGTGGAAATCGACAACTTTAGAATTGCAGGGTTATGTTCAATGAAAATGCTAGTTTAGCTTTGATATAAAAAAAAATAGTGAACCATATATTAAAAGAACCAGAAGTTGACTAGAAGCCTGACATAAGTACGCAATAACAAAAGAAAAAAAAAGAATGTGCAGGTGCACTGACAGGTAAAGAGAAACTGAACAGCTGGAAAAATTACCTTCTCCTGGAACTTTTAGGCAGGCAATGAATTTATTCTTTTCAATGATACATCTATGGGATGGATCACACTCCATGATAAGAGGATCTTGCAAGAAGTCTGTTGCTGGTGAAGATTTTGTTGCTTTGCTATCTTTGTCCCTTGGCTCCTTTATTGGCTCATCTCTTCTGACACTGGTTCCTTCTGTTGAGTTATCCTTCTTATTGTTACCAGTTGTATCATTCTTGAGTCCTCCTTCCTCGTGTACTACCTCTTTATTCAGATTTGTTTCATCTGGTCGCCCTGTTTCCCCAACACCTGAATGTGCGTCAGAGCGATCACCATTTTTTTGGGCTGGTAGGGTATCCTGAATTCAAAAGGAAAGATGCATCAGAAAGAAAACCGATACATATCGATGCATCAGTTACTCTCACGGGCTTCTAACAGAGTGTACTGTCTTTATCTAAAACAGAGTTTGCATAACTGGTGTTTGAGCATTGAACTTACAACCCCCAGAAGTTGACTAGAGAAAATAATATCATAATGGCCCGAGATTAAGGACAAACAAACTACAACCAATTGACTTAAAAGAACGAAGTACACCCCTCAATTGATGACTTAAGAATAAAAATGTTGCGCACATAGTGTATGCAAAATGATGTGATATCACATACACAAAAAGGCTGTGTAATCGTTGTTGGTTATGCTACCTCAACGGGTAACGGTGACCCCCTTGCACCCAAAAAGGAAAAGGTTCTCCATCAGAATGTAAAGGACACGCACCACCAATTATATCGCCCGAAATTCAAATAGGTGGTAGCCTGTGTATCTAGTACAATTATGAGTTGTGGCAATAGATATCTGAAAATGGTATAACCGTTTTGCCGAAGCTGGCATCTCAACCACAACCGCACTTGTCATTTGAATTTGGAATCAGCCAACTTCTTTCAGATCTTTCAAAGCACAAGCAGCAGCTAAATTAACAGGGCCGACTGAATTGATCTACTTAATCTCGTGCTGATACAAACACTGGACGAAAGGTGGCACAACCTCGTGCTGAACACACGGATCGAGAAAGCCGTCCAAATCCCACTGAACAGAGTATCCCATTGAACAGAGACTCGGTGAAGAATCCTATATGAAGTTCGTTCCCCAGATAGCAGCAGGAACAGAGGTTGGCTTGCGGAGAACAATAGAGCCGAAACCAGAGGAACCTCCAAAGCTTACGAACTACTCAACCACGACAGGAAAAGTTGGCTTACCTCCGCTACGGCAACCACGAAGAAGACGGCGAGCAGGAGGACGAGCGCCCCACCCCGCCACCGCATCACCGCGACGGAGAACTGAGCGCAGGCCTACTAGCCAAGTTCAACCGAGCCGGCGGACGGAGATCTGAAGGCGAGGGAGCCCTGCAGCAGCAGGGTTCGTAG
The DNA here is from genome assembly GCA_007726485.1 of Eragrostis curvula. NCBI lineage: Eukaryota > Viridiplantae > Streptophyta > Magnoliopsida > Poales > Poaceae > Eragrostis > Eragrostis curvula. The sequence goes on along the minus strand of CM017445.1, from coordinate 38,895,209 downwards.
CAACGGAGGAGACGCGCCACGCGACGCGGAGGCAAGTCAGCAGGACGAGCAGATGAGCCGGCGCCAGCCCTGCCTGCCCAGAGAAGGGTAGGGGGGAGACCCGAGGACGGCGGTTCGTGTCGGGCCGGGCGCGGCCTCGTAGAACGGAAGGAATGCTTCCCTCAAGCCAAAGGGGAAAGGAAAAACCGTCGCCTGTGGTGCAGGTAAAAATGGGGAAACTGGGCGGCCGGAACTGGGAAGGCAAGATGGAAGATTGGCCGCGCCTGGTCGTGCCCGAATATTTTTACCGGCAGCCGGCTCTGGGATCAAGACGAGATGTTGCAATCGGATGATGGGGATTTTTGGGGATCGGATCGCCTTGTGGACGGGCAAGGACAGTTTGCTGCAGCAGATGTTCATTGACTTTTTGGCTACCGATGCCATGAGCTTCACTTTCACAGCGTTGTTCATTATACTTTCTGATTCTGATCAAGGTGATTAGTTGGGCCAATTTGTGCAATCAATATCTGGGGGCCGACCCAAGAAACCTTGGCTTCGTGTGAGGCCATAGAAACGAGCAGAGAAATGGGCTAGGTTTCACGTGGGCGGCTAGCAGGCTAGACAATTGTGGGCCAATAGCAGCCAAGGTGTAAACAGGCCCAGCTCGCCTAATTTGTTCATCATATTTGCCGCCCGTGGCAGGCATATGCTTTCGCATGAGGCCGGCTGCCTGCCGTTTGTCGCCACCGAGTAGGTGAGTATTATGGCCGGCGAAACGCCTGCCTAGTCAGCCAAAAATCTAACGTGGAGGAGAGAGTGAGGAAGAGAGAGAGGGATGCGGGCGATTCCTCACTCGCCGAGGCCAAGCCGGCTGATGCAATAAATACGGAGAAAGTCACACTCTTCCACCAATCACTAGAGTGCATGCATGTAACCATGATTTAAATAATCAAAGAAACAGTTGGTTGAATAGCCAACTCACTAGACGATGCTGGCGATAAAGTCACCGATCCTGAGCTTTCAGCCGGCAACGGGCTATTTCATTATCCTTGCTCTGATGAGACGGTAGGTGAGGACATGATGCCTGCCGCCTCGCCATGTTCGGTTCGCTGGCTGAATCAGCTGGGCTGGTTGAATCCTCTCACGTGTTACTGTAGCAGCTGGTTGGTGCTACAGTACCCTATGAGGGGTTTCCAGCCCAGCCTCACCTTTTCTGCCCCTTTCTGCAATCCCTAAAAAAATACTTGGCGCCACGCATGCAGCTTGATTTCTTTATCTGTAAAGTATGAGATGGATCCTTGCTACTGTGGACGCATGCAGCTCACCAGTCACACAAAAGTGGTCTGTGGTTTGGTTGGTGGTTGGACATGGAAAATCATTGGAACTTATATGTGTGATACCAGAAATCTCCATGGCTCATTTAAATCAGATGTAGTCAAACACCTTCACAGGTTATCACTATCAGGTTACAGGTCACTACAAATACAAAGAAATATCATGACTAATAGAAAATGATCTCTTACTGCTCTAGACAGAAGTATGTGAATGAAGAAATAGATAAATCCACACAGTTTTTGATCTAGCCCCCACAGTATCCATTGGATCTAGCCTATCCCCACAGTTTTTGACACAGTGAGGGTACCTCAGTTGCGACTAAGGGTCCGTTTGGATGTTTGAATTCGCTTGGCCGAATTGCATTGGGCTCCAATGCCAAATCTAGGGGAGAATTGCATTGCCCTTCAATACCAATTTTTTTGTTTGGTTGCCAAAGAAATCACAGAACGGAATTGAGTCTTGGTAAAATTCCAAATCATGTTTGGCTGCAAAGAAGCAGAATTGGTTTTCAGAACGTGGGGGCCTCCCGTGCTGGTTGCATGCGACCGGAGCTCACACCCAGCGGCCATGGCGACGGTCCTCACCAGCCATGGAGCTCGGCCCCGTCTCCCCGCAGGCCATGGAGGTCTGCTTCAGCAGCCATGGAGTTCGGCCCCGCCGGCTATGGAGGTCCGCTTCGGCGGCCATGGAGCTCGGCCCCGCCGGCCATGGTGGTCCGCTCCGGCGGCCATGGAGCTCGCCCCGCCGGCCATGACGGTCCGCTTCGGCAACGACCATCACCTGTAGAACTGCGCTGGGGTGGGGAGGAAGGGGCAGCGGGCCAGGCGGCGTGCATGAGCAGCGCCGTAGGAGGAGGAGGTTTCGACGGCCTCGCCGGACTCGAGAAAGGAGGCGGCACCAGCAAATCTCGTCGGCCGCCTAGTCGGGAGAAGCCCGGGTCGGACGAAGGTTTCAGTCATTCGAGAATACCTGCCGATTCAGACCTGTTGGGCTCGGTTTTGGGAAGGCTTCCTTTTAGTTACGGTTGAATGCCATAGAATTCGTTCTCCAATTCCAATGCAAATGCCAAATAACATCCAAACAGCCGAATTGTTCAGATTGAATGCCAATTCCCAATTCTATGGCTCAATTCCAACATCCAAACGGGGCATAAAAAATATCTCCACGTCGGACCGGTGGGCCCAAATCTCCGCGCCCATTTAAACCCTCCCACTGCCACTGTTCTCCCCTTCCCTTCGTCATCTTCCTCTCCAAGGCACCAATCCGATCCCGCCGCCTGCACTCTCCCTCCGCGGCGATCTCCGAGGCAAAGCCGGCCGGCCATGGCGTTCAACAAGATCAAGGTCGCCAACCCCGTCGTTGAGATGGACGGTCAGTCGGATCCTTCCCGTCTTCTCCCCTCCAACAGATCTGCTGTTCTACGTCGCGTTCTGTCGCGGGCCTCTTTCAGATTGCTCTGCTTCTTCTTTTATGCCGCCTGTAGTCGAAGGATCACTAGATATTCCGTAGATCTGGCGGGTGTGCACGATCAGCTGTGCGGGCCCTTGTGTAGTGCTTTAGGATTCGGTCCATGCGTCGAGTTAATCGGAGTGTAGTTTTGTGGCATGGAGCTCACGTCTGGTGCCCAATTTCCCGTGTGCAGGTGATGAGATGACCCGGGTGTTTTGGAAATCTATCAAGGATAAGGTAATCTGCAGGTGTTGACTTCGGTGCACTTTGATCTGATTCCCTGTGCAGTTTGTTGCTTACACTGGCTGCTGTGTTCGTTGCTTGCTTGCAGCTTATCTTCCCATTCTTGGACTTGGACATCAAATACTTTGACCTTGGACTTCCATACCGTGATGCTACCGACGACAAAGTCACAGTGGAGGCTGCCGAGGCCACACTCAAGTAAGAACCCCGTGTTACCATCACTTCAATAAAAAAAGAGGGGGAAAGGAAAGCAAGACCTTTGTGTAACTGACTGTCATCATAACTACTCCAGATGCTCATTATTGTTTTCGTTGCGTCTTCTAACAAGTTAGCTGTACAGAATGCTTGATTTAGCATTTTTCGTCAGTCACATAAGCAGCGGCAACTTCCTTAGAAAGCGATGTGTTTTTACTGCTGCTCCTCAGTTACCTGTCTGGGCGTTGTGTCAGTCTTTTGCTTGGATATAGCTTTTGATGGTGTCAATCCTGTTTTCTTTCTTGCGATAATTTACCTGTATCTTCTATTGCTTATGTTCCTCCAATTCTATTCAGGTACAATGTGGCTATTAAGTGTGCAACCATCACACCAGGTACACATTTTGTTATTCTGGTGCTCATATGATCTTAGTGGTTTTCAGGCATTCCTGTTTTACTGACTTTTGCATAAAAACCATGGCAGACGAAGCAAGGGTTAAGGAGTTCAACTTGAAGGCCATGTGGAAGAGCCCAAACGGCACAATTAGAAACATTCTTAATGGTAAGCTGCTGCTGCAACTGTAGTCTGCTCCAGAATATGAATGCTCACATTTCTATTCCTGCTCTCACTACTTTTTAGGGACTGTATTCAGAGAACCAATCATCTGCAAGAACATTCCGCGCCTTGTTCCAGGTATTCAATGAAGACCAAAATACTGCCTTTTGTTTTATTAAATCTTGTCTACTAAACTAAACTCTTGTCAAATTCAGGGTGGACGAAGCCCATTTGCATTGGAAGGCATGCATTCGGTGATCAGTACCGGGCAACTGATGCGGTTATCAAGGGACCCGGCAAGCTTAAATTAGTTTATGGTATGTCTATATTACTCTACTTTAGGTAACCTAATTCATAACCACACTCAAGACTCGCAAGGACTTTGTTTTGTGGGAGGGGTATCCTACAATTTAGACGAAGAATTTGACATGTTCCCTTTTCCATTGATTTTTTTTTGTATGATAGAGGGAAAAGAAGAGCAAGTTGAGCTGGAGGTGTTCAACTTCACTGGTGCTGGTGGAGTTGCCTTGGCTATGTACAACACTGATGAGGTACAGTTTGATTACTCACTGATGTTCCATTATTCGGTGTATATACAATGTGTCCTTTCTGGTATTCATTGCACCTTACCATTTTTAATTATGTAGTCGATCCATGCCTTTGCTGACGCTTCTATGGCCACTGCTTACGAGAAGAAATGGCCTTTGTACCTCAGCACCAAGAACACAATTTTGAAAAAATATGATGGCAGGTATGGGTGTTCCTAACCTCTTCTCAGACTTTTCCTTATAGAGCAGCATGTTTATTTGTTGTAACTTTTCTTCTTTACAGGTTCAAAGATATTTTCCAGGAGGTCTATGAAGCTGGATGGAGATCCAAATTTGAGGCTGCCGGCATATGGTACTTTTCCATTTCCATCTTTCAGTTAACATTGTCTGATTGCTGAGGCTCCTTTTTCTTTGTCATGTGTATCTATTGATCTTTGGTCCCCGGTAGGTATGAGCACCGCCTTATTGATGACATGGTTGCATATGCGCTTAAGAGTGAAGGAGGGTATGTGTGGGCTTGCAAGAATTATGATGGAGATGTTCAGAGTGATTTCTTAGCTCAAGGTTTTGGTTCGTTGGGTTTGATGACATCAGTATTGGTAAGTAAATACATCCTTTTATTTATTTATTTTAGTCATGATAAATGTCTCAGGCCACAACTCCTGATTTGGTTGAATATGAGGACAATGTGTGCAGTCTAATACTTTAATTGTATGCTGTTAGATGTTGGCACAACCAGGATTTTGGGGTTTCAGAAGAGCACTAATTTTTGTACACCAGATGACGCTAATTGATTTGTATAACTATGTCTTAGGTATGCCCTGATGGGAAGACCATCGAAGCCGAAGCCGCCCATGGTACAGTTACCCGTCATTACCGTGTTCACCAAAAAGGAGGTGAAACCAGTACAAACAGCATTGCCTCAATCTTTGCGTGGACAAGGGGACTTGCACACAGGTACAGTCCTTAACTACCTTAGTTTTAGTGGTGCCGTGAGCAAGAATCATTATTCATAACTTCAAAATTTCCACCTTTCACCTGTCCCTGTAACCTTACCTTGTGTGCTTTAGGGCAAAGCTCGATGACAACGCTAGACTACTTGACTTCACTCAGAAGCTTGAGGCTGCCTGCATTGGAGCTGTTGAGTCTGGGAAGATGACCAAGGACCTCGCCCTTCTTGTCCATGGATCCTCAAAGTACGTTATTGCACTATTTGTCTTGCCGGCCACTCAAATACTGGAAATGCCTCTTCAGCCTACAAATTTGTACTTTTCACTGACTGATGTCTCTTGCAGTGTCACGAGAAGTCACTACCTGAACACGGAAGAGTTCATCGATGCTGTTGCTGAGGAGCTCAGGTCAAGACTGGCAGCCAACTCAAACTTGTGAGATCCTTGCTGAAGTTCTGGTGCTTCCCTGCCTCTGATGATTCGAGTCATTTTTCTTGTTTCACCATTTGCTTTCCTGGCAGAGTATTGCCAGTGAGAGCTTGGCCTGGATTCTGCATTCATGCATCTTGATACCCTGATATATCAGAATAAAGAACTTAAAGTTATGTCCATCTGAAATGGTTTCTGATTGTTGGTCCATCTGCGCAAGGTTCGTACGAGTTTTTGCATTTGGCTGACGCTTCGTTTAAGTTTTCTTTCTTCATACGAAAGCAGCGAGTCATGTGTCACAAATTACGCAGTTTGGACGCACGATTGTTCCAGCACTTGTCAGGTCGTCCGCGGTAAGCAGTGACCAGCAATGAAACATCGCTGTTTGTCAATCTGAACTCTGCGGCTAAGTTAGCTGTCCAGCACTGGGAAGCCGTCAACCATGAACACAGTACACGGCGGCGGCCTAATCTCGTCTCCCTATCACCGGAATGCGGTGGCTAACCTGAGAATGGCTGCTTAAACGTAAGTAAAAAAGAACAATTTACTGCGCCGTGAAAACGGGGAAGTGTGAACTGCACATCCCAGCAGCAAATTCAGGCCCTAGATTCTTAACCTGAGCTAGCAATCAGCGCGTTGGTCCAATACTTGTATGCTCATCCGTTGATTCAGTCCACGGTGAGTAGTAGTTCGTTTACAATGTACAACAATCAGGCGAAGATGGCAGGCTCCACTACAGCTATCTGCGCATCAACAGCCCTTATAATCTTGATTGATGACCACAAGGTCCTGAGCAAACAAACGAACAAACAAACGAAATAGCACAGAATGACTAACCAAACCCTAGCTAAGCTACTAGTTTGCTTCTTAGTGCCACAGCTCCTGGGCCATAATCTTCCTTGTTAAAACATCGGGAATGGCTCGCCGTGTCGCCGGAGCAAACAGCCCTTCTCTCCTTTAGTTAGGAAGGTAGAAGAACTCATTCGAAGAAGGAAAAAAGAAAGAAAGAAAGAAAAAATTGTGAAAGCAAATCTCAGACAAGCACACGGCCGGCCCCTTGCAGCTTTATGCTGCTAGATGTGGATGCCATTGCCGTTTGCGTAGTACCCGTTTACAAGGCCGTTCAATGGCTTCTTGACGTGCCCATTCTGGCACGGTTTTAGCTTCGTGGGTCCATTGCTGGAGATGCATCTGCCTTGTTGACTGATAATGCTGCAAGGGCGTTGGAGCAGCTGATCAAGCTGTCCAGATGACGCTGCTATTAGTCCTGAAAACATACAGCAGTTTCCTATTATATTTCTTTTCAGGAGGAAGAAACAGCATATCTTACAAAATCAGGTTGAGTTTTAAGGATGCCTTGCCTAAGAAGAGTGGAGATGGCTTGCCAGGTCTCGAAGTGAATTCAGGGTGGAATTGTGTGCCAATGAAAAACCTATGAGTTGGCAGTTCAATAATCTGCAGCAAAGCATTCCACATCAGACCACTGCTAAAATTTTTCAGTAAGTTGTTCATCAAGTAGTTAGTGACATTACCTCCATGCGTTTCCCACTTTCATCCTTGCCTACAAAAGAAAGACCTGCCTTCTCAAATTCTGGGACCATATCAGGATTCACCTCATATCTGTGGCGGTGCCTTTCATCAACATAGGCAGCATTGCCATACCTAAGGCAGTCCAGAGTTCAGAACAATTATCTCCATAGAATATAAAATGGTTGAATAGAGGGCTAAAATGTAGCAAGATTGTAAAAACAATGGTGTAACTGTGTAAGAAACGGGGAATGCTTTCTTACAGCTTAGCAGATTTGCAGCTGTTGACCTTGAAAAAGGTCCTCCTTGATCCAAGGCGCATTGTTGCACCCATATGTGTTTTGGATCCCTGTAGAACAACAGAAACACAGTTGAAACTTCAACTTAAGAAAATTTACAACATAAGGGAACAACCCAAATATACTAGCAACTGTATCAAATTAATCACCTCTGGCATGAAAATAACGCAAGGTGTTTTGGCAGCTTGATCAAACTCTGTGCTGTTAGCACCAGGCAGCTTCATGACAGAACGAGCAAACTCAATCACTGCAATTTGCATGCCCAAGCAAATGCCAAGATATGGAACATTGTTTTCTCGCGCATATTTTGCAGCCAGTATTTTTCCTTGGACCCCTCTATCTCCAAAACCTCCTGGAACTAGCACACCATCTGCATCCTGAGGTGGAAAGTTCATTCAGATTTCTGTACAAGGGCATTTCTGGCATGATTGAAATTATTTTTTCTGCTTACCTTCAGTAAGCCCCATGCTTTCTGGTATGCATCAGGTGTCTGCAAATTTAACCATACGCCAAGCATTAGCAAATTCTCAATCATGGAGTGGAAAATGAATTGGCAAACAGAAATAACACCTACCTCTTTGGCAGAAGAATCCTCAAGGTCACAGGAAGGAACCCAGTCCACCACCAGTTTTCTATCCAGAGCAACTGATGCATGCTGAAGAGCCTAACAGAAGTAATGAAGAAAATAAGACCCACATGCTCCTAACAGATGCATGTTGAAATTGATAGCAGTCATCGGTGCATAATTACAAATAAAGCAGCTCAGTAATGTCACCTTTATAACAGACAGGTAAGAATCCGATAAACCGGTATATTTTCCGACCATGGCAATTCTGACCTGAAATAGTTTTGAACAACATTAACCTCCGAGTAAGGCCCAAGGGAGCACATGAACTACTGATAGTAAAATTTTAGTGATTAAGTGCTAACCGGAGTTTTCAATTTGTCGAATTTGCTAGCTCTTTCAGTCCATTCAGTCAATTTGGGTTCACGAGGCAATTTCCCCACACTACATGTAAAGAAGCAGAAAATCATATACATATTCCGAAAAACAACACCGCATCGATGAGTGTATAATACTTTGGCCGAAGACGCACCACTGAAGGTTTAAAACTTTAAGAATAGCTTCATGGGCCTTCTGATCCTATAATGATACAGGTATTTATGGTTAAATAAGCATAATGAAATTTGGCAATCTTGCATACGAATGCAGCATGTGGCTTTACCCTGAGCAACAAAGGGATGTGCCAAATGTTTGTAACATCATGAAGGTTGATGATATTTGGTATCTGCCAAAAAACACGAAAGTCAGCATTGCTGTTGCATGATGTGGAACTCAAATCTAGAGAACTACTACAATAGGAATCAGAATCATTACAGGGACATGGCAAAATTGTGCAAGTTTCACTTTCACGTGCTCTTCAAGTGGCTGCCAAAACCAGAGAAAGGCATATATAAATCCACTATCGGCAGAGAAGGATTCAAAGCATAAAAGTGGGAAGAATAAAGGTGCAGAGAAGTGCTCCATGATACCTGAGTACTGCGACATGCCAAAATATCAGGCATGAGTCCGAGTCCTCTTAGTCCACGGACACTATGTTGGGTAGGCTTCGTTTTCTAGGTACCAAATAAAACTATATCAATATAAAGCTGACAAGAATAATATCTTCAGAGTATTACAGTGCGTCTGAACAAGTAAATGTCACCTGTTCACCAACAACATTTAGAACTGGTACAAGACTAACATGAACCAAACAAAAGTTCCCAGCCCCTGATACAAAATTGAACAATATCTCAATCATTAGCAGATTGATGTTAACTAGCAAGACGAATTGTACAACTTAATTGCAACCGTTTGTAAAAAAAAAAAAGATTTAGGGAATTCAAGTTTCTCACCTACGCGGTATGAAAATTGACCTAGTGCTTCAATGAAAGGCATTGATTCAATATCCCCTGCATCAAGAATCCCACTGTTGTTATGAGGCGAGAACATTTTGTCTCCAGCAGCGACATACTTGGACAACTAACAATAGTATATTCTACTGCTTCAGTATGATGTCATTACCTATAGTTCCACCAAGTTCTATGACACAAACATCAGCTGGATTTTCTGTGCCATCAACTGGGTTCATTGCCACACGTTCGATCCACTCCTGTATTTCATCGGTGATGTGCGGTACAACCTGGTGAAGAGAACCAACTCTGATTAGCAAACTCATAAACAACGGCACTTCTTTCCCATAGCTACAGAAAAATTGGGTAACCTCTATTCTGATTAGCAATACTCACCTGAATAGTTTTTCCCAGGTAATCTCCTCTACGCTCCTTGTTAATAACAGACTGCAGTTTCAACATTAGTAAAGTTACTAACTAGTAGAGGCAAAATATATAAAAAAAATGTCCAATTAGCAGGAATGCAGGATAACTATACAAGGTATATAGAAGCATGTTCTCCACTCCCCTATGGTCCTAAATTCTGTAGACTGATACTAACCGCAAACATCTACACCTGACACTTAAACTGTATTTCTATTATCAGGCTCTCGTTATTGTTATCTGTTCTTATTCGGCATCATGTATTTATCTTATGATAAAATCATCATCTACAAAATCCAAATGGCACCAGCCCTTTGCACCAATTTGCAGATGCAGCCAATGAAGTATCCAGTTCTACAATGAGTTGAACCATATCCCTATGACTGGTGCAGTCTCAGTGCTCCAGACAGAAGTAGCTGCCCAGGGCCCAGATGATTGTCCACATGTACAATAAACTGTAGCAGATCTTAGGATGAACAAAGCGACATACTAGCAAAAGATTTGTGGGTTCCATGCAAAATTCTGGTAAAGAAGCACCCAACTGTTTGTTGTAAAGAAATGCCACCGAATATTCCCCATTTGTAAATGTCAATGTGAAGTATAAACCACAACTTTTAACAGATACTAGGAAACAAGCAATCTCAACGTTTTGTGTGCACTTTGACAAAGACTGTTTATTCCCAGCACCTGGTATATCTTTCCCGTGGTTATGTTGTTGTCACGAGTCAACTTGATGTCCAGAAAGCGTTCATAATTTCCAAGGTCCAAGTCCACCTATGACGAAGAGAAAAAGGATGGAATGAAATGAAGCCCAGTTAGCTGAAGAAAAAACTTGGCAGTAATATAGCTCAATTTTTTGGAACACGTAAGATGTAGCAGAAGATAAGAATGGACGTGTATGAAGCGCTAGCACAGGCTATCAGTCTGTAACAGTTGAAGTAAAACAAATAGTGGAATACGTGGCAGTATAGAGTAGGTGCTGGCATGTACTTTGAACTGTTCTAAAAAAAAATGATGGCATCAAATCTCCAATAGTGTAATGTACAGTTGGGTGGCGACTGGTGTACACTATAGAGTATTAGTACTGGAAACAGTGTACAGATCTATTGTGTGCAGTGTCATACCTCACCACCATCGTCCAAAACAAACACTTCGCCATGCTCGAATGGAGACATGGTTCCTGCATCGGTGTTGAGGTATGGATCTGCACATGAGCAGTGACAAACAAAGCACAACACAAGAGTTCAGCAATAATCCTCACCAGTTAAAAAACATCACAAGTTTTCACTAACTCGACATAACTGTGGCAAAAAATAAAAAAATCTACCACAGCAAACGTATACCAGAGAATGATAAACAAGTAGGCAGAGCTGGGATGTGACAAGACAAGGTGAAAATGGTTTTTTTTATTATTAACAGGTAGACCCATGAAAGGTGCGCAGCACTTGGCCCGGATGAAGAGACAAAATTCGTAGTCGAGACAAAATTTTCAGAGCACGAGATGACAAATTTGACCTGTATTACTACCGCAATATAAAACTGTCGTGAGAAGTTCATGTGCTCCAAGGAACCGAGACAATGACACTGACACAGTATCAGATGCCCACTTCATCAAAGCAGCGGCGAGTAATTACGGTTCAAACGAAAACGAACATGGGCCGTGAATATTTTAACAGAAAGCTAGAACAACGGCGACTTTGCTAGCTAATTTGCAGGCCATCGTAAACGAAGAAGATACAGCTTTGATGTACACGACGGAGTACGAGAGGACAGAAACAAGCGAACAAGCTACTCCATGGGAAGATGCAAGAAGTGCCTAAAAGATGCGACAGGACACCGTTAAAAATTGAAACAGGATAAAGATTGCAACTTTGTGGCCGGCAAGCAGAAAAGATCAACAACACGCCTTATCCATCAATGAAAGACCATCACAAAATCCAAGCCAGGCCAGGCCCCCATTACGATGGAAATGCCGCTACTACCTTTCTTTGGAAAGACCGGGTTCCCCGCTACGTGCCCAGGTGACTCCAATTTGCGATCTCGAGACGAGGAGAGCCTATGGTAGTACTGGCAGCTGTACTAGTTTAAGTTCAAGCAAACGGAAAATGGCACACGTACGCATGGAGACTAAAAAGATTGGGGTGGTTTTGGACCTTTGGTACGGTGAAGCCTGGTTTTCGTGCACTGTGGCGGTCACGTGGCCGCCATTACGAGGAGAAACGGACGTGATTTTTCTTTTTCCCAGTTTGGACAAGAGAAACGAACAGCGCGGAGTCCGGGGAGAGAGCGGCGGCAGCGGCGGGCTTACCGATCTTGATGGAGGTGACGCGGAGACCGCAGGCCTTGAGCACGACGCCGATGCTGCTGGCCGTCACGCCCTTGCCGAGCCCGCTCACCACGCCGCCGGTCACCAGCACGTACTTCATGGCCTCGCCTCGCGCTGTTCTTTCTCTCGAAGAGTAGCAGCTACTAGGTCACTGCCGCACAGCGATCTCTTGACTTGGGAGGAGGGATGGGGAGAGGAGATTGGTAGGGGTAGCAGTGCCGAAACGGAGGAGGAGGTGGAAGAGGAGATGGGAGTTTTTTTTTTTTTTGGTTGGGGTGAAGGGAGGTAGGGATTTGGTAGTGTGGAGGGGAGAGGTTAAATAGGCGTTGGCGCGGAGAGTGCCGTGCCTAGGCCCCCTCTCTCTATAACTGAAACCTAAACTTTCGTAACCGGCCACATCTCTCTCTCTCTCTCTCTCTGAATTTTTATAAATGGTGGCGTAATTTATTCAATCAAATCTAATAAAGTCTTGGGAGGAAGATGGACCACATCTCATTATGTAGGTTTTCTAATGTGACTACCACCCTCAAGCTGAGGTAAGTTTGATCTGATTCGTACAATTGGCGGTTCATGTAAGACTGTACATTGTTGTATTGTACATTAACGATTCTTTTTCCTCCTCTTCTGAAAAATGGCGTAGCGTAGTTCAAAAGTTTTAAAGTATAGTAAAAGTTAGAATGTCAATCTTGGTCATTTAAAATAATCAAAACCGTTAAGTCTTTGTATTACTACCCAGAACCCCCAGTTCATGTAAAAGTTTAAATTGCCAATAAGGAGATGTGACGCGGTACTCAAACTTTGACGTAGATAACAAAGATAACATATTTAATGTCGACAACGTTTAGCGCAGAGCACAAAATTCTCCCTTTTCACCGTGACCTTTTTTCCATCGAATCGGAATCTGACGACTCGGAGAGAATATCATGATGTGTTGTACTCTTCAGTGCATCGTCTAGAGCACGCCGTAATAATAAGGATGACATTTCTCACTTGCATTATGCATACGATTTTGTTGCTTTCGTCCTTTTCCCATTACAGTTGACTACCAGAGCCATTCTTAATGTTAGCAGCTTAAGGCCATGGAATACTGGCGAGTTCACAAATAAAAACTCATCTAATGTATATCTAGTTGAGTTTGAATCGTGTGCATGAACAGAAAGTTGCGTCTGGGATAACTGTTGGTTTATTGGCATCAGTGACAACCGTTCAGTTTAGCAGGAAGCTTCCGTTTCTGAATTTGTGAGACGTAGTTTTGCTGAAGAATATGTTCCTCCTTCAGTACGTCTTGCTGCAAAGCCTAATGTCAAGAGTCTCATTCTTGCTGTCGGGCATTAACAAGAAATTCCAGATTCCTCTCAAGTTACGGTCACGCGTTGATTTCACTTTGATAGATAGAGTGTTAGCAATTAAGAGCAAAAGTTAGCGATTATTCCCTTGCCGATTACCTGGTGATCGTCTTCGAATCGAACCATGAGGGCGCGCTTTCTAGGCTCGTTTCCATGGCAAGAACCTGATGCTGCTGAAGAAAGCACAGCCATTTCCGGGCGCCATGAACCGTGTAATGATCCTCTTTTCTGAATTCAGAGAACCGCGTGGCATTGAGGCGGTCAGCTGTCGCACTACCCCGTCCCTGAATTAACATATGGATTGCCGACTAATAGTGTCTGGCTTCGCTGTCGATTGATCGAGAGAACGTCATAATCCAGGTGGGGTTTCTGCCATCTCTTTCCTTGAATTCTTTGATCAAATCTGTGGAGTACGTGATCTATCTGCCAGCCCGTTTACAACTCGAATTTGCTTTGACGCTACTCTTCGATGCTGTTTCTGACACCCATGAGACGAGACCCAGTCGTCTGCAGGTTCTCACATCTTTTTCAGAGCGAGCTCTTTACGCTATAGTGTATATGGTCTATTATGCAATCATCTCCTGAACTGAACTTAATTAGCGCACGTCGATTAAAGGTCCTTTTTGCTGTGAGATGCCGCGGGACTGACAACGAAGTAGGTGAGGATGGAATAAGGGGTTATGGTTCTGTTCATTAACAGCAAAATGTGAGCGTTTGAAAGTTGAAACTTGGCGCCAAAGGTCCTTTCCGACCACTACAGCTGGGTATATAACGCGGATCACAATTAACTTTGATTACTACCAAAAAGCTATATTGCTTTTGCATTTGCAACTAAAAACCTACCAAAAATGGATATATATTTTTTTTAACAGGCATGTGATCACCATGAGAATTTAGCTTTTTAATGGTCCCACCAGCCACTAAAATTTCGTACGATCCATGTTATAATTTCAGTACTAACCAAGGGTGGTAAAAAAACATCATTTTAATGCGATTGATAAAGAAATTGGTTAAGTTCCTCTCTTCCTCTTATTATTTAGACACCCCGTGCATGCCTATTAGGATTCATGGCAGTTTAATTATATTTGCAAAAAAAAAAAAAAAGGGAGAGGAAGTATCTAGCGTTTGAAACCAGAAAATCGGTACATTGTTTTGTGATTTTTTTCCTAAACATATATAAGAATTTTGTGGAATTTGGGTTCACCAAACTTGGCTTGCAACTTCGTCAAATAAATGAAATGGAAGATATTTTGATTCTCGCCCAAAATAGTTTACTTGTACTAGATGGGCAGGGAAGTGCCCTATAGCCATCAGACCAAAGGCAATAGACAGCATAATCAAGAGTGTTGGCCAAATATCTCCCTTGGTCACTGTTTAATAAGGCACCACTGGCTTCAAAAAAGTTTAATTGGGCACTATCGAGTCAAATTAAGTACTACTCCCTTCGTTCCAGAATAAGTGACGTTTTTTATTTTCAGACATCACGTTTGACCGTCCGTCTTATTCAAAAAATTTACGCAAATATTATTTATTTTTTTATAACTTGTTTTATCATTAGCAATACTTTAACCATGACATATTTGTTTTAGTATTTATAAAAAAAATGAATAAGACAGACGGTCAAACGTAATGTCTGAAAGTCAAAAACGTCACTTATTCTGAAACGGAGGGAGTACTACTATTGTACTGTTGTGTATTCAGTCACAGGCCGACTTCGGAAAAAAAAACAGTCACAGGCCTGCCTGACGCAGAGGAGCGGAGGTTGAGTGTTAATTAATTATACATTCGATTGTAAAAAGAAACCATCACCGGTCCATTTTAGCGTTCAAAACAATAACATGTGTGTAGCATCTTCAATTTTCCATATTAGTATATATGGCTATAAGCACGAACAACAAATTAAAGTAATGGCGCTTAGGTCATCAATAATACTACTACGTTATCCCGTTCCCACGTCGAGATCATTCGTTTCGGTAGTTGCTGTCTGTTGCATCATCTCGTTATCCTTAGCTTCCCCACCTAATCGATCGTCGACCGTAGGTTGCCTACCTGTTCTGTTCTTCTGTTCGTAGCAGCTGACTGCTTCACTGCTTACCCGCAGCACGCTGGATCAGATGATGTGCGGGGCTGCATTTGTCCAGACAGAATTCCACGTTGCATGAGCTGCATGTTGACTGTTCTCAGCGGGTAGTGCGTGAGAAAGGAAAAATGCAAAGCTAGATAAGAAATGGAGCACTATTTTTCTTATTTGTTTGTAACCTAGAAATGGTGCTGTGCTGGTCCAATAATTCACTAGGACCGAACAAAGCACATGATGTGCTTGTGGACGTACTCGATCTGGACCAAATGTACCGACGCAGAATCCATTCACCCTTTTTATTTTCAGAACTGAAGCCAATACACACACTCACCCATATGAACTTCTTCGAAAAGCTACACGGGTGTATCGTATTGATTAACGAAGTCATCATAGTTATCTCGTTGTTGATATACATAACACGTACAGCTGAAGAAGACATAGCCATAAATGCAAACACCATGTTACTAAGTGGAAGATGACTCAACGAATCGAACCCTAACGAATTGAGGTTTGATCAATCCAAGCATAGTCGATTTGTTCGTTATATGCCCAAATTGAATATTTTAGCTCTGAATGCATATCTACAAAAAAAAAACTGAAGAATATTTGCAGCAATTAATGGGAGAGGGTGTGTCGTATTGAAATTAATTTTTCTGGTACGGATGTACCGACCGCTCCATCTCAAAATATTTAAATGTTGAAGAAAAAAGAAGAGAACGGACAACATGCTTCCGCATTGACGTTTCTCACAGGTCCAAAATATCCTGTGGTACTCCACATCGATTCGATTTATTGAAAGGTGGAGGGAAGCATCAAATTGGGACGGTACAAGCACAGTACGCGCTGAGGCACGTAAGAATGTGGACGGCTCGTTCCTAAAGCCGCTTTCCGCGCTTTTGCATGGACGACCACGGATTGCTAATTTTGGTTGGAAATTCGCCGGTTTTATTCCGTTGGCACGGCCAAAAGCACGGCTCCGATGACGTTCCGAAGACGACCACGGCGAGGAGTCGACGATGACCAGCTGGGGAGCACGTTAGTGGCCACCGGGCCGACAGGATCAGATGATTCTTTCTTCCATCCAAAGGAATTGAATGGCCGCGATAAGCTAGCTAGCTTTGATATTTTGGTTTCGGCCGGTTTGCTATATTCCTTGCAAACTTGACAGGATATACAGTCAGCACTGTTCCTGCCGTATAGAGGCGAAGAAATATAGAACCGTAGAAAGGTCGGCCAAGTTCTCCCCCATTCTAGCCTTTGTTGACTCTCGCATGTGTTCTCACTCATGCACAGCGTTGTCACGTCAAAAAGGCATCGTGATATCATCTTATCCGATGAGTGCACTTTTAGGACCAGTGGCCTTGACCAACTAGTCGTTGTGGTGTTCTAAAAGGCATATTAGCGCAGAAATCCAGCTTTGCTAGTTCCCGTTGAAGCCGAGCCCCAAGGACAATGAAGAAGAAGTCCAGCTACGGAATAGAGCGAATAGGCACGTACTATGTATTCTATAACGTTTTTCTCAAGTACTTCCTCCGTGCCTAAACATAGTAGTAGTATTTTTTTTTGCGATGCCCGTTTGTACATGGATATAGTGCTTTCTAAGTGAGAACCACTATACCATTAGTTCGTACGTGGCTTTCAAAACTCCCGGCCCACCATGAAAGCTCGAATTTGTGTCTGGATTAATTAGGAAGCTGGCTTGTTGTGTGGGGCAACGTCTTTTGGTAGACCTTTTTACAACCTGAAGATCTAACGATCGAAATCACATAAATGGTGGCTCATATTTTAAGTAAATAAGCTAAAACAAACAAACGGAACAAAGTCGGACAAATGAGTTGTATGCAAAGCATTTTTCCTATAAAAATATATGTGTGGAAACACAGACAGAGAGCATATAATACGACGTTGTCCGAAACTCTCTAGACACTATAAATGTCAACTTCTTATTCCTTCCTTCGTCGGAATTGTTTTCATTCGAGTGGAGTAGCTGGTCACAACCACCATATATAGCGACTAAGAAGGCAAATCATGCCCGGATTATCCGCATATCAGCGTGCTGATTGGCTGTCAGGAATAAAGTTTTAGAACGCGACCACAACCAATCAGCAAAGTCTTTGTTTTATTTATAACACAAGGGAAGAAACGCTGCAACAAAAATCAGATTTGAGATACGCTTATTTACAGATAGGTACATGAGAATTATGAATATCGGGTTCTCAAATTAGGAATCGACATTCATTAGCTCATGACATTTGCAATGTCAAGATCGGTGCATGTGAAGGATCATTATAGTCCAGGTACATTTGCAGGGACGTGGGTGCACAGGCGGTGATGATGGACGGGAGGAACGGAGCCAAATCTGGCATTTCTCCGGACGCGCGGCGGCGGGGCCCGGCGCGGATCCTCGGAGCGACCAGGTGGGCCCGCGCCATCCTCCCCAGGTGCCACGCAAGGGTGCGGTGGCGGCAGAGCAGGTGGGTGGGCGCGGGCCCCACCACGTTGCCGACAGGGCCCCGGCCCGGCGGTAGGCCCGGCACCACGTGGCCATCCCTTCCCATGGCGCCGCCCGGCCCCACCACGACCGTTGGTAGTTACAGGGCTCGCGCCCGTGTCTGTCTACGAGCCGCCTATGGGACGGGTGGGGGTGTTCGTTCTCCTGTCTGTATTTTCGATTTGTCCCGGACTGCTGGGTGAGTGTGAGCCAAATGCTGGTTAGCTGGTTAGGTCGACCGTTTGTTGCGGCCTGGGGGCGCTTCTAGTTTCCTCTCGTACGTGATTCGGCGATTTGGGACCATACTGCTGCAGTGTTGATTCGAATAGTCGCATGCATGCATGTGTTTGCAAGCGATCGAATCTATGGTTTTGTTGGTTTCTTGGCCGCATCGTCCTGTTCCTTCACGAGCGGCGTTTATCGCCAGTATCTTCCACATGTGACCCTGTGTTTGTGTGATTCTGTCCGTGTTCAAATGCATGTCGTTCCCGCCAATGTTCACGTACTCCTATCCTACTAGCTCGCGCGCTCCGGGGAGGACGCATGAGCCTGTCTGATGAACCGCTGCAGTGACGCCGGCCCGTCATGCATCCTGTTCGCGAGAAACAGCGTTTTATTGCCATAGCATGCAGCAGATTATACGAATGCCGCTGCATTGCCGCGGCTGGCGTCTATATGTCGTCAACAATGACCCAAACTTCATGCATGCCTACTCCTTCCGAGAAGTGACGACGGCCGGGACGTGTCACCTCGCCGGCCGGCCGACGATAATATCCGCACAGAACGTCGGAACTCGCACGCTGTCGGCGCTGGGAACGCGGGAGCCGTCCCCCACAAGCGCGCGCGATCGACGACCACGACCAAACCTGGAACCGGCATCATGTCTTGGCTATTCCGCCCTGCCACGTCCGCAAAAGCCAGGCCACGCGTCGCGCGCCGTGTGGCGGTGCGCGCGTACGTCGCTGTCCACGCGATTCGCGAAGGCAATCGAGTTGCCTCGGCTCCCCTGGCGGTGCGGACTGGACTTCGTCAAATGTTCCTTCCTGACGACGACGACGATGGCCGGTCGCGGTCGCAGGCGACATCGATCGGAATGTCGATTTCTCAGGCGGCCTTGACCGGCCCGGCCGGCTGGGAGCTGGTGCACTTGGCGGACGCTCCATCCAACCGCCCGCGCGCGCTGGGAGAGATCGACAAGGCAGTGTTCTTCCAAACTCCGGCAACGACCGGGACTGCTGATGAGGTGGCCGCGCCAGCCACCAGACGCCGCACTGCCTACTCTTTTCCTCGCCCAATGTCACTCGGCGGTTGGACACCGCGTCGGCTCCGCGTGCACGCGTGGACGCCGCTGCGCGGTCCACCTGTCACCGTCGCTTCCAGGAGCCAGCTACAAACACAAGCTAGGATCCGTCATCCGTGGCTGACTGAACGTTCCTCTGTTTTTTTGGTTATTCCAATGGCCGTCGCACACGTTTTGGATGGTGCGGAGTAACGATCTCACCGCTGACGTCGTCGCAGATGTGTCGGGTGTCCCCTACGAATGTCTGCGTCGAGTCAAACGTGGTCGGTTGAGCAGGATCATGTTGAATTGTTGTGGGTGAAGTAATCGTCCGTGGTTATGTCACTAGTGTACGTATGATCATGATCTTCAAATAAAGCGATCAAGAAAGAAAGGGATAAAGTGATAAACAACTACGGCGGCAATATCTGCGAACGGTGGATAAGAAAAAGGTCTAGCAGGATGAGTTATAAAATTGCATCAAATTATGGGCTTTGCATATAGGACTAGTACTAGAGTAGGTTGTACGATTACGCTGAGATTTTCTTCAAAAGAAGCATTGTTAAATTAACGTAATCTCTAGCTACTGGCCCAACAATATGCGTCTGCTTTCAAGTTAGTAAGGTGATGAGTTCATTAAGGATGTCATTGTCATGTCACCGCCTTTAATTAATCCTAGCTATAGTCCCTGCTGCATTTGTTGCGCAGCATCACATGTGATTGAGTGACGATCTACCAGGAGGTGCCACTGTACCAAACGGCCGGAGACCATCATGCATACATGTATATGGAAGAATAACAACACATTAATTAATAGTATTATGGCGGTGTGGTGCATGGTGGAGCCGGATGCTAATTAACCAGTGTATATATAATTCGTCTGAAAGAAACGTGCTAACCATTGTCCCCGTATACTTTGCTGATTACATGGTGAAGTAGTTGATTGAACGTAACAGTGTGTTTACATGCTGATTATCCGTAATTGGCCTTTGTTTAATTTGCCGACGACTTCTCAGCTTACCGTCAAAACTAGATCAAAAGGAGATAAGTACATGTGTCGCTGGAACCCTCTGGCCCTCGATCAATTTGAGGCTGAAAGCCAAGCTGCTGTGGAGTGTGTACTACTGGAGTGGAAGGTATAGCTGACTGGCCGGAATGCATGGTGGCCGTTCAGTTCACGTGCCGTTGGACCAACCCGTGTCTGTCGCCTGACACTTTTTTATGTACGTACCGGCCGGCAGACAGGCGCGTGATCTGCGCTGCGAGGTGCACGGGGGACGCCAGTTCGTGGGTTGTTCGGCATGCCTGCCTGCCACTGCGTCCCTCGCCTGCATGCATGCGCGGCCGTGGTTCCATGCCCACGGATTGACGTGAAAACCGTGCGCGTCGCTCGATCGTCGCTGCTCATGGCACGTTTGGCGGTGACGTGTTGTCGTGGTGGCCGGTGCAATGTTTTTGACACAACACGGTTGAGTGCGGCTTTGTCGTAGGCTACGTACGTCGGTAAAGTAAAAGATCAGACATGTTTGACCGCATGGTTCAAGTGTACAAATTGTCGCCGATCAGCGTTCCTCGAGCTCGATCCGTGGCAGTGGAGCTGGTAGTGCAAGGGCGTAACGTAACAAAAGAACCGGACGGAAAAACCACCAACATTCTTTTCTTTTTTTTTTGAGCACAACCAACATTCGATACCGACCTCTCGGCCTTGGGATCGGATAACTCAGCGGGGCCCCACGCAACTACCCGACGTGGCCCGCCCAACGGCCCAAGCGCCTCTCTCCCACTGCGCTACTATGGTCGTTGGAGCCGGCCGGCAGTTACGATGCTGTTTCTGGCCCAGACCGCGGCGCCGGGGCCGCGGACCCGGCTGACGCGTTGCCTTCCTTCCCGGGGCGAGGACGTCGACACTCGACACGCCGTTGAAATGCCCTTATCCTGACCACATGGATCCGCCTCACCGCATTGGTAGTACGGTCCCCCGTCCGTCACTGTGCGTGAGCCTGTCCCCTCCTCGCATCTCTCGCCGTCGTTGATGTGAGGGGTGAATGCGATGTTGCCCTGCCCACCGGCCAGCGGCCGCTTCTGGCAGGCAGCAGGCTGCAGGCGCCAATTCAAATCACGGCCATGGGCGCGTGCATGTGATGCTTGCTAGAGGCCGGGATTGGCCGGCGCGCTCCTGGGACGTACGACGGGACCCTTTGCATAACATGGGTGCAATTCTCTGGTACTCCTAGTCCTAAACTGCAGTACACGCATTTGCATGGACGGCGCCCTGTCTCACATAGTTGCCATTTGCCAGTGCTGCCACCCATGCACGCACAGATATCTGCTCATTGTTGCTGCCTTCTGGGAAAATGGCAAGTGATGGCAGTGTTGTGCCATGTGCCACGTTCCTGCGTTTAAGGAGCTATGCCCAAACGGCAGTGTTCTGCAGGCGAACTTGGGGGACAACGCAACGCTAATAATCTGATCATTCGAGTCATGTTTCAATATTGGGTCTCCCACTCTCCCAACAACTCTCCTCGCCCGGCCGGCCGGTTGGCGCAGCTATGATAGCAAACTTTGATAGCTAGGGGACGGCGGCGTGGTCGGTGTGGATCCTTCTAGTGCTGCTCTCCTACTGTACTTATTAAATCCTCCAAACACAACGACGCATATAGGACGAAGCATGCCCCATACTACGTCGCATTTTGCAGCAGCATCGATCACATCAGTGTTTGTGTTAGCGTGTCGACCCCGCATCGCATGAAGAAGAGTCGGGGACATTTTTCCAATTCGTCGCACGGCACGTTGCTTTCGGACCATGTCCAGTGTAAAAGGCGTTTCGATTTTAATATATCCATGCTTTGCTCCGAAGCAATTTCTTACATGCATTGCAGGCATGGCACAAGCATAACCCTGCAGGTGACGAGCTGTCGCGGGACAAGGAAGCAGCGGTGGGGTTGGTCCCATTCCTGCACCGCACCGCCTCGACAACGCGATCCCGGTCGATGGCGATCGCTGGCCATGGGTGAAGCACCGGAGGCCTGGAGCGTCGGCGACCGCCATGGAGCTCGTAATCTCTCCTGACGTCAAACCGAGCACGTCAATGGCGTTTGTTCGCAAATGACGACTCAAAAAAAATTTGACGACTCAAAGGGCCCATATATAGATAAATGGGCTGAGCTATTCAACAGCTCTGGAAGCCTGCAGTTAATGGGCCTTGCTTTTCACCGGAAAGGGCCTTGTTTCTGTTTTGGAGCCCAAAAGGAATGCTAAAGGTCAATAAAAAAAAAAAAACAGGGCACCAGCGTCCTCGCATCGCCACCACCAACCCCTGGAACAGCGCTCCAGATCCGGCGGCCGGTGGCGTCCTCCCCGCGCGTGCTCCCACCCCAATCAACGGCGCTGATCCCCTCCGCCGTCTCCGTCTCCGTCTCCGTCTCCAAAAAGGTGAACTCCACTTGCTGTGCTCCCCCGTGCTCCCTCGAAACTCTCGCCACCCCGCCTCTTCCTTTCCCGGTTTCGATCTCGTCTTACTCCTCGTCTTCCCCAATGGCGGCTGCCCAGGGTTCGCCGCTGACATGTCGGAGGGAGAGTACACGCTCGAGGGCGGTGCTGGCGCAGGCGGGAAGGAGCAGGACCGGTTCCTGCCGATCGCCAACATCAGCCGCATCATGCGCCGCGCCGTGCCGGAGAACGGTAAGATCGCCAAGGACGCCAAGGATTCCGTCCAGGAGTGCGTCTCCGAGTTCATCAGCTTCATCACCAGCGAGTGAGTGGGCACCGCCTCGCTGTTTTAATCCGATCGGGTTCCAAAATGTCTTGCGCTCCGTATTCTGGCACCTTCGGCGCACGCAGATGCGCCCGCGTATCTGATCAAGCGACTTCTTTTTTAATGCTTCCTGCAGAGCGAGTGACAAGTGCATGAAAGAGAAGCGCAAAACCATCAACGGCGATGATCTGATCTGGTCCTTGGGCACGCTCGGCTTTGAGGACTACGTCGAGCCCCTCAAGCTCTACCTCAAGCTTTACCGGGAGGTATCTCTCGTGAACCTCCCAACCTTTTTCACTGGGACTGTTTACTCTTTTATGCATCTCGTTTCCTTGTTGGCGTTAGGCATGTGCATCTGCTACGGCTCACACAATGTGGGTGTTTGGGATATCTGGATTTGATCAGGAGCTCTGTGTGTCATATGTCCGCTTGCAGCCATCAGCATATACGATTACAAATAAGACTTCTAGTAGGCAAGTTTTAGGGGTATGACTAGGCATACTAATGCTGATTGGGCCTGTGGATTGGCTGTATCACGTTTGATACATGCAAAAGGAGGCTGTTTTTGCTTGTACGCATCAGGGTCTTGCTTGACTTTGGTATTTGCTGTACGGCGATTGGGCCTGTGGATTGGCTGTATCACGTTTGATACATGCAAAAGGAGGCTGTTTTTGCTTGTACGCATCAGGGTCTTGCTTGACTTTGGTATTTGCTGTACGGCGTGTCAAATGCGTCGGATCGTAAACTATTTTTTGCTGATAAATGGCTAGGCAGAGTGCTGTCAACGATTGGATGGTACGATAGTGGAATAAACATCCCTGGCTTTCTAGGTCCAAAGCATGTACGTTTAGAGTTTACCGTCTTTGTTGACAGTGAGGTGACAATTCAAGCTTAATTAATCTTCTAAAACAATCCTATTTTTCAGACTTGGGATCTAGGATTGAAATGCCATCTGGTTGTGGAATTGCCAATTTAGCCTTTAGGCTATATCTTACATCTTCTTCTTTTTTTTTTTTTTTGGGAATAGGGCTATAACGTTTTCTTAATGTTAGTGAAGTTGTTACTGTGCGTAGTTCATATATTCATTTTCTTGCATTGCCCTTTAAACCTACAGTTTCATATAGAATGAACTTGTTTCCAGATTGAATTATTATTTCTCCTTTGCTTATGGTTGTTTCTGCTTTTTGCTATGGGCAACAAACATTGACCGTTGATATCCTTCGTGGCATTGAAGATGGAGGTAATTGTTTCCCTGGCTTTCCTTTGGGATTAAGTGCTTCACTACTTTCAGTGTGAGAGCTTACTCAATTATCTGTTCCTTTTTGTTTTTTCCCCAACTGATATTAGGGTGATACAAAGGGCTCGAAATCTTCTGATCAGACAGGGAAGAAAGAGATTTTACTCAATGGTGAACCAGGATCATCGGTAATATTTACTTGTGATGCATTGCGTGTTCCTGCTCGCCCACTAGCTCCAAAACTTGGCATAGAGCATCCATATATTTTGCAATAAAAAGCTTTGTCAACTTACATTAGGATCCAACGCGTGCTACAGCAAATCAATGTGCATATCTGATTCTCAATTTTGATCATTCCTCTCTGAACACCTTGCAGCATCTGGTACAGCAGCATGGTGAAAATGTTCATGGTTTAGAAAACTGGATGTAGTGCCGACTTCAGATCACCAGCAACTGTAAGAACAAAGTAGGAATTACCTGCTGTGCTACTAGTTTGGACGTGCAAATTGCACATAACCAATTGTTCGGTAAAGCCATCCCTGTGAGATTGAATTATCTTAAGTGATTCTTATGGTCTGTAATATTAGAGAGTCTGTAGATAGACTAAATGTGAATTTGTCTGCAAATAAATTGCTGATAAACCAGAGGCAGGTCCTACCCTTTCTTATAATTTTCTGAAACTTGATTTAGTGTGTAGCATACTTTGTCCTTTCCGGAGGTATATCCATCAGTAGATTAGGAATGGCTTATTCTGAGCAATGCATTACTAATTGACTTGACCAATTACTACCTTTTGTGAAAACTTGATATTGTGTAAAATCCTTTATGAATGATAGGTTCACTTCAGTATGTTTACTAAACTGAATTTTTCATCCTTTTATAACGGGAGACCTGCTGAAAATGGTTCAATGTAATTTCGATTAACAATTGTTATTTCTTGACAGTTTGATGGCTTCTAGGATGGAGTGATGGCTGGTTGTTAGGCTATGGTTGTTAGATAGCATCGAGGATGGAGAGCATCTGCAGCTGGGAAAGGGGCTTCAACATCATGTTCTGCAGGCTGGTCCTGCCAAAAACCTGTTATTTATGGATGATGACTACTCCTCGTCTCTTAAAATTATTCAGCTTATGTTAGTCGGGAAGTGCAAACATCCCATTCTAGTCTAGTTCAATCATGGTGTGCTGTAGCTTTATGGATCTGTCAAACCATATCAGCTGTTACTGATCGCGTTAGGTTGGATATAAATGCAAATTACCACCTTTTTCTCTGTGATCAAATACGTTTAGTTTTTTCACGTTATGCTCCCAGTCATTACCCACGCATGAGAAATAACCGCCATTTTTATATAGGGAAAGTTCTATTTCATCCAGCATGTGAAATAAACGGCATGGCTGCTGCTGCTGCCAAGTTTCTATACAGAGTCCTGTGAGAATTTCGCGAAGATTTCTGCAGCTTATGCTGGATTGCTGGGTAATAATATGTACCCAGGCCAGGGTTTTTTTAGGGATGTCAGCAACTAATGGCTTGAACAGGTCTAAAACTACGGTTACTGTGTTTAGCTTCGGTACGGTATTGACCAAGGAACGGCCGAACAGTAGCTTCTGACTTGTGTAGGGTATTGGCGGCGATAAGACGACTCCGGGGCGGAAGCGCAGACGCCAGTGCAACTGCTTTTGTCGACTGTTCATTCACTCGAAAGATTGCTGGCATTTCGCTTTTTCTAACATGTGCCGACGTAGTGATTCGGTGAATGTTCCGTTTCAAGAGGAAACTAACCAACAGAAATGCTACTGTGTGTGTATGAAATCTGTATTTTCTTTCCCCATCGGCTACTCGTATTCTCTTATTTTTACTAAGTGAGGAGTGGGTATTCTCTA
The DNA here is from genome assembly GCA_007726485.1 of Eragrostis curvula. NCBI lineage: Eukaryota > Viridiplantae > Streptophyta > Magnoliopsida > Poales > Poaceae > Eragrostis > Eragrostis curvula. The sequence goes on along the minus strand of CM017445.1, from coordinate 38,868,993 downwards.
TATATGACTAGCTCCAAATTTGTTACCACTGTTTTGTGTTTACCAAGATACAAAGTCTGAATGTATATATCTACCGTAGTTTGTGAGAGTCCCAAGGAGGACGGATTCAACGTTTGTGTTACCTTGGTCAAGGGCTTTGCGCCGCACAAAGAATAAAGCACGGCTGCCTCGATCTTGTTCTTCTCCGAACACGCAGTCAAATTATTGCCTGCGACGGCCCGTCAGCTAGCAATACTAGCATACTCTTCCTTCTGCAATCAGCAGTTTCCCTTATATTCCCCTCTTCCTGAACTTCGGATCTGCTCAGGCTGAAGCCAGCAATGTCGAGGGAGGAAGAAGCGAAGCCTATGACCGTGAAGATCATCGAGACGGTGTATGTGGAGGCCGACACCGCCGACGACTTCAAGTCCGTCGTCCAGAGGTTCACCGGCAAGGATGCTGTGGCTCAACCGGAGGCCTCACAAGCTGCACGAAGGACTGGTGAGGGCGAAGAAGGCGGTGCTCGTGGTGATCGCCAGGTAGGCCCCTCCGGCACAAAGCATAAGGGGTGAGATCGATGTTGCTTGTAATAATGCTTAATTAGGCATTTATATATATGCAGAGAGCGTGCTATTTGTTCCATATAGGCTTCACAGTTTATCATGAGATTTCTTCTCTTTGTTTCTATTTCTCTTGCTGCTTGTGGTCTTTAATCTGCCTTTCGACTGAATGTTTTTGCGTTGGCCTTGCCGTAGAGTATAACTCAACGTGTTGGCATTCATTCAACATAGAAGTTGCTCATTGTTCAGTGTGATTTGCTACACGCTGAAGGAAGTTTTGCAGGAGCTGCATGTCTGCAGAAATCCAAAAACAATAGCTAATATTAACAAAAAGATAGACATTGGTCATGAACTCCAACGTTTGGTCAGAGAACGATAGCAACTTTATTCTTGTTCGTCAACTTAAGTTTCCCGCAAGTCTAAATTACGGTGCGGGGAAGTCACTGCCTCAGACAGTACCTCACACCAGCAACATCCCTGTCTTCCACGTTAAAAGAAAAAAATATGGCTTCGTTCCGTTGAAATAAAAGGTTCTCTGTGCATGTCTTACCAATTATTGCCGGTTTCGCTTTTCTTCCGTCAGTTAAGAACAGTTCAATTATGTGCTAGCTACTATTTCAGCTAGTCTCATGATTTTTGCAAGTTGATGTGTGCATTCAGGATTTGAAGATTCATATGACTCGATCAACACTGTTCGATTTGAAGATTCATATGACTCGATCAACACTGTTCAAACTGCACAGCGTTGTTTATACTTTATTATTATCTTATGGGAAACGATTCCGTGCTGTGATACAACAGAATTCAACAAGCTACAAAGCGCCGTGCGCTCGCCCAAACTTTCAAACCCTCCAAAGGCGTGTAATGTGACATAGTCCAAGAACCCACGAATGCAACCAGCAGATTATGCATGTATATATGCGGTACTATAATTTAAGCATGGCCTACTACTGGCCGGCGGCGAAGGCCTCGACGGGGAAAGTCTTGGTGACGCCGGCGAGGCTCTTGAAGTGGATCTTGCCGGTGGGCGGGTCGTCGGTGTAGATCTCGTTGACGGGCGGCCAGAGCATGAGCTCCTTGGCCTTGACGCCCTTGAGCTTCTTGATGCACTTGGGCTTGACGTAGCCGGTGATCTCGACGTCGTAGCTCACCTGCTTGCTGATCTTCTTGAACTGGTGCTCCACCTTCTTGCGCTGCGCGATCCACATGTACCCCGTGGCGCGCACGAACCCCACCTCGATCACGTCCGCCAGCGGCAGCAGCCCCAGCGGCAGGTCGAACTCCTCAAGCAGCGACACCGCCATCTTCAAGCCCTCGTCGTGTCCCTTCTTCACCACGCCGCCCTCCCTCTCCGCCATGGCTACTATTAGCTGGAGATGGGCTTGCTTATTACTGCTTAATATAATTGTTATTTTCTGCTTGGTTCAGAACTATGGGGTGTGCTTGGTGCATGGAGGCTTAAGTAGAGGTTGAGTGGTGACAAGTGACAAGAGCGTGGTACTATGCTCGCCTTGGATTTGCCGTTGGATTAGGAATTTAGCGCGGTGTTCGGACATGGCGTTTGCGTCGTGGTTGGACGATGCAGGGACATGCGCATCGGCGTCCCAGACTTGCCGTCGTCAACACCGAGAGGCCGGCCCGCACAACTTGCCGCGGCGCCTTGCATGTTTCTTTCAGAACTTTGGAAGGCTATCGGCCAATATATCGCTCCGGATCCATTGTTTCAACAACCAGAGAGGAAAGGACGTTTCAGGCTTTCAGCATAAAACGACTGAAAACTACTGTGTCTGACCAGGCTTAACAGACAGTGTGATGAGCACCAAAAACATCTCCAATTAGGCTTAGAGCTAGTCCCCTAAACAATCTACCGTCACTGTCCAGGATCGGCAATGGATGCTCAAATTTTCTCCACGGACGCAACACTAGATAAAAGGAGGTCGATCATATCATCTTTTGGCAGTGAAGGCATGAAAAATAAGATGGATGGCAAGTAAGGAACTTCAAGGTTTTCAATGGCAGATAAGGAACAAGGTATTGTTTCAACTGCATACAAGGAATTTGCTCTAATATAAACCTCTAATAATCTTGATTGCCAAACAACTTCACCAGCTTATTACCTTCCAGCTGCTTATATAATCTAACGCAATTAAACTTGATCATCTAAGTGAAAGGGGTATTGGCCTAATGGTTAAGGCATCCGAGTAGCACTTTTAAAGTCCTGGGTTCGACTCCCCGTGGGAGCGAATTTTCTAGGATTTAACGGCTTTGTGCTTTCAACGGTAGGCGACATGGCCGTCGACAGCGAGGTGCCAGTGGTGACTTCGTCAATCTCAAGGATTTGTCGGCTCGGTCTTCGAAGATGCTTATAGGGGTAGATCATCTAATCTAGGGCTAAACAAATAGGCCTTATTATTTATTATTCTCATCAGCTGTATTTCCTTAGTCCGAGTGTACTAATATTTTTCTTTTATATTTCTCAGAGGGACTACCAGTGGGAGGCACCGCAGGATGTGTATTAATATTTATTTTTCAGTGAACTACGAATGGGAGGCAAGGCGGAATTTCAGACTGGCAGGAAGCAAACATAATCTCTGCCAGGTATTTGAAAAATTGTATCCATGTTTGGATTATCGAACTCGAAGTTCAGAAGCTGTGGATATGTATGGTTATCGTATTAGTCAAAGATTGTTGACAGTCAGCAAACTCAGGATTGTTTGAATGTACATCTGGTCATCAACTGACAAATTTGGTCGAATATAGGAGAGTTGTGTATTACTGCAAGCAGACGAGTTTGCACAGCAAGGCGAAAGTTCTGAACCAGGCTAAAATCAATTTAGATTTGACAAAAAGCCTATTTTATTCGGCGAACGGTACCCAAGCTTTCCCTGGTCCCCTGATAGCTGCTCACAGGTTCACACTTCAAACAGTCGCTCAGCACATACAGTACTCATTCTAAGCTGGATGCAAACTCTGCTCCGATGGATCAACTCAATCTAAGAAGACTGCCGGAGCTCCGGGCGGACGAAGTCGGCGTTCGCAGGCACAGAGATATCGACGGTGGGCCTCAGCTGGGCGCAGACCTCGATCGCGCTGTGGACAGGGTCGGACATGAAGTTGCTGATGAGGTCCTGGTTGATCGGGGCGTCCTTGTCCACTGTGACGAAAGCCTGCTGGGTCAGGATGTAGTCGAAGCGTGGCGCCCACTTTCTTGATCCCAGGCGAGCAGTCGTGGAGCAGTTGTCCACCATGAAGGCAACTCCACGAGCATGCATGAAGGGGTTCAGTGAGTCCACAGATTCGATGACGCTCTCGTTGATGATCTCTGAGTAAGAATGACCCTTCCTCCTCAAAATTTCAATCTGATGCGATCACAGAGCAGCAAATGGGTGAGTATACTGACAAACTACCGTTGCCATCTGTTGTCATGCAAAGACAAAAACTAACCTGAGCCATCATAAGTGCAATGTAAACTCCAGCAGTGAAGGGGTGCAGCGGGCCAAGGTCACCATCTGGCCTGGTAGAGCGCACCCTCTCACCAACCTTCCACATACGGGTTTGATCGATGTTGCCCATTGGAAAAGCTGGGAGGCCCTCTTTCTCCTGTTAAATAAAATCAGTAATACGATATCACTTTACATTACAATGTGATGAAGCTGCAAACATAACCACGAAAACAACCGATGTAGAGTATGCTAGCATAGTGTAACAGAACTCACATAAAACCTACGCCCAGCCAATACAACACTCCGGATTTCACTTCCAGAGGCAACATCTTCATAGCACTCGTAGAGTATCTCCATGCAAGGATAGAACGATGCACTATAAGCCTTGTTGAACTCTTTTTTGCCTTCCTCGGAGAAAGAATTGTACACTTCAAGCATCCCCTGGAAATACATAGGTTACAATATCACATTTCAGGGCAAAAGACTGGAAACAGTTGCCATAAACATGAAAGGTTTATAATTGCATACCTTCTTTGAGATGGTTTTTGAGATAATTCCAGTGATGCCCTCAACAGTGTTTTTGTAAGCTGACTCTTCATCCATTCCGTGCTCCGTGTACCTCCTAAACAGAGCCTCCACAATACCATGGACAGCACCCAGCAAAATGCCTGAATCCCAAATTGTTAGCTACACGGTGCAATCGTCAGAAGCAACATTCACAAGGCCACAAGAGTGTAGGCTTACCCCGCTCCCCAAAGATATCACTTTTGTACTCTTGTTCTAAAGTAGTAGCAAATGTGAAGGGAGATCCTAGTGCAACCGACCATCCAAGAGCAACATCAGTCGCCCTTCCATCAACATCCTATGAAATGAAACAGAATAAGGCACATCTCCTCGTGTTCGGTTAAATTTATTTTAAAAAAAAAGAGAGAGTAGGATATCAACAAGCATAGGCTTGCAACATACCTGGTGCACAGCAAAGCTAGCATTGATGCCAGCGCCGTTTACTTCCTTGCCCTGAACATAAAGTCTGCGGACTGATGGACCCATCCCCTTGGGGCATACAGCAACCACACTGATATTTTTGGGGAAATCAAGGCCAAGTGATTGCAAATGTCCAAGAAGAAATCCATGAGATAAACCAAGGATGCTGTTTGGTTTCATGTGAGAGAAGATTTTCTCATAGTTGTCAGCCTGCAGCAAGTAAAATTAAACTTTACACTCTAATAAATTAAAGTGAAGATGCAACAAGACAAAAGTATCATAATGAATGGATATCCTACAAAACATCATATAGGTTGAACTAAATACAGACAGGACAACAAAGTAAACTCTTGTAAGACTTTGAAAAATTCAAACAAGCATCAGGAAAAACATGATAACCATGCAACTATTGAGAAGGAAGCAAACCTGTGCAGCATCTGATATCAACAGCAACACAAGATCGCTGCCTGAAACAGTCTCCCAAATATCACCCAAGGTTCCAGTCTCTTCAGTGAACCCAGCTGCACGTGCTTCCTCAAAAGATTTAGAACCTTTCCGGAGACCAATCTGTAAACAAGACGCCGCAGCATGTTGGACTGATAGGATAGTGTTAAAGGATATACTAAAGGGGACAGAATATGTGATGGCTCATGATTGCCATGCCCAACTCGAACAGAATCTAATGAATTATTAAAAAGAGAAGGCATATTCCATGATTAGAATAAAGGAGAATACAAGGTTGAATCTCGTTTTTCGACTCAACAAGTGACTTTAACATAAACATTGGCACCAAAATCAGCATTATAAAGAATACAAGAGAAGATTTGAAGAACTGACCTTTACAACAATGTCTGATTTTGCTTCAGCAAGTGAATCTCTAAGGTTCTGGGCTTGTGCAGGCCCCTGCAAAACCAACATCGATCTGTTATAGCCAGCACAAACACGCAAAATTCAAGTGATTATCTTCTCTGAAACCAGAGAGTGGGACGAAACTTTGTGAAATTATTTCCATCCTTCAGATATGAGCTTATGAGCACACTAGCAGATATGATACACCCACACATCGACCATCTACATGAATGTACTAACCACATAGCGTAGTATAAGAGAAAGCATTGGGTTACAACTCGCTGAGGCAATAATTTGTATTTTATAGATATTGTTGGCCAAAGTTTAAAATGATTGACTTTAACCAAATATAAAATCCTTTAATCTAGGGACAGCATAGTGCAAAGTTGGCAATTTAATCGAACCTGAGAGCCCCATCCGATCACCCCGATCTGTTTGACGCCCTTGAACGCCTCCGGGAGCAGCGGGAACAGGTTCCTCCCGCCCCTCACAATATACTGCGCCACACAAAAGTTGGGTATACAGAATAAACAAATCGCGAGAAGAATCGGGCAGAATCAGGGTGCAGAAAAAAGGGATTACTGGCGCGCACCTCCTCGTGGCCGGCGAGGGAGACCTTCTCCTTCTTGAAGACCGAGGTCTCGAAGTCGAGCGACGGCATGGCGGTGCCGACGGCCGGCGGCGCGGCGACCATGGCGGCGACATCGCGGCGGCGGCTCGACGCCGCGAGGAGGCACGCCGGCTGGGCGACCGGGAAGGAGACGGATGAGGGGACGGGTTTGGGCGCGGCGGACAGGGTTTTGGGGTTGCCAAAGGAGAGGGCGGAGGAGGCCGCCGAGGTGTGCGCCGCCATGTCGCAGGGGTGGCAGGGGTGCGCTAGTGCTAGCACAGCAGGATGGCGGCGAGTGGTGTACTGGTGGTGGTTGGTGGGGGTGGGAGCCTTGAGTGCAGGTTTAGCCGCTAACCCCGCGGATTTATACGGCTAAGCCAGCCGTGTGATGAGCAGTCGTCGGCTGTGATGCGCTGATGCGTGGGGCCAAGCGCTCACGTGCGCGGCGGCCTCCCGGGCCGCGAGTTTTGGCGGCTTCCCGTGTCTGGCATGGAGATGCGCGCGCCCGACAGGTCGAGGTGTATTTTTGGGGTATAGATACGCGCCGTGCGGCGGCCTTTTTTAACGTCCGGCGCGCGCAGCTCGTGCCCGCCGGCGCCGTGCACGGCAGAGCTCCCAAACGCGGCGCATGGCCAAGCCCAAGCGTGGCCTAGGGCTTGTTTTTCGCCTGTAAACGTGCAAACTGACAGAGCCGTTTCTTCGGCAGGCTACGTCACGCATGGTCGTATATTTGTTTCCGCAAAAGCGGTGGCGTGGCGTGTCACATCAATCGAATTGTGATAGGATTGAGCTGCACAGCACCAACGCATCGTGCGCCGCGTCACCATCTCGTGCGGCACCACGGGATCAATCTGTGCGTGGGGCAGCTGAATCCGCTCCGAAAACGACGATGATCTGATGGTGGTTATCTGACTGGCAGCTGCGACATCAAAAGATACCCGTAGCCTAAAATGGGCCGGCAATGGTCAGCGCAAGCCTGAGAAGAAGTTTGTTCGTTGGAGCCCAGACAAACCGAATGTGGCTTGGGCTGGACCAAAAAGAAGTTGGGCTACGCACATGGACGTACTCTATCTTTGACATTCGAATTCAATTCTCGCGGGCACACTCGCACGCCCCAACACATACAAGCTGCACATGAAAGATTGCAGATCATAATCTACCTCTGATTTGAAGATGCAGTTCTATTTTGCCAATCTTTTTTTTTACAGAATCCACTTTGATATGAACAAGGCAATTGCGTGTATAGTCGCATGCGACAATACAATGCGTTATGCGTGACACATGCGCATGCAGGAACGATTACGAGCTATAGTAACTACGAGGCCAAATAACATGTGCAAGCACTACTGTAGTAGTTTTACACCTCGCCGTGCTACGTAACTACGGGATAATGGTCTTAGTCGCTGTCCAAGACCTCCACTGAAAAGATCAAGTGGACTTTGTTACAAACGCTTGTGAATAATGCTCCACCATTTCTATCCAAGCCGACCCACTAGGCATGCGGCCACCACTCATCTTCCTTTTCGGGATCAATTAGCATGTGCTCAAGTTAGCCTTGCCTGAGCTGATCTTGTGGGTCCCTCTGCACATCTAGGCTCTAGCATGGAGGCTCAAATTATTTAATTGCTGCGCAGTTGTAGTATTGGTTTAGGCAAGTTATTAGTTCAGTGGTAGTATATACGTGCTCCATCATTTGCACATATTTTGTGCTTCATTAATGATACAACCTAAATCTCCACTAGTATCAATCATCGTCACGTACGGGTGCAAGCGGATCCACACCTAAACTGGCCATGGCCAGAATATGAAATAATTAAGCAACCAGATTTTCATGCCAGAGCTAAGTGGATGCTACCGCAGAATAACATCCAGTAATTAATCTCTTACTCATGGTCGATTGGTCACTGCATTTTCCCCCCTTTTTGCACTGACGTTAGGATCATGTATATCCGTGCTTGCAGCTCTTGCTTGAAGAGTCACAACTCACGACCGAGGCCGGCTGAGGCGGCGGACCATTGGCAGCGCTGGCAGGCCAGGCGCCTGCCGTACCTCGCAGCTTCACTTTCCCGGCCGGTGGTGTCGTGATGGTGACAGGGGCGGACTCACGGTGCGCCACCATCACCGTATATATCAGGACCTCCATGCAAACCCAACAAGTGCTCCACACGTCAGCCGAAACCACCCCATTTCCACATCCAGATGCCCGTGCGCCGAGGACCCCAAAACCAAACCAAAGTTTCCAAACCCAACCCCAATCGCGCGCCCGCCTCGTCCTTGCCGCGAAGAAAAACGTTCGCCGCCGCCACCACCATCCCTGCAGCGTGCGCGCGTGCACCGCGGGGCGCCACCGTGCTAGGCAAAAAGGCTGCAGAGGCTTCTTGTGTAGCGCGGCTGGCCGAGAAGCGGGAAGGGCACGGGCGTGGGGTACGTCGGCATGGCCGTGGCCGACGACGCGGCGGCGTCCATGAGGGCCGCGGTGAAGCGGCTCAGCTTCGGCGTCACGACCGAGGAGAGGCGGGAGGCCGCGACGGAGGTCGCGAGGCTGGCGCGGTCGGACGAGCAGAGGAAGCGGCTCCTGCCCGAGCTCGGGGTCGTGCCGCCGCTCGTGGCGATGCTCGAGGATGGGAGGGCAGCCGACTCCGGGGCGCGGCTGGCCGCGGCAGAGGCGCTGCATGAGCTCGCCAGAGGCACGCACAGGTCAGTGATTTGTTGGTGTCTTGTCGATTGATTGCTGCATGCGCGCGTGGTGCTGCTCAGTTGTGCTCTTGCTTCGTGATGCATGCCGCGCTCGATTCCGTTTCGTGGTCTAGACCCGGTCGATGAGTTGCAAATGACGGTAGCTGTGTTTCAAAAATTCCCATGATTTCAGAGTAGGTAGTTCTGTTTTCGTCATCTGATTATGTTCTCCCGAAATGTTTGTTTTAATCCACACGATGTTTTGTGCTTCCAAAAAATCCTGAACTTCTGAGTTACTACTTGCCTGTAGAAAATACGCTATCCCTGGACGAAGTTGAATTTTATTAGTACGCTGTTTGGTCAGCTCAAAACTTCAGGTCGTTAGTTACATTTGCACAAACCTGGACAGCACTGTAGTCACGATTATGTCAGTCACAAATGTCATAAATCACAACAAAGGGTTGAAATTTTGAACCGGCTAACCTTGACAAAGATGTCCACCTTGCATACAGCCTTGCTCTGAAAACCTCTCTCAAACTGAAGTTCTGAGAAACAGTTTCAATGTCCATCCAAAATAATTCCTACCATCATTTCGTGCTGCTTTTCAGAAGAATTAGGTGGACGCGAGCCAACTTTGCTTCTCTCAAAGTCTCTCACGCCATTTCTCTCTGACAGAGAATCATTGACCTGCTTGCAAAATGTCAGCACTTTATCCCTTTTATCCGACTCCAATATCAGCTTTGTTGGTTGGTATTAGGCAGCCCGGGCATACCGTACTCGACACTGCATCATGTCACGGGATTTCTGCCATTTGACTTTGCGATGCTACCCAACTTCCGTTCTGATATTATTTCTCCCCGTCCTTGTTTTCTCTAGAAATCTTACCTAAATGGACCTAACCATGTGTTTCATTTCGGTTGGTGCATCATTTGGACGAAAACAACTCTTTAAAAAGAGCCATATCTGCTCCTCCTATGTGGATATGGCTATGTGGGCCATACAGCGACTTGCATATACATGGTGCGCCAGATAAAGATAGGCAAAATGTGTGTGATGTGATCCCACGTTGAGAGAGTTGAACGTACTCAGCTTTACTTGTTCTGATGTAGACTTGCACTGCATATGCCTGCGCACGTATGGTTAGGGTCGCCACTGACGACAATGGAATGAAACTGATAACCACAATTGTGAGTCCTCTATGGATCCATTAAACCCGTGAAGCACATCAAACAAACGAGTAATCCAATAGACCGTGATGCATGAATCCATGATGTGAAATGCATATTGGCTTTTCATTGCTCCAAGAAGTACTGTTTGCTCACATGGAATGGCATTTCTCAGAACTTTTGCTATTTTTCGACCGGGATTAACATTGCACCACCCATATAAGTTCAGATGTAATTAAGACTAAACATTGTTACAAAAAAAATCTTAAATCTATATATTATGTAGTACTACAAAATATAGCTTGGTGCTCGAAAAAAAAAAATGTAGCAAAATCGTTCTCTGAATTCCCTACTTTTAGATCATGTTGATCGCTTCAGTTTCTCTGTTTAAACATATATGTTCAGGTGCATTTTGTTCGAATTATTCTACTTTGCATGTCAGAGAAACAAAAATTTGCTAAAGTTTTCGGCCGGCTCGGGGTCTCTGCTTCCGTGCTTTAGTTGTGCGATATTGGTTCTCTGCTAATAGACACTGATTTGGTTTCAGAAACAAGGTGCACATAGTGAAGGCCGGCCTGCTCAAGAAGCTGCCACGGCTCACGGACGACAAGGACTTGTCAAGAAGCCAGCATCTCGCGCACCTCCTCCTCTCCATCTCCTCACTAGTCAACACCGACTTCCCGCTCTCCTCCTCCGAGCTCCTCCCGTTCCTCGTCGCCGCCCTCAGCGCCGACGACGTCCCGGCCGACACGAAGCTGTCCTACCTCGCCATCCTCCGCAACCTCTCGGCGAAGCTGGAGCACGTCCGCGCCGTCGTCTCGAGCGGCGCGGTGCGCGCGCTGCTGGCGCTGTCGCTGGACAAGAAGACGACGACGTCGGAGGCGGCGCTGTCCGTGCTCGGCGACCTGGCGTCGGCGAGCGCGGCGGGGAGGAAGGCGATGGAGGAGGACGCGACGGCGGCGCGGGCGCTCGTGGAGGCCATGACGCGGCACGAGAGCGCGCGGTGCCAGGAGCACGCGGCCTACCTGGTCATGGTGCTCGCGCACGACGGCAGCCCGGCGCTAAGGCGGGAGATGCGCCGGCTCGGCGCCGTGCAGGCGCTGCTCGAGGTGTCGCTGCTGGGCAGCCCGCTCGCGCAGAGGAGGGCGGCCAAGGTGCTGCAGTGGTTCAAGGACGACGACGGGCAGAGCAGGATCAGGGCGCACTCCGGGCCCCGCATGGAGGTCGGCGCCGCCGCGTCGTGCCGTGGCGGCGACGACGGTGAAGGGGCGAAGGATTGCCGGAACGCCGTGGACAAGATAGTGAAGCAGAGCCTTGATAGGAATATGAAGTCAATTCTCAGGAGAGCTACCGCGTCTGTGGACATGACGAATGTTAAGCTGCTAGCCACGAGCTCTAGCTCCAAGAGCTTGCCTTGTTGAACTCATTTGCAAGTGTTCAATTTCCCCTCTTTTAAATGTTTTCTTGGAGATTTTGGTCCAATGTAGCACATATGTGGATAAGTAGGCCACGTAGATTAGATCCAAGTAAACACAAAGCATGAACCGAAATTCATTTGCCCATTTAAAACTTTGAGCTTACAAGTGGATCAGCATTGTGCATGACGTTTATCAACAGTAGACTGAGCATGTTACGTTGTTGCAGTGCATCAACTTATTTCTCCACAAGGAAGCTAAGCTATTATTGATCGCAGAAGTATCCCCCGGGACCGCCAAATGCGATGTCGTAGCCTGGATTATTTTTATCCGGGCCAAAATCCTTGACATCGTAGCACTTGGGTTTGGTGACTATGGTGTTCACAGGATCGTCCACCTGGTCGCCGCCATTGTTGTTGATGGCCATGTAGAAGGCGATGCTGGCGGCGTTGTTGAGCCCCGCCGATGGGAACATGCCGCTGCCCATGGCCGTCAAGGTGTGCTTGCCTCCCGGCCGCGTGTTCAGCACTCGCCCGCCCATCTCGTTGTGGAAGCTCTCGATGAAGGGCACCGGGAACATTTCGGGCTTGAAGTAGCCGAGGGGCACCTCGTTGATGGACAGCCACCAAACCCCCGGGCCGGTGTCCCTGTACAACGCGAAGTGGACGAAGAGCAGCTCGCCGCCGACTGTAGAGCCGCCGCCGATTGCCGCGCCAAGTGCAATTTCGTTGCTCGTCTGGATGAATCCGCACTCCAGATTTAAGCAGTTTGATTTCACACCACCATCGTTCTGCATGAATAAACACATTTATATTACCTTGACGATCTACAAGAAACTGAATTTAAGCGAAGTCGCTACTACTATAGATAGTTGTGTAAGTTTCTTCTCCTGTCAAGCAGCACAACGAATGTGTACTTACAGTGGCGTAGATGAAAAGTCTGGGGTTGTTGTCGCCCAAAACTGAAGGGTAAATCTGCAAGCAAACGAACCAAGTTATTGTAGCCAGCTGTTGTCAGCGCTAGTTTGATTCAGAGTGTGAAATTAGTTTTTGAAGTGAAACCGGCGACGTGCACTTACGGCCAGTCCCGCAGCCATTTGATTTTTGGTGTCAGGCGGATCCGTGCCTTTGATGGGCGTAAATTTCCTTTCATGAGGACTGGCAAGGAGAAGGTAACTCATCGAGAACTCATTGGGGTCCACATTCACTTTCCAATTAGGAATGGAAGCTCTGGCTCCGTGATATGGCCCGTTCACACCATAAGCGGCGGCAACCTGCGGCCAAAGAAATCCATGCTTTCATCCTAAAACGCATTTATAAAATTGTTTAGAAACAAACAAATCTCCAACCATTCTGTACTTACTTCTTGTCTGTCGTCTACTTGAAATTTCTGGTCAGTGACGACAAGAGCTGGAAAGCCATACGAGAAGAAAGGGCGAGTTTTGTCTTCCTGAAATTTCTTGTCGGTAATGGTAGTAGCAGGACGGCCATAGGTGAAGAAGGGCCGGGTCCGGTTAGCGACCTCAGCGTTGAAACCAGTAGGCTGCCTTCGAACCGGGACGGTTCCTTCCGGGCAGCTACCGCTTTTTCGCCAAGTTTGCTGATGAAAACTTTCGTTTGTTACCAGAAGCTTGTGATGTATCTTGGGAGGTTCCCTTGTTGGTTTGAGCTGAAGATTCACTCATCGATCAGAGTACAGAAAAACTAGAAGAACGTGAATTAACCAAAAAGGGCTGAAGATTTTAATTTTTTTGGAAAGTTTGATACAACAAAAGTCCAAAGAAGAAGAGAAACAAGAACCTGGATTTTATAATCTCCAAGAAGTCCATTCTTGAGGCTTGGCTGCTTGTAAATGTCAACGCAGTCGATAATATCACCACAATCGCTCTGTTATATTAACATGAAAGCAGAGAGATTCTCAATTTGCACAAGAAAGACATTGTCAACTATAGTAGATTACTGGGTCGGAGATCTTTATAATAGTTTGTATCACCGTGCATAAATCCGCTAAAACATGTGCAAACCATCTAGGTAGTCACCCAATCCTAGAAATATGATATATTGACTAGATATAAGCAAAGAAATCACCTTTATGGTCTTCACAATGTCATCGGGCTCAACATGCACCCCATGAGCACTTGTTGAAAACAACAAAATTGCTGCCAGTGATGCCAAAAACGAAGGAACCGAAGTTACCGAACTCATTCTTTTTTCTTCTTGCTTGAACGCAACAAAGCTAATTCTTGGTGAAGCAGGAGATCGATCAGCCGGAGTATATATTAGCTGGTTGGTGGATGAAGATGAAAGGAAAGGAATTTTGTCCTTCTCCATTAACCATCAATTTCATAAAATTTTGCCGATAGAAAAGTAGTAATATGGAAACTTCTTAACGTGGATGAGCTGTTTCCTGCCACAACCGCGTATGCTCACATATAGAAAGAATAAATCACGCACCTGGATGCCAGTTGAGCCAATTCATTACCATATGTAACGCGCAGACGTCCGTCTGCTCGTTGCCGCCTGGCCCACGCGCCAAAGGTGACGGAACGCGGCCGCGGGGCGGGCGGCGCGACGCGACTGTGAGGGCGCCGCCTCGCCGCTGATGATTTAGCGCGGGCGGTGGAGCTCGGGGGTGAGATGGTGGTGGAGCATGAGGTGGGGGCGGGCGGTGGATTTGCGCCGTCGATGGAGCTTGAGGGTGAGGTGGCGGCGGAGCGCGTGGTGGGGGGCGGACGGTGCGACACGACGGCGAGCCGTGTCGTGTGTGGTGGTTTTCGCCGGCGGTGGAGCTCGAGGGCGTGGTGGCGGCGATGCATGAGGTGTGTGAGGGCAGTGTCAGGTGATGGTTATCGCCGACGGGGTTAGGTGTTTGAATTGCCGGGGGTGACGCGGATTCCCATTTCCGATGACCATAGAAGGAGGGGTTTGGCTAAAGGGCGGTAGGCAGGTCCAAAGAGGGGAAGGGAGGGGGGGAGGGCGGGGAGCAAGGAGGTGACGAGACAGGGTGACGAGCGCCGCCGGACACATGGCGGCCTCGGGGAGGGGACGTGCGCCGGACGCCCGTTATTTCGTTAACCTCCCCCAATTCATTAGTTCTGCTGGACCAGCCAAAAAAAAAACAAATTGTCGAGCTTATGCTAATTTGGATACACACGACTGTATTTTGGATGATGGCCCGCTCATCTCTGTTTGCCGCTCGCAGCAGACCCATGTTTGGGCCAATCAGCATTGGGTTGGGAGCTTGCAAACCAGGCCCATCAAAGAAAGCATCTCGGCCTTTCCTTCTTGGAAAACTGCCAGCGAAGACATCGAGCGGAAGTTCCATTGCAAAACAATGCCGCTGGGCACTGCGTCATGCGTGCATTCACCGCTCGTAACGACTCGAACCCGTGCGCCACAACCCTTGCGAAGCTATCGAAATTGGACGCCATTATCGACGCCGGTGACCGCACCGTAAAAGTTATTTTATTTGAGATGTTGAGCTTCTCCATCTCAAGCCATCTGGGTCAAGCTAAACGAGCGCTTCCAAACCGTTTCACTAGTTGGTACCTGTCATGCTCATGCTCCCACTCATCTTCTCTCATTGTCAGTCCATGCATATGTGTTGGGACACAAAACGAACTTCGCAACACAATATTAAGCAACACGCTCTGCCATAACCGTTTGTTGTCTAAGAGGAACTAGCTGTGGTACATATCAGAGCAAAGGCAGAGGCACAAGAAAAATAACTTGTCCCCACAAATACATAGAGGTAGCTGCAAGATAAATACACAAGTAACCGGTTCTTGCTGATGATACAACATGATCACTTGCATACATACGACAGCCCGATGGCTAAACAAGACAATGTGCACAACTAATTGCAGCGAAAACAGATGAACGAGCCAATGGCGAACAGCACTACTGCAGCAAGAGAGCTTATGGCATCCGCAGCAATCACCGTACCTTTAACCGGCCATTTCAGGCAATTGATTTTGCTCATCCGCACTACGACGATGTAGTTGGCGACGACCATGAGGGAGGCAAAACAGACGGCGCAGAAGATGATGCCGAGGAAGACGGCGAATCGGCACCACTTGTGGCTCGACGCTGACACCTCGTCGAGCTGCTTCTTGCTGCCGAAGATCCAAATGGCGATGGAGGCGCAGATAGCTTGCACCGTGCCGGACAGCAGCGCGACGAAACATGCCAGGTACATGGCGTCGTAGTCTTTCTTTTGGGCGGTGCACTCGAAGGCCGATGGCTGCACCGGGTAGGTGATGCCTACCGCAGAGACAGCAATGCCCACGACGAAGGCCGCAAACCAAAGGAGCTGGTTTGCAACAGCAACAACGCTCCCTGGGAACAGACAACAAATACGGCGTGAGCAGAAAATGAAGAAAAGAGTGTTCATACTCGATGGACTCACCGTTTGCGAAGAAAGGCAGTGCCTGTGCCGGTTCCGCCATGCTCGTCCTCTTCTTCGCTGCACTGCTTTGCTCTCTACTCCCCTTGCACTGCCTTTTTCTCTGCTCCTACACAGCTCTCTGTTCTCTCGCGCTGCCCTCCTCTCTGTTCGCACGGTGTTATATCTGTTCTGCTCTCGTGCTTCCCTTCTCTCTGCTCCCACGTTGCTTGCTACTCTGCCCTTGCTCTGCTCCCACGCTGCTCCCTGTTATGCTCTTACGCTGCTCAGCTCAGGTCCGAATTATTGAGCTCGTTTCAAGACTGGACCGAGTACGTCCTGCTGCAGCGCTCACGCTATTCTGCTGCTGCTGCGCCTGCCCGTCGCATTCCACAACGCCATACCAAGAAAGGGGAGCTGCGGGCAAGGGGTGAGTAGCCAGTGCAAAGAAGGGAATGGACATCATGGTGTGCAGCGCCTATGATCACGTGGTGTGCGCGCAATGCATGCAGGTACAGCCTGTCTCCGGGAAAGAGAGATTAGCCAGACAACGCTCTTATTTATACCTGAGAAATCCTTCGTAAAAAAAAATTATACCTGAGAAATGAATGTAAATATATGCAGAGCGTTTTTTGTAACCCGACTTCTAAAAAATGGGCATAAATCTCCATTTAAAAAAAAAAAAATCATCCCCGGAGCTCCATATTTTAACATGCAACATGGCGTCGTCATACAATGTGATGGTGAATACACAAGGCTAATTGGCATACAACGGTATGCAGCAGAACTAGTTCACTAAGCTCAACTCAAGAAAAGGTAAAGCAGTGTTACTACATGGCATTTTTTGCTTGGCATGGCATATGGAGTAGTATACAGAAGAGGATATCAGAAAGCTGAAAGGTACCTGCTTTCCTGTGCAGTGTAAGTCAACACATATTATTTCACACTTACTCGAAAGAGTTTCATAAGCAGGTACCCTATTAACAAATTGTTTTGATAAAAGGAATTCTTGTAATAGTTCACACATGTTTTAAAAGGTGCAATATCACAAATAAAAGCATAATTTTAACAAATTAGCTGGAGGCAAGGGCAAATTTAATTGTTACATTTAATTAACTTGCAAAAACATAGTGCTTACATATAAGCACAGAGGGTACTTACATTTTATTGTTACATTTAATTATAATACAAATAGCTAGAGATTGAAACATGGCCAGAGTCCATCAGCTAGCTTTGTTTTTCCTCTTCTTTTCCCATTTCATCCTTTTATAGTTTTTTTAGAACTTTTTGTGACACCTCTTTTACATCTACATATTATATATTATGTCTCCTTGTTTCCATAAAAATAACCATTCATCCTTATAGATCATGAGGCATGTACCTCGTGCGAGCTTCTTCGCCTACTTCGTGTTGCTGGAATCCAGAGCACTGCGATGAGAATGTTCAACACATAATTCTTGTGCACTAGAAAGTACAAATCATCATAGTCTGACTGTCCTAACATTGCACAGCACAAAGGTCGACGCTTGATGTGGGGGTGAGAAACCCGTGGCGTAAGCTGCGATGGTGCAAGTGAAAACCACCAACATGGAAAAAATATATAAGTGGAAGAAGTTGCGAGGGCGGGAAAGAGGGGATTGTGCGCCCCCCCCCCCCCCCCCCTCATCCTTTTATAGTTTTTTTTAGAACTTTCTGTGACACCTCTTTTACATCTACATATTATATATTATGTCTCCTTGTTCCCATAAAAATTACCATTCATCCTTATAGATCATGAAGCATGTACCTCGTGTGAGCTTCTTCGCCTACTTCGTGTTGCTGGAATCCAGAGCACTGCAATGAGAATGTTCAACACATAATTCTTGTGCACTAGGAAGTATAGAACATCATAGTCTTATTGTCTTAACATTGCACAGCACAAAGGTCGACGCTTGATGTGGGGGTGAGAAACCCGTGGCGTAAGCTGCGATGATGCAAGTGAAAACCACCAACATAGAAAAAATATATAAGTGGAAGAAGCTGCGAGGGCGGGAAAGAGGGGATTGTGCTCCCCCCCCCCCCCCCCCCCACCCACACCCACACACACACAAAGATAAAAAAAAGAAGAACAAAAAAAGAGTTCAGCCTTTTTTTGAGTTTGAAAAACAAAACATTGGAAGTCATGTTTGTGAAGTTCCACAAGATCGGCCCCAATGTCTGCGGCCACTGAACGCCCAATACAATGTCGTGATCACTTAGTGTAAAAAAGAAGTTCTGCTGCCATTGGAGAACTGGAGAGGTGATTGCAAAGGAGGATGTTGAATGGTCAAGACATTCTTTTCCTTCTATCCACATCTGGTGGGTTGTGGCAGCGTGGCATTCGACCCGTATCTTCATAGGATGACACGTATTGCGATGAGATTATTTGCACTAGTTTTAAAAGTATGTGAAAGATATTTGAACTATTTCTTTTTTTTCCGATCAATGTGGTAATTTATACCCCTTGAGAACAAATCACTGGTGATTCGATTTATTGGTCAAATAGATCCTAGATGAATGAAACATTTTGAATCGCATGTCACTATGTCAGTATAGTTTGTAGCTCAGCCATCCCTAGAAATTTGGTACTGCTGGTTGGCTCAGGAGTACTTCTTTTATTGTATGCGATTATGCGCAAAACAATGCACGACTACGAACGCCATAGTTTCAAGACATGTTCCTCGCTGATAAGCAGGGACGGAGCTACAAGCCTACAACTTGCCATCAGTGTCAATATTTTGCCCTTGCTGATAAGGCCAGTCTCAATGGGACTTTTCATTGCACTCTTTTCAATACTAGTTTTAGGAAAGGACGCCAGCTTACCTTCATTTGGATGAAAGACCTCTCATAAAATATGAAAGTTTCTCATCTCTCTCATCATAATTAACTTATCAAATCAGCAAAAGATGCACACATGACATAGAATTTAATGCAAATGAAAGATCCCATTGAGATTGGCCTAAGTTGTATTTGGCCGAATAAACATTTCGACTATCCTATGGTAATGTGCTGCTATAAATACATGGGTTCAACTCCTGCCAGCGAGCCTTTGCTGGTGGAGATGCTGATTTACGCTATGCCGTTGTGACCGGAACGTGGACGCCTTCTCCTTAAGATACTGGAAGGCTCGCATCGTGTCGCCATCGAATCCGCCTGCAAACTGAAAGAAACAAAAACGTTGAGCCCTATGTACACGAACGATGAGATGAATCGTGTCGGCATGATACACTGCTCTATGTATCAGCGAATGAAGTGGTTACCTGGTGCACTCTGAAGGCAAACCGGACTCCTTGAAGCATCAGCTCCTCTTCGTCAGGGCCGCCTTGGATAGCCTCCAGCTCTGAGGAAACCCTTCTTAGGTACTTCATTGCTAGCTTCACTGACTGTAGTTTCATCTGGATACAAAAAGAATCAACTTGTCGTTCAAATGCGTTTTTTTTTAAAAAAAAATGTGTAAGCGGATAAACATAGGCACTTTCAGGATCAACAAAAACAAGCTCAGAAAAGTGTCGATAGTGAATGGGATAACTGACAGCACTGGAAATATATGAACAATACCTCATAGCTGCAGTTCATGTTCGGTTTTCAGAGCTTAAAAACTATACCACTAACCTCTGACGGCACTGGAAATATATGAACAATACCACATACTGCAGTTCAGGTTCGGTTTTTTTGGGGCTTAAAAACTACTCCGCGCATGCCCATACCCGGGGACCGCAACTTTGTCTACTACCATATATATCTGAAGAGCGTTTTAAAGTTCCTCGGCTTATTAAAGAGCAAAAATAAGCAAACACTGGAAGTGATGAGTATGGAAATTTCTTTTCGAATGTTTGTCAAGGCATTATCTTGATGCAAGGTCAAATTAGTACCAAGCTGGTACATTAAAAACCTACCTACTTACTGGACTACTCAAGTGGAGCTCGTGCAAATTTTTAGAAAAAAGCTCCACTGGAGCTGTTCTCCCCTTTTCTCCAGTTTAATGCAACGGTAAACATATACTACTATTTTGGGAGTACAGCCATTTCTCCCCTTACTAGCTCTCTATACCTTCTGAAATGGTCCACAGCTCATCTCTAATGATACAAAAGTTGGCAACAAACTCTGATGCGCCACTTTTGTCCCTAACTCCAAGTACCATTTTATGAGGCTTCCAATGCAGTATTTGAAATTCGAAATATCTAGCATGAAAGAACATTAGCCTAAACTGTAAAAATTATGTCACAAAATAGATTTACAAGAACCCTAGCTCCAACACACAAACTTCAATTATGTCGCAACAGAGATGGACCCTTCTTGTTTATCTGTAAAACAAAAGTTCGCCTAAGTTTTCATATTTGTTTTAGCATCAAAAGCATGTCCTGATCTATAGGGAATCATTGTATTGACCTGTGAGGTAACCATTAGCCTGGACCAAATAAATGAGCCTACTAGATTGACCAAAAAAATCGGAAGAGAACATGCAGAAACAAAATAGATTCACGAGATCCCCAGGCTCACACGTGCATATCATAGCATAGGCCCACGAGCAACAGAAAAAACACCATTGGCATCCCCACAAGCAAACAGAAGCTCCCTAGAGCCTTCTTTGTTGGTCCCAAAGACGCAATTTGCCTTAAGTTCTTTCTGTTTGCACCACGACTGTGCGTCCTATACTGAATTATTATATGTGTTCCTGAATTGTCTGTCTATATATGTGCATGAAATGCACCAGTAATACAGTGTCCTCTGACCATCTACTGTATTTCACAAAGAAATGATGATTAAAATTCGAGCGCTGTTTGTTTCCATTTAACAAAAATGTAGCATATTCAGAACATTATTTCTCAGTTATATATTGTTGCTATATTATCGTGCAAACTTAATTGACATGTTATCAGCAGTGAAAACAATCCAATTGCAGTACCTGACTAACAATTCCAGTGTCCTGCATCCACTCCCATGGGATCTGATACCCGCGGTATCGAGTCATTGCACCATCTCGCACACGCACAAGGCTGTACACCCCATGCTCCAACCTGCCAATGACCTTGGATGAGGACAAGAACCAGCAAAATAACAGAAGATCTTCAATTCACAAGCTACAATATGCTTACTTCTCAAACAAAGCCTGCATCTTCTTGAGAGCAGAAGAGCAGGGCTGACGGGAGTCATCACAGAACGATGACGCCTCAGACTCAATCTTCTTCAGGTCACGGTAACCGAACGCAGCCTCACGCAAGCGCGTCCGCCTTTCCCTCCGGCCAGTCGAAGTGCTTCAGCACCGCCCTTTCGTCCACCTGCGCGGGCAGCATACAGTGAAGCATTGGTTAGCCGTTGCTGTTAATCAGAACTCACGACGTGGACAGTGAATGGACAGCTAACCAGGCGTGAGAGCTCGACGTCGAGCCACTTGACGAAAGTGACCACGTCCTCGATGTCGACGAACGCCGCGCCCTGCACTTCCTTGATCAGGAACCGGATGAAGTCGCCCTGCCTCTCCACATCAGATTTGATCTGCACGGTGAAACCAAAACCGTCAGTTTAGCAAATTTTTGCATAACAAACCAAGCAGCACAAACAACTTCCACCACATAGCTTAGCCGCATTAGAAGCCAACACATTGAATTTCAAATGTTCTTCGACCCAGGAGCAGTTGGCGCGAAGCAACGGTCAAACTAGCTTCGCTCCAACGGCTACCTGTGCCTCCAGGTCAAGCTGGACAAGGCCACGACAACGGTGACATCGTGCCGCTCACAGCTTGTTTATTTGAGAGAAGCACATTTATTACACTCCTCAAATCCGCCGGTCAGTGCATCTGCACTACTTCGTGTCCCTACATGTCAGTTAGACAAGTCCGGACCACACTAGTGGTGCGTGCAGAGGCCTCAGCTTTCTTTTTTATTCCCAACTACGGATTGTCTTTTTCTATTCATCTCCCTCGCGTCTTCTTCCCACGGCACGGATCATAAAACTCCAAACGAAACGCACCCAAGAACAGTCCACGAATTCATGGAGGGTGGTGAACTCGAGAGAGATGACCTGGGGAAAAAGTGTGTTTTGTTCACCTGTATTTTGGTGCTGGAATGACTGTACGCGTGCACACACTTTAAAAGATGATCGCTTTCTGCTCTTTTTCTGTTCAGTTGTACAACTACTCTTATCAGCAATAGCTACTTCAGAACCACTCACATGTCAGTTTGTTGAAACCTTTTGAGATTTTTTCACCCAGTTTAGGCAGGTCAAGGGGATAATGTTTGTCAAAGAAAATGAGTGGGGAATGGTTGAAAAGGGGAAAACGAATTGAATTTGACTTTAACAAGAGAAAAAAAATTGAAACGAGGTGATTTGTAATCGATCGAACACTTACCGCGAGAAGATGAGATGAGCGGTTCTCGATCTCGCCGATCATGTCCCTCGCCGCCGCGGCGCCCCCGCCGGCGCCACCGTCGCCGCCGCCAGTCCCGTCCCTCGACCTGGAGTCTCGCCGCATTAGGGAGTGGTAGAACTCCACCACCTCGGGGACTCGCCTCACGCACGGGGCGGACGCCGGAGGCGACGCCGAGGTCGTCGGTGACGACGCTCTGGAAGCTCCTCCTCGCCGCAGGCGGCGGCGGCGGAGGCGGAGCCGGAGGGACCTGCGCCACCGCTTCCGCTGCTCGAGGTCGATGGCGACGAGCTCGCACTGCGCTGCGCGGCCGCACGACGGCATTGCAGGTGGTGGCGGAGGCGGCGGCGGTGGGGAGGCGGCGGTGCGGGTATCGGCGGGAGCTTCGAGAGCTCCGGTGGCGCGCGGCATCTTGACGCCGCGGTGTCCGAAGAGTATGTCGGCGTGGACGAGGAGGAACTGGACGAAGAGTTCGACGGCGAGGCGCGCGACGAGCCGGAGAAACAAGACCTGGACGACTTGTAAGACGGCGGAGGAGGCGGAGGCGGGGGAGGAGGAATAACCGACAAGCCGCCGGCGATTTTAGGCGGCTTGGCCACGCGGCTCGCCGCGTTGGAGCGCTCGGAGTTGTCCGACGACACCGACGACGAGCACTCGTCGGAAGAATGAGCCGGACCTTCCTCCCGCCGCCGCCGCTTCCTCAGCTCCGCCACCTCCCTCTCCATCTCGAGGACCCTCTGCTCCCCGCTCCTCGCCCTGGCCACGGCGGCGTCGAGCTCGGCGCGGAGCCGCGCGTTCTCGGCCTCGAGCCGGGACACGGCGTCCCGGCACCGGCCCAGCTCGCTGCTCTTGGCCGCCAGCTCGGTCTCCAGGAACGGCACGATGGCGACGGTCTCCTTGAGGATCTTGTGCTCCAGCAGCTCGGTCCGGAGCCGCGACTCCCGCTCCTGCAGCTCCTCCACCACGCGGACGAGCTCGCCGACCTCCGGCGGCGTCGTTACGCGCGCCGGCTGCACCTGCGCCGACGAGCGCGGGAAGTAGCGCGAGAAGGCGCCCGCCTTGGACCCCGACCCGGCCGGCGCCGCCGGCGAGCCGGAGGATCTCCGGCGCGGAGTGTCCGGCTGCCCCGGCGCCGACAGGCCGGACGGCTGGGCGACGACCGGTGCCGGCGCCTTGTGCGAGGAGGAGGTGGTGGACCTCGGCGTCGCCGGGCTCCGCTGGAAGCCCATGGCCGCCTTCACGCGGCCGGCCACCATGGCGGCGGCTGCGGCTGGACGCGGTGCTTTGCTCTGCCGTGGAATACGAAATGGACGACTAGGATTGCGCCACGGACATCGCCGTGCTGTGCGCTCGTGCTTGTCGTCGGGACACTCCCTCCCTCTCAGCTGCTTTGCTCACCTCACTCTCTCAATCACTCTGTCCTCGCTTTTTGGTGAGCGGTCGGGTTCCGGGTTTTTAAGAGAGGCACGGCGTTCGAGGAACGGTCTTTGTTGGCTTGGTCCGAGAGGAGAGTGGTGTGGAAATGTGGTAAAATACTCATCAGCTTCGTGGGGGAGATGGATGAGACGGAATATGAACGTTGGGAAAGGCCTCCGTGGCACGGCGTTGCATCTCATCAGATCGTCCCAAAGGACCCAAACCGCATCTGCTTTGCATGTTCTGAATCTGGAAACTGGTTGGTCGGAAACAAAAAAAATAACAAAACTCCAACTGATAGTGCTTTGATCTGGAGCACTCTTTTGACCTTTAGCTTTCTGCAGCTCTTTTATCAGCCGGATGGTATGGATTGATTTACAGCACCCTTAGAGCAAGTATTACGAGGGTCACACAGCCGGCGAAATCCAATGAGAAGGAGGGAGAAAACAGAAGAGAGAGAAGAGCGGGCGACTCACCGGACGCCGGCAACCGAGCGGGCGAAATGCGTTGATTGGCTGCTGGCTCCCGCTTCCCCTCTCAATTTCTTGCACGTCTCACCAGCGCCATTAAAGAATCGTGGGGACTGCCACCATCGCTGGCTGACTGGGCTCTCAAGACGCCGGCAAGCGGGCGTAGCATTATCCTTGCTCTTACAGATACTGCTTTTAATCAGTGCTTCTTCCTGTTGATCCTGATGAAGTGATGATTACAGGTGCAGCCGTTGTGATGGTTCTGGATGAAAACGCTGTGGCCTCCCCCACGCATCGGATTTGAGATGGGTGGCCTGGATCTGGAATGAGCGCAGATCAGAGAGCTTTATGGTTGCTGTGAAACAGAGCAGATTGACACTAGTGGTTCTGAACCTGGGATTCGTCTGCTGCCTTGTGTGCCATTAGAGCAACTCCAGCAGGGACCCTATTTGGGACCCTACTCTATTTTTAGGGTCTTAAGTCAAAAAAATCAACTCCAGCAGGGACCCTACTTGAGCCCTCATTTTGCATGCCACCTCAAATTCCACTTCCAAGCCCTCATTCCCAGGGTCCTCCCACCTCCCCCCTCATCCGTGGGCCCCACCATTTTCTTTTTCATTTTCCATTTTTTTCTCTTCTTTTCCCCCTTTTTCCTCTCTTCTCCCTCCTCCTCCCGCACGCCACCGCCGCCATCTCGCCCGGCGCCGTCGACGCGGCGGGCTGCCCGCGCCCGGCCACGCCTCGCCGCACGCCGCCTCTCCCCTCGAACTGGATCCTTGCCTCCGCATCTTCATCTCGTCGGCCCGCTCCCGCCTCGCCTCCCGCAGCTTCGCCTCCGCCGCGGCCAGCGCCTCCCCGAGCTTCGCCTCCGCCGCGGCCAGCGCCTCCCGCAGCTTCGCCTCCGCCGCGGCCAGCGCCTCCCGCTCCGCTTCTTGCTCACCCGCTCCGCGCGCTGCCGTGACCGCCGCCACACATGGAGGATTTCACCTCTGCTCCGGCCGCGCGAGGTGCGCTGCCGGCGCCGCCTACCGCCGCGACAAGGCTCGCCGGCGCCGTCTACCACCGCGAACAAGATTGGCGGCTCCGGATCGACACCATGGATGACACGCGGGCGCCCTCGTCGACGTTCCCCATCTCCGCGCCGGCGCCCCGCTCCAGCTCCGGCGGCGCTCGGCCTCCACTGCCGTCCTTGGCTCCACCGGCGACGAAGAAGAAGCGTGCTCTCTTCGTCGCACCTCATCCACGTCACCAACAAGCACCTCCAGGCGGTGAGCTTCCACGTCGCCAAGAAGGACCTTCCCCCGGCGGCGACCTGCCTCGTCAGCTCCTGAACACTGACGTCCGTGGCAATGCTTCAGCATCAGTTGATGATGAATTCAGCTTGTCACCATTCTTCGACTGGAGCCTGGCCTCGAGGACCGACAACGCCGTTGAGGTAACTTGTTCTGATCATTTGTCTGGACTGTGTACTTGCTTCAGCATCAGTTGATGATGAATTGACGCCGATGAGGTAACGCCGATGAGGGAAACCAAATGATCTTGGTTTCATGTCTGAATTGACAATGTGTGATCACTAGACATGTATCTGAGTCTGTGTCACTGAACTGAATATATGAATAATCATGCAAAATTTGTACATGTCTCTACTGTGCATGAGAATTACACATACAGATTGCCAATGTTTACAATGTTTACATCCACCTGGGATGTTGAGATAAATATTCAGGTCTCATTGGCCATCATGCAGGCAATAGTGTCAGTGTGGTCATTGAACCCATGTTATCAGTGTGGTCATCAGTGTGTTATGATATCTCAGGAAAATCTGCCTTTGTAGTGTGTTCTTATAAACTTGTCTCAGGAAAATCTTGAGTTATATGGCCCAGTATGCAATCGAGAATTGTTTCCCTGTGAACCCAGAATATAGCACTGAAACTGAAACTGTTTCCCTGTGAACCCAGAACTATTTCCTGAAAATTTTGCACTACAACTGAAACTGTTCTGTGTGATCAGCTAGCTCAAGGAGCTGTGTTTAAGTGAAATATACATGCATTGCCTGAATTTCAAAGTGAGAGATGTCTGAATTACAGAGTGAGAGATGTCTGTTTATAATGGTAGCATCTTTCAGTTTGTCAATGCACTGCTAGTGACCATTTGGATCACTAGACAAAAATGATCTTGTATCATTGAATTTTAAGGAGCTGGTACTGATAACTGAAATGTGGACAAGTGGTAACCCAAGTGATAACTGAAATGTGGACAAGTGATGTCTGAATTTTCACACGTTACCTTCAGTTCTGTGATCCTTTCTGGTAACTAGTAGAAGAGGAATGGTTGCTATAGTCGTACTGGAAGAGCTTATATGTTGCTATATGTGTAACACAGTAATTTTCGACACTAAATATTTTCTGACTATTCTGACTATTTGTACTGTGTTCAGTGATTTTCATAGTACTGCTACTTTCTGACTATATGTGTAACACACAGTAGTTGCTATAGAGATATGTACTGCTACTTTCTGACTATTCTTGTTAACTGTGTTCAGTGATTTTCATTTGCCCATAGTGGTATTGAGACATCTTGAGTTCAGTGACATCTTGAGTTCTTCAGTTATTTGTTGACGTTTTACATGTTCTTGCCTGAAATGTATTTATCATGGCTATTGATCTATGGCTGCTAGTAGTGCGTGAATGAGTTTAAGATTGATGTTTCTGCCTTCTGCAAGATGTGATGTGATGGATTAACTTGCCTGAATTGCAAGTTAGCACCGCAATCTGAGCTGCAATGTGATCGATTTAAGAATGGAGTATGTGTTACTCAACCCCAACTGAATTTCGCCACTAGTGAGTAGTGACTGACTACTATATGAACTGGCATTGTCTCTTGATGATCCTGTAACTTGTAATGGCTTGTAGAGCATGAGAGCATCCAGTCAGGAAATGTCCGAACTGGATTGTTCATGTGAATGCAGGGGACCAAAAACAAAGGAAAGCGGTGCCCATTCATAGATTGTTGGCTCATAGTCCGACATACTGAGAAGTTTTCAGCACTACCTGGCCACAACAAATCCAAGAACAAGATGTCATCAAATCTGAACCTCAACTTACCAGCAGGAAGTGAAGGTGACGAAGGAGTGCAGGCTCAAGAAAGCTCTTCCAAGAAACCTCGACCTATGGGTAGAAAGCAAAGTAAAGATAAGCTCAAAAGAGGTGAAGGCGATGATGATGATGAGTATAAGGAATTGATGAAGGGTTTGATTGAAATGAAGGCTAAAGAAATAAAGCAAAAGGAAGAGGTATATCCCGTCTCCTGTGAAGTTGATTTTCTTGTTGCCTTGTGGACTACTGAAAGCTTTGACGAACGTTGCCCAAGCTGGGTATATCCCGTCAGCCAGATAGTACCCCATGGTGTATTTGTTTCCATTCACCATGTATTCCACTTGAGGTGCAGTCCCACAAGTCAGACTTTGAAATAGTGGAGACCGGCGCAAGACATTGACGTCATTCAAAGAACCCGGGAGGCCGAAGAAAGAATGCCAGATCCATAAATCTTTAGACGCCACGGCCTCAAGGATCATGGTAGGCCCGTCCTTATGCCCTGTGTATGCACCTCTCCAAGCTGTTGGGCACTTGTCCCATTTCCAGTGCATGCAATCAATAGAACCAAGCATGCCAGGGAAGCCTCTTGCATTGTTCACTGTCATCAACCTGGCTGTATCTTGGGCATTGGGGGCCCTCAAGTATTCTTCACCGAAGACTTCGACGACTGCTTGTACAAAATGATTCAGGCACTCAATGATGGTGCTCTCTCCCATCCTCACGTAGTCATCCAATGAATCAGCCGACATGCCGTAGGCAAGCATTCGAACAGCAGCAACGACCTTCTGAATAGGAGAGGCACCAAGAACTCCAGCTGCATTCGGCTTCTGACGGAAGTAGTCGTCATGAGCCTCCACCTTGCTCACAATCCGCAGAAAGAGAGACCTGGACATCCGAAATCTCCTTCGGAAGTGCTTCTCATTGTATACACATTGGTCGGCGAAGTAATCCCGATATATGCGATCGTGACCACCCAGAATATCCCGTGGCACGTTGTGGCGCCCGGGCAGTGATCCACGAAACTTCTTCTTGCGCTTCCTTCTCCTCGAGCCCTCACGAAGACATGCAAGGATCAAGATGTCGTCAACACCGGAATCGTCCTCTTCCTCTTCGTCCCAAAGTGGATGGTCGCTACTTTCAGAACTTGACATCTGCCATAGGATAAAAATCAAACTCAGAATTTTAGGCACAAATGTATAGTACAAATGAAATTATGGCAAGAACAACAAATCCATCATATTGCAAAGAACATTATGGACTATGAGCTATATCCACTGAATAGGGCAGAATCACTCAATATTTGTGAATCACAATCAGGTTTATCCATGGTAGACGCTCAATACTAAAAATTGTTAGACTTTTACAGGTTACAGCTGAAACAATTTAGCAGGTATCACTGCTGTAGCCACAAATTCAGGAAATCACAATAAGCTACTCCACAGGTTTACCTAACAAATTGAACTCAATCAGATTCTAAATATTGGAACAGAAAATACATAGCCAATTGATCAACTCGACAGGTTGTACCATGCCATGATCTGACTGAGATTATGACTGACGAAGAAGATCGAGTTGCCATGCCAAGATCGAGTTGCCATGCCACGAAGAAGATCAGTACCTGGACGTCAGATGGAGACCGAGGGGGAGCTGGTGCTCGTCTGGAAGCGCTACATGCCCCGAGGCTCCATGGCGGCGAGGTGCACTGGGACGTGGAGGTGCGGCTGCTGGCCTCGCCGGAGAAGCGCAGGTGGGACCTGCTGCCGGGCGGCGCGGCGGGCGGCGCGGCGTCGCGGCGGGCGGCGGCGTCGCGGCGGGCGGCGCGGCGTCGCGGCGGGCGGCGCGGCGTCGCAGCGGGCGACGGCGTCGCGACGGGCGGCGCGGCAGGCGACGGCGTCGCGACAGGCGGGGCGACGCGCTGCGCGGCGTCGCGGCAGGCGACGGCGTCGCAGCGGACGCGGGCGGCGGCGCTGTGCTGCGAAAGAGAACGATTGACGATTTCTAATCTGAGTGATGGGTCCCACCTCAAATAGGGTCTTTGGACCACAACTGCTGGAGTTGAAGCAAGTTTTTGAGCCCCTATTTTTTCAGGCCGGCCTGTAAAATGAAAGTAGGGGCTTTGATTTAGGGTCTCTTGCTGGAGTTGCTCTTACCCTGAAACAGTGAAGAACTGCAATTGTCTCGCACCTGCAGTTGCAAATGATGAGCCGGGTCCGGCACGCGCGCAAGGGTGGCGACGTCTGATGAGTAATTGACCGTAACACGGGTGGTACGAAATCTGGTGGAATCCAAAAGAGAGTGACGTGTTTGAATCCCTTTTTGGACCTTCGCCTGGGGTCGATCAGGCGTACGTGTGACACCGTTTAAGTTGTTCGTATACCTCTACGTACAGGACCACCGAGGACGGAGCCCTTTCGTTGCTGCACGACGGGCCCGCATGTCAGTAAGAGAAACGGGGTCTCCTTCCGGTGGCGTGTCACTGTAGACGTGCCCACAAAGCTCTGCGTCATGCATGGCTCGGAGCCTTA
This sequence comes from Eragrostis curvula, assembly GCA_007726485.1. Lineage (NCBI taxonomy): Eukaryota > Viridiplantae > Streptophyta > Magnoliopsida > Poales > Poaceae > Eragrostis > Eragrostis curvula. The sequence goes on along the minus strand of CM017445.1, from coordinate 38,839,037 downwards.
GCAGAGCTTCGAGCACGCCATTGGTGGTGAACGGTGACCAAGTACGCAGTGCCCTGTTGCTTCTTCCAGGTTGGTTCAAAAATGTGCAAGGGGTGGGGCAGAGTTGGAGTAATGGCGTCGCAGGGCAGGCGCTCCCCATGGCCATGTTCGAAGAAGGCGAGGAGCAAGAACGTCATGGAAATAAATGGCAGTAACCGTTGTCCGTTGCTCCTGTGTCACCCCCTGTCCGTTTCGGATGGATTTTGGAGCGGTCAAAACGCTCTCTCCGGGGCGATCTCACGTGACACGCTCCTCCTGGTCCGTTGGATTGTGGAACAGCAGGCGCCGCCAGTTCCAATTCAAAATCCCGTTTTCTTCTGGGTTGTTCGAGGTCAGAACAGAGTTGGTGCAAAGATGATGCAGGCGCTGCTTCAGTTAATGAAACCCAGACAAGACAACAAGAGCCATTCGGTGGATTGAGTTCCGCAACATCTAACACTCTCGCGTTCATCATTAGGAACGGTGGTTACGGGGATGATTAGCGGCGCCACGTCACTTGTCAATTGTCATCAGGTCCCCACCCGCACGACGACACAGCCAAATCATCACTGACGAAGTACTCCTACTCAGTAGTGGAGTGGTGCTCACCGCTCAGTGTACCTGGCCCGAGACTCCGGCCGGTTCCTCGCTCAGCGTCAATCCCCATGACAATCCATCGATGGAGACAGTAGTAAACCCAGTGGTTTTCGGCAGAAAATGATGGTGTCCTGCTGGTGTCACGTCGCATTCCTTTCCTCTGTAAACAAAGCTGGTTTGCATGTACCTGCTTGTCTGAGTAGTAGAACTGTTACACAGCGACCGGTTGTAGGCAAGAATTCAGGACGTCGCTGGCGTGGCAGGGAGCCGCAGAACACGAGAACGGATGCGGAAACTGTTGCAAAATTATGCTCGCCTCAGATCGCCACAGCCGCGCCGGCGGCGCAATTATCAGTCGCATTACGGCGAAGGTTTTTTTGGTAGGGAATGCTTGGTCCGAACGTCACCGGATGATCAGTGAAGGAACGAAGTGGCACCGAAGCAAAGGATCTCATGAAATCAGTTGCACCATCTCTCTGTCTTCATGCTTGAATTGGGAATAAAAGATTTCACTCGATGGAAATGGATGGAATGGAGGTTGGTGAAGGTGATTAGTCGTTACGTGTTCATCACTTTAAGCAACCTGATTGATAGCCCGGTATGTAGTGCATGCAGTACGTGAGCGTCGATGCCGCGAATTTCAAGTCAGGTGAAGTGTGGCTGGCCTACTAAAAATACTGCAGCCGGTGTATTTGCCACTAGTGGCACCATTTTTGCCGTCCTGGCCCGTTATCACTGTTCCAGACACACAGGAGCATCCAAATATCAGTGACAAAGAGAAATATTTTTCTTCTTTTTTGTTTTGCTAAAAGTGACAATGAGATTGTCTTTCCGTATGCGTGACAATGAGAATGGACACTCTTACCGCAAATCGGTCCTCTATCAAAATGACAGTAGAAACGAAGGTTTGTGGGTCGGGTGGACCAGTACAAGGAAGGAAATGGATTTTAGTTCAGGTCGCACAATTTAGCCCAATAACACAAGGAACTGGGCTAAAGCCTGTGATGTCATTCCCTGATGTGCCTACTAGGTAGGCTGTCCGCGAAAGGCCTGTAGGCTAGGGTTACAAGAGCCTCAGTAGCACCTCAGGTCCTGGGTTCGACTCCTCGTGGGAGCGATTTTTCTAGTATTTAACGGCATTGTGCTTTCAATGATAAGCGACGCTCCTGTCGACAGCGAGGCGCCAGTGGTGACTTCGTCAATATCTAGGATATGCCGGCACAGTCTTCGAAGATGCTCATAGAAGTAGGGTTTACGTACGTGTGTTTTGCATGCATTGTGGGCATCTGAATTGTACTTTGTACTTTAAAAAAAAGAAACTAGGCAGGCTGTCCACATTATTCACGGGCTGGAAACTTTGATCTCGAAATGACGGCCCGTACTTCATGCAGTAATGTAACGTGTCGAGACTGACTGGTGTTCTTCATCTGCAATCTGGCAATCTGACAACTCAGCGGTTCATCAAACCACGATTTTTATTGGTTTCCCTGCTCGAAAGCAAGCGTTCTGTTAGAATCTTTTGCAATTTCCACAACTGATTTCCTGAACCCGAACGCTTCAGACGTGCATGCCGTTTGCATTGCCGGCCACGACGCCGCTACACTGACGCGCTCGCTACCTTGTGGCGTGTCCCCTTAACCTGCTCTGTTCTTCCTGCCAATCTGGGGCGTGCAGTGGCACACGCCGCATGCGAATCTCATCATGGACTTGCTTCACAACAATGTCACGCCGTCTGCAATCCTCGTCGCCTTCGTCATCAGAAGCAGAGCCAAGCAAGCAAGAGTGTTGATCGGCGACACCACCACACCACTGCCGCCATCGCCGTATAAAACTTGAGCAACGCAAGCGAGGAACCGAAGTCGTTGGTTGCATCAGAAACCTTACGAATTCATTCACAAACTCGAGTGTTAAGCGCGTAGCACACACACATACAGCGGCGCGAACATGTCTCAGCACGGCGGCCTGGGTAACACGGCGAGAGGTGGCGCGAGCTCCACGGCGAGAACAACTGGGCGGGTCTCCTCGACCCGCTCGACCTGGACCTGCGCCGCACGGTCATACGCTACGGCGAGATGGCGCAGGCCACCTACGACGCCTTCAACCACGAGAGGCTCTCGCCGCACGCCGGCCTGTCCCGGTTCGGCAAGCGCCGCTTCTTCGAGCGCGTGCAGCTGCCGGGGCAGGCGGCCACGTACCGCGTCACCAAGTTCCTGTACGCGACGTCGTCCGTGCCCGTGCCGGACGCGTTCATCGTCCGTGGCTCCGCCGCCGTCGTGTCCAGGGCTCGCAGGTGCCGGGAGTCCAACTGGATCGGGTACGTCGCGGTGGCCACCGACGAAGGGAAGGCCGCGCTAGGCAGGCGCGACATCGTTGTGGCGTGGCGCGGGACGATGAGGAGCCTCGAGTGGGTCGACGACATGGAGTTCGCCATGGTGAAGCCCAAGGGGTTGGTTCGGGACCATGAGGGCGCCGAGCCGATGGTGCACCGCGGGTGGCTGTCGATGTACTCCTCCAGCAATCCCATGTCCAGCCATAACAAAGAGAGTGCACGAGAACAGGTGTTGTTACTGATGCTGTTGTGCGTGCATTAATTGATTCATGCACTGTTTCTGATGATAAAATAGTTTATTTTTTTGTTACTGATGCTGTTGTGCGTGCATTGATGGATATATTCAGGTGCTGAGCGAAGTGCGGAGGCTGGTGGACATGTACAAGGACGAGGAGCTCAGCATCACGGTGACGGGCCACAGCCTGGGCGCGGCGCTCGCCACCCTGAACGCGTTCGACATCGCCGCGAACGGCTACAACGTGGCGCAGCCGGGAGGCGTCTCTCCCTCTCCCTGCCCGGTCACCGCGTTCGCGTTCGCGAGCCCGCGCGTCGGCGGCGCCGGCTTTAAGAGGCGGTTCGACGCCGCGGCGCTGGGGCTTCGCCTCCTCCGCGTCCGCAACGCCCGCGACGTCGTGCCCAAGTACCCCGCCGTGTTCTACCACGACGTCGGCGCCGAGCTGGCCATCGACACCAGGAGGTCGCCGTACCTGAGAAGCCCCGGGCACAAGCAGGTGTGGCACAACCTCGAGAACTACCTGCACGGCGTGGCCGGGACACAGGGCGCGCACGGAGGGTTCCGCCTCGCGGTGGAACGGGACGTGGCGCTGGTGAACAAGTCGTACGACTCGCTGCGGGACGATTTCGGGGTGCCGGCCTGGGTGGTGGGTCCCGTTGAACAAGGGCATGGTGAAGGGCGCTAACGGTCGTTGGAGGTTGATGGATTGCGAGGAGGAAGATGACACCGCGCATGGACTAGGAGTGAACCACCTATTACTACCTAGCATGATCATCACATATGTACGAGCACAATATAATACTAGTTTGATACAGACGCAAAAAGCACACATATATACTACATGCATACACCACACGGTCGTGGATTTATTCCCGGCCTGTACTATATCATGTACGTCAACTGGGTCAAATCCTGTTTGGTAGTGATACAATATACATGTCGTAATTGATTCATCAATATGCTTTGATTATATTTGCTCGAAGTCCTGGAGCGTCCAGTGCCCGTCATCTCCCATGACCATGCCCTTGTTCTTGGCGACCCACCACTTCGCCGGCACGGGGTACTTGTCAATGAGCGCGTCGACGCCCTTGTTCGCCAGCGCCACGTCGCGGTCCACCTCCAGCTTGAACCCTCCGGCGCTGCCCTGCTCGCCGGCGACGCCGTGGAGGTAGCACTCGAGGTTGTGCAGCGTCTTCACCGTGCCGGGCTTCTTCAGGTACGGCGACCGCCCCGTGTTGATGGGCAGCGGCACGGCCACGTCCACGTACCCGAGCGGCGGGTAAATCGGCACCACGTCGCCGGCGTTCTTCACGTGGAGCGACCGCAGCTCCGGGAACGAGCCGAACGCCGCCTTGAAGTTGCCGTCGCCGACGTGCGGGCTCGCGAACACGATCGCCGTCACCGGGCACGGCGGCTGGGAGGAGCCGGCTGGCGCGTTCAGGCCGTTCGCGGCGATGTCGACGGCGTTCAGAGTGGCCAGCGACGCGCCGAGGCTGTGCCCCGTGATGGTGATGCTGGTCACCTCGTCCTTGTACAGGTCCATTAGCCTCCTCACCTCCTCAAGAACCTGCATACGTGTGCATGATTCACACTAATAAGCATTTCATTTGGTGATTAACTTAGCGTGTGGATGTGATGCAACAAGGTCAATTAGTGATAATAATGGACTCGACTTAGATATCATTCTTATGTCGTTTAAACTAACCTATCGATTAGTTGAACAATCTAGACCGCTACAAATCCGATTGGGCAACTGCAAGCATCTTTCATGCATCCAACAAGCTACCTGAGTTGACGGCTCGGTTGCAAATAAAAGTTCTGTACATATTGACGTGTCAAGACATGCCATTTCCACAGATTATAATTGCTAGCTACTGCTATTAGTAAAATCATGTTCATGTGTCAGCACATCATTTATATAGCAAATCAAGATCAGTTCTTATATATATATTCATGGTCAAACCTAAACTAGCGACCAGTACAGATTATAACGAAATATATTACTTTGCAATCAGATAGCTAGATAATAAACCTTACTTGCTGCTTTTAAGCCAATATAATCCACGAGACGCAACATATACTAATCGCTGCCTCTTTCTGGTTTCAGTTTTTCAGTTGTCGAAAAATCATATTTTTTTTTCAGAATCACAAGTTGAGCTACCAGCATAGCTGACCTCCATCAATGCAATGCTTCACGACGATGTGTACCGCAAGTAGCACACAACTAACTAATTGGTTGCTCGAGTGCAAGCGTTTTTCTAGCAAAACACTTTCTGACAGGTGGGACCGATTGACACATTCATGCATTGTGCATGCGCTGCGTGTGCTCCTGTGTACCTGCTCTGGCCTGACCAGCAAGCTTTTCGATGCATCAAAGTTTGCATGATGAACAACTTTTAACACTAATTTAGCTGCCAGGATTTCTTAGGCCTATTTGAAAGCAAAAGGGACTTTTGTAGAAATTGTCATATGAAAATCTAAAGAGAGAGAGAAGGAAAACATTCGAATGTTTGCTTCAAACGAGGAAGCTTTCATTCATTCCAAACGTGCACGATCTCAGTTTCGCAGCTGGTTGGCGCAGCAAAGAGTTCAGAAGTGAAGTGGGATTAATCCTTGCCTGGTCTCTGGCGCTGGCCTGGTTGTACTTGGAGTCCGCGTTGCTGGACGTGTACACGGACAGGAACCCCCTGTGCGCCATGGCTTCCGGGTTCGCGGCCGCCGCGGACCCCAGCACGGGCGCGGCGGACACCGGCGTGAAGTCGAGGTCGTTGACCCACTCGATGTTCCTCATCGTCCCGCGCCACGCCACGACGATGTCGCGCCGGCCCAGCGCGGCGACGCCCTCGTCGGTGGCCACGGCGACGTACCCCATCCAGTTGGACTCCCGGCTCCACGCCTCAGGCAGCTCGGGAAGCGGCAGGAGCAGGAACGCCTCGGGCACGGGCAGCCCCGACGTGGCGTACACGAACTTGGTGACGGCGTAGTTGCCGCCGCGGGCACGGAGGCTCCGGCGAGGAGGTCGTCGTGGCCGAACACGCACGCGCCGGCGTGCGGCGAGCGCTTCTCCTGGTTGAACGCGTCGTACGTGGCCTGCGCGAGCTCGCCGTAGGCGATGATGTTCCGGCGCAGGTCGACGTCGAGCGGGTCGAGGAGGCCGGTCCACGAGTCCGCGCCCTGGAGCTCGCGCCACCTGTTGGCAATGCTTCCAAGCATCGGCGACGACGGCATGTTGGCCGGAAGTGCTGCTTGTTAATTATTCGACGAACTCCTCTTGACTGCGAACGTAGTACCTCTTTGCTTTGGCTACTAGCTAGCTCGAGTTTTGGTTAAGGCTTGTTTGCTAGCTTCAGCTTGGTGTGTGTATTTATATCGGTACATGCAGCAGGTCGCGTCGATATGATCGATGTTGTTTTCTTTCAAGCATTTGCATATGTTCTCATATAGTCATGTACCTACTTAATCTTTCATCAAAATGTCCATATCAGGGCCTGAAAAGTAATTTACCTTACAGAAACTATATGCGCCTACACGTGTTGTGTTGAGATATACATGCCCCTTAACTTTGCGTCGCCAAACTGGAAGCTGGTCATCATGCGTTTTAGTCTGCTTCTTGGCGTGCGTACGTCACTCAGGTGTCGATGAACAGGACGGTGCAAGCATGCAATTTATCAATTCAGCGTCGCTGTCGGACGGCCATGCACACTCAGAAGTTACCTATCGCCTCTGTCAAAAGCAAGCCTTTATCCCTTTCAATTCAGTTTCATGGTCCACTGTTGTACTATCAGTCAGGACTGCAGTTAATCGTTCGTTGCCTCCAACCTTCTTGTTCAATCTGTGATTGAAGCTGTGTCACGCCCAAAAAAAATTAGCTGGGCGGGAGATTCCTGCAGTTATTTAGACAAATATGCTCAGAACTGTTACTCATCCTGTAAGAGAACAGCAACGAAAAGAAACACACGCGTGGCTGTGGTCTGCGGCTAACTCGATACGATGCTCCAGGAATGTTAGATATGGGAGCATGTGTCACTCCATTGCGTGCAAGCCTTAGTTGCTTGTCCCGTCCAACGTCTTGCCATCACCCTGCTGCTTCACCCGGTTCTTGTGACGTTGCTGATAGGCACGACGAAATGGTAGCTCACCTCGAGTCCCGATTAGAAAATTAGTATATATGCGACAGAGATTACGTACGAAATCTTTGATGGTTTACCTTCGAGTTCTTAATTCCAGAGTTTTCTTCCGCAAGAGATGGATAGAGAGAGATTACGGGAAACATTTTTTTCCGCATATTTGTTCGTGATGTAGAAAGTGTTTCATTGTTTGATCGCTTTAGCACGTCTTGCGACGTGATTGGAGCGAGGCGGTACCGCGTAATGACAGATTCAATCAGGAAATATATGTACTTAGCTAGTTTTGTTGCATTGCTTGTAGCCTTATGCTAGCTGCTAGCCATAACGAAAAAAATATAGCTTTGGTGTTGGATACAAGCGTGTCGCACGAGATTCAGCAAATGAAGCATACGTGCAATAGAGAAGTGACATTGCAGGTACAGAGGCGCGCCATAATAGTGCAACATTCCACTGCTACAAAATCTAACAACACCGGCAGTTTCAGATCAGTATCCTGCAACTCCAATCACTCCACATAGAGAATAGCATGACAACACTCTGGAACAGAGCAAGTGGCAAGTTTGTTTCCATTTGCGTCACGACTCGCAGAACCATTGGCCGAGCACAAAAGGCACCAGTGCAACTGTTTCTGGTACAAATTTTGTTCGTTCAGGTCGGCATACAAGCCACTGGATTTTATTGTGGAGCACAACGCCTTGACCTCCCAGCACAAGAGGGCAGAAAACAAAGTCAAAGAAAAAAAATCAAGAGATCCCCTCAAGTTCACACATGAATTGTTAGAATTCGTGCGAGTTGCCTATTTGCTCTGAGCAAACTTGACGCCCTTCTCGATGGAAGACTTGAGCTCGCCCTTGAGCTTTTCCAAACCCTCCTTCTCGAAGGCAGAGAGCTCGCCCAGCCCAAGCACTTCCTCCACTCCATTCTTGCCTAGTTTTACCTGCGACATCAAAAGAAGCAGAGTTAAAACTCCACTAGCCAGAACATTAGTAAAATCAAGTGCAGTGCTGCTCCGGAATCAAGTCACCAGACTAAAGTAACAAGCCCTTTCAAAGTGATAAGGTAGGTCAAACCATGACACTAATTTTCATTGGTCCTGAATGCTAGAACTAGCTAGATGAAACCGAGTGACCAATGGCACCAATGCTAAAAAAATTACCAGAAGGGAAATGATTTAGTAGTCTGTCCATGTAATTAATAAGACATGAACAGATAAAAGCCTTTGTGATACCATGGGAAATAAAATGAATGTAACCTGTGTAAGCTTTAAACAAGATAAGAGCAGGAAGCAAGAACCATGTAGACTTGCTTTGGCAAGATCACATAAGACATGACTGCATTTTACAAAGACATTTACAAATTAGTTAAGTACCTTGGAGGCAAAGAATGGCAGTTCCGTCACGGTGGACTGCACATAGGAGCACTCAACAATGTCAGGAACTCCATTGAGACCCTTCAAGCATGCATCTGCGAAAACAGCACCAGCATATCTGCAAAAGAAGAATATTAGATTAGTAAAACAGATACAGCAGCAAAAGTTTGATCTATATCAGTTTAGATACATTCATGCAAACAAATGTCCACAGCATGTTACAATGTTTTCCTATATAGATCATGTAGAAAAGGCTAGAGTAAAAACAGCCCACTATGATGGACTGATTCCTAAACAGAAACATCACATGCAGTCAGTCCATCGTAGTATGATGGACTGATTCGGAGATTCCTAACAATAGTAGCATATACAGGTAATCCAATTATTCGGGTAAACGGATGATACAGCAATGCATGTCAAGTTTGAAGCAGAAAATCTGTGATCGCAAATGTAATTTGCCATATAAAAGCAGCTGTATTCTGATAAAAACCTATAAATGTGGGTATGAAGCCTCTACCAATGAGTTGATTGCATAGAGTAGATGACTACTCATGGCTTTACCACATTATGCCTTGCTCATGATATTTGATCAAGAGCATAAACAGATAGGGCACAATAGTTTCACATTCAATAGTGTTAACATATAAACTTACGCCATAGACAATGTTGCAGAGCCCTTTCCAGCCTTTGCTTCAACAACCTCTGTCCCGCCGTCTTGTGTCCTCTTGGTCAGAGCCTTGATGTCTTCTGGGGACAATGAGTTGCTTGCAGGGGTAGCCTATATGAAACAAGATATTCAGTATCGAGTAGAGTCACTTACTTTAGATGTATGCTGGTATGCATCATAACATTGGGTACACCTAGCGTAATAATGAAGGACTATCACCTGCACAAAATTTCGGTCCAGGAGAATTATCCAATTTATAAGCTTAATTATGCATGGTTGACAAATGGTAAAATGTCACACTGGAGCCTATACAAACATGGTATGCTCACTCCTATATACAGAATACATCTTTGTTCACAAATCGGCACATGCCACAAACAAGATTCATATAATATTAAAAGATTATTAAACGTATGGGGTACTATGCTCATTATCATTGAATATTTCAATTTGACATAGTAAACTTTGCAGATCAAGTATATGTTACTGTTGCAGGAAATGATTAAAAAAATTGTGCGTAAAATACCTGAGAGAACAGCGGCAGGATAGTAATACCGGCATGGCCTCCAACAACCGGAACATCCACGTCTGCAAAAGATCCCAGCAATAACTCACATTGAGAGGACTGATAAATAACACCCGACAACCATAATCTCAATATTAATCATCAAGTGAAATGTCATCTTAATACCGTTAACTGACACGCCACCCTTTCCAGCATAGAAAGTTCTAGCGCGAACAACGTCAAGCGTTGTCACACCGAACAGCTTCTTCTCATCGTAGGTACCAGCCTTCTTGAAAACCTCAGCCGCAATTGGGACAGTTGAGTTGACAGGGTTGCTAATCATGTTGACAAGAGCCTACACAAGCAAATAATGAAATGGACCACCATCAGAATGATAATATTTATACACAGATGTCGACAGGCCATTTGACATCTTGGATCACAAGTAAGCTCATATGGATCATTTACGATTATAATCTAACAGCTCATTTGGCGGCGTCAATTGATAGCATAGAATAGCATGGAAACGTAAGGATTAATATCCCCGTGTATGTATTTCACAAAAAAAAAAATCCACATGTATGTAAACTAAGCTTAGGGGCAAATGTGGCTCTTGAAGAGAACGCAAGGCACTTAAGCAGGCCACGTGCGCATCATAACTTTGTCAATTTTGGGCAAACAGTTGTTCCAATACCAACCAATTCTATGTGTCTGCCAGTGTACTGTTCCAGGTCATTTCAGACACTTGATCGACACCATATCCAAGCACCAGCAATTCCAATTAGCCCGAAACAGAGTACCAAATTTAGCACCCAAGCCTATCTTAACTCCACATCAGATCAAGAGTAGCAAGAGCGCAGCGCTTACATTGGGGCAGTGCTTGGCGATGGCGGTGCAGAGGGCCTTAACGATGCCGGCGTTGATGTTGAAGAGGTCGTCCCTGGTCATGCCGGGCTTCCTGGGCACCCCAGCAGGGATGATCACGACGTCCGACCCTTCCAGCGCCTCCCCGAGCTGGTCGTCCCCCATGAACCCCTTCACCTGCACAATTCAACGCACGACACCGTCAGTCAGATGATCCGTCCCGCCTAAGCCGGTGAAAAGCGCGCCGAGAAGAGCAGCGTGGCGACTCGTACCAGGGCGGAGGAGTTGATGTGGGAGACGTCGGCGGCGACGCCGGGGGTGCCGGCGATATCGTAGAGGGAGAGGGAGGAGACGAGCGGGTTGAGTTTCATGAGCAGCGCGAGGGGCTGCCCGATGCCGCCGGCCGCGCCGAGGATCGCCACCTTCCGCTCCGGCCCGGCCGCGGAGGAGTAGTTCCGGCGGCGGAGGACATCGGACGCGGATTTCAGCAGCGACGGCCTCATCGTTCTCGGCGTTGGGGTTGGAGCCGCTGAGAGAGTGCGGTGCAATTGACTGGTGGGCTGAGGCGGAGGCGGCGGCGGTGGCAGGTGGCGCTTTTAATAGAGGAGAGGAGAGTGGAGGAGGAAGGATTGGATGGGATCTACTAAAGTTTGTTGGTGGCGATCGCAGAGAGAAAAGGCCACAGGTTTTGCCGACTCGACGTCTCCGCCGTTCGCAGGCGATTTGTCTCACGGGTTCATCTTCTTTGCTGCCCCCGGTGGGTTTATCTGGCTGGCCGAGGCTCAAGGGTCACTTGCGCATCCCCGGAAGCGCACAAGCACAACGACCAAGCGAGCACGACGGCGCCCACCACAGCACATCACGACTTGCACGACGGCTTTAGCTTTTGAGAATCTGTTTTCGTCTTTCTTCTGTCGTCAGGAATCTCGGTGGAACGTCCAACACAAATGCAACCAATTCTAAGCAGCTATATCTTCCCATTCTACCACAGTTCTTGTTAAGTGACAGAAATTACAATGACGGTTTGTCTGATAACAGAACCGCAATCCAACCTTTCGATCTATTTACCATATCAGCAATGGAGCCGCATTACTTGTAAAAAAGATTCCATCAACTAAAGAGGTTTCTTTAGCGAAGTATTGCTAATCATGAAAGGGCCGATCATGGACACACCACACTGTACATAAGCAACACATTAAATTACAAGAAACAACGCCAAAAAATAGATTTACATGGTACAGCAGATATAAGAAGATAATTAGGCAGTAGAAAACGACTGCCAATATCATTTAGCAACAATAGCCAGAGTGAAAAATGTATGAAGGAGCCAACAAATTCATGGCAACATGTCGATCAATGTCATACATTCAAAAGTTTCAACATCAGGGAGGGAGATGGGAAACATCCAGAGACGAGGCTGACTCAAGCGAGTATTCACCCTAAAACAACTCTTATGGAAAGCACAACTCCATCATCTGCATTTACGTATGGTAGACTCATGATCCTCTCTACTCGATCAGATCGTCATCGTCATCAGGAAGGGGCTGTGCGGCAGCGGCAGCAAGCTCAGCTTCATGCCTGTTAAAATGAAAAGCAAATTAAGTTCGTGCCACACTTGTCCCATTTTAAAGGACTAAGGAACATAAAAATGACACGCTTGGGGAAACAAATGAAGAAAACACTCACTGTTGCTGCATAGCCATGTCAATGGTAACTTCCGGAGGCTTAAGGGCAACCGCTTCAACAAAGTGAATGTTGGGGTCACTGAAAACATCAAATGCATTAGCAAGAGTTTAACATGCTCTGAACATATAATGTAAGTACCATTGTAAACTTGAAAAAGAACTGAGTCGAGTTAATTACCCAGCAAGCTTCCTCGCAAGATACAGGAAGGGCTTCTCAAAGTTGTAGTTGCTCTTGCAGAAATTTCATAGTACTGCAGGTTCTTCTTCCTGTGGAAAGTAACTTGCTTGGCCTTCACTTGCCTGTTCTTCACATCAACCTTGTTACCGCAGAGGACAATGGGGATGTTTTCACACACCCTGCAGAGGAGTTATTGAACATCAAATTCAAGCTGCCTTCACCAAAGTTGACATGATTCAGACAGACTGAAACAAACCTGCACAGGTCCCTATGCCATGTAGGAACATTCTTGTATGTGAGCCTTGAGGTTACATCAAACATAATAATTGCGCACTGGCCATGGATACTGCATGGAAATAGTAAATCAGATGTAGTATAAGCAACTGAATAAGCAGGAACTACTTGTCAACCAACCATAAGGTCTAGAATTGCCTTATAAACATAAACATTTTGCTTGATTAGTGAAAACATCAATGAAAGTAGTACCACTTGTAAAAGTTATACTAGGCAGAACACTTACTAGTAACCATCACGAAGGCCACCAAACTTCTCTTGCCCGGCAGTGTCCCAGCAGTAGAAACGGATCTTACCACAGTTTGTGGTGAAATCCAATGGGTGAACTTCAACCCCAATGGTTGCTGCAACAACCACCAAATCACAATATAGCAGTTAAGTACAGAAAAGCGATGAGTGGAAAAAAGAAAGCGCAACTATAGAAGGTAAAAAATAAGTCTACACAATACTTACGTTCATATTTCTTCTCAAACTCTCCAGTAAGATGCCTCTTCACAAATGTGGTTTTACCTGTAACCAGAGATTGCATTCAGGTTCAGTACGACACATGGCTGACACATCCAAAATCAGTGTGAAGCAAATAACATTTCATAGATTTTAGTTAGCACAAGATACCTAAGCCTAAGCAAACTATACAACAGCCAAAATCACAGATTGAACTATGCTGCGAAGTATATGATTACAAACAAAAGGGCCTATAATATACAAGAACTATCTTTACTAATGTGCCATTTCTATTAACTTCACGAAATTTCAGTGTGATGGTACTCAGGCACATCAGAATTAGAGTTAAGAAAATGAATGTCCACCTCGTAAATTTAGCCATCTTTACACACAATCACCTATAACAAGAGTTTTTTTTTTAACATTGAAATTACATCAGAAGACTGAAAGCTCGTTTTAATTTTAGGATTTCCAGAGTTTTAAATATAATCACACCATGATCTTAAATTCTTAACCTCCCATGAATATCATCTAAAGGTTTCATGTGACTGAAGAAAAAAAAAATCCTAAAATATCGAATTTGATACACTAATACTGCATTGCCTCTGTCTAATATTAGAACCTGGGAGCATAGATATCAATAGACTTGCGCCACTACAAGTAGCAATCCATCAGATCTAGTAGAAATCATGCCGAATATAACCTAACACATCAGATCCTAACATTTCCAACAAACAAACAAAGCATCAATAAGAGCAGGGAACTCACCAGTTCCACCGTCACCAACGATGACGAGCTTGAAGCTCGGGTAATCCACGGTTCCCTGATTCGGCAGCGCCTGAAAACGCCCAAACAGAAATCAGAAATCAAGCATCGAAACACCAGATCCGTATACCAAAACGGAGAAATGGCGATCCGTTCGCGCACTCACCATCTGAGCTCGCACGACGCGAGGAACCGCACCAAGATGCGGCGGTACGGGGTGATTAGCAGGAGCAGCAAAACCCTAGAATTCGAATTGGAATTGAGCGAGCCGCCCGTGTGGAGGCGGAGGATTTTATAGCTGCGGCCGAGCGTTATTTTTCTCTCGGGGGTGCGGGGTTTTGGTAGCTTTGGATGGACGCAGGAATTGTGGCCGCTGGATCTTGGGTGGTGGGTGGGGATCGCATCCGGCTAGCTTTCGTCCCACGCGACATTTCCGGCCGTCGGATCCGGAAGATGCCGTTGGAGCCTAGATGGGCCTTGGTGGACTTTTTCGGCGTTTGGTTACTCCAGCTCACAGGCCGGAAAATCGCCAAACACCACATGGAAAGGAGCCTGCTGGGGTCCGTCGCCCCTTCTTCAGCTGTTTCACTTTTGGGCCCTATGTGATATAGTTCCTGTTTGCGGCCCAACTGGTGCTAGGTTTTCTTTTGGCAAAAATGCTTCATCTCAAAAAACAATGATAAGAAGAAGTCCTCAAAAAAAAAAAATAAGATAAGAAGAAAGAAAATAATTGCTCAGATCAGAAGTAAACTCACATGACACCCTCCAAGGTAGATAACCCCCTACTCTTAGTCTATACTCCATCTGAAGAGATGTCGGGTGTCGGCGGGCCTAATTTTATTCTCATGTAGTGTTGTATGTTCGTGTGGAACACTTCACTATTCTAGCTACATTGGGTGGGTATATATACATAAACGCCTAGCATACATGAATTTCAAGAAAAATAAAGGACGAATTCTAAGATATTGATGTGTCGATATCAAATCTTTTAGTGTCACGTGCGTGCTCTGCGCTACTAAGGATCAATCATTGTTGCATGAGCGATAGTAACATGTAAATCACAAGGAGATGAAACTAGCTCATTATAAGCAACGTCTCATTTCTTGGCAGCTAGACTGACCAAGATATCGTTCCTATCACACAACATAGACATTGTTTCCTTCGAGAGGTCACGAGTCATGTATAAGGTTTTTTTATGTTTCTTTTCGTTGGTTGCATCTTTGTCTGTGTAGTTATTATGCAGCGGCATGAACATATGCCACCGACTGTGTGATCATTGTGTTCTGACATGAACATATGCCCCCCCCCACCCCCCCCACCCCCCCAAAAAAAAAAAAAGATTCCCAAACCCTCCTCCCCCTCCAAATAAAGAAAAGCATCCCTCACGAAGTAACAAATTTAAAGGAAAACAATATTTTTTTTCTCCGCACAGCCTAAAAATGTTTACAAAATCATTTTTCAGTTATTGAGTCCATGGTACAAAAGAAAATCACGATCTATCGACAAATCTTACATGGCTTATACAACACCTCCATTTCTCGTGAGTTTGAAGCATAGGTAAGGGAACGAATACGCTGGCCTTGCAGAGTTGGTGCAGGCTAGCAGCCTCCTACTACATTGCGTTCATGTACATTTCGAATCACTCTGTTGGCACACCAACACGTGTGACAGAAACGATTGGTGCCTAGACTTACAAGACTTCTTGTGCTACGTACAATTGAGAGCAAAGGCCAGGCCAATTGCAGCGACGTGCGATGCCTGCTGCGACCCTGCGGCGCGCGCTGGAACGATAGATGAATCAGATGGCGGACACCTTGGGTACGGGTACGGGGAATTTGTGAATTTCGTCCATCCAGGGGTTCCTGAAGCCCTTCTCCTTGTCCGGGTTCACCGACCGGAGCGCCTTCCACACGGCGCTGTTGCACTTGAACCCGGACCCGAAGGCGATCTGCCACGTGCGGTCGCCCTTCTTGATCCGGCCCTTGGCCTCAGCGTAGGCCAGCTCGTACCAGAGCGAGCTGCTGGACGTGTTGCCGAACCGGTGCAGCGTCATCCTGGACGGCTCCATGTGCCAGTCCGACAGCTGCAGGTTCTTCTCCAGCTCGTCCAGCACGGCGCGTCCGCCGGCGTGGATGCAGAAGTGCTCGAACGCGAGCTTGAAGTCCGGGATGTACGGCTTGACCGCCTTGCGCTTCTTGAGGAGCTTGCGCGCGACGAGCGTGGCGAAGAAGAGCAGCTGCTCCGACATGGGCAGCACGAGCGGGCCGAGCGTGGTGATGTTGGTCTTGAGCGCCTCCCCGGCCACGGCCATGAGGTCCTTGGACAGCGACACGCCCACCTTGCCGTCGCCGCCGTCGTCCTCCCGCTGCGTGACGCAGCCGAAGGCCCGGTCGTCGGCGCCGCGGTGCGTGCGCACCGTGTGCAGCAGCTGGTACTTGGACCGGCGCCGCGCGGAGCGGCGGTTGGACAGCAGGATCGCCGCGCCGCCCATGCGGAACAGGCAGTTGGACACGAGCATGGAGCGGTCGTTGCCGAAGTACCAGTTGAGCGTGATGTTCTCCATGCTGATGACCACGGCGTGCGTGTTGGGGTGCACCTGAAGCAGGTCCCGGGCGAGGTCGACGGCGATGAGCCCCGCGCTGCACCCCATCCCGCCGAGGTTGTGGCTGACGATGTTGCCGCGGAGCTTGTAGTGGTTGATGACCATGGCGGACAGCGACGGCGTCGGGTTGAACAGGCTGCAGTTCACAACGAGCACGCCGATCTCCTTGGGCCGCACCCCGGTCTTGGCGAACAGCTCGTCCAGCGCGCCGAACATGACCATCTCCGCCTCCTTCCGCGCGTTGGCCATGGACGGGTTGGGCGGGATGTTGAGCACCGCCTCGGGGAGGTACGTGTCCTCGCCGAGGCCCGAGCGCTCGATGATCCGGCGCTGGAACTCCACGTTCTCCGGCGTGAACGAGCCCAGGTTCTCCGTGCAGTTCATGAAGCGCGCGCGGCTGCACTTGCGCTCGTCCGCCGGCTTGTAGCACGCGAAGTCCACCAGGTACACGGGCCGGGGGCGCGTCAGGAGGTAGGCGGTGGCAACGACGACGAGCAGGGTGGAGCACGCGACGACGGACACCAGGTTGTACTGCAGGCTCTGCCACAGGTCGACGAGGTCGCGCAGCGTGAAGGTGGAGAGGTGCGCCGCCACGAGCCCGGGGAGCGGGGCCAGCAGCAGGTACGCGCCGTGGGTGACTAGGTAGTGGTACCCCAGCTTCACGTACTTGAGCTTCACCGACTGCTTGAAGTCCGGCATGCGGGTTGATGTGGTGGTGGCGGCGGTCGGCTGCTCTGTTCCTGCCGTCTCCGCCATTGTGTTGCAGGGCACAACGAACGCCGGCGACGAGAGCGAGATTGCTCTCTTTCTCTCGACGCGGAGCACGTCGCGAGGAGCTCCCTGCCTTGGATGAACTTATTTGGAAGGCCGCTTGGCGCTTATAAAGACGCGTGGAACGTAGGCACCGATTCGAATCAGTGTACGAGATCGTGACCTACGGCGACACAGGACGAGTACGTTCAGTACCCGGAGAGAAAACGTCACGGAGATCTAACCGTGACGAGGTCGACGAGAGGTACCCACCTGATCGCGACCGGGATCGGAGAGGTGCTGGCCGCGCGACACGCGGACGGAGCGCGGCCGGAGGCGCCGTCGCCGCGCAAGCAAAGCAACCGGGATCTGCACACGCTAGCTCATGCGTTCGGCCTGACGCGCCCAAGATAAGGATCGACGGCGACGGTTACAACAAGGCCGGCCGCGGGGGAGGTGGTGGAGGAGGAGAACGCCAAAGTGAGCGCGACGTGGCCAGGGGTTGGGGTTGGTGCAGGAGCAAGTGAGCGGGCGCGGTCGTGTCGTGCGCTCCGGGCCCAGCGCGCAGCCGTGGAACTCGGGGAACGGCACAGGAACGTGAGGCGCGCGAGGCTTGGACTCGGCTTCCCTGCTCGCTTTCATGCAACCGTGTGTAATAACCCAGACTCCTTTGCGGAAAGTTTTTCGAGGTGATGTTTTGGACTTACTACGGCCGATGGTTAGCACAAGTAACCAGCACCACTGTTGAAAGTATGAAGTGGCATATCGGTTTAAGAGTCTGAACCACTGACAGACAGGAGTCAAAGGCGATACCGCATTCTTCTCTGAATCACCTGGTTAGATCCTCTGGATGACATACGCAGTCGACCTCAGGTTACTTTCATCCGGCAAGCAAGTTATTGACCTGCCCAATGATCATCGTTGTCACCTAAATTTCGTTCAAACAAGTTTCCCCGGCCTGCTTTCCCCGCGACTGCGCGAAAAAGGATATTCAGGGCAGGCCTGCAGTCTCTATTTTTATGTTTTTAAAGTACTTGCAGGTGGACACATGCTGACTGAAAATGACGTGACAACCTCGATCGTGAATCAAACATGTAAAAGAGCAATGGTCAAAAGGTAAACAAATACGAAGAAGAAGCGCGCCGTACTTTGCTATATACTCACATTTGACGTGTTTAACTGCTGCCTGCCTTGCGTCATTGACCTGTTAGCAGGGAGGGAGCATCAAAGAAGAACTCGCAAGTACGGTACTCACGCAGATGACCTTGAGTGGAGAACCGAGATAAGAGAGTAGACGAAGCCAATACAAGTAAAATCTGGTTTCTTGCGCCGATTTCGTTTACCAAAACATCGCAACTGTGCTACCTTGATCTGTAAGGCTGCAAGTGAAACAGGAAGTGTACAACACAAAAGTACTTCAAACTTACAGCCCATTTGTGGGGAGAATTCTTTCTGTACAGCGGTAGCGTGCTTTACATCGCAAAATCTTTTACACAAAGGAGTATCTTACCCAGTCAATTCTATGTACTATCAATGGTTCGTATCACTTGCCAGTGCGCCACCCCTTGTCTGACATCAACAAGGACAAAGAAAAATCCTTCTCCTGAGCCAACCGTTCACAATTACAATGCTATACGTTATGGGGATAATATGTACATCACATTCACCAGAGTGCATGACTTGAATACATCAGTAAGCAATGCCGCCAGAGAACGCATCTCCATCATTGATTAAGCTCTCGGTTAACCAGTAACCATCCCACGAGCCTCCAACTCTCTATGACAGCAATTGATCCATAAATCACCAGATAGTTAAAATTAAGCGTAGGTAAGAGAAAGACAACCTGACAGTTACCTGGACCATCGTAAACTGAAATATCTCTTCTTCCTCAGGACGGGATCCTTGAACCCAAACTCTCTGTTTAAATCGGTTCTGTTTGATATAACACGATGCAGAATATGATAAATTTAATAGTTGGAACTGAGACTATCAGGAATGAGTTTATTTCAATTAAAAGAAAAGCATAAATTTATCTCAGCATGGTTGTTTTGATCTGTTTTGCCCCGATTTATATAGTTCACTAAGAAATCACAGCAATATTTGTTCAAGCTGGTCCCTTTTGGCATAACGAGATGCAGAAAATAGATGATGTATGAAAATTATTTAGTATGTTTAATTTCAGCAGGCCAACTTTCATCTGTCTTCCCTTGCCTTTTATCATTCCAATAAGAAAATTATGTCAAGGAGAAAACCTCTTCAACCCATAAACTGCTTAGTATTTCTCTTTCTTTGTGGCCCAGCAGTACTCTATAAGTCGAATGATGAAACAAACGCCGGAAACGTTCAAACTGCAACAGTATAGCAATTAGTAAGCAACACATTACGTCTGCGAACATATGCCAAAAGGAAAAAGTTTCTCAACTACCTGTCCCAGATCAAACTGTCGTCCAAAATATGTTGACCTTTCAAAGGGATCAAAGCCTGCAAACTAATAAGACCATACATAAATGTCAGACTAATCAAAATGAGTTCCATAAACACAATGCCCAGAAAAATGAGCGGTTCTCGTGTTTGTGCAAATTACCCGGTACATGACCTCTATCCCATAATCTTGGCGGGGCTGATCGTTGTATTTCAAGGACTCAAGTTGGTATTCCACCGCTTCTTCTGCACTAAACTGAAATATAAAACCATTTTAAGTATGCAACGCTAAGATTTAAATGATATGCTCTTTTGAAGCTATTTTCAGGTAGAGTATTACATTCAACCTGGGACCAAAGGGCTTTCTCTTGCGTGTTTCAAGCCTGAAGCAAAATTGAATTAAAGGGATCAAGAAAAAAAGTCAGTATAGCAAGCCCATCAATCGTGGAATTAGCTGATGTACATGCACACAACATATGCTATATCAGCCTATATACATCTGGTATGGTATGCCATAAACACCAGGTATACCAAACACTACGCTCTATAGTTACTCGCAAGCTTCTATAGCACTTCACAACCTTCTTACTTCTTAGTGGAGGTTTCTCCTTATAGAACTAATTTTTTCAGGTGGGATTTCCCACCACTGAAGTATCAACAAGAACTTATTAGTAGGTTTGCAGGTCCTCAAATTCAACAATGAAGTGAAAAATGATTGACATTATCGTTCAAAATCTGGGGCATGAAGACAGTATTTAGGTGCAAGACAATATGACATCAATCATGACTTTAGAAGATGAAATGACACTTTGCCAAAATCGTTAATTTTAGAGAGAATATGTCAAGAAGGTCCATTTGGCTCCTGCCCGAAAGAATACTACTAGTTATCTACAAACTATACATTTGTGGAGAAGCCATGCTGTTATTTCTCAGTTATATACGCAATTTTTCGGCTGGACTGCAAACAAAATGCACAAGGAGAACACATGAAAACCAGATCAGTTGCCAACTGATCTGGTTTTACTCTGTCAACCACATGTAATATATTCCCTATATGTACTATGCAAATACCACCAGCGATAAGCTAGGGACGGATATTCAGGCAATAAAATCTTCAGAAGAGACAAGTTTATTCTGCAATAACAGGCACCTCCTCATTGAGTCATTGCATTGCATGAGAAGGATGCTCAGTTGCTCACACATAAGGCTCAAACTCTGGGCCACTGTTGGGAAATCGCTGAAGGAATTACTGAAGGAGGGAAGCAAATCTGCCACAGTACCTACCAATTCCCATGTTTTTTCCCCCTTCTGATGCCTTGCAGTTCTAACTGTCATATGGTATAGCAATGCTTACTCAAATAAGCCGTGAGTGAGTACGAACTACCATAATGCTTTATCCTAACATGCTGCCACATCAAGCCTGTGCCATCAATAGATGTAAAAAAATTTAACGTAAATGTATAACTTTAATCATATAACTGTTCCGGCAGGCAAAAGATTAGAATCCGCTCAAGTTGGAAAAATTGGGGCTGTAATACTCCTACAATTGGGTGTCTCGAACGACGGGAACATACTTAACTTTTTGGTTTGTCAAATCACTAACAATTCATTTAACATGATAAATCTAATCAAGTGTGAGATTGCAATTGCTGGTAAAGGGGGTGCACTAATCAGCTCTCACTTGTACCGCCGATTAATAGTATCATGTTAATACCCAGTTAGGCACACAAATTAGAGTTACATGTAGCCCAAAAAAGACATTTCCATTTCTGAACACACATGCCTCATGGTAAACGATGACGGCAAACAATCCTACATGAGACTTCATGTCATTCTTTTCCGTTCTAACGAATGGTTGATTTACTCAATTACTGGAGAAATGGGAAAGTAGTGGCCAAAATGCGTTTGAAGACACACTAAAAACCAAACCAAACCCCATAAGGACTGCCTTGTCTGTCCTGATTACGCAACCTAACCTTGCCCCAATCTCATAACGTGTACTCGACCTAATTGACCCCTCACACGCGCGTAGCAAGATGCGGTAACGGGACAAGGGGGGGTTGAAACGGCGGTACCGACCAGTTGGCGGAAAGGAAGTCCGGCACGTCCGACGAGCTGGCGGAGGCGGAGACCCTGAGCCGCGCCGCCGCGGCCGGTACCTTCGGCATGACCCTCCTCCTGCAGCAGAAGCCGCCGGGGGTCGGCGCAGCCAGTAGAGCGATCGGCTTCGCGGCCGCAAGAGCAGAAGACGCCATGGCTGCAACTGCTCGTTGTTTTTGTCCCCCTTTTGCGAGAAAGAATGGTTTGGTTTTTTCAGGACCGTAAAATTAAAATTAATTAAGGCCAGAGTCCCCCTCCCCCCCCCCCCCCCCCTGCGTAGACTGGGCCGGACAAGGCCTAATATTGAAAGGCCATTAGTAAGATTAAAAAGGCCCACTAGTAAGATCAGTGGACTGCTGAATCCTGAAACAATGGACGGCGCTAGCTGACCTAGCGCTGAGAAGGTTCAGGTTGGCCTCGGCTGCCTAAGCGTGGTGAAGGCCATCCATGGCGGCGGATTAGAACCTTATGGCCACACGTCAAGGAGATAAGGCCAGATCGACTGCTTTTGAGTGTTCTGAGATTGTAACCGAGGGCAGGTTATCTAATACTGATGCCCATTTGATCTAGGGGCTCGGTGTATCGAGAGTTAGGTAGACATGTGTGGTTTTTAGAACCCCGAGAGTGTTTGTAATTCGGTGCCCCATTCCAATGAATAAAGCATGATGGTTAACTAAAAAAAAAAGAAGTTAATTTCGTTAACCTCTTATGGTTTTGCTTCAACCATAGGAAATGAAACAATGCTGAGATCCAACAAGCTTATAGACTTCAAGGGTTAATTTTTATTTTATTCTCACTTTGCACAATTTTTATATAATTATGTTATGATAGAAAAACTAACGGTGATTTTCAACTTATTAGGTAACATAAGAGTGTATTGCCAGTGCCGACCACTAAATGATGCCGAAAAACAGATGAGATCATGTATTTTCTAAAAAATGTATTTAAATTTGATTATATCTTCGGACCTGATGACCAAGGTGTCACTTTCTTAATGTAGAGTAAAATAATTAACATTGGACCAAAGTAACTCTAACTTTCTTCCATCACCAACAACTTTTAATGGCTAAACTTTAGAGATCTCTTTCAGATAATCAAAGAAAAGGAGGATACTTTTCAATATGTGATTACTAGTCTCTTAGAGGTGTACATTGAGCAGAATTGTTACTTACATTTTACGATGTGATGGAATAACAAGATGCATATATATAAAAAAAAACCTAAAGAATTATACTTTCACCATGCTTGAATGGTTTTTTGACATTTTGCAGGGTTGTTAAGAACCAAGCCTGCTAATCTAAATGCCTCCTGCAGGGAGGGGGGTGGTGGCTATCTGACAGAGTTCCATAGAGAAGGAGAATAAAGGCTAATGAACCTGTTTTTATCAACCATCCAGAGAGCAAGGCTAAAAGTAATTCTCGAACTTTTTGAACTCTGTGGATTCCTATTGCCATATAAATGCAGAGTTTTTTTTTCCTCTCCTTGCTATATGAAAGGACTCAATCAAAGTTCCTACACAACCGGGTGGGGCCATAGAATTTACGGTAGCCGGTTGCAGCACAATACTCAGCCTGTTCGTTTCGCTGCGGCTGCAGAAAAATAACTGCGAACACTGTAGCTGCTGTTGAAGAAATAACTGCGAACACTGTAGCTGCTGCAAAGCAGCGAGACGAACACGCTGACTGTGACCATGCAAGACCTTTTTTTCCTGGTCTTTTTAATACTATCTAGCTTTCATGGGTTGAGCTTTAAATGGTATTTTTGATATTTTGCTATGTAGGAGAAATGCTTTCTCTCACGAGGTGGGAGTACAAATAGTAGGGATATACAACGAACAAGTTTCTAGATGTGTGCAAATGATAGAGATATTTTTTTGAGAGTAAAATGGTGCCGTTGTCATTACTTTTGTAATACGCCTCGTGATCCCATCCATAACAGCTCCTTGATCTTCATACGAGCATGCTAGGTTGCAGGCCATGCATCGCCACACCGCAACTGCCCCGACGCCGCAGCTTCTGCGGCACAACCGTGGCGAGAATCTACGAAGAAAACAACAGAGAAACTGGTGGCGAGCCGAGGCTTACGTATGAACCAAGCATCAGATTCCAAACCATGCGGGAGAAAGGATTGGATCATGATTGTGGTATAGCGGGGGGAGGTTAAATGACAGTAGGCCATGCATTTCTTCGCAATCACAGATTCCAAACTTTGTTGCTGTGCACGCTTCTTTCATGTTTGTTTTCTTCGTCTTCTTCTTCTTCTTCTTCTTCTTCTTCTTCTTCTTCTTCTTCTTCTTCTTCTTCTGCGAGGGATGTTTGTTTTCTTCTGCACATTACCCAAGAGTCCAACGCATCCAGAGTGCAGCTCTGGCTTCTTCAGGTTCAGAATTTACAAGGAGTGGAAGTGTGGAACACCGCATCATCATTTTTTTTCTTCAAAAAATAAATATCATTTTACAATTTCTTACTCATAAGTAAGCGATGCTAATTTACACTTAAAGTTCTTCACTTCTGCCAATCCACACGGGCACATTACTTCAAAAAGAAAACTCCACATTAATAACACAAGGAAATCAACATACAGAACAAAGACACTATCTTGTCCTTCCTTCCGGTGGCAGGGCAGCCGAGCTGACGAAATGACTCAGGCCTTGCCGGCGCAGGGCAACTCCGGCGTGACAACCGCGCTGTATATGTTCGCCATCATGCGGCGCTCGAAGTCGCTGCTCCCCCGCGTGCGCGCCCGGGGCACCCGCCTCGCCAGTAGCCCGGCCTCCGCCGGAGCGCAGCTCCGTGACCTGGCCAGCGCCGCGCACGGCCGGCCGGCGCCTCCGGCCAGCGCCAGCATCGCGTCGACGTACGCGTCCCGGAGCCGCGCGAGCAGGCGCGCCGGCCGCGTCGCCAGCGCGATCGCGGCGCGCAGCCGGAGCGCCGCAACGGCCAGCTTCTTCCACGACGCGGAGCGGACGGATTGCTTACGGCCGCCGTCGCCGCCGCCGAGGCGGGCCACTTTCAGGCGCCGCGATGGCGAGCCGAGGCGCCGGTAGTTCCTCCGCGCCCAGTACGTCTGCACGCTGTGGCGCGGCTGGGGCACGAGGCTGGCCATGGCCGATCGACGACTTCGGGGACTGTCTTGTGCGCACTGCTGCGACGAACGGACGATGAGGTTGATCAGATTTCACGGCACGGTGTGTACTGCCGGTGGACGGGTGTTTATATATAGCAGAGGAAGAGCCCAAGCTGCTTAGCGCGCGATCAGTGGCTGAAAAAGAAGGGCCAAGTCAAAATATGTTCACTTGACTGTGATCACGGAGCTCTAGCTCTGTGACCGTGAATTCTTTCTTGCCGGCGCATATTACCAGTGGATGGCGCACTGGCGCAGAGTCGTCGGCTTTGAACTGGTCGAACTCGGCTGGCCGCTGTCCCTGTGAAGTTAACCTGCAGCCGCCAGAGCTGCACCACTTCCCCCAAGAATCAAAACTTCGTGGCGGCGAACGACAACGCTGTTTTGCTGTCTATCCAGAATCTTATGCTTTTTTTTTCCCGAATGAATCCAGAATCTTATGCCACTCAGCAAAAGCAACAACCGTGTTTTTTTTTGGTTCAAAAATTGCATTTCGTTTTTATTCGAGAGAAAATAAATTGCTTTCGTTTCTGGGCTGCGGGCGTACTTGTTTTGCAGCCTGCCAACTTGACAAGCGCCAGCTGAAACTGAGACTCAGGCACGAGCTTGATCCATTTATGCCGATTTCGTTTACCAAAACATCATCCCTACTGTGTTACATTGATCTGTGGGAAGTTTTCCTCAAAAAAAAAAAAAAAAAAGGTCTGCAAGTATTACCCGCAAGTGTACAACATAAAAGCACTTCAAACTTTGAAGCCCATTAACTCTAGCTACATTTGTAGCGTGTTCTACATTGCAAAGTCTTTTTCACAAAGGCATATCTTATCCCAGTTAATTCTATGTATCATTGGTAGCGTGTTCTATACATTGCTAGGATTTTTCATTGTCCTTGTCTGACATCTCATCTATGAGGACAAAGAAAAATCCTACTGCTGAGCACCCGTTCACGATTACATTGCTATACGTTAGGGAATTAATCTGTACATCAAATTTCCTCCGAGTGCATGACTTGAATACATTAGTAAGCGATGTCATCCGAGAATGCATCTCCATCATTGATTAAGCTCTCGGTTAACCAGTAACCATCCCACAAGCCTCCAAGTCTCTATGACAGCCATCGATTTAATAAATCATCAAATTACAGTTAAACTTTAATGTAGCTAAGAGAAAGACAAGATAACAGTTACCTGAACCATTGTAAACTGAAATATCTCTCCTTCTCGCGGACGGGATCCTTGAACCCAAACTCTCTGTTTAAATCGGTTCTGTTTGCATAACATAATGATGAATTTCAATTCAAAGAAAAGCATAAATTTATATTCTTCTCTTTATTTGAGACCAAAGCATAAATTTATCTTAGCAAGGCTAGTTTGATCTATTTGGCAGTTCTCTATGTCATTGGCACAAAGAAGTCACGGGACACTCTTTGTTTAAACTCGGTCTGTTTGGAACAGTGAGATGCATATATAGATAAAGAATGGAAATAATTACAATTCATTTCAACATGCTAACTTTCAATCGTATTCCCTATATTTATCATTCCAATAAGAAAAGAGAAAAGTCCTTTTTGCCTCTCTCAACTATCGGGGGTAGCGCAATTTGCGCCCTCAACAGCAAAACCGGGTATCTGATACCCTGAACTCATCACTTCGGTGCAATTTACCTCCCTGGGCGATTTTCAGAGTGGTTTTGTCCTACGAGGCATCGTGGGCCCCACATGTCATCCGCCATGTCATCACATCTATCTCTCTCCATTTTCTGTCTCTTCCTCCTCCTGCTGGTCCAAAGGGACATTTTATCGAACACCTTGCGGCCCCGGCGTCCCACGTCCGCGCGGCTCTCGCCGGCCTGCCCTGCCTCGTCGCCCCGGTCCTCCTCGACCTTTTCTGCACGGAGATGCTCGGCGCGCTCCAGCCCGCGGGCCACCTCGTGCGCCTGTGGCGCGGCGAAGTAGCCGCCGCTCCTGAAGCAGAGGAGGACGACGGAGGCAGAGGGATGCGCGTCCAGCCACCGCAGGCACGCATGGTCGTCGTCCGACGACGGCGACGGTGAGGAGGCGAGCGAGATCACCCGGCCGACGGGGAAGAGCCTCGGCGGGCGGAGCTCGACGGCGAGGACGCGCGGCTCCAGCTCGGCGACCGTGTTCACCACGATGCCGTCGGCGTCCATGACCCCCCGCCCGTGGCGCGCGCACCACGCGCAGCACGACTTCGTCTGGTCCATCACTGCTGTGGGCAGCGACGACGCCGGCACCGTCGGCAGCCCCGACAAGTCCACCGCCGCGCCCTCCTTCATGTCCCGAACTCGCCCGCCTCCTCCTCGAGCAGCGCCGGGAGGCGGAGGAAGAAGGACAGCGCCGCCGCGTTGCAGGTGAAGTACACGTACGCTGCCGGGACGGCGAGGCCGCAGACCGCGTCGAGCATCACGGTGGTGCCGCACACCGTCGTCCGGGAGAAAGATAAGAGAGAGAGAGAGAAAAATGATGTGGCGTCTGACATGTGGGGCCCGCCGTAAGGATAAAACCACTCTGAAAACCGTCCAGGAGATAAATTGCACCGAGGTGATGAGTTCAGTGTATCAAATACTCGGTTTTGTTGAAGGTACAAATTGCTCTACCTTCAATAGTTGAGAGAGGTAAAAAAGACTTTTCTCATAAGAAAAGTATGTCAAAAGGCAAACCTCTTTAACCCACAAACTGCTTAATACTTTTCTTTCTTTATGACCCAGCAGCACTCTGTACGGTGACTGATGAAATAGAAGTCGGAAAAGTCCAAACTGCGATAGTGTTGTTTGTAATTAATAAGCAACACACTAGTACGACTGCTAATATATGCCAGGCAGATCAAGTTTCTCGACTACCTGTCCCAGATCAGACCGTCGTCCAAAAAAACTTGACCTTTCAAAGGGATCAAAGTCTGCAAACTAATAAAACCATACATAATCGTCAGACTGATCAAACTGAGTTCCATTAACACAGTGTCAAACGAAAGTTCTCAAGCTTGTGTAATTACCGCGTACATGATCTCTATACCATAATCTTGGTGGGGCTGATCATTGTATTTCAAGGACTCAAGTTGATACTCCACCGCTTCTTCTGCACTAAACTGAAAGATAGAATCCTTTTACGTATGAAACAGTGATCTAAATACGATGCCTGTTTGCAATTATTTACGGATAGAGTATTACATTCAACCTGGGACCAAAGGGCTTTCTCTTGCGTGTTTCAAGCCTGAAGCAAAGTTGAATCAAAGGAGTCAAGAAAAGGTCACACAAAGAAGTCACGACATGTTATATGCCATGTCGTTAGTTCCTCGGTTATCTATATGCAAGTTTTCTGCTGGACTGCAAGCAAAATGCAAATGGCAAAACTCATGAAAACCAGAACAGTTGATCAACGGAGCTAAACAAAAGCCCATCAACTGTTACATGTAACTCTCCCAGCTTGACAGTTACATGTATTAATTATTGCATGTCTCAAACGGAAGGGAAATAACTTGACTGTTTGGACTGTCCAATCACTAACAGTTCATTTAGTCAAGCTGGGAGATTTTGCAACTGCCGGAAAAGAGGATGCACTGCCCCCACTTGCACTGTTGGTGATAGTATCATGTCAATATCATACTAAGTTAGGCACACGAATATGAGTGAATACAAGTAACTAAAAAAAGACCTTTCCATTTCTGAACATACATGCATCAGCAACCATAATCCTACATGAGACTTTACAGCATTTCGTTCCATTCTAACGAACTGCTGGAAAATGTAGTGGCCAAAATGTGTTTGAGTACACACTGAAAACCGAAAACCAAACCCCATCAGGACAGCGTGTCTGTCCTGATTACGCTGCCGAGAGCCTTCCCCGGCCCAATCTCATAACGTGTACTGAACCGAGCAAGATGCAGCAATGGTGCTAGGGAAGTTGAAACGTTTGTACCGACCAATTGGCGGAAAGGAAGTCCGGCACGTCCGACGAGCTGGCGGAGGCGGAGACCCTGAGCCGCGCCGCCGCGGCCGGGATCTTCGGCATGAGTCTCCTCCGGCAGCAGAAGCCACCGCGGGTCGGCGCAGCCAGAAGAGCGTTTGGCTTCGCGGTCGCAACAGCAGAAGGCGCCATTGCTGCAGCTGCGCGCTGCTTGTTTCTGTCTCTCTCTTGCGATACAGAATAGGTTGGGTAACTTGGGTTTATTCAGGACGCGTCGCGCAACGGCCAAATGCACGACCCTCCTTTTCTCGCGACACGTGTCAGGAAGCAGCGTGGAGCGCTGAGATGAGTGGAGCAGTGAGGGTCATGGCGGGAGACGTCCTTTTTAAAGTGGTCGCTCCATGGCCTGGTAGCCCATGAATGCATTTTGTTTGTAATAACCCATGAAACGGCCGTGGTAGTCCATGAACGCAACATCGTCGGGTTTATTCAGGACCTTAAAATTAAAATTAACTAGCCTTTTTTTGAAACAAAAATTAACTAGATAATAGAGATGGCAACGGACAGATACTCATTTGGAGGGGTCCTGACTCTGTGGGGTATAGCCCATGAATGCATTTTGTTTGTGCTCGAGGTGGTTTCATGGCCAGTGTACGTACACGCCGCGCGAAAGGGATCGTGTTTGCTCGCTTATGATCGATCTTGCACAAGGCCGGAGGCACCCATATCCTCTCTCTAAGGGTGTGATCGCTGCAGAGTTTGTGGCTGCAGCTGCAGCGTGCTGTAGCGACCAAAGTGTTTGCTGGACAAGTTCTTACACCCTGTGCATGTCCTACTTGTGCATGTCCTCGTTAAGCATTATGCACGAGGACAGGTAGCGACAAGCATATCGCAATCGGCACACCACGCCCACATGGCCGGATAAGTCGATCGACGACCGAGTAGCTGAGCTAGCGCGCGTAGTTGCAAACTCTTACTGCCTGCAGCTACTCACTATGCATGGTCTTAGCGTGACATTGCTTTCTCGATAGACTCCCTTTAGAAAATCAACGGCAGTCATCGTGAAACTCATCACGACGCATCACGACGTGTACGCGCACCAATCGATCATAATCGAACCAACTCAGACAGCAACGCACACCAAAGGCGGAGGCACGTTAGTGATTGTGGGTGCACCGCACCCAGGCCAAACTAAAATACAGCTTTTGTCCTCTTATTTTCATCATAGAAACTGAAGTTACGCAGTACGCACCATCAGTAGGCAAAAAAAATCAGGCAAAAGCAACAAGCTTAGGGTCAGCATCTCCCTTGATTTCCCTCAAGCTCCGCCACTGATGCATACATACTCATATTTATGAACGCACATACGCAAACTCTATCTTTACGAGTATCTTCGAATACTGAGCCGGTAACAACGCACGCACATTTAACTTTATAAACACGCATACGCAAACTTTACCTCTATAAGCATTTTCGAAAACTGAGCCGACAAATTCTCAAGATTGAAAAAGTCATCACCGACAACTCGTTGTCGATGGCCACGTCACCTACTACTGAAAGCATAACGCCGTTAAATCTTAACAAAATTCGTTATCGCCGAAAGTAAGACCTAAAACCTCAAATGCTACTGAGACTTTTGTAACCATTAAGCTATAAGTCTCACTTCTCAATACAACTCGATCTCTCTACCTTTCCACCTCTCCCTCTTTCAGCCGTTTGTGCAGACATACTCATCTTTATGAACGTGCAAATGTGGAGAATGTGAAGCTTGCATAATGAATGAAAGCGACCTCTCTTTCAACTCCCTTGTAGAGAGAATGGGGAGCATATCCTCCTAGGCCGAAATACCAGTTTCTGGCCTTTTTTAGTGGTTGGCGGTCCATTTGATGCGTTTGACTGGGCCGGACAAGGTCCTATTATAAAAGCCCGTTAATATGATTGACGAGGCCCACTAGCTTGTGAACGGCAGTTAATTTCGTTAACCTCCTTCCTTTCTCCCACCCGCTCTGCTTATCCACTCCCGCGAGCAGAGCAAGCGGCGACGAGATTGGCCACGCTCTCCTCTTCCCCAAACCTCCCAAAAACCCCGTGGCTGCAGCTGCCATCGCCATGCGCGCCGCCTCTACCGCCGCCTCCCGAGATGCCGCCGCCTATTAAGCCCGTGCTCCTCGGGTCTCTTTCCACGCCGTGCGCCCTCCCGCCCGCGCACCACCGCCGCCGCCCCGCGGAGAAGTGGCCTCGCCGCCTCAGCTCGGCCGCCCTGCGCGCTGCCGTCTCTGCGGCGGCTTCCACTTCCTCCGCAGACCCGAGCGAGTCTCTGCGGTCGCTCTGCTCTCATGGGCAGCTCGCGGAGGCGCTCTGGCTCCTCGAGTCATCCGCGGAGCCGCCCGACGAGGACGCCTACGTCGCGCTGTTCCGCCTCTGCGAGTGGCGCCGCGCGGTGGACGCCGGGATGCGCTCGTGCGCGCACGCGGACGAGCACCACGCGTGGTTCGGCCTCCGCCTCGGTAACGCCATGCTCAGCATGCTCGTCAGGTTCGGGGAGACGTGGCACGCGTGGAGGGTGTTCGCCAAAATGCCCGAGCGGGACGTCTTTTCCTGGAACATCATGGTGGGCGGGTACGGGAAGACCGGTTTACTGGAGGAGGCCCTCGATTTGTACCACAGGATGATGTGGGCAGGTATCAGGCCGGATGTGTACACGTTCCCCTGTGTGCTGCGCAGTTGCGCCGGCGTCCCGGACTGGAGGATGGGGAGGGAGGTGCATGCGCATGTTCTTCGGTTCGGGTTTGGGGAAGAGATTGACGTCTTGAATGCTCTCATGACCATGTATGCGAAATGCGGGGATGTTGTGGCCGCGCGGAAGGTGTTTGACAGTATGGCCGTGATGGACATTATCTCATGGAATGCAATGATTGCTGGGTATTTTGAGAATGATGAGTGCAGAACTGGGTTGGACTTGTTCCTTACCATGCTGGAAGATGAGGTGCAGCCTAACCTCATGACGATCACAAGTGTGACTGTGGCATCAGGGTTGTTGTCTGACATAGGTTTTGCAAAGGAAGTGCACGGGCTTGCAGTAAAGAGGGGTTTTGCCACTGATGTTGCGTTCTGTAACTCTCTGATTCAAATGTATGGGAGTCTCGGGATGATGGGGCAAGCAAAAACAGTATTCTCAAGAATGGATACCAAAGATGCCATGTCATGGACAGCCATGATATCCGGGTATGAGAAAAACGGCTTCCCAGATAAAGCTCTTGAAATGTATGCACTGATGGAAGTTAATAATGTAAGTCCTGATGACATTACTATTGCAAGTGCCCTTGCTGCTTGTGCTTGTTTGGGGCGCTTGGATGTTGGCGTCAAGTTGCATGAGCTTGCCGAGAGTAAGGGTTTTGTAGGTTACATTGTAGTTGCGAATGCACTTCTTGAAATGTATTCAAAGTCCAGGCACATTGATAAGGCTATTGAAGTTTTTAAGGGCATGCCTGAGAAGGATGTAGTATCATGGAGTTCAATGATCGCAGGGTTTTGCTTCAACCACAGGAACTTTGAGGCTCTTTACTACTTCCGTCATATGCTGGCAGATGTACAGCCCAACTCAGTCACTTTTATTGCTGCTCTTGCTGCTTGTGCTGCTACCGGGGCTTTGAGGAGTGGTAAGGAGATCCATGCTCATATTTTAAGGTGGGGTATTGCATCTGAAAGTTATTTACCCAATGCCCTTATAGACCTGTATGTAAAATGTGGCCAGACAGGCTACGCTTGGGCTCAGTTCTGTGCGCATGGTGGAAAGGACGTTGTGTCTTGGAATATAATGCTCGCTGGTTTTGTTGCTCACGGGCACGTGAATACTGCCTTGTCATTCTTCAATCAAATGGTGAAAATTGGTGAGCATCCAGATGAAGTTACATTTGTTGAACTATTGTGTGCTTGTAGTAGGGGTGGAATGGTAACGGAAGGTTGGGAGCTTTTTCATAGCATGGCTGAGAAATACTTCATTGTTCCAAATCTTAAGCACTATGCATGCATGGTGGATCTACTAAGTCGTGTTGGGAAACTGACAGAAGCTTACAACTTCATAAATGAAATGCCTATCACACCAGATGCTGCTGTTTGGGGAGCCTTGTTAAATGGATGTCGGATACATCGGCATGTTGAACTTGGGGAGCTTGCTGCAAAATTCATCCTTGAGTTGGAGCCTAATGATGCAGGATATCATGTTCTTTTGTGTGACCTATATGCAGATGCTGGAAGATGGGATCAACTGGCTAGAGTGAGGAAAACCATGCGGGAGAAAGGATTGGATCATGATTCTGGGTGTAGCTGGGTGGAGGTTAAAGGAGTAGTCCATGCATTTCTTACAGATGATGAATCACATCCACAGATTAGAGAAATAAATGCTGTTCTACATGGCATATATGAGCGGACAAGAGAATCTGGTTTTGCTCCTGTTGAATCTCGTTCTTCAGAAGATAAAGAAGTGTCCAAGGACGACATCTTCTGTGGTCACAGTGAAAGACAAGCTGTTGCTTTTGGCTTGATCAATACCACACCTGGTACCTTAATTTCCATCACAAAGAACCAGTACACTTGCCAGAGTTGTCATAGGTTATTGAAAATGATTTCTAACATTGTTCGAAGAGAGATTACTGTTAGGGACAGTAACCAACTACATCATTTTAAGGATGGAAGTTGTTCATGTGGAGATGAAGGCTATGGATGAGCCTGTGGAGGTTGGCTTGCTAGCTATGTAGTAATGCCGTCATGTTATTATTTATCTCTAGTGCTGCAAGCACTAGTTAGTCACTCTTGCAAGTAGCATGACTAATTGGTAATGAATACAGCTACATGCACAGCAGTGGCACTGCTTGGATCCACAGAGCTTGTATTTCAGTTTGGCGTGGATACTCAATTATTACATGTGAAAGAACTGTGAAAAATTATACCAAATTCTGACATGTCTTGATCCAATAGAAAGTAATTTCTTTCTTCTTCTATATTCTTCTATTATATTACAAAGAAGTTCCTTTTCTTCTCACACGTATGTTCCTTCCTTGCAGTCTACTGAAGTAATCTTGGAGCTGCTCTTTGCTTCCAACTTAAAGAATTATCAAGTAAGCTTGAGCTGTGGAGGGTATATAGTCGTTTGTGTAATGATCTGTTGAATAGATGTTTTAGTATTAATTTGCAACTGTGATACCCATCAACTTATAGTCTAGGGAAAATATAGAGAAACAATTTTGTGGAGGCATGCTACTCGTTTTAAACTTCAAAGTTCAACTATATATTTTGGCACATCAGGATTACATTTGATGTGCATTGCAGTGTGGCCATTTATGTAATTTGAGAAAGACAAAGTTGTTTCACAACTTGATTTACACACTTAGACTACACAGTTGGATTAATTCAAATTGAAAATTCGTATGACATATAGAAATCTTGGAAATGGCCCCTTCTAACCAGCTTATTTGTGGAGTATCAGCAAGCTGCCAATCATTTGGAAACTGGCATGTGGTGCATTTTGCAACCTGTCTCTGACTAGTTTCATGACAGCTGAAAAATACTGTATACATCACAATTCTACGTCTATCTTGAACGTATAACCATGTCATAAGTTTGTTATTTTATATTTCAATGCAGTACCCTGCTGAAATTATACTGGTCTTGTTTTATTTGGGTGGGGGGTATAGGGAGAACTTTCATATGCTTGTTCTCAAACAGTATATAGTTCAATCTATACCTATCTTGCTAAGTGAATTTAGAAAGATCTTTCCATAGAACTTTGTGAGGGAAGATGATTCTCTGGCCGTCGAGCTAATGTAGTCCTTGATGTCTGATATAATTCATGTCGGTTTTGATGGAGCAAATCCTAGCATTACCGAGACTTTGATCCTAGCTGGGGAGGAGCGTAGGTTTTGGTCGATGGCAGAGGTCTTTTATTCTGTTGTGTGTGGGGTGTGTGTTGTACTGGGTTCTTGTCCCTTTTTCTTCTTAATATAATGAAGCGCAACTTTCCTGCATTTTCGAGAAAAATTCATGCCGCTGCTGAAGTTTACTAATATTGGTTGTGCTCTGTCTGTTCAAAAGCAGTGCCTAATCAGGTTAGTGTTGTATTTTTTTGTTGTGTTACTTTGTAACATGTAAATATTATGCACAATGCTGAATACTGAATGTTCCATGAACGAAACCTTAATCAGATTATACCATGAAAAATAGCAATTTCCATTCCTAGTGGAGCTTGACTAGGTCTTTGTAGCAATCAAGTACAACAGTATCCAGATAAGCATATACGCCGGTGATACCTGATATAAACAGTGCATTACTTATGAATTCATGGCTTCATGTTATATGTAAGATTCCTGTAATTTGGAAGTAGTAATGTTATTACTGAATGAAAACATTGATGGCAAATAGTAACACTGTCTGCCTGATGATATTGAATAAGCGTTAACACTATGCTGCTAAATATGCTGCTGCTTCATGCGTCTTCAGTGTCTGATTACCAATGTTTCAATTGGTTCTGTATAGCATTGTCTTTCCTTTGCTATGCATTCCTCAGGGTGGTACAAAATGCTTCTATCTTCCTTGAATGTCATTTGAAACACACCCTAACAGATGGTGCCGCCCTGCTACTCTGCATATTTGAAACACACTCCAACAGATGGTGCCCCGTGCCGCATTGCTGCTCTGCATACTCGAATACTTCGATTAAAAAAATGCTGGGATCAAAGATATATGTCCCACACCAAGCATTTTGTGGCATGGCATGGACTATTTACGATTCAGGTACACTAGACTTTTTTTTTTGTGCGTCTTCCAGTTGTTTTACTTCAGAATTTCGGATGCCTGGATTCTATCAAATGAGATGCAGCCCTACTGTATGAAATGTGTTGATCCAGGTTGACAGCCTGATATGTCATCAGTTCATCAGGTTGGAATCGACTGTTACTGTGTTCTTGTATTCCACATGTTAAATTAGGCGTGTGATTTGGGTAGTGCTGTAAAGTTTTGAAGTCGGAGATGATATGCAATTGTTTTTTTTAAAGAACCTGCGGCATTTGTCATTCGCCGTGCGGTTTTTTTTTTGGGTTGGTTATTTGTAACACGCTATTGACGGTAGGGAACAAGCACAAAGTAGACAAGAGACAAGACACAATGTAGGGTGGAGCCTCTTCTTTATTATTCAGAATAAACTGGTGATTACAATGCTTGGGGTACTCCACTATTTATATACGGGGTGGAGGTTCTCCTTTCCTTCTAGGATAGGTACTCCTTTGTTAAATTGCCCATACCTTGGACTCGGAGTTGGATAGGTTCTTCTAGAACTTCCTTTCCTAGTCCAATAGGAACTAGTGTTATAACACTCCCCCTTGGGCATTTTACGACGACACACATGTCTCATTAAAAACTCCTTCATAAAAACCCAGTGGGAAAAAATAGAGAAAAGAGTACATGGTACCGTAGCTCTTAATTGCACACAATGCCTCGTTAAAAACCTCTTCTTTTGAGAAATCTTCAGGTAAAAACTTAAATGAGGGAAAAAGAATACAATGTTTAATTCTTCTAGAATTTACTATATTGTCTTCTTGACTATAGTGATAGGGATTGTGTGCTCAGGGAAATTCTCTCCCTGATATGCACACTTCTATAAGTTTCCTCATACCAATACCTCGCCTATGCTTTGGCAGGTAAGGCCCTAGTGATCAAATCTCCTAGATTGTCACATGAGCGAATATGAGTCACCATAATCTCTTCATTCTGTTGCATTCTATGCATGGAGACGATTTGGGTGTAATGTACTTCATGACATTTTGACTTACTATATCCCTCTTGCATTTGTGCAATACAAGCTGTATTATCTTCATGGATAATGATTTGGGGTTTCATTCACTCTAGTTCCACATGTATTCAGTACACGGTGAATGATTCTTCTTATTCAATTGTATTCTTTATATGCCACATACAGGGCGATAATTCGCAAATGATCTATATCTTTCTGATATAGTATATCTTGCTTCAAGCTAAGACATTCATCATTGCAAATCTGGAACGTTCATCCTTCAGGATCAGAATCAGTTCTTCAATCAATCTTGATTTTCTATCGGGGATAAACACCATCAATATTCCATTACCTAACGGGGTAATGTAGGAAATCATTATCTTTATGTTAGTTTGTACTTTCGGTGTACACATAACTTTAAGATAGTGTGATTCCCATATAGCCGGGTCTATATTCACTTCTGGAATAAATGGTGTTATTCAAGATTCAATTGGCAAGTCATTTCGTGACTTATTCCTTCAAGGATATTCTTCAGGATATTGTTCTCTTCTGTGAGATACATTCTCTCTTGCGAGAGGCTCAGTGATACGTATATCATCCTTCAAGACAATATTATATCTTAGAGACTTATGTCATCCTTTCAAGGAGACTTTATTTGTCATGATAATTCACTTCGGGAATTATTCATTGTTCTTCGAGGATCTTGTCATTCGGATTTGCAGAATCCTGTGACTAACTGCATATTCTTTCATTCTTCATATTTTGCCAAAGATGCAGCAGAACTTCATTCATAGTATGAAAATATCAGTCTTTCAGAGACTTATGAACTATATACTTTCACCATTACGGTTCATATCCTCAATTGCATTCTTCATTGACCCGATAGTAACGCTACAAGCGTCTTTGCCATGGACTTTGTTGCCGGATCCGGGTTCTCTCTTTCGTGAGAGAAACAATGCAATTCATGAGGAGATGTTGTACAATTTTTCTTCTATTCTCATATTCTTCGTGTTCTGTATTCCCAACACTTATGTGTGCACAATAGTGCCGGTTGCTCATCTTCATGATGATGACCTCTATTCATGAGGTTCTTGATCCTTCTTCGTGAAGTGCTCTCTTCAAGAGATGGAGGAGTCATGCTTCTTCCGTACATGAATATATTCAAATGACAAGTGTCCATTGATATAGAATCCAAAAGCGTCCAATAGATTCAAAATCAAGGACAAACAAGTCGACCGGTGATATAAGTACAAGCGTCCTCGTATTATATCACACGCGGCATTCGGTTTACTTCTTGTAAACTTGCCTTCAAGTTAATAACTTCTAGTTACTCCTCACTTCAAGATTCTTCTTGGCATCACGCTTCATGCGCATATATAGTGCGTGATTTCTTTCATGCTTCAAGCTTTCAAAGAATGATAATGTAAGGCATTCAATTCTGGGTTCATTCTCCCCCTAATGCCGACATTATAGCATACAATCTCTAGTGATATCCCCTATCATAGGCATTCAATTGACATAACGTCCAGGTTATATCACCAAACTTCAAGTGGTAGCCCATTCATGTATGCCAAGATGGTGAAATATTTGCTAAATATTCACGCACTTATGATGATATATGCAATGAGCAAGACATGCTCTCAATTCAGGAAAGATCAATTCTATCATGTCGGAAAAATAATGATAATGTCTAGCTTCTTTTTCATCGCAACAAAATGGATTTAATTGCATAAATCACAAATTCTAATTGAAACACTTCAAGGTAAAAGAAACTACAAGTTTCATAATGTTAAAACATGCAAGGAATTTTATTCTTCTAGAATATGTTTGATTGCCATATTAGACTTGCAGGTCTATACCATAAACAATTCAACTAGCCAATTCAATTTTACTATCATCAAGTTTCTGCACAAATAGATTAGCAAATTTATCCATCTAATTCTGAGTACTCATATTCGGTTGAGTATATCCCATATTAGACCACTATACTCCCCCTAATCTCAATCTTCTTGATATGAGAAAGGATGACAAGTTTCAATTGTCTATGTGCATTCAGTGCACAATTCATGATGCAACATACAAGTGAGAAAAACTTTCGTTGCATGAAAGGAGTGTAGTTGTCAACTCAATAGAGTGTCACATTCAATATGGTATGCAGACCATTAGTATGGGATAGCACAAATGGTAAAAACACCATAGTTCAGGCGCAATAGTGGAATATAGATATAGAAACCATGCAAGGTTAGTATTTGCTAAGTTTAGTGGCGTGCAAGCCAACACATTGTGGCGTGCAAGCCAACACATTTGTGCAGCTTGTGTTTTCTTCTTGAAATCATGCACAACTTGAACGATAAATTGATTTCAAAGGCTATGCTTCATGCAACATGTTCATGTGCAATGGTTAACCCAAATCATACAGGATTAGATCATGTCTATTAGATTCTCTAGTATATCCACATATGCCATCATTAATCAAAATTCTCCCCCTTTTCACACCATTACTAAACTTCAAGTTCATTGAATGCTTCTTGCATTCTCTATGACACAGTGCTGATGTATCACATATTGCAATTATACTTCTTGTATAATAGTAATTGGTATGAAAAGCTCACATATGTACTGTTCATGTACACAATGTTCTAAAAAATAATGTGATTAGGGTAGATATGATATAAACTTCCAGTTTATTGTATTCGG
Source organism: Eragrostis curvula (assembly GCA_007726485.1). Lineage (NCBI taxonomy): Eukaryota > Viridiplantae > Streptophyta > Magnoliopsida > Poales > Poaceae > Eragrostis > Eragrostis curvula. Next base: position 38,799,562 of record CM017445.1, on the reverse strand, counting down.
TACAATATGGAGGATCACACTATTGCAAGGCAAAACTGATCTTCAAAATCAATTATAATGCCAGTGTTTTCCATTCTTTCTACTTGTATTGGTTCATGTGCTTTCAAGGAAATACAATTTCCATTCTACCTACTTGGTAGCACACAAAGAACTTATGCAATAACCTACAAGGTTATTTGTGGCTTCATAGTGGACAAATATCATTGCAAATGATCCATACTAATAGAATTGGCAAATATGTTCAGCATATATTTCATATATTCCAAGCGAAATTTAACAAATATACTTCAGGTATTAAAAAGCAAAGGCAAGAAAAACCAAGCCAATACCTAGCTTCATATAGACTTCATGCTATATCGTAGGCAAAACGAGATCTCTTCAAGAGATTACATTAATCCACTCAATTCAGTTCAAGAATTTACAACTAATTGCATAACTACTTCTACTATTACCATCTACTAGATAGGTATTTTGGACTATTTCAAGTCCCTAAGCACAACTTCAATAATTTATTACCAAGAAGATCATCCTCATTCATGTGGTTATCATCCAAAGCTAAATTTTCAGAATTTCTGCTTGATCCTTCAGGGTTCTTGGTTTCACATTGTGGTGTACCAATATACATCTGCATGATGTTTTTATTCTTCTCTTCATTGGTTTGTGAATACTCCCCCTCCTCAAGCTACTTGCTTGCAATGAAATTTAAATCATTTAGGGATTTCTTCTTCTTATCATGAAGTTCTTGGTACATATCGACATGGTGCTTGGGTGTTTAAAAATTCAAGACCAAAAGTCTCTCATTCTACACCTATAACAATCTTGATCTTGGTTACCGTATTCTCCCCCAATAGGCTGCTTAGCTTTGGCTTGCTCATTCTTTATGAATTGCCTAGCTTTGCCTTTACCTTTCCCAGGCGCCTTCTATTGGCCCTTCACCTTATCATTTTCCTTGAATGATATAGCATTTGCTTCATGCAGTGCTATTGAGCCAGTATATCGAGATATATGATCATGCAAGATCATCTCATTTTCCTCCTATTCCCGCTGCAAGGCAGTACTCAGGCCTACATATGAAATGTAGTTTTCTGGCTACTCATATAACTGAGCTTATGGTGGAAGGTAAAGAGAAAAAGTATGTATGAGTTCCTTGCTACTAGCAAGTCCAGTGCCACAAAGCTTCATGTGAGTGACATTCTCATACAACGCGGTATAATAATCCACAAATGTCTTGTAATGTTGAAAGCGTTGGTGCGGCCATTCACGCTCAACTTTTAAGATAGATTCAGTTATCTCAAAAATCTCTTTCAGAGAGTGCCACAAGACATGTGGACTATTTTCATTCATGCTTTTATCCTTCAGGATAATAATTAAGTGATGTCTCAGAAAATACAGTTCCTAAGTTTCCTCCACTTCAGATGGATTAGTGTCCTCATTCTTGGGTTTAATCATCTTCAAGAGATTTTTACCACACAAGAGGATTTCATCATCACATTACCAAGATAATTAGTTAAAACCATTCATGGCAAGCACATCGAATTCACATTTCACTGCTTGAGACATCTACAAGATGTTCATATGAAAGTGCATAGGTTTACTTCTGAGTAAACAATTTGAAGAATGCAAAAAGTAGTGGATTAAAAACTCGAAAAAGACCTAAAACCATGTTTCTATGATTAAAGGCACTTTTAATCATGTTTTAGTTGCTTAAACATGATATGCATGATTTCAGATCAAGTTACACAGCAATTAAGCACAAACAGGAGGTTAAACAAGCAAAAACAGCAAGTTATTATGTTTCTGACATAAATTCCCTAAAACCCGAGGTGTTATTTGCTAAATAACATGCAAACACCAAATTCCAGAGACTACAGGGTCTAATTTGCAAAAATTCTGGGTCAAATTGTAAATTCAGAGCAATTTGGACCTATTTGCAAACACACAGGACTGCGGGTTCTATTCTGGAAAATTTCAGGGTGTATGATGCAAAATAACGATAACCTGACAATTTCCAGAGACTTCATGGTCAATTTTACAAAATTTCAGGGCCAAAATGTAATTTCAGAACAATCTGGGCCAAATTGTAAAATATATGGACTGCGGGTTCAATTCTGAAAAAAGTAAAGGTGTTTTATGCAAAACTTTAGTACTAAACCACAATTTCTAGCTCTTCAGGGGGTTTTCCGCAAAATTTCTGATTTTTCGGAATTTTTCTCACTTTTTCTTTTCTTTTTCTGTTTTTCCAAAACAGGCCGGCCTGGTGGGCCGGAACAGCCCACCTCGGCCCAGCCCACCAGCCCGGCCGGGTATAAGAGCCGAGTCGGATTAGGGTTCAACCCTATCCACTCACTCTCTCCCCTTCACCTCTTCTCTCCCCAGTCCGGCGGCGGCGAGCCCGCGCCCGCGCGTGCTAGCGCTGCGGCGCGGCTCAACGGCGGCGCGGGCGAGCACGAGCTCGTGCGCGTGTGCGTCACGGCGGCTCGGGTCGTCGGCAGCACGGGCAAGCTCGTCCTCGAGCTCGCCGTGGAGGCGATTCTGTGCCATGGCGCGCGACGGAGGAAGGCGGGGGCCCCGGGTACGAGCTCGTGCGGGGCTCGTCGCCGGGGTGGTGGCGGTGCTTGGCCCCAGTGCGGGGGGCGCGAAGGTGGGATGGCGGTGTGCCGCGGCGATGCGGGGCCGCGGCGGTGAGAGGCGCGGCTGCGGGCGACGCGGTACGGCGAAGGGTGAGGATGCGGCTCACCCCCGCCGCGTGCGAGGAGGACGACGACCCGGGACCCCCGTTGCGGCGGAGGGGTCCAGGTCTCCAGATCCGGCAGCCCGGGGTCAGATCCGGTGACCCCGGTCCCAGATCTGGGCGCGGCGAGCGCGTGCGGGGCTCGCAGGGCGTCGGCGCCGGCGCGGTTCTTCGGAGGCGGCGGGGTCGGCGGGCCCCGCGGGCGGAGAGCCCGAGCCCGAGCCGAGGTGCGGCTCGGGACGCGGCTGCGGGCGAGGCTTGGCGCGCGGCTTGCGGGCTCGGCGCACTGGCTCGGTGCGCGGCTCGGGTGGCGCGGCTGCGGGCGCGGTGGCCGGCGACGAGGTCCAAGCTCGTCGCCGGCGAGCTAGGGTTAGGGTTCCGGCGAGTTCAATCTCGCTGGATTAGGGTTAGGGTTAGGGTTTCAACCGTTCCTTTTTTTTTTCTAATTCTTGCTTGCTGTGATGCATGTATGTGTGTCGGCGACATGCAGGTCACCGTGTTTGTGCATGTTGTGGCCGCGGCAGTGCTCGCCGGCGGCGGTGGTGGCTACAAGCCCCACCAGCTGTGATGGTGCGATGCAATTCAATTCTGTGATCCCTAACAAAACTAGATGTAGGGACGCGATAAATCCTGGTTTAGAAAAACCAGGGCCATATGCAAGGGGATTTTCAGATCCATGGCTGCAACGAGCCATCGCGATCAACACTTCGAGTAGGTCGATCAACTAGTTTACCTTGCAAATTCTATGCATGTATACCATCCATTGGTCATTATCGCGTAGGATAGAACCATGGACTTAACCGCGTAGGGCGTATACAATGCAGGGCTCCAGGACTTCGAGTAGTCGTTTCTGATCCCGTCAACAGCTTCGTGTTGGCGCGGACGTCGAGGTCGGCGAGGCGCGGAAATTGAGGTGGCTCGATTCCCGAGGTCGGCGCGAATCCTGAGGCGGGCACGCTCCCCGAGGCGGCGACTGCAGGGGCTCGGCGACTTCGGCTGCTCCCGACGGCTTCTCAACGTCTAGCTAGGGCAGAGCGTGCTGATAACGTGTTGTAACACGCTATTGACGGTAGGGAACAAGCACAAAGTAGACAAGAGACAAGACACAATGTAGGGTGGAGCCTTTTCTTTATTATTCAGAATAAACTGGTGATTACAATGCTTGGGGTACTCTACTATTTATATGCGGGGTGGAGGTTTTCCTTTCCTTCTAGGATAGGTACTCCTTTGGTAAATTGCCCATACTTTGGACTCGGAGTTGGATAGGTTCTTCTAGAACTTCCTTTCCTAGTCCAATAGGAACTAGTGTTATAACAATACCAATAGACCTCCTTCATGGTATATGAATTTCTGTCTCCGTTTCTCCGATACCAAGAGGCCCTCCTTCAATCATGGACGACGAGGGTTTCGTTTTTTTTAATCCTTTTCGAGAACGTATGACACATCGCGATACAGCTGAACGTATTCGCACCGGTTTGGGGTGCCTGCCTGCCACGACCCAGCCGCCCAAAGCTGCCCTCTCACTACCGTCCGGCGATTGACGGGGGGACCCGTCGCTACCGCCCTGGGGCAAATCGTAGACACCGTACGCCCACCCCCCTCTCTTCCCCACCAGACCCGCTTCGGCCCAACAAACAGTCAGGCGCGGCCCAGCAAGGAAAATAGGCAACGCCCAACAATGCAGGGATGGGAACGAGAGCAGCGCCCTGGGCAGCAGCAAAGCGGGTCTCATCTTCTTCCTCCATCGCCATGGAAATAAAGCTTCTTCCTAGCTTCTTCCCTGCAAATCCATCGACCATCGAAGCAATTGGCGCTGGAACAACCGCTTTTGTAGGCTGGAACATCCGCTTGTGAAGGACGGAACATCCGCTTGTGAAGGCCGGAACATCCGTTTGTGAAAGGACAGAACATCAGCTTCTGAAGGTTGGAACATCCGTTTGTGAAGGGCGGAACATTTTGTGAAGGGCGGAACATCAGATTCTGAAGGCTAGAACATCCACATGTTAAGAATGGAACAACCGCTCCTGACTGCTGGAAGCCCGGAATGGCTGGACAATCCAGGTGGCGCAGGGCGCAGAGCAGGAGGCGGAGCACGGAAGGCGGTGATGCGCGGCGCGAGTCGGGGGCACGGAGTCACGGGCGAGCGCGTAGCGTGGGGGAGCACCGTTGGTGGCCAACTGCGGGGCAGGAGTGCGGCAAGGCACGCGGGGGAGCAGCAGCAAGTCAGAAAGAGAGAGAAGAATGCTAGGAGGGAGAAGGAGATGGGGGTGGGCGGCGCTGGATTTAGTTTTGCCCTGGGCGGACCGGACGGTTCCGCGATTGACGGATGCCGGACACGACGACAACGCGCGTGGCGGTGCAGCACGGCATTTGAACAATCGGATTTGATGTGTTAATGTTGTTGAGATCCTTATGACGGGGAGACGGTGGCAGAAACATTATCGTGGAAGTTTTTGTTGACAGAATAATATGGGTGTGTTTGGTTGGGCTGTGGCTGTCAAAAAAGCTGCTGTGGGCTGTGAGCTGTGAAAAAAGCTGCTGTGGGATTTAAGCTGTGAGAAAGTTAAAAGCCGTTTGTTGAAACAGCTGTGGCTTTTTGGAAACTGACTACATGTCATGTATATGTATGTATATACACACACATATATAACATATTCATATGTATATAAATGTATACACTTGTATATAATATTTATATATACATACATAATGTATATGTATGTTTTATAAATATTATATGTACATATACATATATATATGTATATATTATAAATATTTTATGTCTATATAAATATTATAAATAAATATATTCATTTTTATATAATATTTATACCTACATATGTAAATGTATATGTATGTTTTACAAATACTATATGTACATACACATATATATGTTAATATTATAAATATTTTATGTATATATAAATATTATAAATATTTTATGCATATTATAAATATTCATATGTATATGTGTACATATGTATGTATGTATGTATGTATACATGTATATGGGTAATTTCTTCATACTTGTGAAAGCCAAAGCCCAAAAAAGCACCTTCCTACATGCTTTCAGAAATGAACTAGACAAAAGCTGCTTTTGGCTATGACTTTTTTTGACAGCCAACCCATTTGGTTGGGCTTGTGGCTTTTTTGGAAAGCCAAAGCCAAAAAAAGCACAACCAAACACACCCTGTATAAGTGGCTAATTAACGTCGAGCACAGTTTTGAGGCCCAGTTTAGAATTTGGCACAGAACCCTGGTATTTCCCAGGACTGCAACATCATGCCAATACTGTGCCGTCGGCAACATTGACGTATATATTATGGTGCTTCGGGCTGATTGGGAAACAAAACAATGATCGAACAAAGCTGGAGCCTTTGGAGTCCAACTCTAGACATTGGGTTTAAAGATCTCAGAGGAAAAGTTCAGTAAGGAAATGAAACGACGCAGAGATCCAACGAGCTCATAGACCTCAAGGGTTAGTTTTTATTCTATTCTCACTTTACACGGTTTTACATCATTATGTCGTGGTACAAAAACTAATGGTGTTTTTCAACTTATTAGTCAATATAAAAAACAATAGGGGCATCGACACTTTAAGTAAATGATGAAGAGATTGTCGTTCGAGATCATGTATCTTCTAAAAAGGTTTTCAAATTTGGTTATGTCTTCTGCCTAAATACCAAGGTATCACTCTATAAATGCATAGTAAAATAGTTAACACAAAACCTAATCAACTCTAACTTTAGAGGGGCACTAAAGAACTGTTGAAAGTGCTTGGGGGCTTAACTACAGAATTTTAGAGGACTTCTTTTGTATAATCAAAGAAATAGAGATTCTTTTCCAATATGAGATCAATGTCAATGTCTTATACATGTACAATGAGGAAATCCGTGACTTACTTCTGACAGGGTCGGATGGGATGTGATGGACTAACAAGATTCATATAAAATAAAAAAGCTAAAGAATTATACTCTCATCATGCTTGAATGGGTTTTTGAGTTTTTTCATATTGAGAATCTTCATGGGCCAAGCCCACTAATCTATCAGTCTCCTCCAAGCTGCCGACCATGCTCTTTGCACTCGCAGCAAGGGGTTCAACCCGATGGAATTCAATGGAGATGAAAGGGGGGAGGGGGAAGAAAAAGCAGAAGAATAATGGCTAATGAACCTACTTTTATCAACAACTAAGACAACAATGCCAAAAGTAATGCAGATTGCAAGTGTCAGAAATCGTGTTATTAACTTTCGAACTCTTTGAACTATGTGGATTCATGTTGCGATGAAGCTACATAGTTTTCTATTTTTCTCACATTACTATATAGAAAAGGACTCAATCAAGGTTCCTACACAACCATGTCGAGGGTCATAGTGGCCTCCTGTATTCTATCACACGAGCAGCACAATACTGTGATCATGTCATGTAAGACCATTTCTTCATGGTCCTTTTAATACTAACTTTGATTGGTGTGTCACTTATCAAGCTTTAAATGATCCTTTTGATATTTTGCTACACGAGAAATGCTTTCTTGGACGAGGCGGGAATAGAAATAGTAAAGATATACAATGAACAAGTTCCTAGTTGTGGAACAAATGGTAGATATTTTTTTTTAAAGCAGTAGAGATATTAAATGAAACAGTGCTGCTACCATTCCTCTTGTAACACGTTCGGTGAGGCGGTGACCCCATTCATAAAAGCTCTTTCATCTTTATATATTTCTATGAATTGGCGTGATAACTTGACATGTAAGCAATTTGTTTCTTAAACATTGGTTCATAGTGCGAGTGAGAAAAATATTTCCACTCCTTCTACACCCTCGGGCAGCGAGGCCAACATTGGTTCAAAGGTATTTAAATGAATACCTATTATTTTGACAAAAAAACATATATTAATAATGCATCTTATATATAGGCATTAAAAAACAAAAGTAAACACTTAAACAAGCTCATTTCAAACAAAAGGAAGCCCACCTAGTATGATGTGTTGACCATTTAGTATCATTTGGAGGGGCTTTGTATTATGAAAAAAAACAACTTTTGCACCGAATTATTTGGCAAGACAATTTATCTCATCTAGCTTGTCTAATCAAGTTGTTTGGCAAAACAGCTTATCTGAAAGATGAACCGCAAAAAAAACTACTTTTATCGACTTAGGTAAAAACAACTTGTTTTTTTGAAAAAACAGGAGGGGAAAGCCCCCTACTAATTATATTTATATTAATATGAATAAAAAAAGGTTTACAAAGCAAATGTTCAAGAAACACCGAAGACAAACCAAAAAGAAAGGAAAAAGGCTATACTAAAGCTTGTAGCCATTCTTTGATGTGTGGAAGATATTTTGGTTTCGCTCTATGGATAACCAAGGCGAATTCTTTCTTGAATTTCTCTTTGCAGGATAGTACCGAAGGGTCTTTCTCGTTGAAGATCCAGTCATTACGTGTAGTCCAAATGCTCCAGGCCATCAAGATGATTATTTCCATGAAAAAGGAGACATGAAGTTGCCTTTTAAGTCGCTTCACTGTACGTTCAGGATTGGATGTCATTGGGGCATGAAGGCCTATAGAGTTCCAGCAATTTCGCGCAAAATTGCATCTCAAGAATAGATGATAAATTGTTTCCTCTCGCTGGAGAATACACATCTCACAATCATAGTCATCCAGATGCATCGTACGTCTCCTGAGGACTCCTCTGGTGTTTAGTCTATCCTTGAGAATTAACCAGAAGAAGATCTTATGTTTCATTTGGCAACAAGATTGCCATAGCCAATTAAAGGATGGAAGCACCTGAATATGTCCAATCATTCTTTTGTAAACTTTAGTTGAGGAGTAGAGATGTGTCCCCCATATGTATGTCCATTGATCATTGTTATCTGTGAATTCAATCTGTTGTAAACAAAGTTACAGTTCTTGAAATTGAGCATATGCTTCTTGTGATAGTGGTAGCTGAAACATTGTTGTAAGATCTTCAGTTTGTCCTACTACCCTGAGCGAGATGAGTTTCTTTGTTGTAAATGAGTAGAGCTCAGGGAACTTGATTCTTGGTACCATTCCCGCCCACATGTCATCCCAAAATGCAATACTACCTCCATCTCCTATTGTAGCCATACTGATGTCTTTATATTGATCCAATAATTTCAGAATATCACGCCATCAAATGAACCTCTTTTACGTTGTCCTGGTAAAATCCTTCCATTATAGTAATTCTCCCCGAGGAGATGAACCCATGGTAGATCTGCATGGTTGAAGAATTTGTGCAGATGTTTCATGAGCAGAGCATCATTTTGGACCGAAAGCTTTTTAACTCCCAATCCTCCCTCTTTCTTTGATCTTGTAACCATATGCCAAGCTGCTGAAGATGGCTTCTTGCTATTTAGATCAGATACCCTTCATAGACAATGTTTCAGATATTGCTCAATTTGATGAATGATTGTGAGAGGCAACTTGAGCGTGCACATGAAGAAGGTTGGCAAGGAACACACGACTGTAGTAACCATCTCTAGTTTACCTCCTTGTGACAGGAAAATGGATGTACTAATGAGTCTTCTCTCAATTCTTTGAACAAGTGGCAGAAAATCTCGAATTCTTGGTTTAGTGATTCCCAAGGGGAGGCCAAGATAGGTGAAAGGTAAGTGCCCAACCTGACAGCCCACTGTATTTGCTAGAATTTCCATTCTTTCAGCACTCACATTGATTGGGACTATAATTGATTTGGTAAAAACAACTTATCCCAATACAAAACGAAAAACGGCTTATTGAAGCTTATTGCCATAAGTTGTTTTGCCTTTTTTGTGCTTGGCACTACTTATGATTTCTGGGGCCATAAACAAAGCAAAAACACTAAATGAGGCCTCAAATCTGTAACTATCCATAATTTACTGTGTATGGAAAAAAAATTGAACATTCATTGTTCAAATCCCGGGCTCACCCCTCATAGAACCGTCGCTCGTCTCTCCTGGCGCCGCCGTCATGGTCTCGACGCCATCCTGCGTGCTGCGTCGTTGGGTTCCTCCGCGCCCTTCGTAGCCTCTTCACGCCATCTTCTTTTAATTCCCCACTTCTCCGGACGTGGATCGCCCACGGCCAAGCCGACGCCTTATCGCCATCGTTCACAACTTCACATGACCTCTGCGCTGCTACGCACCTCCACGCACGCCGAGTGCAGCACCTGACGGACGATTAGCATCATAGCATGAGATGCAGCGATATTGTGCCCTGCCCACGCCACTGCGCTCCTGTGCTGTGCCTGCCCCCGCTACTCCTCCTGCACCGTCTAACTTTCACCCTCGGCGTCGACTCACGCCGGCTCCGGTCTACCCGTCATGGGTCACCAGCCCACCACCGTCCCTTCCCTATCCAGTGACGGCGCCCCTGCAGTGACTCCAACTCCACACTTCGCGTCCAACTGAGAAAAGGCCGGCGAGAGAAGAGGCCCGCCCCTGCTTCCTGCCTAAACGCGTCGTCCACAAGACCACCACCAACAACAACAACACGAGCGCGGCGTGCCATCGCCTGTGTGCTCCATCGTCGTTGTTGTAGCAAGCTCCCAAGTAGGATTTGTAGCACCGTGACCCCTACACGCATGTTGTTCCACAGAATGTGCAGCCTGTCAAGACCTCATGTCTTGAACGGCCATGGCCTCCTGCCACCTGCCGCACTGTACTGGAGGCCGATGCACTGCCAACATGTCGATTTTTCAGTTCATCTGTTAATTCTACCTGATTAATCCTATGGATCGGAATTGTGTTAATTTAGTGGTCCAACGACTTTAGTATCACGAGTGCCGGGTTGACACTGAATATCCTGACAGCATTTTTCAGGTATCCATTGTGCCAAATCACAGGAGGATCAATCCGCTCATGGTACCATTGTCATCATGTATTGTGTGTAGTCATCATTGAAGAAAAGCTCTAGTAGCCATGAACTATAATTACGTGAAAGTACGCTGTGAGGGTGATTAGCGAAAACATGAATTTTGGTGTGGTACTAAACATGGCTTCCCTTGCGCTACTTCCCTTGGGCTTAGGGTTGTTCATCTATGGTTCCGTTAAACCGGTAAGAAAACCCGCGGCGCTGGATATAGCTGCGGATGAACAGTAACGAAGTCAAATGAACAGTAATTTGTGCTTCTCAAAAAACGAACAGTAATTTGTGGATGTAAATGAACTACATGTTTGACGGTTTGTCTTTTGAACAGCCCTACTTGGGCTCATCTAGCTATGCAGCAGAGTCCGGTCTAACCCAATATCCTAATTAGGCTGGACTAGCTTGGTGTGCGACTACCACCGATAAATTGGTGTTTTTCCTCCTACAAATCATAAATCAAATCAAACCTCTGGCATGGCATATCTATCAGAACCAGCTGATAGTTAGGCCTACAGTTATGTAGCGTATAAATAAGCTACAAATGATGATTATATATTAATATCATGATACAAATGCAGCTACAGTGTTCCAGTTATTTCTTCGGCAGCCGCTATAGTGTTCGCAGTTATTTCTTCAGCAGCCGCTACAGTAAAACGGCTGCATCGCAGCGAGGCGAACATGCTGAAAATTTCTACAAAATAATTTCCACAGACGAGACAGTTGGATTGCCAGCTACTCCAATTCTGGCATGACTGAAATACCAGGTAAATTTTGGTGAAAAATAATTTTAAAATGCCGCCCACTACATGAATGGGCAATAAAAGGTACTAGCTAATAGGATAGTATGGCTATTCACGTGAAAAAGATTTAAAAATTGTTTATACACGTAGAAAAATACAATTTTGCTTGCGGTGGCACTCAACCGTACTAGCCGTTGCCGCAATACACATTGACGCAGTAGCCACCACTCAACCATCCAAACACATTGACGCACTAGCCATGACTCAACCATCCAAACCGCTTAACTCGTGAACCCCCGTCGGCCCGGTTCGGTCGTCTAGAACCATGCATGCATCATTCTAGCAACAACAATAAATATTTTGGGCTTATTTTTTCCTTTTAGAAACAGGAAAATGGGTACACCCATGTTGTTTTACAAAAAGGAAAATCTTTTGTGCTTTTTGCCAGGAAAAAAAAAACTCACTCCAATAGCATCCCATGCCAGCCCTCCAAGTCAGAAACAGAAAAACAGAGGAGGTGACATGACAATCACAGAGGCCAGAGGAGCAGCCGCGCCAGCCAGTCAGCCACCCAGCCGCCCTCGTAGCCATCCTTCCCGAGAAGCGTCCTACGCGAGGCGGCGTGTATCCCGCGCGCCAACTCAGCACGTCCACTGGCTCCCCTTCCACGTCTCCACCCTCCCCCCCGACGTCACTCGGTCACCCGCCCACGCCCTGCCTACAAGAACACCACAGCAGCGAGCCAGCAGCCACGCGTGGACGCTCACGCCACTCTCGCACCGTCGCGCACGCTCCCCTCCCCGCTCGACCGATGGCCCACTTCACCTTCGGCTGGCCGCCGATGGACCCCGCCGCCTTCGCCGAGCTCACCGGCGCCGTCCCGCTCCCGTCCCCGACCGCGGCGTCCAACGGCGCCGCGTACTGCATCAACCCGGGCCTGTACGCGTCCGTCCCGCCGCACATGGTGGCGCAGCCGGCCCCCGCCGCTGCGGCGGCGGAGTCCTCCTCCGCGGCCGCGGCGCGGCGGCGCAAGCAGGAGGAGGACGCCGCCATCCGGCTGGTGCACCTCCTCGTCACCTGCGCCGGCGCCATCCAGGCCGGCGACTACTCCGCCGCGCACGGCAACCTGGCCGAGGCGCACGTGGTCCTCGCGGCGATCTCCACCACCACGGGCATCGGCCGCGTCGCGGACCACTTCGCCGCGGCGCTGTCGCAGCGGCTCTTCCCGGCGTACCCGGACACGGCGGCGACGGCGAAGCCTCTGTCCCCTGCGACGCCGGCCGAGCTCCACCGCCACTTCCACGAGGCCGTGCCGCACCTCAAGTTCGCCTACTCCACGGCGAACACTGCCATCCTCGACGCGATCGAAGGCTGCGACCGCGTCCACATCGTCGACTTCTCACTCATGCAGGGCGCCCAGTGGACCGAGCTCATGCACGCCCTCGCCAAGCGCCGCGGCGGGCCGCCGTCCCTCCGCATCACCGGCATCGGCCCGGTGCCGACGACGGGCCCCCGCGACGAGCTCCGCGAGGTGGGCCTCCGCCTCGCCGAGCTCGCGCAGACCCTGGACGTGCCCTTCTCCTTCCGCGGAGTCTGCGCCGACCAGCTCGACGGGCTCCGCCCCTGGATGCTCAACCTCGTCCCGGGCGAGACGCTCGCCGTCAACTCCGTCCTGCAGCTGCACCGCCTCCTCGTCGACCCGGACGCCGACCCGGCCGTGCCCGCGCCCATCGACACGCTCCTCGACTGGCTCACGGGCATCCAGCCCCGCGTCTTCACCGTCGTCGAGCAGGAGGCGGATCACAACAGACCATCCCTCCTTGAGCGGTTCACCAACGCGCTGTTCCACTACGCGGCCATGTTCGACTCCATGGAGGCCGTCGGCTGCCGCAACGTCTTCGCGGAGGCGTACCTCCGCGCCGAGATCTTCGACGTGGTCTGCGGCGAGGGCAGCGCGCGCGCCGAGCGGCACGAGCTGGTGGGCCGCTGGCGCGACAGGCTCGCGCGCGCGGGGCTGACCCAGCTGCCGTTCGGCCAGCGCGCGCTGGCCCAGGCCACGGAGCGGCTGCTCGGCCTCACGGCGGCCTTCCCTGGCGGCGCTGGGTACGGCGTGCTGGAGTGCGGCGGGAGCTTCGCGCTCGGGTGGCACGACCGGCCGCTCTACTCGGTGACGGCGTGGCGGGCGACAGGAGGGGACGCTGCCGGCGCCGTCAACGACACCGCGGTGGGTAGTAACAGCAGAAACGGCACTAGCAGTGAAAGCAACGGCAGTGGTGGCAACCTGGCGATTGCCTAGGATGCGTGCAGGTGATGGAACAGTCGTATGCCGTATCAGGAAACAGGCCGGTCAGAAGAATAATCGTTACAGTAGGGTGCTGATTTGATTTGATGAGTGTGTGCCGGGGATTGAAAATCCAGCATGAGAAACATTTTCGTTCGTTAGTTTTCAAGGAAGGATTAGTCTTTTGTTTATCATATGATCATATCTGTTCTATCTTTGTGCTATGGCAGAGGAATAAAAAATAAACCGTCGATTCTGATTCACATGTCCTCAACTCCTGATCATCTGCATTCATGTCCTTCATTCGGAACAAATCCAAAGCTACGATTTGACCTGTAATCACGTTGTCAAGCAAAAACGGTGTTTCTCAAAAACCATGATCGAGCAAAAACGGTCTGGCAGCAGTGGCGACTACAGCGTGACCACTACAGCGCAGAGCACTTTTTTTTTTCCATGAAACAAAACCAGCTCCCTTCCCAGTGCTCTGGTTTGGAAGTCCTTTCACTTCCCAACGAGATGAAACGGTACCCCTCTCTGCCGCAATGGCCCCAATGCTGGGAACATTCACGCAAACCCTGCATATGTGAGAGCTGCTCACGGAAACCAGTCCTGCACAAGCACAATGCCCTCCCCCAGCTCCGTCAGGGCTCGGCGCTGCTCCCTGTCCAGAGACGTTGCCATCAACCTTCCAGAAATAGGGTGGCATCGCCAGGAGCCCTCTGCACGAGCACTCTACTCGAAACCGAGCCCTGCCGCTGCCCCACAGGACGAGTACATACACCGCCATTCACGGCAGCCGCTGGCCCTGCTCTGACAGGCCGACGCTGCCGGGCCTTTTGCAGCTTCTGTTCGCCACAGCTGCGGCCCGAGCGACGAATCAGAGTTCAGATGGCTCAACCACCGCCCGCGCCGGGGTGGGGCACGTTACCTGATCAGGTTTGTTACCTGGGGATCGACGATTAAAACGAGCGCGACGCTTTGCTCGTTACGGGAAGGGGATGCAGCAGCCGGTGGCGAGCGCCGGAGTGAATGCCGTCGATTGGAAACTCGTGGTTGTTGGTTGGTTGGTTGGTTGCAGTGTGGCAGCTGAATTGGTATTCAGTAGAGCTTGGGGTCGTTTGGCTGTGGGGCTGGATAGCCATTTTGGGATTCATGGCAGATTAGCAGTCCTTGTGTACATATGAAAACGCTGTCAGCCTGAAGCTCGGCGGACAAGGAAAGCCGGGTTAGGATAGTGACTTACAGACTTACGGAGCATGCTTGATAAGCTAGTTTTGCTGGAATGGAGGGAGGATGTGCCAAAGCATCGCACGCTCGTCTGGTGCACATCACGTTAGATGATGAGCTCGACCAGGCAGCCGTCTCGCGATCGGTGCTCGCTCCTAGAATCAGTCACCTGACAGAGAACAGCCAAGTGTCCTTGCCGCCACCGGCCTTGCTCCGGAACGACAGTCGACAGGACACCCTCCGGTGCGCAGTGCACAAGATGCCGGCGGAGGAGGCGGATGCGGCGGCGCGCGTGTCGTTCCCCTATCACGCACCCAAATCCGAGCCGACGCCATGTTTTACCAAGAACGTAAGCAGCACGGGGGCGGCGTACTCGTGGGCGCGCCGGCGAACATATTTCAGAGTGCCCAAAACCCTCCTCAAAAATTCTATTTCTTGTTTCTCCCTCTCCGGACTTCATTTGATTTATAATTTTTTTTTTCAGAGTTACGCGCCTCCGTTTGTGCCGTCTTTACGATTTTCTTCTGGAGAATCAGATCGCTGATTTGAAGATCGGCAGATTCAGGGGGTGGTCGCCATTTCAAATAGACATCGAACAGGAACCGTCATGCATTTTGCCCACCCTTGCAAAACTCGTTTCAGTTTGTGAATTCGTAGGATCACGAGGCTCTGTTTCCACATGGTTTCAAAAGTCAGTAGCAATCTTTTTGTGGTGATTTGGCGTGGAGATTAACAGTCAACGGCCATGTTCCGGCTGTGTTGCACAAGCGGATGTAGTGGTAGCAAAAACAGAGAACGCTCCACGACGTTAACATGCAGACTCAGGAGCTCGTGGTAAACGTTGTTCTCTTGATGTTTGTGGTAGGTCCGACGAGCAAAAGCCCCACTTCTGCCAAGACGGATTTTTGTGGCGCCGGCGATGGCAGGTCAATTTTCGAGGCCGACGGGCCTAGAGGTTCTCCAGCGTCTAAGTCCTGCATCTACAGCGTGTTTTACGAGAAACGCGGCAATCAGATGGCCGACTGATGGCAGTGTCGGCGCGGGAATCATCCCCTCCGCCCACCGCAACACCAAGACGCCCTCCGCCGACCCCCTACGCCCTGCTTCTTCCTGATGTTTGCGGCCCAATAGGCGCGGCTTTGGCCCATGACGCGATCGCATCGGAGAAAGCAAAGCCACCGTCGTTCGCTGTAGCTTCTTCCTCTTGATGCGCCGCTGTTCTCTCACTACGAAAAACGCCTCCAGATTTGGTGCAAATCATCTTGCCCTAACCTTCCTCATCATTGGCTGTCAATCTTCCTCTTCTTCTCAGCCCAGCTCTGCCGTATCCATGCTCCCGAGGTTCAATTGCCTTGGAACATCTGATTATTGTGGGAGAACAAATCATTTTTCAAAATTGGAACAATTGACTCCTACGGTTGGAACTTTTTGTATAATACGGCTAGAACATTTTATATAGATGGCCGGAACAATTTACATATGAGGCTGCAACATATGATTTTAGTAACTGGAACAATACAATCCGCAAGTCTGGAACATTAGATTTACATAGATAGAACATTTCATCAAAAAAAAAAAAAAAAGCATAGAACATTTAATTCATGGGTATAGACGTATAGTTGTTCTTCGGATGAGTTTTTTTTTTACTCTTCTCCCTCACTGCTGTGCCCCAGCTCGTGGAGAAATCCGCTGCGACGGACGTCGGGCGGCGGCGCTTGTTGAGAAGCAAGATGGAAAAATCGAACTCAGAATGATGGCGATGTCTGCAGGAGGAAGACGACCTGCAGGGGCGAAGCCAGCACGAGAGGCCGCCGGTGTCAGCTAGTTTGGCCAACGGGGTCAGCACCTTTGATTGCAGCCATAAACCCTAATTCTTCATTGATTTTGCTGGAAGTCATCGGTGTCAGCTGACACCGATAAGTGCATGTAGCTTCGCCCCTGACGACCTGTGCGAGCGACCTGGGCTTTATTTCTTTAGTGGGCCGATATCGTCTGGGCCTGAAGAAGGAAGTGGAGGGGGTGGGCGGACGGTGATTTCTGTTTGCCCAGGGCGGTAGCGACGGGCACCCGTGTCGGCGGCTGGTACGACGCGTTCACCGCGTCGCCACGCCTCATGCGGTTTTTCTGCGTGTCGCGCGGGAGGTTGACGGAAACGGACGCCGAAGGTTGGGCCAGCCAGGATCGGATACGGGCCGCAGCGTAGTGCGGGAAGAGTTAGTTGGGCCAGAAATCTGGTGCGATGGAGGCCCATATCATTCTAACAGCAGTAATGAGCTGAGCTCACTAGGCCTAAACGCTCGGCCTGAATAATGCTTGGTGGCCTCTGTTTCACTCTCTGCTTCCGTGGAACAGTCGTAAAAACTGGAAACGTACAGCGAAGAGGAAGGCCGGCACCTGTTTCGTTGCTTTGGTATGGTTAGACGACCAATCACAGAAGTGTGTCGACTCGGACAGTCGGACTTCGAGTTGCTGCTGCACAAGCTGATACCAATACGCAAGAACACAAGTCCATGTAACCTGTTTCGATTCGATTAGCCAAGCCGATACCAACCCGCAACAGCGATAGTTTTGGGCCGGTTGCATGGCACTCGTGCAGCCAAATCACCCCCCGGTAACCTGTGTTCACCTGAACTCCCACTTCCCAGCTACCAGAGCAACTGGATGGATCCATCGTCCATCGGGCATCGGCAAGCAGCTTTGAACTGCGACACGCGGACAAATATCTAACAGACGCGGGCCCCACGCTCCCGACGTGCCCAACGCACCACGTTACACGCCACCAGTGGTTCCACACGGCAAGCAAAAGCGAGCAGACTAGTATGTGCTGCACGCTCCCTCCGCTAGAATCCGTCGTCCAAGTCCGGATCAACCGTCCCGATCCCACCTCTGCTCTGGAAGTCTAGCAACACGCCCACTTCCATGGAACGGAGGAGGTAGCCTATATAGCGTTCTTGCTCGGACCGGCCACACCTCCATCGATCGATCACAGCTCGTCTCGTTCCCCCGCCAATTAAGCTGCCCTTAAGCTCTTGCAATCAGTCAGTCATGGCGGTTTCCTCCATCAGCTGCTCCCTCAAACCTCCGGCTACCTTCAAAGAAGCCAGCGCTCGTGTCCAACCGACGCCACCAACCACGACTTCACCGTGGTGAGTTGCTTCTCCCACGAGATCGATGGCGAGTTGCTACAGTAATGGTCAGGTTAAGTTAACTTGACGCGTGCTTTGCGATCTCTGCGTGCAGGTCGGGCGGATCGTTGCGCCGGGCGTGCGTGGCGGCCGCGGCGTGCGCCGTAGTGGGGATGGCGGACGGCGGCGGCGGAGGCGCCGGCATGGCGGCCCTCGCGCGGGACGCGGTCGCCTCGAGCAGGGCGGACGGCGCCGTCGTGGCCGTGGACGCGCGCGGCGGGCCGGCGCGGTGGAGCGACCGCCGGCGGTGCCCGCCGTGGCGCGCCAACTCGCTGGAGAGCTTCGTGCCGGAGAACCTGCCCCGCCCGTCGGCGCAGCGGAGGTTCAACAGCGTCACGGCGGCGGCGGAGAGGACGGCGCCCGCCCTCTCTCCCGAGTCCGTGGCGCCGTTCCTGGCGCGGCGCGCCGGCATGGGTTGCTTCTCCCTCTAGGCAAGTACATACAGTAGCTAGCTCGCGACTCTGCAACTCGCAAACTCGGCAGTTGCATCTGTACTGTAAAAGGGATCTCTAGATTAGCAAACTAGAAAGAAGTTCAAGTCACAGAAGCCACTTGTATTGGTTTGTACTATAGGTTTCAAAAGAAATAATTTGTCCACTCGTCATCATTATTTGGTAGTAGAGCGGCAAATGAAGATTGTTTCCTGGTCGCAATTGAGCAAATTCTGCTATTGATCACTGTGTTCAACGAACAAATTTGGAAGCTTCTGCGGTTGAGAAAGCGTGCCTCACTTTGATCCCGTCGCCGTCATGGAAAAGTACTAAAGAGAGAGAGACGGACAGACTAGCATATGAAAACAAAATCGAACGTTCATTTTTAAGCTTCAGTGAAGTCTACTCAAGGTTTGCACTACCGACGCAATCGAGAAAACCGACCGACGAGGATAACCTCGGTTTGACCGATTTTCGCGGTAACCGGTCGAAATTCGACGGAAAATTCAAATTTAAAATTTCGAATTGGAAATCGAACAAACCGGTCGGTTTTGACCGGTTACCGACCGGTTTGTGTCGGTAACCGGTCGGTTTTGTCGATTTTTTACGCAGAATTGAAAATTGACAAAAAATGGCTTAAAATGTTGGATTTTTTTTGCATGATTTTTGGTGAAATATTATAAAAATGATTAGCCACACATTGAGAACATAGAATTGATAAAAGATTGCACCAATCAATCTCATACAACATACCACAATTCACACGAAGTTCAACGTAAAATGTCCGATACATAGTTCTTGACGAAATTAAATATACAACATAGTTTTGAACATAATACACGTAGTTTTGTGCACATCAACGTACAACAATAGATACAAACATACATTCAAACATGCTACATTCATTCATATACCTAAACCATATATTCATATACCTAAATCATATATTCAAACATGCTACATTCATTCAAACATGCTACCTTCATTCATTCATATACCTAAATCAAACATGCTACATTCAAAAAACAGAAAGAAAAAAAAAAGAGAAACCTCACCTCTGTTGCGCGCCGGTCCCTAGGAAATCGCACCGATTTCTTCGGTAATCGACGCAGATCGATCGGTAACCGGTCGATATTACCGGTTACCGGTTACTCTTTTTTTTTTTAATTCCTTTTCACCTAGAATTCTTGCGGCAATTATTTGACCCTTCAAACGATTTCGTATTGGTGTTCCGTTTGCACAAATGGTCTCCAAATGGCGTCTAGTTTTTTTACATATTTTTTGTTTCAAATTTCAAATTCGAAAATCGGTAAACCGGACTTACCGAACCGGACCGGTAAGTCCGGTTTTCGCGAAAACCGACCGGTTTCTGTCGGTTTTGAAAACCTTGAGTCTACTACTCAGATCTTTGCATGTCCCGAGCTCGCTCGCTTTACATGGTGCGGGAGACCAGGTAGTCCATGCTGCTGTTGTAACATGAGGACGGGTGCGGCAGTACAAGTGTACGGCGGCTTTCAGTGAAGTACAGGGCCAGAGCTGTCCGCCAAGTTCGTGTAGTACGAAAGTGACATTCGGTTAGTTCCGTTCAAGCCTCGCAGTACATGTTCCAAAGCTACTTGCCCCCTCGATACATGTAAAAAGATTGCAAACAGAAAAAAATTGTCGTTCTTGTGCTACAATTTGAAGAACCGATCAGCAGATCTTTTGCGGGGCCACGGCTCGTGCTCTGAAGCTGTAGCTCTTCTGTTTCAGTTTCAGCTTCGCACCTGCCAACGTTGCTGCACTTGCATAACTCGCGTGTGAGCGTTGTAGCACCATCGCTGGCAGGCCGCACGATAACTCGCGTGTGAGCGGCCCATCGCCAATTGCCGGCAGCCCAGAAAGGAAAATGGATCCTTATAAATTCATGGTTAGACTGCCACAAAAAAAAAAAAAAAAAAAAAAAAAAAAAAAAAAAAAAAAAAAAACACTCGGCTCCGGCGACCGGCGCTGCAGGTTAACTTCACCTGTTCACCACATGGGCTCCGGCCAGCCGAGTTCGACCAGTTCAGTTCAAAGCCGACGGCCCGGCACTAGCCACTGATATAATAGTATGAGTCGGCAAGAAAGAATTTACGGTCACATAGCGAGAGCTCAGTGATCACAATCACGTGAACGTATTTTGACTTGTCCCTTCGATTTACAGCCACTGATGATCGTGCTAAGCTGCTTGGCTCTTCCTCTGCTATGTATAAAAACACCCGCCCAGGCGCCCACCACCAGCCCACAGCGCGCCGTGAAATCTAATCAACCTCATCTTCAGTTCGTCGCAGTGCGCAAAAGACGGTCCACGAAGCCGTCGACCATGGCCAGCCTCGTGTCCCAGCCGCGTCACAGCGTCCAGACGTACTGGGCGCGGAGGAACTACCGGCGCCTCGGCTCCCCGTCGCGGCGCCTGAAAGTGGCCCGCCTCGGCGACGGCGGCGGCGGCCGGAAGCAGCTGGCGCCGTGGAAGAAGCTGGCCATTGCGGCCCTCCGGTTGCGCGCCGCGCTCGCGCTGGCGACGCGGTCGGCGTGCCTGCTCGCGGCGCTCCGGGATGCGTACGTCGACGCGATGCTGGCGCTGGCCGGAGGCGCCGGCCGCCCCTGCGCGGCGCTGGCCAGGTCACGGAGCTGCGCGCAGGCGGAGGCCGGGATGCTGGCGAGGCGGGTGCCCCTGGCGCGCACGCGGGGGAGCAGCAGCGACTTCGAGCTCCGCATGATGGCGCACATATACAGCGTGGTCGTCACGCCGGAGCTGCCCTGCGCCGGCAAGGCCTGAGGGCGTGTTCGGCGTTTTAGAGTCTAAAATTTAGAGGGGTTTAAACACAAAGAATCTTGTCTTAAATAAAGTTTAATTACAAAACTAACTGCAGAACCCCCCTCTAAATCGCGAGACGAATTTAACGAGGGTAGTTAAGCCGTGATTAGACGATATTTACTGTAGCATCACTGTAGCAAAACATAGATTAATTAGGCTCATTAGATTCGTCTCGTAAAGATATACCCATCTGTAAAAAGGTTTTGTCATTAGATTTTATTTAATACTCCTAAATAATAAGATTCTTTTTAGAGTTAAATTTTAGAGGGGTCTAAACGGTGAAACGAACACACCCTGAGTCATTTCGTCAGGTCGGCTGCCCTGCTTCCCTGCCACCGGAAGGATGCATATGGAGTTGTTACGTGTGAATACGAAATTGTAAAATGATCTTACTTTTTGTGAAATAGAAACAAAAATTGATGATGCAGTGTTTCACTCTATAGAAATTCTGAACCCGAAGAAGCGAGAACTGCATTCTGGAGGCGTTGGACTCTTGGGTAATGTGCAGAAGAAAACGAACATGGAAGAAGCGTACACAGCCTCAGAGAACAAGAGAGAGTCAAGAAACTCCGTATAATGGTCCGTGCTTGCTCATACTCAGCCAGTCAGCCTTTGTGTCCAAGCCAAAGTCCACGAGTGACTTCAACTTGACCAAGCAAAAATATTGTGGTAAACATCATATTCCAAAGTTCCTACCGAAGTGGTCACTCATCACTGATTATCCATGTCCAAGACCATCGTTATTAGTATAGTACCTTTGCTCGTTGATCAAATCACTGCAGAGTGCAGAGTCAGCAGGCCATTTGAGGCTTGGGCATTGTACAACGATCACGGTCAACATTCAACTCTAGCTTCCACTGCATGCGACTGGACATGCACTTTCATCAAATAAGGACGCAGTCCGTGGAAACAGCAAAACCATCGTCCATCAGCTTCATGTCCGGCCTTCACATCAGCACGTCCAAACATTGCGATGGAGCTGCATGCCTTCCTCCGCACAAACCCATAACTAATCTGACAGGAATCCATCTCGCCCAACTGATAGGCATCGCCAAACGGACACGCGCACCAAAAGGTCTCGAGGTGATTCGTTTGTTTCGGCGTCGGCGTCGCTGTTCCTCCTTTTTCAACGTGGCTTCCTCCTGCAGCGCGAGCACGTCCCGGCGGCCGTGATCAGAGGTTGATGCAATTCGACCATCAGAGTAGGGGCGCGGTCCACGGTGGTCCAAGTTAATTAGTTAAAGGTGTATGGGAGAAGCATCGTTACGGATCAGTGTGACACCTGATTGTTTTGCCTTTCTTCATCGAGACGGCAATTTGTTCGCTCGGCCGAGAGGGAGAGAGCCGTAAAAGCAAAGCAAGCTTAGCTTCTCCAGCCGATGATCACATCAAGAACCGAACCACGTACCGCATGAGATGTCTGCTCTCATTATTGGTGTGATTGGGTTTCTAAACCATCTAACCTTCGTTCAAAAAAAAAATCATCTAGCCTTTATGTTTAGAAACCCAATCACTGACTAGGGGAATAAAATTTTGAGGCTAGATGCATCCACTAAAAAAATTCGTTCAATGTCTCAATTATTTATAATGTAATTTTTCTTTGTTATATTTTTCCATACATGTATGAACAGTCCTTGTTCAAGCATGAAAATGTGCATCTACACCTACTTCCTCCGTTTTTAAAGTGATATCAGCTGTTGACTTTTTGAGTTACGTTTGACCGTTCGTCTTATTCAAAATATTAGCTCAAATATGTAAAGTTGTAAATTACGTTTCAAATTTCTTAGTGATAAAACAAATCATAACAAAGTATATAAATTTTTTAAACTTTTTTGAATAAGACGAATGGTTAAACCTTAAACATAACTCAAAAAGTAAACGGAGACATCAATTTAAAAACGAACGGAGTACTAATTTCCGTCTGATCAATTGCTTGTAATTTCTTTCAAGTAGGATACTTATGGCCATAGCAACGCAGGTGCATTCAGCATTCACCTATAAAGACGTGGTTGCATATGTTGCACAAAAATAAATAATTCGCTATGTTGGTTGTCTCCAATCAAAATGCATAATTAGGGGCTTAATTAGAGGTGTAATTAGGAGACTATGTAGCCTGAAAAAATCACATTGCAACAAAAGTTGGCTGAAGTTTGAAATTGTTAGATGACACTTCTAGATAAAAAGATATTTGTAATATAAAATATATATTATTAACTCTTATTTCCTGCATACTAAAATACAAGCATTTCACGCTGTGCATCTGAACAAGCTTAATATATTTTGGGATGGGGTGTCGTAGACTCATAGTATCATGTTGCATTGCATTAATTAGTTGCTATAACTAATAAGTATTTTTATAAGAGACAATGCCATATATGGAATATTATTTCAGGACGCCACAATACCAATCATGAACTGACAATTATTAGTTTAGAGTTTTCTTGCTCTGTTTTTTTTTTAAGAAAAAGGATAGATGTTACATGTATCCATGAAAGAAAATTGGATCCAAAATGTTATTAAGGAAAAGAATTCTGAAAATCTACAATGTTGTGTACATCTATTCTTACGATAATCCTAAATATATGAGTCATAATATCAAGATATTGCCTGAACAACTAGACACTGCTTGAGATTCGTGCGGTCTAAATCGCAAGTAGTCGTCGCCCGCCCTATCTCTCACGACCTCTTCCTCGCTATGAGCATCTCCGCGCCTTGCCCCCGCGACTCCTACCACACTTTGTGTGCCTTCCCGCCTCGAGCGGCAACGAATGTGGTTGGGCCCTCAGTTGCCACATCATTTTTAACATTTTGAACAAAACATTAAATGTTTATTTTGTGGCAAGGAGACACTAATTTGGGGGATGAATAAAAATTTTATCTCAACTTTGGTTTGTTTAAAATGTCCACATCAATTCAGAAATACGACAAATTCATGGTGGTCGAGTAGTTGCTTTACAAATGTTCAGAATTACGACTTTATGTTGAATGCTTGTTTTACATTTATGCACTTCCTAGAAATACCATGTACATAATCTTTTTACTTGTGTGTTCTTGGTAAAGCCGCTTGACTTTGCGTGAGACCAAACTGAACAGAGGAAGTGTGTGAACTGTGCTAAATCCCGAAAGGGTGTAAACGTCGCAGACACATGATTACGTGGCCAACATCATGTGTGGTATAGATGGCCAAATGGGCGGCCCGGCCCAGCATGGCACCGGCCCGCCATGGCACGGCTCAGAATTAAATGGGCCAGCACGGCCCGCTGCTTACATAGGTCGTGCCGTGCTCGCCCATGGGCGAGGGGTCAAGCCCATGGCACGGCACTAGGGTATTTACAGGGGCCGTACCAGCCCAGGCGGTCCGAAAGCACGAAATGGCCTATGAGGCATGAAAAAATAAATGGGCCCAGTAAGCACGAAAAATAAAAAACCCCTCAATCACAAGGAAATGAAGCAAAGTACCAGAATTTTGAACTTTAGAATTCAAACATAAGTATAAAACTCACAAAAAACACAAGAGACAAAGTTTTGGCCAAAGAAAATACTTAGATTAAAAAGTTTTGAGCTGGGATAACAGGTGGCTGCCTCATTAAAAGCCCTTCGGCCTAAGGGGAAAAAGAGTACAGCCACCCAGCTCAAATTTATCCAGAAGTTCAAATATTACAACAGTTCAAATGTCCAAGTCCAAATATTACCGTCCAAGCTAAGTTACTAGTAATAGGCTAAGTTACTAAATTACTGCCAGCTACTCCTCCACTGCCACACTCTCAATGGCATCTTCTCCACCATCCAGGTACAAGTTCTTGAACATCTTCTCGATCTCCTCTTGATAAGACTCAATGCTGTTTTGTGCTTTGTCTTCTCCCAGCTGTCAGTTTTTCAAGCACGTCAAGATCTCCACCATGTCTGGAGTCAGCCTTCTCCTCCTTTCCTCAAGCACCCTGCCAGTAAGACTGAAAGTAGACTCGGAGCTAATAGTGAAAACAGGAACTGTTAGCACAAGACAGGATAGGTCTGTTTATGCTCCTGCCACCACAACAAGATATCAAGATCATCATCAGAAACCAAGAGTGGATCAGCATCAAGATATGCTGTAGAAACCTGTGGAGCATAAGAGGAAGATGGTGTGGAACTCATAGATGCAAATGGGTCAGCATCATCATCATCAGTAAAAATCTTGCTCCAAATAGTTTTCTTCTTACCAACAGAAGTTTAAGTAGTTTTCTGCAGCCTAACTGCACCAAACCTGGACTCATACTTAGCAAATATGTTAAAAAGCTCAGTTCTAATGGTAGTATAGTAAGCAGAATAATCAACACCAGTATACCTAGACAGAACCATAAGAGCTTTGTTAAAACCAGTCATCTTTGCCCTAGGATCAAGGATGAAAGCAACAGAATAAAGCACTGGTATGTCAGCCCAGTACTTGAGGTACTTTGCCTTCATTGGCCCAACAGAAGGACCCAACAGCTTGTCATGCTCATACTTATGCAAATGAGTTGCTATCTCAATGAGTTGATGCAACATAAGTGATGATGTGGGATAGTAAACACCAGATAAAGCAACAGTGGCCTCATAAAACAGCTCAAGAAACTCAAAGATCTTATCAGCAACATACCAATGATCTTTGGTCAGCAATGTTTTACCTGTTAACTGCTGGTACTGAGTTTGGATGAACACATCAAAGGTTGCCTTATGTGGAATAAGGTGTTTCAACATCAGATAGGTGGAATTCCACCTAACATCCATGTCCAAGCCAAACTTGCGAGGCCTTGCCCCCATAGCAATGCAATATGTCTTATAAGCTGCAATCCTAGTGTTAGAAACATTCAAAAAAGATATGACAGTTCTGAAAGCCTCAATAAAAGGCTTCAAACGTTTTAGTCCAGACTTAACAATAAGATTAATGATGTGACAAGCACATCTCTGATGCAAGAACAAAGGGCCAACATAACCAGCAAACTTAACACTAAGCTCAGACATGGCATTAACATTAGACGAAGCATTATCAAGAGTAACAACATACACTTTATCAGTCAAGCCAAACTCATCAATCACCATAGCAACATGCTCAGCAATATTAGCACCACTATGAGAAACATCAATCAGACGCATGCCAAGCACCCTTTTCTCTAATTCCCAATCAGCATTCACAAAATGAGCAACAACAGAAAGGAAATCTTCCTTAGCATTACCAGACCAGATATCAGATGTAAGAGCAATAGAAGAAACATTCTTCTGCAAGGACTCCATCAGAACAGCACGACGAGAAGCATAAAACTTAACAAAATCACGAGTAGTAGTTTGCCTAGATACAGCAGAAAACCTAGGGTTATGAACTCTCTTAATGTAACGCTCAAATGCATCAGTAGCACCAAACCCTAGAGGAAGATCAAGAGTAACAATCAAGCGACATAGTTCACGACGAGCAAAATCAGCAGAGTAATCCCAAGCACGAAGAGATCCATCAGTATTATACTGCAGAACAGACTGAACTCTAGCATTGCGCTCGGCCTTAGCTAAGCAAGAAGTGCGATGCCTCAAAAGATGACCAGTACCACCAGAAGATTTAGCAGTCAGTTGAGATTTGCAAGTTTTGCACTTGGCGCCATACCTCACCGACTTACCATCAACCTCGCGGAAGAGTTGCTCGAAGTCGTTCCACACATCCGAGGTGAGCTTGCGCGTCCTCTTCTGTCTGCAGCAGCTTGCGGTACTGGCCGACATCGCTTGGCTCGCGCTCGCGGTGCCTCCGGTGTCCTGCTGGCCGCCAAGAATGTCAGCAGCGGCCGGAGCAGAAGGCGTAGGCGGAGGAGGCGGAGCCGTGGCCGTCACCGGAGTCGAAGAAGTGGATGGAGAAAGCGTGGCCGCAGGTGTGGACGACGCCGGAGAAGCAGGGCTGCAGCACGGCCTCTGGGAAGTGGTCGCCGTCCTCGGAGAAGCCGCCGGAGGGGAAGCAGTCGGTGGCGTCCGCCGAGTTGGGGAAGGAGCCGCCATCGAGCCGCCGCCGCCGAACAGCAGGTACCGCGCCTTCTTGATCGCGGCGTCGGTTGGCTCGAGCGGCATCGGGGCGGCGAGGCGATCGCGTCGACGAGCTCCCTAGATCTAGGGTTTGCCGCGGCGGGGGAGGCGAGGAGCGGCGAAATGAGGGGGAGGCGGCGGGGTGAGGGGTTTTTATAGTGGGGCGACCGGTTAGGGTAACCGTTAGGTGGGCTGTCCGACTGGACTAGCCGTTGGTGGGGGGGTTTAGTGGGCTGGTGGGCTGCTGGGCTGTTACCGGGCCGTGCTATGATGGGCGGTTAGCTGGGCTTCATCGGGCCAGGCCTTATGCGTGCCGGGCCGTGCTGCCCATTGGGCTGAGCACTCGGCCCAGACACGGCACGGGGGTTCGAGTCGGGCCAGCACGGCCCGAAATTATTTGGGCCGGGCCGTGCTTGGGCCGGGCCAAAAGCACCGTGCTTCGTGCCCGTCCATTTGGCCCGGTCCATTTGGCCAACTATAATGTGTGGTAAAAAGCCCGTCACTGTTTGTGTCTGGTTCTATCCAGCACGTTGAACAGTACAACGCAAATTGGAGCGAGCAGCGAGCGCCAAATTCTCAAAGACTCAAACTCCGTGCTCCGCCGTGCGCGGCAAAACACAATCCGCAGCCATCCCCCCCGGCTACCGCGCGGTTCGCGGCGTTTTTTTTTTTTTTATTTGTGATTCGCGGTGCGCGTCGTTGGTCACAATGACCCGCGCACAAAGAGTTCTGTATAAAAAAAGAAAGGAGTACTGTGAAAATACCTCAACATTCCGGGACTCCCGCCGCGCAGGCACACGGGATCCACCAAATCAGCCGCTTGGTCGCGCCCCGCGGCCGCACATTGCATCCGGCGGCCTATGTATACCTGCCCGCCCGCACCATTCTTCCAGCGTCGCCTCCGTCTCCCTCGTCGCCTCTCATCTCTCCTCCACCGGTCCACCCCACCCAAATCGGCGTCCCCAAGCGTGCGAGCGCGCGCTCCAGTAGTGGAGGCTAATTAAGAGGTGAGTGACTTGTGCTTTTAAGCTTTGATTGTCAACTGGTCTGGGGTTGGTTGCTCTCCGCTTTGCATTTGGGATGTGCGTTTGATCCACATGGTCGCAGTGTGTTTGATCGACTTGCTGTTTCAGATGCGGTTTGATCCGTTTCAGTTTACATGACGGGGAACGAGTTACAGATTGAACTCTGATTTCTTACTTCGATTTTGCTGTTCGAATTTGTGTCGTGTTTTTGCGGTTTGGTTTTGAGATCGAGTTGAGCAGTAAGCTTCGTGTTGGTGCACGTTTTCTGCAGGCCCCTTTTGTGTTGCTCCAGATAATTATTGCTGCTTTTCCTCAGATTTTCCCGTGACGTTTTGATCCATTTTGGTTTGCATTGACACAGGTAAAGTGGTTTGCGAAGGGAGAGGGAGCCGTGCGCCATGGAAGCTCTCCTCCGCCCGGCCCAGCACGAGGGCCTGCACGTGCCGTTTGGGCCCAAGCCGTTCGGCCCCGGAGATGGACGGTTCTCCTCGCCCAACCTGCTCACCGACGGCGCCGATCTCTTCTACGGCTACTCCTCCCACCCCTTCGGCCGCGGCCTCGTGCCGCCCTCCTCGCCGTCGCCGCGCGCCGCCTCGCGCTCGCGCTCCTCCTCCACGCCTTCGCCGCGCACCGCCTCGGGCTCCCGCTCCTCCTCCGACACCGGCTCCGTCGTCGACGACGGGGATGACGCGCTCGCCGCGGCGGAGCACAGCGCCCGCCTCTCCCGCCTCGCGCTCCAGTACCAGGAAACGGCCGGCCGCTACCGCCTCTGCTTCTCGCACCTCGCCGACACCAGCGATGAGGCGGTGGCGCTCCGCCAGGAGAACGACCAGCTCCGCGTCGCCAACGGCGACCTCATGAACCGCATCGTCATGGTCGGCGGCAAGCACAGCTCCGCCATCGCCCTCGCTGACGACTTCCGCCGACTCAACCTCGCCGAAGAGCAGGCCAGGGCCATGGCCAGAGCCATGCCGCCACCTCCTTCGCCGCCCGCCGTGATGCGGCCCGTCCCTGCGGTGCTGCCGAAGAGCATCTCCGTCCGTTCGAGCGGCTACCTCAAGATGAACCCGAGCGGCAAGCATCGCGTGTCCAAGACGACGGACGCGGGCTCGGTGAGATCGTTTGCTCAATCCACCTGTGATTTAGTCCGTGTTCGATTAATCAGTCCATGAGCCTTACCTGTTCGTCTGTTGTTCTCAACGCGGGAATGCAAGCAGCAGCGCGTGTTCGTGGGCATGGACGGCAGCGCCAAGGGGGATGAAAACAAGGATGCGAAGAAGGAGCAGGGCGCGGGCGGGTTGGAGTTCGAGGTGTATAACCAGGGCATGTTCAAGACAGAGCTGTGCAACCAGTGGGAGGAGACCGGCGCGTGCTCGTACGGCGACCACTGCCAGTTTGCGCACGGCATCACCGAGCTCCGCCCCGTCATTCGCCACCCGCGCTACAAGACCGAGGTCTGCCGCATGATGCTTGCCGGGATCCTCTGCCCCTACGGCCACCGGTGCCACTTTCGCCATTCCATCACCCCCTCCGACGGTCACCTCCTGCACCGGTGATTATGTCAGTTCGTCACCGACCGTCTCAATCACTATGTCATTGTCAAAGGTGAAGCAAAACGGGGATAAAAACAAGGTATATAATAACTAGATACACGAAGATAGAGAAGGAAATCAAATATCATAATTAGAAAACCCAGGCAAGCTGTGAATATAGAGCTCTAGACTGTTTAGTTATTTTGGGATTATTGTTGTTGGCATATGATTTATTATTCAGGCATATAGGTTAATGTGGTATTCCCAGTTGCTTATTTGGATGATTTGTTGAAAAATTGGTCACTCCTGTAAGTACACTATGCAAGGCTGTTATCTGAATATTCTCATTCAGTTACTGTCCTGTGAAGTGCAAGTGCCTTCTGTTATAATGTTCCTGGACAATTGGAGCAATGAATTATACATTTGTTGATGTTGATCATACAGAGCACTGATATTGTCTATGGGGATGTCCTTTGTGATTTGTCTTGCTTTTTACCTGAAAACCTCTTGTGGCTGTGACCTTTATCTGCTGGTTGTGACAGTAGAAGCACAGGCTGTGACCTTTCTGTGCTATATGTTTTCTGCTAACCTGTTTGACACTCCATCATTCCAGTGGGTGATGACTTGAGCTTTTCATCTCAAATGGTATTGCATCTGTGACTTTTAAGCAGGTGGTACTGATAACTGAAGTGTGGACGAGTGGTTACTGTATTATTTTTACATCTTAGCATCCTAGTTGCCAAGTGCAGCTCCTCTTTGCTGTATCTGTAGCTTCTTTGGAGTGGAACCATTTTAGGGTACTATTGCTCTGTTTGAGTTTGAGTGATCTTTTCTAGTCTCCGATGGATGCTCCTCTTTGCTGTGTCTGTAGCTTTTTTGGATTCTCCGATGTGAACTCGTGATTATAGTTCATATACTCTGCATCAAGCAATTGCTAACTATGCCAAGATGTCACCTTCCCTAAAGTGTAAATGTCATTTACACATGAGTACGCGACTTATGTGTATTGCCAACTCTTATGCAGCAGGTACGTATGTCCGTGCAACAGCAACAGTTTACAGCGCACCAAAAGACAGATTAATTCTCGGTGAGCTATTGAGCTTTCAGTGAACTGCGCTAAGTCGTGACCTTCTCTAAAGTGCAAATGTCGTTTACACATGATTACATGAGTTATGTACATTGCGTGCCCATCTAATCGGCGTTTCCAACAATGCGTTGTGGTCGCGGACTGGGAGGGAGGAGAAGACCAGCTGCTGCCGCCGGTGGTCGTCGGTGGCGAGAAGATTGTGGATCGGGACAGTTCAAGAAGAAGGACTTCTTTGTAATTTCTTTTTCTTTGAGGACTGTTCTGTAAAACAGCCCCCAGGGGTGTCCCTGTAAAAGGTGTGGGTGTACTGTGCTACTCTTTTAATACAATTCCCTCTTTCGCAAAAAAAAAAAAAATGACTTTGGCTTATTCTAAAAACAGCTTATCCAATGGCTTATCTGTGAAAATAGCTTTTCTGGCTCATTTTGACTTATATGTGAAAACAGCTTATCCTGTCAAACTGTTTGTCAAAACAGCTTATCCTGTTTTTTCTGAAAACAGCTTATCCTGTCCAAATGACCCTAGTGCCCCTGTCCATTTAACATGACAATGCGCATGTAATTTCTATGTTATGAAAAAATAATATTGAAAAAAAAATTAAGTTACACTAATATATAGTGGCAACTAATAATATAATAAAGTACAATAAATTTTGACAAAACAAACCTCACTAACAATAGCCCACCGCTTCCTTTTGCCTTATGATAAAAAAAAAAGAACACGACTCTTCAGCGTACCACCACTCCCGGGCCCACCGCTTCCTTTTTCCTCCACTCATCCTTTTCCTTGCTTCGTTGCTATCTCCTTTCTCTCTCTCTTGCTCTTCCGGTCAATCACCAGCAGCGACAAAACAAATACGATTTCCGGTCAGCTACAAAACGCGAGCTGTGGATGAGCAGGCGCTGCCAGGAGCACCAGTCTGCACGCGCGCATCGGTTCGGCGCTCGCCCCCGACGCTCTAGAGCTGCGCTGAGGCACCCGTGCTCAGTTCGCCGCCGCCGGCGAACTGCTCGCCATTTTTCTTGAGGGCACGGTGGGAATCCTCTGAGAATCACGCGCGGGTGGCAGGCATAAGCTGAAAAAAGCAAGTTTTACCGGCTTTGCCTCTCCAATACAAAAAATGAAACGGCTTCTCCTGGCTTGGACGAATGAGCTGTTTTGAAGCAAAACGTTTGGCTGGGCTTATTCCATTTTTCCTATAAGCCAGAGGTGAAGCTGCCCCAAAAGCAGGTCCCAAACACACCCGTACATTGCCAAGTGCCAACTCATATGAAGCAGGTACGTGCACCGGCAACAGTTCACTGCTGGTCTGCAAGCTGTTGCCGCACCTCGAACAGGCCGAGGCAGGTTGGAGCTGGGATGTGGGATTCACTCGATCAGGAGCTCCAGCGTGTTAAAACGAGAAGGAAAGAACGCGCACGCGGGATTTTTCCCTTCTTTCTTTATAGTAACGCACGCGGGAATTCACTCGAGCCGCGAGCGCCAATTCCCAAATGACACCCCGCTGTGCCGTGCGCGGCAAGAACACACCCCGCGACCATCGCATTCGCACGGCCTCGGCTGACACACAAACAGCCTGCCGCCGCACAGGCACGTGGGCCCCACTGAATCAGCCGCTCGGTCGCGCGCGGCAAACGGCGGCCTACCTTTACGCGCCCGCCCGCCAGTCCGCCGCACCATTCCTCCGGCTCCACACCTCCGTCTCCCTCTTCCCTCTCCCCTCTCTCGAATCGGCGTCTGGAAGCGATCGCGCGCTCTCCAGTACCGGGGAGTGAGTTGTGTTCCATTTTTTTACTGCGAACTTTTCTGTTCGATTTTGGGATCGCGTTAAGCTTCGAGTTTGGTGCACGTTTTCTTCGGCTGTCCTCCCCCTTTTGCTCCAGGAATTTACTGATCTGCATTTCCTTCGATTTTTCCGTGACATTTTGATCCGATTTCGTTGCTTGTCTGCGAAGGGACAAGAAACCGTGCGCCGCCATGGAAGCTGTCCTCCCCGCGGCCCAGCACGACGGCCTGCACGCGGCGGCGTTTGGGCCCATGCCGTTCGGCCTCAGAGATGGACGGTTCTCCTCGCCCAACCTGCTCACCAACGGCGGAGATCTCTTCTGGGGGGGCTACTACCCCACCCGCCCCTTCGGCATCGTCCCCGTGCACTGCTACTCCGCCTCGCCGTCGCCGCGCGCCGCCTCGTGGTCCCGCTCCTCCTTTGACGCCAGCTCCGTCTTGGGCGTGGGGGATGACTCGCCCGCCGCCCTCGCCCGCCTCGCGCTCCAGTACCAGGAGGCGGCCGGCCGCTACCACCTCTTCCTGTCGCACCTCGTCGACACCACCTATGGCGAGGTGGCGCTACGCCGGGAGAACGACCTCCTCCGCTCCGCCACCGTCGACCTCGTGCGCCGCATCGTCCTGGTCGGCGGCAAGCACAGCTCCGCCATCGCCCTCGCTGACGAGCTCCGCCGTCTCACCCACGCCGATCAGCAGGCCATGCCACCGCCTCCTTTGCCACCCTTCGTGATGCGGCCCGTCCCCGCAGAGACGCCGAAGAGCATCTCTATCCGTTCCGCCGTCTACCTCAAGATGAAACAGAGTGGCAAGCATCGCGTGTCCAAGACGACGGACGCTGACGCGGTGAGATCATTTGCTCAATCACCACTCGTGATTCAGTCCGGTGTTCGATTTTTCAGTCCATGACCCTTGCCTGTTCGACTGTTGTTCTCAACGCGGGAATGCAAGCAGCAGCGCGTGTTCGTGGGCATGGACGGCGCCGCCAAGGAGGAGGGGAAGAAGGGCGCGAAAGAGGAGCTGGGCGCGGGCGGGTTGGAGTTCGAGGTGTACACCCAGGGCATGTTCAAGACAGAGCTGTGCAACAAGTGGGAGGCGACTGGCGCGTGCTCGTACGGCGACCTTTGTCAGTTTGCTCACGGCATCGCCCAGCTCCGCCCCGTCATCCGCCACCCGCGCTACAAGACCAAGGTCTGCCGCACGGTGCTCACCGGGATCCTCTGCCCCTACGGTCACCGCTGCCACTTCCGCCATTCCATCACCCCCGCCGACGGCCACCTCCTGCGCCCCTGATTGTGTCAGTTCGTCACCTGTGAAGTGCAAGGGTCTTCTGTTGTAATGTTCCTGGACAATTGGAGCAATGCAGAATACTTTTGTGAGTCATGTGGAGCACTGATATTCTCTATGATAATCAATCACCGCAAAAGCTCCTGTGATTTGTCTTGCCTCTTAAACTGCTGGTTCTGACAGATGGTCAAGTAGTTACCATGCTTTCTTTTGCATCTGCTGTCTCTAGTTGTTCTAGCAGTTTTGAAGCATCCCGGTTATATTACTAATTTTGAATTTCTTTCATTCATGCTACTGAGCATGGAGGATTCTAATTAGCGAGATTGTGCAGTACTCGGTACATTTCGTTGGATCATCGAATGCCAGTTTACGGTACTATACAACGGAGCTATGAATAGAGTGTTCTAGATACCTGCTGTTCAATATGGGGCTCATCCGGGTCTTACGATATGTGGAATATTCTGGGATCATTGATTTTGTTGAATATTATATGATGACGATATATTTTATGATGTTATCTCCCAATTGTGTTTTTGGGGGTAAACCGGGTGATAAAATGTTTGACTTCTGTAATTTGAGTTTTTCATTGATGTGTTGGATACTTGAAAACTTGGCAATTGCTGGAGGTTCAGTTTGTTTCTGGAGGATTGACGCAAAGATGGTATTTTGCGTCCAGATTTTGTGCAACATATTTCCTGCTAACCTGTTTGACAGTCCATTATTCCAGTGGCTGATGACTTCTTGAGTTTTTTTTTTTACCTCGAATGTTCTTGTATCTATGACTTTTAAGCAGCTGGTATTGATAACAGATAGATGGATGACTGTTTACTTTGTTGTTTTACGTCCTGCTTCTTTGGGCTATTAATTATTGAGCTGCTTTTGAATAACCTATTTGCCAAGTGCAGCTCCTCTTTGTAGTATCTGTAGCTTCATTGGAGTGGAACCACTTTTGGCTATTTTTGCGCTGTTTGAATTTGGGTGATCTTTTCTAGTCTACGATGGATGCTCGGTTGTGAACTTGTGCCTACATTTCATATTCTTTGTAATGTTGCATAAATTCAGGTGCAGGTTCATGAGATGTTTCCTAGTTGCCCTTTTTGTGTGAACCGGGCGATGAATTGGTCAATCCTAAGTACACAGTTAGTTTGTTAACTGAATATTTCATTGATGTGTTTAACAGGGCCGGGCATTGGACAGTTGTAATTTTCCTGGATAACTGAAGCAATGAGTTAAATTTTTCCAGAGCATAGATAAGTTTCTGTTGCTATATGTTTTCTGCTGGTGATGTGGCTGCCTACAGTGTATAGGTCATGTGATTTTTTTATTTTTTGCCTCAAAAGAGCTCTTGTGGTAAGCGGCTGGTACTGATGGATGTGGACAATTGGTTACTGTATACACTTTGCATCTTTTGTCTTGAGACCTGCTTTGCTGTGTATGTGGCTTATTTTGACAGCGCGAATAGTTTTGGCTACATTGCGAATTTTGATGTGATCTGTGCTTTGGAGCACCACAGATACTTCAGTGACATAACGTACTATATTTCACATACATTGAGCAATTGAATGGCAGACAAGGTGGTATACTACAGAATTGTGTGCAAAACTTCAACATGAATTTATTCCGTTCTTCCACGCTTGCCAGATTATTCATGTTTCAGACTACAGAAAATTCAACCGGTGCCTTCTTTGGTTTGTTCCAAACATTCCAGTGTACAAGGGATGTCTGAGATACGAGACAGCGTGAATATCAGATAGATTGGTTGCAACTTTGCACTCAGCTGAACATGAATTTTGTTGCCTAAACCCTGCAGTAAGCCTTCAATTTATCTTCGTGACGGGCGCCTTCTTCGGAAACACAGAATCGGAAGAAGTCATCAAATTTAAAGGGCTTGAAACGGGGATGGTTTTCATTGCCCACAAGCTCACTGGGCGCCTGGATCATAAAGTCCGGGACTGAGAACAGGATAGCGGAGTACCTGGTGACATCCCCACTGATGGTAATTCGATGAAATGGTGCGTGAAGACGGTCGTTTGTCCATGCCTGCAACAAGGGAAAGGAAACGAGAAGTGCAAAAGTTAGAAAAATACAGGATCGGTTTTAATCACAGGGGACGTTGCAATCACAAGGGTTTGGCAGGTTTAGTTTGTGCTGTGCAACTGTGCAGGAATACAGTGCATGTATATCATCCATGCCCATGATTTCAGTAGCTAAGGTCTGAGTAAAGACATGCATGGTTTCTTTATTACCAGGCCCTTCTCGATCACTCTATGCATCTATTCACATCTTCATATTGTGGCGTTTGGCGATGTTTTATACGCAACAAAAATTGGCAAAGGGCCACAACAAAACCTCATCTTAGTACTAGCTACTAGAGTTCTTACTTCCTCGACAATAGGAAACCAAGCCATCTTCAGCTGGAACTATTGGAAGCAAGAAATTATGAGATGCAGTGATGCGTACCCGGAGCGCGTTGCCAACCATGACAACCAGCGACGCGGGCTCGACGCGGATCCAGTCCCCGTCCCTGGTCTGCACCTCCAGCCCGTCCACCTCATGCTGCCACACGACGCTGAGCGTGTTGGTGTCCTGATGCGATCCGGGGGCTCCGAACCCGACCTCCTCCTCCTGCTCGGCGCTGGGCACCGCCTTGTACTCCCACATCCGGAACAGGTGCCACGTGGACTCGTTCATCGCGTCATGGTACTTGGCCACGCCGAGCGCTTCCAACACCATCCGCCGCACCGTCTCCTCCAGCTCCAAGAGCAGCTTCGCCGCGCCATGGACGGTCTCCCTTTTCACGCTTGGCAAAAGCCGTGCGTAAACGAGCAAATCCTTGGGAAGACGAAGAAACGAGGCTGACGTACAACGAATTACCTGAAACTGGTGGCGTCGCCGCCGACGCCGCCGTCGGGCCACACGAGGTCGGCGAACGCGCGCACGTTCTCGGGCTTGTAGCCGTCAACGATGGCGAGGCTTTCGGAGGACACGCGGCCCGGCGGCCCGCGGTGGTAGCCGAGGTGGGGCTTGTCGTCGCCGTAGTAGTTGCGGCGCTTGGCGTCGACGGGGAGCGCGAAGAGCGGCCGCACGGCGCCGTCGAAGAGCGCCGCGCGGAGGTCCGGGGTCAGGGCCGGGCAGTGCGCGACGAAGCAGCCGTGGCTGGTGAGCGCGTCCATCACCTGGGCGCGCACGGCTGTCCATGAGCCTGAGCCGGGCGCCGACGGGTCCACGCCGGAGAAGTCGATACGGGGGAGCTGCGTCGCCTCGCCGGCCATCCTCGCGCCTTGAATCACCGTGTCTCCGGACTCCGATGGTGATGGTATTTGGTTGCGTTCTGCTTCACTGCTCCCGGAGTATTGTACAACTGAACATTTTTTTTTTTTTAGCCCCGACCCCAGAAAGTCCTTGAACATTTTTTTTAACAAGTAAATAAACTCCATGTCATTTTCACGAGTCAGTGTGATCATTCCATGATTCCATCTCTCTGCTTCATCCAAAACAATAATTCAGCTCAGCTATTTGACCATACGGAGATATGACTTTTGACCATCAAATGGCACCAAAGTTCTTTACTCTCACGTTTGCTAGGAGTACTTGTCAGTAGTGAGACTACAATGCTTCACTTCACATACACTGAATCACTGAACGTTGGTTGAAGGAGGTACATATTCCACTGGAACGGTGTGCAAAACCCAACATCAATTTATTCATTTCCTTTATGGCTACCAATCTGCAATATTTTTTTATTTCTCAGGCTACAGAGTTCAATCGTGTCTTATTTGGTCTGTTATCAACACGACAAGATTCCGGTCTACAGGGGAAATTTGAGACTGCCGTAGAGCTAATGCCAGATGGACAAGCTGCTTAACTCAGTGATGGACAGAAAGTTAAGCTCAACTGAAAATGTAGTGTGTTGCCTATAAACCACAGTAAGCCTTGAGTTTATCTTCATGCTTAGCACCTTCTTCAGATACACAGAAGCAGATGAAGTCATCATTGTTATGGGGCTTGAAGCGGGGAGGGTGTTCGTCATCCACGAGTTCATCAGGCGCCTGAACCTTGAAATACGGGGCTGAGAACAGGTTGGCAGAGTATCTGTTGACATCCCCACTAACTGTAATCCGGTGGAATGGGGCGTGCAGATGGTCATTTGTCCAGGCCTAGAGACGGTGATAATGAAAAGGCACATAAGTTAGAAAACAATGTAATTTCAGAAGAGGATGGTTTTATCACATTTCACAAAACTGAATAGTACAAATTACTGACGATGAACGTCAGGCATGCACTACACAGTTTCAGAATAACTGGCATATTGAACTCTTAGCAACTCGTGCAATCAAGGAATGGCAAACAATTTTATGTTCTATGTATGTATCCTGAAAAATGCACCAATTAGCGGCAAAAGTGTTGTCTGACTCGCACAAACTGAATCACTGACGGGCGGCAATGGGTCTCTCCAGCTTAACACTAGAATTGCCATAACAGAGTGGCTCTTCAGCTAAAAAACGCTCTCAAAGAGGAAAAACAGAGTTGCAGCAGTCGTGGTGCGTACCCGCATCGCGTTGCCGGCCATGACGACGAGCGACGTCGGCGAGGCTTGACGACGATCCAGTCCCCGTCCCTGGTCCGCATCTCCAGCCCTTCCACCTCGTGCTGGCAGATGACGCTAAGCATGTTGGTGTCCTGATGCGACCCGTACCTCACCGTCTTCTCCGCGGCGTTGGGCGCCTCGTACTCGGCCACCCGGAACAGGTGCCACGACGACGCTTTCAGCGGCTCGTGGTACTTGGCCACCCCGAGCTCCTCCAGCACCATCAACCGCACCGTCTCCTCGAGCTCCGCCATGCGCTTCGCCGCGCTATGGACGGTCTCGCTGCACGAGCAAAAGCTGTAAAGCTTCGATCTGTTGACCATGCAGGGCAAATCGTAAGGGAGGAGACGAGATGTACCAGAAGCCGTTGCCGCCGTCGGGCCAGACGAGGTCGGCGAAGGCGCGGACGTTCTCGGATTTAAGGGCGTCCACGATGGCGAGGCTCTCGTAGCCGTAGAACCCCGGGATGTCGCCCATGTAGCCGTGGAAGGGCTTGTCGGCGCCGTAGTAGTTGCGGCGCTTGGCTTCCACGGGCAGCGCGAAGAGCGGCTTGACGGCGCCGTCGAAGAGCGCGGCGCGGAACTCCGGGGTCAGGGCCGGGTAGTGCGCGTCGAAGCAGCCGGTGGTGGTGAGCGCGTCCATCACCTGGGCGCGCACCGCCGACCAGGTCCCGGTGCCCGGCGCGGACGGGTCCACGCCGGAGAAGTCGATCCGAGGGAGCTGCATCGCGTCGGCGCTCATGATCTGAGCTGGTTTCCGTGTCTTCGGTGGTGGTGGCACTGGGTGTTGCTTCTTGCCTCGCAGCGCTCGCGGTTGGTGGCCGTGGTCCGCGAAGGATAGCAGACGCCGTTGACTTCTAACTCGATTGGGAAATGGCAGTAGGATTCTTTCTTTCCTTTTTCACACAGACAAAAAGGAAAAAAAAAAAAAGGAACTGGGCGTCAGAGTTGATGCAGCTACTGGCTAGATTTGGTCGTGTTCAGTGTAACAAGTTGTACACAATCTGTCCCAGCAAAGCCTCTTCTGAATGTGTGAACTGTGCTATCGAGCACGGCATATCCTCACTCAGTTGTGAGATTAATTCACATGCATTGAAACTGAATGTCAGTTCAAGGTGTTGGTATACCGAATGGTTTGAAACCCGCAATCAATTTATGCACTTTCTTTCAATCCCAGATAATCCATGCTTCCGAGTACATCAAATCAACCGGTGTAATAATTATTCTGCTCCAAGTAGTTCAGTGTACAGAGAAGTCTGAGATAGAGATCGAGGGAACGTCCGAATGGCAGTAGGACAGATTGCTTTATTTAACCATGGTCAGACTCTGGAGCTCAACCAAATACAAACTTATTTTTTTGCCTATACTCCGCAGTAAGCCTTGAGTTTATCTTCGTGCTGAGTGCCGATTTCAGACACCCAGAAGCGGATGAAGTCTTCATTGTTATGGGGCCTGAAACGGAGAGGGTGTTTGTCGTCCACGAGTTCATCGGGCGCCTGAATCTTGAAATTGGGGACTGCGAACAGGATGGCGGAGTACCTGGTGACATCCCCACTGACGGTGATCGGATGAAATGGGGCGTGCACACGGTCATTTGTCCATGCCTAGAAGAAGGTGGTAACTGGTAAATAAGAAGAAAACCATAGAAGTCAGAAACAAAAGAAAAAGGAAAAAAAAAGAAGACATGGTCATGTTGAGGAAAGCAGAGTTGCAGTAACGCTGCTTACCCGGAGCGCGTTGCCGGCCATGACGACGAGCGACGTCGGCGACGGCTCGACGACGATCCAGTCCCCGTCTCTGGCCTGCACCTCAAGCCCTTCCACCTCGTTTTGGCACACGACGCTGAGCATGTTGGTGTCCTGATGCGACCCGTACGTCACCGCCTTCTCCGCGGCGTGGGGCGCCTTGTACTCGGACATCCGGAACGAGTACCAGGTGGACGCGTTCAGAGACTCGTGGTACTTGGCCACCCCGAGCGCCCCCATCACCATCCTCCACAGTCCGCACCGCCTCCTCCAGCTCGGCGATGCGCTTCGCCGCGCCATGGACGGTCTCACTGCATGTGTGTGCAGCAAACGCGGTAAGCTTCGGTCATCCTACAGGAGCAAATATCATGGAAGAAACGGACTTTACCAAAAGCTTGCGTTGTCGCGGCCGTCGGGCCACACGAGATCGGCGAAGGCGCGGACGTGCTCGGGTTCGGGCCCGTCGACGATGGCGAGGCTCTCGTAGCCGTCGAGGCCCGCCGCCCGGGAGTCCACCGATGTAGCCGTGGAAGGGCTTCTCGGCGCTCATCCTCGAGCACGTCTCAGATGATGACGGCGTGATGGACTCATGGTGTTGTTTCACATCCAGGCGTGGATATTTTACTCTTTCCTTGTTGGTTGGACGTTTTCAGTTCGCACAGGCACGGTTGATCAGTAGTGCGTTGCCGACCATGACGACGTCGGAACCTGCTTGATGACGGTCCACTTCGAGTACCTGATTTGCACCTACAGCCCTTTCAACTCGTGCTGGCACATGATGCTGAGCGAGTTGCTGTCACAATACGATCACCGACGTCTCCGCGGCAGCTTCGACTTGTAATTCCGCCATGCGTGTAGGTCCATACTCAGTTACGTACTCACTTAATTAAATACAAAATATGATTCTTTGCCAATAAGGCCTATTAGCTCAGTTGGTTAGAGCGTCGTGCTAATAACGCGAAGGTCGCAGGTTCGAGACCTGCATGGGCCAATTTTTTTTTTTTTTTTTTTTTTGGGGCCTTCCTTTCGCAAGACAGTTCTGGTGTCATCTGAAAATGCAAGAGGATCAGAAGGCGAATTTCGGCTTTGGTGGCAGAGGCAGAAGCGTGTTTGCGATGGCTTAAGGTTATGCAGAATGATAGCCAGATTAATGTAATTGTAGAAGTCGACTGGAAGGAGCTGGTGAACCTATGGGAAAACAGAAGTTAAGGTCGGAGATTGCAACAATCCTGGAAGATATTAGAGAGCTTAGTCGCCTTTTTCTTTCTTTCATTCAAGTTGATTCATGTAAAACGTTCTGCTAATGGCGTAGCTCATAAGTGTGCTAGGCAATGTGCCTAGTTCATTGATGCAGTAACGATTGTAATCACCATTTGCAATGAGAAGCTGTGTTGATGTGCGCCCCCCCCCCCCCCCCCCCCCCCCCCCCCCCCCCAAAAAAAAAGAGTACCCGTTGGATTACACACACTGGAAAGTCGCGGGAAAATTTCTGATTCGGCCCAACTCAAAAATAACAGTGGCCTGATTGGCACAATATGGCCCAAAAGCCCAAAGGACAAATAAGTCCAACCAAACGGAAACCCTTGCTCAACTCCCCTTTCGTGCTGCCGCCACCACCGTCCCCCGGTTCTACCTCCCGCCTCCGATGGCCGAGCCGCCGCCGCAGCCATCGTCGGACCCTGCCACCCCGCCGCAGGATTCCAGCGGAAAATCAAAGAAAAAGAACAAGAGGAACCCCTCTAAGAAGCAATCGAAGCGAGCAGTCGCTTCTACCTCGGGTTCAGGCACCATGGTTGAGGACCCCTTCCTCTTCCTCGCCGGCGGCAAGGAAGGAGGTAATGTTCTCTATAATTACGAATTTTAGATGTCCCGCCTCGGCTAGAGATGTTTCCGTGCGGTCTGTGATGTGGCGGCATGGGTTTTGGGCGCAGGGTTCCTGGAGTTGGAGGAGATTGACGAGGCGGATTTCGGGATCGTGGGAGGCGTCGTGGAGGAAGTGGGAGGTGGCGAAGACAAGGTGGGGAAGGATCGGGGGAAGAAGAAGAAGCGAAAGCGGAAGCGAGGGAAGGATGACCAGGCCCCAAGTGGTGATGCCGATGGCGATGGCGATTTGGTAGTTGAGAGTGAGCAGGAGGAGGAGGAGGAGGAGGAAGAGGAGAAAGAGGAGGAGAAAGGGGATAAGACGCCGAAAAAGAAGAGGAGGAACAGGAAGAAGAGGAAGCTGAAGAATAAAGTGAAGAGCGTGGAGAACAACGGGGACGTCGTTGACGACAATGCCGAAGGTTATTAAGCTTGCTGTTTGTTGTTTTGATGCAATGCAGTTTGTCCTGTGCGACTGCAGTATTTCTCGTTTTAGGCCCTTCGTAGCTATTGTCTCAAAATTGATTTCATGACACCAGCATACATGCTATTGTTTTCCCCCAGACACACTAGATGACGATGGCAATGACAATATGGATCAAGATAAGAATGATGAGCTGATTTTGGGTGAGGATGAAGTTTACTCATGGCACGAGCTTAGGCTTCACCCTCTGCTTGTCAAGGCTATGCGAAGGCTTGGATTCAAAGAGCCAACCCCGATACAGAAGTCTTCCTTTCCTGCAGCAGCGCATCAAGGCAAGGTTCGTCAATATGTCCATTAGTTTATTAACCAATTAACCTGATAACTTATCTCGTCAACTGAAAATCAGGGCCTTTTCTGATACTTGTCCCTAAAACTGCTCATCTAACAGATGATTGCTCTGAACTGAGTAACTGACCACAGATGATGGCTAACAGATGATTGCTCTAAAATCAGGGCCTTTCTTGTATAGTTTTTTATTAGCAATCATAAGCTAGAAAAACTTTGGCATTTTATTTGTGCTGGCATTTACCTTGCCTTGCAACAGGATGTTATCGGTGCAGCAGAGACAGGTTCCGGTAAGACACTTGCTTTTGGCCTCCCTATTTTGCAACGTCTCCTTGAAGAGAGAGAAAAAGCCTCAAGGTTACATCAAGAAGATGGAAAAACTATACAAGAAAGTTCTGGAGGGAGCTCTCTTCGTGCCCTTATCTTGACACCCACTAGGGAGCTTGCCAAACAGGTACAGGAATAGCATAGCATATCTCAACTTACATATCAATTTATGTGTCAATTTGATTCTTTTATTGTATCCTATTCGGTTGAGTTCAACATTCAGTCAGCTGTTGAGTTAACTTTACTGTTTTTCTCCCCTTTTTTTTTCTTTCTGAAAGAGCTTTAATGTTTGTTTTTCTGGTTCTATCTTCTATGCAAGCTTTAGCATAATTCCCATTCAAATATAAGTAAGGTTATGTCATGCGCATCTTACAGTTATTCATTTATAGGTATGTGATCATTTGAAGGAAGCAGCCAAGTTCTTAGGAATACATGTTGTTCCTATTGTTGGTGGTCTATCCATGGAGAAACAAGAACGACTTTTGAAAAAGAAGCCTGAAATTGTCGTTGGAACTCCAGGAAGATTGTGGGAGCTCATGTCGATGAACAATCAACACCTGGTTGAGGTTAGTATTTGTACTTGTACGTGAACTTTGAATGCATGTCTACTTCTCAGTTTACATGCTAGTGACTCGATATATAGCATACAACATTTAGACCACAGAAATGTATATTCTGAATAACAAAACAAATGGATTTGGGGCTTGATTTTTTTTGCATGAGTTATTAAAAGGAGCTTAACTTTAATTAATGAAGTTTCTTCTCTTAGCCATGAGCCAGCCTACTGTATCTACTAATGTATTGGCAGTTTCTATCTACTTTGTGCATTGCTTCCAACTTTATAGTGAAACAACGTAGCCATTTTTTTTTATGGATACAAACCACGTAGACATTAACTGAGTCTTTTTGGGTATGGGAAAACCAAAGTTACAACATTTTTTAATGGCTGTACATATATTTTAGGTGGCAGGAAACAAATTATCCCCTGTGTCGTCTGTGGTCTCTGACTGTAACATGTATCCAAGTCTACCTTTCTAAGCACATATTGTCACTACTTATATCGGCCATCTCATATTTTTAAAAGAGAACAAAATAGAGAAAAAGGTTGGTAAAATTTAGTGTGACCTTGTACTTAATGTAATTGTAATGGTTTGATTACTTGTGGGTGTTAATGTCCCAATGTTTTTCTTTATCACTCAGCTGCATTCACTGTCGTTCTTCGTGTTGGATGAGGCTGATAGAATGATCGAAAGAGGCCATTTCCATGAGCTACAATCCATCATTGAAATGCTTCCATTGACTAATGGTTCTGAGGAACAATCTGTAAGAACTACACCAAACTGTGCGACTGTACTGAATGTGCAAATAAAGAAGAGGCAAACCTTTGTGTTCTCTGCCACACTTGCACTCTCATCAAATTTTCGGAAGAAATTAAAGCGTGGCCTATCTACTTCAAAGGCAACGATGCCTGATGAAGTCAGCTCCATCGAAGCACTTTCGAAGCAGGCTGGAATGAAACCTAATGCAGAAATAGTTGATCTGACAAAGGCTTCAATATTGCCTGAGAAACTTGAA
Organism: Eragrostis curvula; assembly: GCA_007726485.1. Taxonomy (NCBI): domain Eukaryota; kingdom Viridiplantae; phylum Streptophyta; class Magnoliopsida; order Poales; family Poaceae; genus Eragrostis; species Eragrostis curvula. The sequence goes on along the minus strand of CM017445.1, from coordinate 38,754,672 downwards.
GAATCTTTCATTGAGTATGTCTTTGTCTGTTTATCAATTCTTTTATATCATGACTATAATTGGCACCATTTTGCTTATACTTTCCGCGAAAAAAAGTTATGATGGACAGTTCTGCAGACTCACAAATTATTGTTTTTGTGCTCTACAGGTGCAGCGAAGATGATAAGGATGCCTACCTATATTATATTTTGAGTGTTCACGGGCAAGGTCGCACGATAATATTTTGTACATCAATCGCTGCATTACGTCACATTTCCTCCATATTGCGCATTCTTGGAATTGATGTTTTGACCAATCATGCTCAAATGCAACAAAGAGCTCGCATGAAGGTGATTTTGGCATCGAATTATACAAATCTACTTTTATTTAAAGTTTGCTGAGGGATTGTCATTCAGTTTCCACAGCATCTTGATGGATGTAGTCTTGCTGTGTACTTTTCACTTTATCTATCCAACTTTAATGTTTATTAGGATAGGCTTTATGTGACTGGCCTCCATGAAATTTGCGCCTATTTTACTTTGAGAACAGTATAATTTTGTGAACGTTACAATTTTGTAAGTGACTACTATAGTTTTTTACACCTGATGACTGGATCTGGTATGACCACAGGTTTCGGTTTTGTCAAATATTTATCATCTTGTCACAAACTCTGACTAGAAACTTTTTTTTTAAGGCTGTGGATCGATTTCGTGGAAGTGAAAATTCCATTTTGGTTGCAACTGATGGTTTTGCAAGGGGCATGGATTTTGATGATGTGCGAACTGTTATCCATTATCAGTTGCCACACTCAACTGATGTAGGTGGTCTATTTGTTTCTTGACTCTACACTTCTCCTGGATATAGATGCTATGTGGACAAGATCACTGATTAAGTTTTCCAAACTGTTTTCTACCCCTAAGGTCTATATCCACAGAAGCGGAAGAACGGCACGTAAATCATTGGCTGGCTGCAGTATTGCACTAATTTCACCTGCTGACAAGGCGAAATTTTACTCTCTTTGCAAGTCACTGTCAAAGGTAATTTCTTTCAGCCTGCTACCTTGTGAGTCGATAACATTTGTTCCCTCATTTAATTCCCTGATGTTTTGTGTTACTCTAATTAAGAAATGATATGATATTTATGGTGCCATTCTAGAGTATTTTATTTTCGTTCTTTATCTAGGTATTTATTTTTCTGAAGTCTCCTGCCCTTGCATGGGTTCTTTTTCGAGCATTATCCGTCATGAGATAGTTCTCTCCATGTTCAGCTAATGACCCAGAAAATTTTAACCATTGATTGAAAATTTCAGGAGAACCTCCAGCAGTTTCCTGTAGATCATGCTTACATGCCTGGAGTGATGAATAGGCTTTCCCTTGCTCGGCAGATTGACAAGATTACACGTAAAAATTCACAGGCAAGGCATCCTATTTGTTAGCTTCTATGCCTTTTAATGATCATATATCTAATGTATACGGCTTTATTGCCTACGTCAGATTTATTTAGCTTATGCCTGTTTATGCTCTAACTTTCTTTTATCTTTTAGGAAAATGCGAACAAATCCTGGCTTCAGAGGAATGCTGAATCCATGGGATTGATATTGGAGGGAAGTGACAGTGAAGAGGAACGTGTGCGGGGCCACAAGCAAAGGAAGGCAACTTCTGCACAGCTCCAAAAGCTTCAACAGGTTAGGATATTTGAAAGAATTGCAGTAGGGTTATGAATTTTGGGAAAGTGCTATTTATAGGCATGAATGAATTTTATAGTGTTCCGTTATCTATATGGCTCATATCTGCACATTTTGCTTTGAAATGTAGGACTTGAATGATCTCTTGCAACGCCCCTTGCAGCCTAAGACTTTCTCGAGGCGCTATTTGGCTGGGGTTAGTTATCTGACATGGAGTCCTAATTTTAGCAATTATAATAGTACCTTATAAACTGATAATTTTCTTTGTTGTTCTCCTTCACATGTCCAGGCTGGTATTTCACCATTACTTCAGAAGCAGTTAGAAGAGTTGTCTAAGAGGAATATAAGCAACAATGGTGGTAAAACTGGAAACAAAGGTCGATTTGTTGTTATTGGTCAGGATCGTGTGGAACCCTTGCAAGCACTTCAGAATTCTGGACAAGAGGTATGCTCAATGATTCGTGGATACATAGTTCCTACTTCCTCTGTTGGTTGAACAAGGTTTCCTCTGTTGGTTGAACAAGGTTTCCTCTGTTGGTTGAACAAGGTTCCTCTATGGTGTTTGAAGTCTTCATTCTAATTATTAAACAAAGAACAAAACTGATATACTATGTAGTGCAAAACCTAAGTTCGAAATCTGTGGATGCAAAAAAATTTATTAGTTTTTTGTGGCATCTTCTACTACTTTTCTTATATGGCAGATATTTTATGCTTCCAGGTCTGTGTGAACATGGACAAACAAAGAGAAAAGCGAAGACTTTCTGAGAATTGGAAGCGGAAGAAGCATGCAGAAAAGAAACGTAATTCTTTTCATTGTTGTATTCCTTTTATGTCACTGTGCATTTTGGCTTTGCCGTTGGTTATGGGTACCCAATTTCTGGTTTCAAAACATTTGAAATGTAGATGAGTACGGTTCTAAGTACTCTATTAGACCACTAGAATGAAAAGTATTTACCCATACATGTCAAATGCACGTCTTCATGGCTTAGTCTTAATGATATGTTTATATTAACGTCTATTGCACATTTGTTTGGTTTACATGTAAAGGCTGCATACCATGCATGTGTTACATAGAAGCAGATTTGACCTGGCTCTTAAATGAATAAGCATGCTGTTACTCCCGTGAAAAATCAGTCAGACTTTGTGTGAAGAGCAACACTTTGACTTTTTAATTTATTGTTTACTTTTCAGGTACACGAGAGCAAAAGAGAAAGGAGAAGAGAAAAGCTAAAGAGAGGGACTAAATCACAGATGAATGTATTCATTAGATAACTGAAGGCGCTTCCCACGCACATTTTGCAGCTGAAGAGCTGAATATAATTTTGAATGTTTTCTGTATAATATGTGGCTGTCAAACTGAAAATCTATAACTGTAAAAGCTCGTCTGATTTGTCTCTTTTTGGTACCTCAAAGTGTACCCCTGGTTGATGGTGGATTGAGAAGTGATTACTGTGCCGCATATTATTTTGCATTCTGCATCCTAATATCTGCTATGCTGGTTTAGTTACCTTCTTCTGCGGTGCTGCATATTTGGTCTACCTATTATTGTGCCGATTGAAGCTGCCTGATGCGTGTCGTCTACGATAAACTCGTGACTGCAGTTCATAATTCAGGTACCCTTTAATGTGTTGTTGATGATAACCCATTAACCATGAGCTGTGGAGATCCAGTTTTGTAAATGTAAATGATTTTTTGAAGCCTCTCCGGGGCTAGAGCTGTATTCCTATTCCTTTAATTAATGAAATTGGCAAAATGTCTTTGTGTTTGCGCGTCGAGGCCAGGTGGGAACAGATTGCACGCGCGCCCAGCCGCGTCTATGTGTATGCGCGTCGCGGTCATGGGAAGAAGCACGCGCCGGCACGACGTGCCTGGCGAGAACGCGCGGGGAGCTCACGCGCCAAGCCGATCCAGCCCTTGAAGAAGCCTTCCTTCCCTCATCGGGCAGCGTCCGCAGTGGCCGACGGCCCGGGTCCCCCGCCCGGGGGTCAATGCTCCCCGCCGGCCACGCGAAGATCAGAACGCGTCCGTCAAAGAGCGCGGCAGCCGTTGCGTGGCCGCATTGGCTTTGGCTGACGGTTCTCGAACCACACCGCGCGCGCGCGGGAGCCAGCCGGGTGACTGACCAGTGACCTAGCCGTACGGCGCCACCCCATGCCGTGGCCTCAAGTTGCAGGTGGGGCGGGTATTTAACGTAACCCGCCAACCCGCCCAGCAAATGTAAATTATGTAACCCACAAAAGTCCGCTTTGAAGCTCGCCGGCTGAAGTGAACCGCCCCACTAAGCCCGCAGGACAAGTGCTAAAACCCGCAACAACCTGCATGGTAGTCAACAACCGTCTCCTTCCGTCGGCCCTGAGGTGAACCAAAACTTTCAACGAAGTCATCTCAAAAAAAAAAAAAATCACTTTCAGCGAAGCCCAAAGTTCGTGGTGGCTGGAGTCGCGGCGCAATAGCATGCATGTAGCCTATAAGATGCCCAGCGCTAGCGGCAGGACGGCCATAAACGTGAAGCCTCCTTGTGCTCGTATTGGGGTTTGCTACATGCATTATCTATCTATGGTTTTCAGTACATCAACTTGAGCTAACGGGAACCTAGTAGTTTAAACATACCTGCCCACGAAGACCACAGTTCTTAGCATGTCCGCGAGCTTGCTGGTCGCGGTTTCCCGCAAAGCCCGCATGTCTACCTTGAGGCTGGCTGTGATCCGGCTATTCGGATTTATTTCTGAATTTGATGATTAAATACGAGTCAATACTAGCATTCATGTCCCTACCAGAAAATTACTTGCATGGCGGGAAAAGTCTAAGAAAATACTCGTATGGCGGGGTCAAGTTGACATAATATTTATGTAAAAAAGAATCCCGTATAATGAGAGAATTTTTGACAAAAAACTTATATTGCATGCCAGGAGAAAGATGTGATTACTCATGTGCTTACACTGGCGGAGCCACAGCTCGGCCAGCCGGGGCCATGGCCCCCCCTTACCGTATAAAGTTTACTGAAGATTTGGGTTGCAACTATCAGCAAGCAAGCTTAGCCTATAGATAACAAAGAGGATCACAGCCCCAGACACATTGCTACAGGCCTGCACATAAGCTTCATTAGCCTTTGAAGCTTTGCTTTGTCGGCCCCTCCTGCATATTGTGGCTGGCTCCGCCACTGTGTGCTTATGATGTATTTCATTCTGAGAAAAAGATATGGAGTAGCTCTTAAGCTATCCTAGTATCGACCGTGCACTTTTAAACACTCAATGGGTCTAAAGAGAATAAAAAATTACAAAAGAACCTAAAGATAAGAATGATATGCGAGTGTGACTTGCAAAAGTATATTATTGACAAAGAACTCTACTGTGTTTTTTGAAATAGAATGAGGAATAAGTACTCCCATATGAGTTAAGAAATAGCTTCATTTTGCAAATCAAGTTAATACATATTATTTAGGGTTGCAGTGCATTTTGATGAATACATTGAGATGCATAATCATCACGGTTCTAGCATTCGAATAAGAAAGGTACAGATGCAGTTAATGTAATAAAACTGTCAGACTGCTTACCTCCTCGATAGGTCAAAAACAACCACGTTTGGCATACACATACAGTTTGAATGTAGCTTAAAGACTATATGTTATTACAATGAAGTAATTTAACCTACGTTTTAAATAAAAAACAACATCAAAGTGACGATATCAGGCAACCATAGACCTTAAACCCATTCCCCATTTCAGATCCATAGATTTTTCTGGATTTGTAGCTCAACAAAACGGACCCAAGCTACAAACTTATGAACTCAACATTGCACTACTAAAAAAATATCATGTGACAAGTATTGCAATTTTTTATTCATGTTTTATTCATTCACTTCTGAAGAGAACGAGATAGCAAGTTACAAATGCCACCCAACTACATGTTTCTTTTTTATGATGCTCCGTTGGTTGACTGTCTTCATCAAAACTCAAAGATGTTTCCTTGCTGCTTGCGGAGGTGGTCGTGGAACAGTAAAACCTGACAAATGTGGTTCGTATTATACCGTAATCCAAAGAAGCTTATTAGCGATCAAACAATGTTTACAAAGTTTATGAACTTACTTCCACACTTGCTTCCGGCCGGAACTGGCTTGTTGCACTCGTCAGCAAGACGGAGAGTCTTCGCTACACTTATTTCAAGTTGATCTTCAGTTGTGAGGATCCGACAAATGCAAGTCATGTCAGATTTCTCAACAGCACGGATGCATGATTGGGTAGGAGGGATGTAGGGTTCCCCAAGTTTGATGGATTTCATGCATCTTTCCTTAACTAGTACTTTTTCACCATAACAATCTTGCTCACCCAAAACTTGTGATACCATCAATATGGTAAAAACTAAACTAGAAACAAGGAGTTTAAGAATTTCTTCCATAGAAATCATGTAGCAGTTTTGCGTTGATGCTAGCAGAACTTGTGTTGCTTTCCTACCAGAATGTACCTTATGCATTATCGTACTATCCATCCCATATTTATAACACATGAGAAACAAAGCCGCCTTCTTCTAAAACTAATTATTTGATATCAGGAATAGGTCATGGCATATCAAACCACTCACAAAACGAAATTAATTTCTGATATCTTGTAGTCTAAAACAGAAAACTATGGCTCCTTATATTTAATGTGCAGGATGGCACTTCAAGTAATGGCATCAATACAAACCCCTTCGCCGAATAAACCATCCTTACAGATAGAAGAGTATACAAATAAAAATAATAATTTTAATTATTGCACCGATCCTAGGGATTTCATTGTTTGGAAACCATATTTGTAACAGCCACCTAATTTCTTTCAGCCTGCTACCTTGTGAGTCGATAACATTTGTTCCCTCATTTAATTCCCTGATGTTTTGTGTTACTCTAATTAAGAAATGATATGATATTTATGGTGCCATTCTAGAGTATTTTATTTTCGTTCTGTATCTAGGTATTTATTTTTCTGAAGTCTCCTGCCCTTGCATGGGTTCTTTTTCGAGCATTATCCGTCATGAGATAGTTCTCTCCATGTTCAGCTAATGACCCAGAAAATTTTAACCATTGATTAAAAATTTCAGGAGAACCTCCAGCTGTTTCCTGTAGATCATGCTTACATGCCTGGAGTGATGAATAGGCTTTCCCTTGCTCGGCAGATTGATAAGATTACACGTAAAAATTCACAGGCAAGGCATCCTATTTGTTAGCTTCTATGCCTTTTAATGATCATATATCTAATGTATACAGCTTTATTGCCTACGTCAGATTTATTTAGCTTATGCCTGTTTATGCTCTAACTTTCTTTTATCTTTTAGGAAAATGCGAACAAATCCTGGCTTCAGAGGAATGCTGAATCCATGGGATTGATATTGGAGGGAAGTGACAGTGAAGAGGAACGTGTGCGGGGCCACAAGCAAAGGAAGGCAACTTCTGCACAGCTCCAAAAGCTTCAACAGGTTAGGATATTTGAAAGAATTGCACTAGGGTTATGAATTTTGGGAAAGTGCTATTTATAGGCATGAATGAATTTTATAGTGTTCCGTTATCTATATGGCTCATATCTGCACATTTTGCTTTGAAATGTAGGACTTGAATGATCTCTTGCAACGCCCCTTGCAGCCTAAGACTTTCTCGAGGCGCTATTTGGCTGGGGTTAGTTATCTGACATGGAGTCCTAATTTTAGCAATTATAATAGTACCTTATAAACTGATAATTTTCTTTGTTGTTCTCCTTCACATGTCCAGGCTGGTATTTCACCATTACTTCAGAAACAGTTAGAAGAGTTGTCTAAGAGGAATATAAACAACAATAGTAGTAAAACTGGAAACAAAGGTCGATTTGTTGTTATTGGTCAGGATCGTGTGGAACCCTTGCAAGCACTTCAGAATTCTGGACAAGAGGTATGCTCAATTGTTCGTGGATACATAGTTCCTGCTTCCTCTATGTTGGTTGAACAAAGTTCCTTCATGGTGTTTGAAGTCTTCATTCTAATTATTAAACAAAGAACAAAACTGATATATTATGTAGTGAAAAACCTAAGTTCGAAATCTGTGGCTACAATTTTTCTTATTAGTCTTTTGTGGCATCTTCTACTACTACTTTTCTTATATGGCAGAGATTTTATGCTCCCAGGTCTGTGTGAACATGGACAAACAAAGAGAAAAGCGAAGACTTTCTGAGAATTGGAAGCGGAAGAAGCATGCAGAAAAGAAACGTAATTCTTTTCATCGTTGTATTCCTTTTATGTCACTGTGTGCATTTTGGCTTTGCCATTGGTTATGGGTACCCAATTTCTGGTTTCAAAACATTTGAAACGTAGACGAGTATGGTTCTAAGCACGTCAAATGCACGTCTTCATGGCTTAGCCTGAATGGAACATAGGGTCTAATCTTAATGATACATTTATATTAACGTCGTCTATTGCACATTTGTTTGGTTTACATGTAAAGGCTGCATACCATGCATGTGTTACATAGAAGCAGATTTGACCTGGCTCTTAAATGAATAAGCATGCTGTTACTCCTGTGAAAAATCAGTCAGACTTTGTGTAAAGAGCAACACTTTGACTTTTTAATTTATTGTTTACTTTTCAGGTACACGAGAGCAAAAGAGAAAGGAGAAGAGAAAAGCTAAAGAGAGGGACTAAATCACAGATGAATGCGTTCATTGTTGGGTGGTATTTCTGTCACTAGATAGCTGAAGGTGGTTTGAGCGCACATTTTGCAGCTGAAGAGCTGAAAATAATTTAGAATGTTTTCTGTATGTGGCTGTCTAACTGAAATCTACCGCTGTAAAAGCTCTTCTGATTTGTCACTTTTTGGTACGTCAAAGTGTACATCTGGGCGTTGCTGGATTGATAGGTGATTACCGTGTCCCATATTATTTTGCATTCTGCATCCTAATATCTGATATGCTGCTTCTGTTAGCTTCTTCTGCCGTGCTACATAGTTGGTCTATTATTATGCTGATTCAAGCTGCGTGATGTGTGTTGATCTACGATAGATGCACAGTTTATGAACTCGTGACTACAGTTCATAATTCAGGTAGCCTTTAATGTGTTGTTGATGATAACCAATTAACCATGAGCTACAGAGATCCAGTTCTGATGATTCCCTGTAAATGTAAATGATTTGAAGCCTCTCGGCCTCTCGGGGCTAGACTATATTCCTACTCCTTTAATTAATGAAATTGGCAAGATGTCGTACCGGTTCCCGTTCAAAAAATGGGTGATTTGTTGTTTTCTATTTTCTTTTTTGAAAAAAGAAAAAACATCAGTGCACATAGCATGGAGATGAGTTCACTAACCGCCTACAACTCGTGACCTTCTAGGCTTGTACTACATAATTTCATGAAGTTGAACTGAGCAAGGTTAATGTGATCCGAAATCGATTAATCTTCATGTGAATTCGAACGGCCGCAGAACTGCAGAAGGCCAGGTGCGGGACGGAAATGATCCAGTATAAGCTCAGCCGGACGTCCCTGATCATATCGGCGTACGTTTTCGTACACCCATCTATCGGAGGACATGTTAGCCAAGGGCGGGAACAGAACGCACGCACGGGCGCCCAGGCGCGTCCTAGTGTATGCGCGTCGCGGTCATGGGAAAGACGAAGCACGCGCCGGCGCGACGTGCCTGGCGAGAACGCGCGGGGAGCTCACAGGTCCATCAAGATCAGAACACGTCCATCAAGAGAGCGGCATGCAGCCGTTGCTTGGCCGCATTGGCTTTGGCTGACGCTCCTCGAACCACACCGCCATGGACGTCAACGCGCACGCGCGCGCGGGAGCCAGCCGGGTGACTGACCTAGCCGTACGTCTTCCGTTGCTTCTTGCCCCGGCGCCACGTCGACGGTCCATGCCGCGGCCTCGCCGGAAAAGACACGCCCGGCCGTCGTGGTGCCGGACCGCGTCGGTAATGGAGACACTGCGTGCGGCTGGCCCCGACATACCCTGACGCGCCGCTGCGAGTGCCTCGTCGCGGGGAACGTGGGCTGGTCAAACTCGTGCGAGGAAGACGGAAAGGGCAGTTCAGTTATCCACGTCGATCCAGCCCGCACACGTCCCATCCAACGGTCACCAGAGACCCAGGGGGTGGTTGATATTCGAAACAACGACCGCCCGGTCGCTATTTCGAATAGCGACCACCCCGGGGTCGACCTCCTCGGCGACAACAACGCTGCCGTGGTCTCCGCCGCGGGTTCAAGTTCAACGACCTTCGACGCCCGCGTTATCGGCACCGCATACCTTCAACCTTCTCAAGCGCCGGTGTTCTGCTCCGCCACGGACACGGCGCA